>JASVEL010012412.1:1200000-1829395 GCA_032618575.1 Nicotiana noctiflora | reverse complement strand
CTTTTGGGTTTGTTTGTGTATCTGCAGGCAATGTCAATTGAGGAAGATTGTTATGAGACATAGTAATCTGGCCCACATGTACTTCAATATTCATGATAGCTACATCATGCACATCTCCTCTCATTGGTTTAGGCATTTGACCCAATTACCTACTGCATCATAGCTTTCAATTCTGTGAACCCATCATCATGTCTACCCCCATGCTGTGGTGGAGGTGGATGATATCCCTGCTACTGATTGCTGAAATTCTGAGGTCTAGGATATGAAGCCATGTTGTGTGGTGGCCTAATACCTGCTGCATTATACTGTAGTTGTGGAGGCATGTACTGATGTGGAGCCTACTGCCCCCAACTTGGATTACCCTGTCTCTGCCCACCATAATTTGCTACATAGTTCATATCATCATGTTGGTTACGATGTTCTTGGTCTCTAGCCCATGGATTTCCTATGGGTTGGCTAATGCGAGATGTGCATAAACCACCATTGGTAGTGTCGACACTGTGAACCTGCTGCTTGACCCTAGATTCTTCCACCTTCTTTGTCAATATGCTAATTTGTGTCAATAAGGTTGCCATGTTCTCCTCTAGAGTGTTGGACGGATTCAGAGGTATAGAGTGTACCACTGGAGTGATAGGAGCATTCCTGGTTGTCCACCCAGAATTTTGAGCCATCTTGTCTGGCAAATTTTGGCCCTCTCTCCAAGCCTTGCTCCGAAAAGCCCCACCTGCTGAAGCATCTACAATATTCTTCATACTATCTGAAAGCCCCATGTAGAACCTCTGACCAAACATCTGCTCAGGAATCCCGTGGTGAGGACACATAACAAGCATACCCTTGAATCTGACCCAAGTTTGATGTAATGTATCCATTGGTTTCTGCTTGAAGCTCACAATCTCATCAATTTGCTGAGCTATCTTGTTAGGTGGATGAAACTTGTTGTGGAATTGCTTGACCAACTCATCCCAAGTTGCAATAGAGTTTATAGGGAGTGAGTTTAGCCATACCTGTGCGGCCCCTGTAATTGAGAACGGAAATAGCAATAGTCTAATGGCTTCCGGAGTCACATTTGGTTGCCTCTGTGTCTTGCATGTTGAGAGAAAGTTCTCCAGGTGGATCTACAACCTGAGACCCAGAGAATAATCCTTTGTTTTGCAAAAAGTGTAGCATGTTGTTAGTAATCTAGAAAGACTCAGCCTGAATCTCTGGCACAACGATGGCAGTTGCCAAATTATCCGCTGTTGGTTGTGCCCAGTCATATAGTGCACCTTCTTGTGCCTCCTGCACCTCTTGCATGTTTAACCCAGCTTGCAGGTTTGGGTCGTTCACATCACCCATGTCGAAGTCTAGTTTGATTGGTTGTTGAGATTGATGAATTTGTTTGATAGCCCTGTTTCGTGCCCGGAAAGTTTGCTCGGGGTCTGAGAGTTCTTCAATTAGTTCTCCAGTCCTTGCAGATTTTCTAGGCATGCACCTGAGTACCCAAATCAACAACCGTCAGAATATTCAATGTAAAGTGTAGATAGAACCTGACTGCACAAGAATCTTGAAGTTCTGTCAATGGCAATTGATAATTCCGCTAATTCCCCGGCAACGGCGCCAAAAATGATTCACGTCCAAGCAATAGTCGTAGTCAATATAACCATGCCTAATAAGTCATGAATCGATCCCACATAGAATTAACCTTCCAATTGCAACTTTCACAGCCCAAGAATACTTCCGAATCAAGTTCCCAAATTTTGAATATATTTTTGTGAGTTTTTCGAACAACTACTTTGCAAGAATTAAAAGATTGAAAAGAAAGAATTGAATATTGGGTAAATAATATGGAGAAAGACTAAGGTATTGATTTCCCCTATTGATGAAATCCCTTCTGTTTATGCTCATAAAAATTGTCAATATATTCTATCAATCATGAACGCTATTTTTATCGTAACCCTCTCCCGAGCAATTA
The DNA here is from genome assembly GCA_032618575.1 of Nicotiana noctiflora. Lineage (NCBI taxonomy): Eukaryota > Viridiplantae > Streptophyta > Magnoliopsida > Solanales > Solanaceae > Nicotiana > Nicotiana noctiflora. Next base: position 1,827,444 of record JASVEL010012412.1, on the reverse strand, counting down.
TAATAATTTACTAGTGCACTCTCCCGAGCAACCCTAGCTAGCTTTAATTTGAATGGTTCACTTAAGATTGCATCGAAGACTTCGTTATTCCTAATCCCGTCTTTACGCCTAAAGTTATAGATTCCTCCAATAACCTATGTATGGTGTTGTTCAACAATATATCTAAATATGCACTCTTTTCCAAGTTATGCACACTAAATAGGCACAGCTAATTGGGACGTCTACCAATTAACTACAACAATACTGAAGTTGAACAAATAGAAATCTAGCAAACAATTTGTAATCACATAAACTAGAAGTTCATCACCCAATAGGTTCCATCAAAACCTTAGAAAAGGAATTAGCTACTCATGATCAAAGAAACAAGAATAATAATTGAATTCATAACCAAATAATTGATATAAAAGAAAGGAGTAAGTTGAGAGAGTTCTCTCTTACCAATAATCTTGCAAAAGTAGTCAAAAATACAAAGCTTGCCTCTTTTGGGCGGACTAGAGGTTTATATAGAGGGTTTAGGGCTTAAAAATTGAGTTTGTACAAAATTAGGAATAAATGTGCGGCGCCTTCCGCGGTTCCTCCGCGGTCGCGGACGAACCGCGAACAGAGACTGCCTCTGAATCTTCCAAAGTTCCACGAGATTGTTTTTCCGCGGTTCATCCGCGGTCGCGAATGAACCACGAATGAATAGTAATTCGGACTTCTTCTTCAATTTTCAAGCTAACTTCACTTCAACTCTTCACTTGGCCTTTTTATCATCTTGTGACTCCAAAATAGCTCATTTGGTATCCAATGGCTCATATGTACCTATAACACACCAATAAACACCAATAAAATCATTTTGTCATAATAAACAATATAAAGTCAACAACAAAGTGTGCTTATTTTGGGCATAATTATACTCAAATTCACCTATTATCAACATGGCAAGACGTGGGCATGGCATGGGTCGGGACGTGTAAGGACAGGGCCATGACATGTTTCAAAAAGTGTCGGGATGTTGCAAGACATTGCAGGGTGTGGCCATAACATGGGTCAGGACGTGTTAGGATGTAGCAGGACGTGGCCACAGGACGTGTCAGATCATAGCAGGACGTGGGCATGACATAGGTCACGAAAACTCAGGACATGGCCATGGCATGATTCAGGACGTGTCAGGATGCCGTAGTACATGGAAGGGCATGGCCATGACACTGGTCAGGACATGTCAGGATTTTGCAAGACATGGTAGGATGTGTGCGTGGGATGGGTAAACACGTGTCAAGACATGGCCATGTTACAGGTTAGGACGTTTCGGGATGTCGCAGCACGTGGCCATAAGACGTGTCAAGACATCGCTAGATAAGGCAGGATATGGGCATGTCACGGGTCAGAACATTGCCATGGCATTTTTCAAGACGTGTCAGGACGTTGCAGGACATGGAAGGATGTGGGCATGGCACAGGTCAAAACGTGTCAGGACATGGCCATAGCACATTTTAGGATGTTGCACGACATGGCATGGGTTAGGACTCGTCAGGACATTGTAGGACGTGGCCATATGACATTGCAGGACATGGAAGGACATGGGCATGGCACGGGTCAGGACATGTCAAGACATGGCCATGGCACATTTTAGGACGTGTTAGGACGTCGCAGGACATAGCTGGGCGTGGCCATGCCATGGGTCAAGACATGTCAGGACGTCGCAGGACATGGCCATAGCACGTGTCAGGACATGGCAGGACATAGGCATGGCATGGGTCAAGACGTGTTAGGACATGGACATGGCACATTTCAGAACGTGTGAGAATGTCACAAGACATGGCAGGTCGTGGCCATGGCACAGGTCGGAACATCGTAGGTCGTCGACATAGTATGTGTTAGAACGTCGCAAGACATGGCAGGAAAATGGCATGGCACATGTGAGGACGTGTCAAGACATCCATGGAAAATGTTATGATGTGTCAAGATGTCACAGGACATAGTAGGGCGTGGACATCGCATGGGTCAGGACATCAAAGGACGTGGCTACATGATGTGTCAGGACGTCGCAGGACATGGCAGGACGTGGGCATCTCATGGGTCAGGAAGTGTCAAGTCATGGCCTTGGCACAGTTCAGGACGTTGTAGGACATGGACATAGTATGTGTCAGGATATCACATGACATGGCAAGATGTGGGCATGTCACGAATCAGGACGTTTCAGTACATGGCCATGGTATAGGTCAAGACGTTTCAAGACATCGCCATGGCATGGCTCAGGACGTTGTAGGACGTGGCCACAGTTAGGACGTCGCAGGACATGGTAAGACGTGGGCATGTCATGGGTTACGATATTTTAGGACATGGCCAATGGCACATTTCAGGACGTGTCAAGATGTTATAGGATATGTGAAGGTGTGGCCACATGACGTGTCAGGACATGGAAAGACGTGGGCATGGCACCGGTGAGGACGTGTCATAACATGACCATTGCATGTGTCATGACGTCATAGGACATGGCAAGACCTGGGCATGGCATGGGTCAGGACGTGTAGGGACATTGACATGGCACATGTCAGGACGTCGCACGACATGGCATGGCATGGCCATGCCACGAGTCAAGACATGTTAGGACGTTGCAGGACGTGGCCTTAAGATGTGTCAAGACATGCCAGGACGTGGGCATGGCACAGGTCAGGATGTGTCAGGACATGGCAATGGCATATGTCAGGATATCGCGACATGGCAAGACGTGGGCATGGCACAGGTCAAGACATGTAAGGACATGGCCATGGAACGTGTCATGACATGTTAGAATGCTGTAGGACATCGCAGGGCATGGCCATAGCATGCGTCAGGACATGTCAAGACATTATTGGATGTGGCCACAGGACGTTTCAAGACATCGTAGGACATGGCAGGACATGGGCATAGCACGGATCAGGTCGTGTGAGGACATGGCCACACACTCTTCAGGATGCTACATGACGTGTCAGGACATTGCAGGACATGGCAGGGCGTGACCATGTCACAGGTAAGGAAGTGTTAGGATGTTGCAGGACGTGGCCACAAGACGTGTCAAGATGTTGTAGGTTACGGGTATGGCATGGGTTAGGATGCGTCAGGACGTCATAGGACATAGAAATAGCACGTGTCAGGACGTCACTGGACATGGCAAGATGTAGGCATAGCATAGGTCAGGACGTGTCAGGACATGGTAATGGAACATCTCAGAACGTGTTAGGACGTTGCAGGACATGGCCATATCACGTGTCAAGAAGTCATAGGACATGGAAGGGCATGACCATGTCATGGGTCAGGACGTGTCAGGACATGTCAGGACATCACAAGACATCGTAGGACGCGGCCACATGAAGTGTCGGGACATGGCAAGACGTGGGCATGGCACGGGTCAGGACGTGTCAGGACATGGCCATGGCATGTGTTAGGACGTGTCAGGACACTGCAGGACATGGAATGGCATGGTTATGGCACATCTAAGGACGTTGGAGGATGTGGCCATAGGGTGTGTTAGGACATGGTAGGACGTGGGCATGGCACGTGTCTAGACGTATCAGCACTTGGCCATGGCAGTGTCCGGGCAAGTTAGGACATCACAGGACATGGCAGTGCATGGCCATGGCATGGGTCATGATGTGTTAGGACATTGCAAGACATGGCTACAGAACATTTCAAGACATGGGCATGGCACGGGTCAGGACGTGTCAGGACGTGGCCATGGCACATTTCAGTATGTGTCAGGATATTGTAGGACGTGGCTATAGACGTATCAGGATGTCACAAGACATGGCAGGACGTGGGCATGGCACGGGTTAAGACGTGCCAGGACATGGCCGTGCAACGTTTCAGGACGTGTCAGGACGTCACATGACATTGTAGGGCGTGGCCATGGCACAGATTAGGATGTGTCATGGCATGAGTCACGACGTGTCAGGACATGGCCGTGGCATATTTTAGGACGTGTTAGGATGTCACAAGACATGGCATACATTGGCCATGGAACAGGTCAGGACATCGCGGGACGTTGCCACAGGATGTGTCAAAACTTCGTAGGACATGACAGGAAAAGGGCCCAACATAGGTCAGGACGTGTTAGGACATGATAGTGGCACATGTCAGGATGTGTCAGGACATCACAGGACAATGTAGGGCGTGGTCATGGCGCGGATCAAGACATGTTAGAATGTCACAAGACGTGGCTACATGATTTGTCAGGACGTTGAAAGACATGGCAGGACGTGGGCATAACACGGGTCAGGACGTGTCAAGACATGGCCATGGAATTGGTCAGGACATTATAGGACATGGCCACAGTACGTGTGAAGACATCGCAGAACATGGTAAAACGTGGGCATGACACAGGTCAGGACGTATCAGGACATGGCCATGGCATTGGTCAGGATGTGTCAAGACATGGCCACTGCACCGGTCAGGGCATTGTAGGACGTGGCCACAGTACGTGTTAGGACATCGCTGGACATGGTAAGACGTGGGCATGTCACGGGTCGGGACATTTTAGGACATGGACATGGAAAGTTTCAGGACGTGTCAGAACGTTATAGGGCATACCAGGGCATGGCCATGTCATGAGTTAGGATATGTCAGGACGTCGCAGGAGATGGCCACAGGACGTGTCAGGACATGGCAGGACGTGGGCTTGAAACGGGTCAGGATGTGTCAGGATATGGCCATGATATATGTCAGGACATCATGACATGGCAAGACGTGATCATGGCACGGGTCAGGACATGGCCATGGCACGTGTCAGGGTGTGTAGGAATGCTGCAGGACATGGCAGGGCATGGCCATGGCACAAGTCTGGACGTGTCAAGACGTTATTCAACGTGGCCACAAGACGTTTCAGGAAATCGTAGGACATAGCAGGACGTGGGAATGGCATGGATCAGGTCGTGTGAGGACACGACCACGCAATTTTCAGGATGCCACATGACGTGTCAGGACATGGCAGAATATGGCAGGGCATCGACATGGCACGGGTCAGGAAGTGTCAAGACGTTGTAGGATGTGGCAACAGGACGTGTCAATATGTTGTAGGTTACGAGTATGGCATGGATTAGGATATGTTAGGATGTCACAAGACATAGCCATATCACGTGTCAGGATGTCACTGGACATGGCCGGACGTAGGCATAGCACGGGTCATGATGTGTCAGGACATGGTAATGGAGCATCTCATAACGTGTTAGGACGTCACAGGACATAGCCATAGCATGTGTCAGGATATCATAGGACATGGTAGGGCATGGCCATGTCACGGGTCAGGACGTGTCAAGACATGTCAGGACATCACAAGGCATCGTAGGACGGGGCCACGGGACGTGTCGGGACATGGCAAGATATGGGCATGGAACGGGTAAGGACGTGTTACGATATGGCCATGGCATATGTTAGGACGTGTCAGGACATCATAGGATATGGAAGGGCGTGGTTATGGCATAGCTAAGGACGTGTTAAGAGGTTGCATGATGTGTCCACTAGATGTGTTAGTAAATGGCAGGACGTGAGCATGGCACGTGTCAGGACATGTCACCACTTGGCCATGGCATGTGTTAGGGCGTGTCAGGACATCACAGGACATAGCAGGGCATTGCCATGGCACGGGTATGGATGTGTTAGGAGGTTGCAAGACGTGGCATCAAGATATTACAAGACATGGTAGGATATGGGCATAACACAGGTCAGGACGTGTCAGGACATGGCCATAGCACATTTTAGTACATGTCTGTATGTTGCAGGACGTGGCTACAGACGTGTCAGGACATTACAAGACATGGCAGGACGTAAGCATGGCACAGGTCAGGACGTATTACGACATAGACATCGTAGGTTTTAGGACGTGGGAGGACGTCGCATGACATGGCAGAGCATGGCCATCGCATGGCTTAGGACGTGTCAAGACGTCGCAGAACGTAGGCATAGGACATGTTAGGACATGGTAGGACGAGGGCATGGCACGGGTCAGGACGTGTGAGCACATGGACATGGCAAGTATCAGGACGTGTGAGGATGTCGCGAGACATGACAGGTGTGGCCATGGCACGGGTCACGATATTGTAGGACATGGCATTGGGATGTGTTAGAACATCACAGGGCATGGCACGACCAGGGCATGTCACGGGTCTGGACGTGTCAGGACGTGGCCATGGCACGTTTTAGGACATGTCATGACATCATAGGACATGGCAGGGCGTGTCTATTGCATGGGTTAGGACGTTTCAAGACGTCGCAGAACTTGGCTACAAGACATGTCAGGACTTTGCAGGACATGGCATGATGTGGACATGGCACGGGTCAAGATATGTCAAGAAACATCCATAGCACAGGTTAGGACGTGTCAGGATGTCGCATGACGTAGACACATAATGTTTTAGGACGTTACAGGACATGGCAGGATATAGGCATGTCAAAGGTTAGGACGTGTCAGGACATGACCATGGCACATTTCAGAATATGTTAGGATGTTGCAAGACATGCCAGGGCATGGCTATGGCACGGGTTAGGACGTGTCAGGACATTGCAGAACGTGGCCATAGGATGTGTCAGGACATCGTAGGACATGGCAGGACGTGGGCATGGCACAGGTCAGGACGTGTTACGATAAGGCCAAGGCACGTTTTCGGACGTGTCAGGATATCAAAAGACATGGAAGGGTGTGGCCATAACACGGGTCAGGACGTGTCAAGACGTCGTAGGACGTGGCCACAGGACGTGTCAGGACATAGCAAGAAATAGGCATGGCACGGGTCAGGACGTGTCAGGACATGGCCATGGCCATGGCATATTTTTGGATGCATCATGATGTCGCCGGACAGGGCAGGACGTGGCCATGGCACATGTCAGGATGTGGTAGGACATAGCCACAAGATGTTTCTAGACGTTGCATCACATGGTAGGACAAGGGCATGGCACGAGTCAGGACGTGTCAGGACATGGCCATAGCACATTTCAGGACGTGTCAAAATGTTGCAAGGATTGCCAGGGCATGGCCATGGCATGGGTCAGGACATGTTAGGACGTTGCAGGACGTGGCCAAAGGATGTATCAAGACGTCGCAGGACATTGCAAGACGTGGGCATGGCATGGGTCAGGATGTATCAGGACATGGCAATGGCATATTTCAGGACGTGTCAAGACGTCATAGGACATGGAAGGGCGTGGCAATGGAACGGGTCAGGACATGTCAAGACATCATAGGACGTGGCCATAGGATGTGTCAGGACATGGCAGGACATGTGCATTGCACGGGTTAGAACATATCAGGACATGGCATGGCATGTTTTAGGACATGTCAGGATGTTGTAGGACATGGCAAGTCATGGCCATGGCACAGGTTAAGAAATCGGAGGACATGGCCAAAGGATGTGTCAGGACGTCGCAGGACATGACATGATAAGGGCATGGCACGGGTCAGGACGTGTCAGGGCATGGCCATGGCGCGTGTCAGGATGGCACAGGACATGGCAGGGCATGGCTATACAACAGGTCAGGACGTGTCAGGACATTGCTGGACGTGGCTATAGGATGTGTCAAGATGTCGCATGTCATAGCAGGACGTGTCAGTACATGGCCGTGGCATGGGTCAGGATGTGTTAGGACATCGTAGGACGTGGCCACAAGACGTGTCAGGACATGGCATGGGTCAGGATATTTCAGTATAGTGCCATGGCACGTTTCAGGACGTGTCAGGATGTCGCATGACATGGTGAGGCATGGCCATGTCTTTGGTCAGGACGTGTCAGGACATTGCAGGACGTAGCCTCAGGACGTGTCAGGACGTCACAAGACATGGCAGGACGTGGGCATAGCACGGGTCTGAACATGTCAGGACATGGCCATGGCATGTATAAGAAAATATTAGGACATCACATGACATGGCAGGGCATGACCATGGCACGGGTCTGGACGTGTCAAGAAGTCATAGAACGTGGCCATAGGATTTGATAGGATGTCCCAAGATATGGATGGGTGTGTGGCCATCGCAGGAGTGAGGACGTCCTAGGGCGTGGCCACATGATATCCCAAGACATCACAGGACATGGTAGGACAAGGGTATGGCACGGGTCAAGACGTGTCAAGACATGGCCATGGCATGTGTTAGGACGTGTCAGGATGTCGCACGACATAGAAGGGCAAGGCCAAGACACAAGTCAGGAATTTATGGGATGTTGCAAGACTCGGCTATAAGGTGTGTTAGAACATTGCAGGACATGGACGAATGTGGGCATGGCACGGGTCAGGACTTGTCAAAACATGTACATGGCATGGGTTAGGATGTGCCAGGATATCGCACGATGTGGCCATAGGACGTGTAAGGACATGGTAGGATATGTGCATGGCAGGGGTCAGGATGCGGTAGGACATGGCCATAGCACGTGTCAGAATGTTGTAGGGAATTGCAGGGCATGGCCATGGCATGGGTCAAGACGTGTCAAGACATCGTAGGACGTGGCCACAGGACGTGTCAGGACATGGCAAGACGTGGGCATGGCAAGGGTCAAGACATGTCAGGACATGACCATGACATGTTTTAGGATATCTTAAGACTTTGCAGGACATGGCAGGGCGTGGCCATGTCATGGGTCAGGATGTGTCACGACATTGTAGGACATGGCAATAGGATGTGTTAGGACGTCGCAGGACATGGGCATGGCACGTGTCAGGACATGTCAAGAAATGGCCATGGCACGTTTCGAAATGTGTTAGGAAGTTGCAGGACATGGCAGGGCGTGGCCATGGCATGGGTCAGGACATGTCAGGATGTTGCAGGATATGGCCAAGGATTTGAGGAAATGGTAGGACGTGGGCATGGTATGGGTCAAGACATGTCAAGATATGGCCAAGGCACGTTTTAGGATGTCGCTGGACATGGGAGGGCGTGGCCATGGCATGGGTCATAACATTGCAGGACATGGCCACAGGATGTGTCAGGATGTCTTAGGACATGGCAAGACAAGGGCATGGCACATGTCAGGGCGTGTGAGGACATGGCCATGGCACATGTCAGGACGTGTCAGAACATGGCCATAGCACATGTCAGGACTTGTAAGGACGTCGCAGGACACTGTAGGGTCTGGTTATACCACGGGTAAGGATGTGTAAGGACGTAACAGGATGTGGCCATAGGACGTGTCAGAACATGGAAGGACGTTGGCATGGCACGGGTCAGGACGTATCAGCACATGGCCATGGCATGTGTTAGGACGTGTCAGGATGTTGCAACATATGTAAGGGCATGCCTATGGCAAGGGTAAGGACGTGTAAGTACGTCGCAGGACGTGGATTTTTAGATTTTCTTTTAAATCTTTTCTTTTTGTAAGGTTCTTCTCTTACCTTTTGTTTATGGCGTCTTCTATAGGGTTTATCTAAAGATTTGTGCTTTTTAGATATTCTTTTAGAAGGTGGAGAAATGGTTTTATAACCAAAGTCTTGGCAAAAGCTTCCAAGCTCTTTCTTAGATTGTAATCTGTCTCTTTTAATAAGACTTTTGAGTTTTAAATCTGTACATAAGTCTAAACCTGTAACATTAATAAAACTTACTAGGTCGCCATATGTAAGATTGTCATAAGGGATTTGACCGTTGAATCTATCTTTAATTTTTGTTCTTACCTTATCGGCAAAAAGTCGGGGCAAACCGCAAATAAATCGTTCTTTCCAGAAAGAATTACCACAGTCTTCTCTGACCATTACCTTTTCTATAAACATATCTTTATACCATCTAAAATCTATTAATTTTGGACAATTAAGATTATTTAATAATTCTAAACTTCTATCTTGGAAAAGTTTTGGTTCTCCAATAAAGTGTTTCGCGATGCAATAAATTAAGGTTGCCGTAGCATCCTCTCTTTGTTGCTGTTCTGCAACTTGGGTATTATTTTCAGTTTTTACTACTGTTATGACAGAAGTGGCATTTAGGATTTGATTTCTATTATCTTCGGAGAGATAATTATCCCACCAATTTTTTAATGTTCCCGTAAATCCAGAAACTACTAAAGTAGCTGCGTTTTTATCTGACGCATTTTTCATTTTGTAGGCACTTACTGCTATGCCTATCTTGTGAAGTTTTTCTATAAATTTGACCTTCTGCTAGGCCATCAATATTCCATTCTGTAATTCCAGTTCCATCGTGACTGGAGCTTGTTAAATAAATGTCTTCTTCGAATTGAACATCTGGGAATGATGCTCTTTGATAAATAAGTTGGTATTTTAATACATACACCAAACCCCAAAGATCATCTTTTGGGGTTTGGTGTATGCATTAAAATACCAACTTATTTTAATAGTACAGTCTGGATGTTTCCATTGATTGCTTAGACTTTTCTAGTCTATTTTAAATTTATTTTTCTCTTTAATGACCGTTAGATGATCTCCATAGCTTATTGTTTCAGCACTTGGGCTTTTAGGTCTATTATCAAACAGACCTTTTTGATAGATAACTTTAGGAATAGCTTTATTAAAATCTACTCCTTTGATTTTTCTATCTAGTTCTTCAATTAGTTCTTCTTCGCTTCATAGGACATGGCAAGACTTGGGCATGGCACGGGTCAGGACGTGTAAGGACATTGACATGGCACATGTCAGGACGTCGCATGACATGGCATGGCATGGCCATGCCACGAGTCAGGACATGTTAGGACGTTGCATGACGTGGCCTTTAGATGTGTCAAGACATGGCAGGACGTGGGCATGGCACGGGTCAGGATGTGTCAGGACATGGCAATAGCATATGTCAGGATATCGCAACATGGCAAGACGTGGGCATGGCACGGGTCAATACATGTAAGGACATGGCCATGGAACGTGTCATGACATGTTAGAATGTTGCAGGACATCGCAGGGCATGGCCATGGCATGGGTCAGGACATGTCAAGACATTATTGGATGTGGCCACATGACGTTTCAAGACATCGTAGGACATGGCAGGACGTGGGCATAGCACGGATCAGGTCGTGTGAGGACATGGCCACACTCTCTTCAGGATGCCACATGACGTGTCAGGACATTGCAGGACATGGCAGGGCGTGACCATGTCACAGGTAAGGAAGTGTCAGGATGTTGCAGGACGTGGCCACAAGACGTGTCAAGATGTTCTAGGTTACGGGTATGGCACAGGTTAGGATGCGTCAGGACGTCATAGGACATAGCCATAGCACGTGTCAGGACGTCACTGGACATGGCAAGACGTAGGCATAGCATAGGTCAAGACGTGTCAGGACATGGTAATGGAACATCTCAGAACATGTTAGGACGTTGCAGGACATGGCCATAGCACGTGTCCGGATGTCATAGGACATGGCAGGGCGTGGCCATGTCATGGGTCAGGACGTGTCAGGACATGTCAGGACATCGCAGGACATCGTAGGACGCGACCACAGGACGTGTCGGGACATGGCAAGATGTGGGCATGGCACAGCTCAGGACGTGTCAGGATATGGTCATGGCATGTGTTAGAACGTGTCAGGACGTTGCAGGACATGGAATGGCATGGTTATGGCAAAGCTAAGGACGTTGGAGGATGTGGCCATAGGATGTGTCAGGACATGGCAGGACGTGGGCATGGCACGTATCAGGACGTATCAGCACTTGGCCATGGCAGTGTCAGGGCATGTTAGGACATCACAGGACATGGGAGTGCGTGGCCATGGCATGGGTCAGGATGTGTTAGGACATCGCAAGACGTGGCTACAGAACGTGTCAAGACATGTGCATGGCACGGGTCAGGACGTGGCCATGGCATATTTCAGTATGTGTCAGGATGTTGTAGGACGTGGCTATAGACGTGTCAGGACGTCACAAGACATGGCACGACGTGGGCATGGCATGGGTTAAGACGTGCCAGGACATGGCTATGCAACGTTTCAGGATGCGTCAGGACGTCACACGACATTGTAGGGCGTGGGCATGGCACGGATTAGGATGTGTCAGGACGTCGCAAGACATGACCGTAGGACATGTCAGGACATGGCAAGAAGTAGGCTTGGCATGAGTCACGACGTGTCAGGACATAGCCGTGGCACATTTTAGGACGTGCTAGGATGTCACAAGACATGGCAGACTTTGGCCATGGTACAGGTCATGACATCGCGGGACGTTGCCACAGGATGTGTCAAGACTTCATAGGACATGACAGGATAAGGGCGCGGTAGAGGTCAGGACGTGTTAGGACATGATAGTGGCACATGTCAGGATGTGTCAGGACATCACAGGACATTGTAGGGCGTGGTCATGGCACGGATCAAGACATGTTAGAATGTCACAAGACGTGGCTACATGATGTGTCAGAACGTTGAAGGACATGGCAGGACGTGGGCATAGCACGGGTCGGGACGTGTCAAGACATGGCCATGGTATTGGTCAGGATGTTGTAGGACATGGCCACAGTACGTCTGAGGACATCGCAGAACATGGCAAGACGTGGGCATAACACAGGTCAGGACGTTTCAGGACATGGCCATGGCATTGGTCAGGATGTGTCAAGACATGGCCACTGCACCGGTCAGGGCATTGTAGGACGTGGCCACAATACGTGTTAGGATATCGCTGGACATGGCAAGACGTGGGCATGTCACGGGTCGGGACATTTTAGGACATGGACATGGAAAGTTTCAGGACATGTCAGAACGTTATAGGGTATACCATGGCATGGTCATGTCATGAATTAGGATATGTCAGGACATCGCAGGAGATGGCCACAGGACGTGTCACGACATGGCAGGACGTGGGCATGGCACGGGTCAGGATGTGTCAGGATATGGCCATGATATATGTCAGGACATCGTGACATGGCAAGACGTGATCATGGCACGGGTCAGGACATGTAAGGACATGGCCATGGCACGTGTTAGGGTGTGTAAGAATGCTGCAGGACATGGCAGGGCATGGCCATGACACAGGTCTGGACGTGTCAAGACGTTATTCGACGTGGCCACAAGACGTTTCAGGACATCGTAGGACATAGCAGGACGTGGGAATAGCATGGATCAGGTTTGTGTGAGGACACGACCACACAATTTTCAGGATGCCACATGACATGTCAGGACATGGCAGAATATGGCCGGGCGTCGACATTGCACGAGTCAGGAAGTGTCAAGACGTTGTAGGATGTGGCAATAGGACGTGTCAAGATATTGTAGGTTACGAGTATGGAATGGATTAGGATATGTTAGGACGTCACAAGACATAGCCATAGCACATGTCAGGACGTCACTGGACATGGCAGGACGTAGGCATAGCACGGGTCATGATGTGTCAGGACATGGTAATGGAGCATCTCATAACGTGTTAGGACGTCACAGGACATAGCCATAGCATGTGTCAGGATATCATAGGACATGGTAGGGCATGGCCATGTCACGGGTCAGGACGTGTCAAGACATGTCAGGACATCACAAGGCATCGTAGGACGGGGCCACGGGACGTGTCGGGACATGGCAAGATATGGGCATGGCACGGGTAAGGACGTGTCAGGACATGGCCATGGCATTTGTTAGGACGTGTCAGGAAATCATAGGATATAGAAGGGCGTGGTTATTGCATAGCTAAGGACGTGTTGAGAGGTTGCATGATGTGTCCACTGGATGTGTTAGTACATGGCAGGACGTGAGCATGGCACGTGTCAGGATATGTCACCACTTGGCCATGGCATGTGTTAGGGTGTGTCAGGACATCACAGGACATAGCAGGGCATTGCCATGGCATGGGTCTGGATGTGTTAGGAGGTTGCAAGACGTGGCATCAAGATATTACAAGACATGGCAGAACATGGGCATGACACGGGTCAGGACGTGTCAGGACATGGCCATGGCACAATTTAGTACAGGTCAGTATGTTGCAGGACCTGGCTACAGACGTGTCAGGACGTTACAAGACATGGCAGGACGTAGGCATGGCACAGATCAGGATGTATTAGGACATAGACATCGTAGGTTTTAGGACGTGGCAGGACGTCGCATGACATGGCAGGGCATGGCCATCGCATGGGTTAGGACGTGTCAAGACGTCGCAGAACGTAGCCATAGGACATGTTAGGACATGGTAGGACGAGGGCATGGCACGGGTCAGGACGTGTCAGGACCTGGCCATGGCAAGTATCAGGACGTGTGAGGATGTAGCGAGACATGACAGGCGTGGCCATGGCACGGGTCACGATATTGTCGGACGTGGCAATAGGATATGTCAGAATATCACAGGGCATGGCACGACCAGGGCATGTCATGGGTCTGGACGTGTCAGAACATGGCCATGGCACGTTTTAAGACATGTCATGACATCATAGGACATGGCAGGGCATGTCCATTGCATGGGTTAGGACGTTTCATGACGTCGCATGACTTGGCTACAAGACGTGTCAGGACTTTGCAGGACATGGCATGATGTGGACATGGCACGGGTCAAGATGTGTCAAGACACGTCCATAGCACAGGTTAGGCCGTGTTAGGATGTCGCATGTCGTAGCCACACAATGTTTCAGGACGTCACAGGACATGGCAGGATGTGGGCATGTCAAGGGTTAGGACGTGTCAGGACATGGACATGGCACATTTCAGAACGTGTCAGGATGTTGCAAGACATGCCAGGGCATGGCTATGGCACGGGTTAGGACGTGTCAGGACATCGTAGGACATGGCAAGACGTGGGCATGGCACAGGTCAGGACGTGTTACGATAAGGCCAAGGCACGTTTTCGAACGTGTCAGGATATCACAAGACATGGAAGGGCGTGGCCATAACACGGGTCAGGACGTGTCAAGACGTCGTAGGACGTGGCCGCAGGAAGTGTCAGGACATGGCAAGAAGTAGGCATGGCACGGGTCAGGACGTGTCAGGACATGGCCATGGCATATTTTTGGATGCGTCATGATGTCGCCGGATAGGGCAGGACATGGCCATGGCACATGTCTGGATGTGGTAGGACATAGCCACAGGATGTTTCTAGACGTCGCATCACATGGTAGGACAACGGCATGGGACGGGTCAGGATGTGTCAGGACATGGCCATAGCATATTTCAGGATGTGTCAAGATGTTGCAAGGATTGCCAGGGCATGGCCATGGCATGGGTCAGGACATGTCAGGACGTTGTAGGACGTGGCCAAAGGATGTGTCAAGACATCGCAGGACATTGCAAGACGTGGGCATGGCATGGGCCAGGATGTATCAGGACATGGCAATGGCATATTTCAGGACATGTCAAGACATCATAGGACATGGAAGGGCGTGGCAATGGCACAGGTCAGGATATGTCAAGACATCATAGGATGTGGCCATAGGTCGTGTCAGGACATGGCAGGACATGCGCATAGCACGGGTTAGAACATATCTGGACATGGCCATGGCACGTTTTAGGACATGTCAGTATGTTGTAGGACAGGGCAAGGCATGGCCATGGCACAGGTTAAGACATCAGAGGACATGGCCAAAGGATGTGTCAGGACGTCGCAGGACATGACATGATAAGGGTATGGCACGGGTCAGGACGTGTCAGGGCATGGCCATGGCACGTGTCAGGATGGCACATGACATGGCAGGGAATGGCCATACCACAGGTCAGGACGTGTCAGGACATTACAGGATGTGGCTACAGGATGTGTCAAGACGTCGCATGTCATAGCAGGACGTGTCAGTACATGGCTGTGGCATGGGTCAGGATGTGTTCGGACATCGTAGGACGTGGCCACAAGACGTGTCAGAACATGGCATGGGTCAGGACGTTTCAGTACAGTGCCATGGCACGTTTCAGGACGTGTCAGGATGTCGCATGACATGGTGAGGCATGGCCATCTCTTTGGTTAGGACGTGTCAGGACATTGCAAGACGTAGCCACATGACGTGTCAGGACATCACAAGACATGGCAAGACGTGGGCATAGCACGGGTCCGAACATGTCAAGACATGGCCATGGCATGTATAAGAAAATATTAGAACATCACATGACATGGCAGAGCATGACCATGGCACAGGTCTGGACGTGTCAAGAAGTCATAGAACGTGGCCATAGGATTTGTTAGGATGTCCCAGGATATGGATGGGTGTGGCCATCGCAGGAGTGAGGACGTCCTAGGGCGTGGCCACATGATATGTCAAGAAATCACAGGACATGGCAGGACAAGGGCATGGCACGTGTCAAGACGTGTCAAGACATGGCCATGGCACGTGTTAGGACGTGTCAAGATGGCGTATGACATAGAAAGGCAAGGCCAAGACACAGGTCAGGAATTGTTAGGATATTGCAAGACTCATCTATAAGGTGTGTTAGAACATTGCAGGACATGGCAGGATGTGGGCATGGCACGGGTCGGGACATGTCAAGACATGTACATGGCATGGGTTAGGACGTGCCAGGATATCGCACGATGTGGCCATATAACGTGTAAGGACATGGTAGGACATGGGCATGGCAGGGGTCAGGATGCGTTAGGACATGGCCATAGCACGTGTCAGAATGTTGTAGGGAATGGCAGGGCATGGCCATGGCATGGGTCAAGACGTGTCAAGACATCGTAGGACGTGGCTACAGGACGTGTCAGGACATGGCAGGATATGGGCATGGCAAGGGTCAAGACGTGTCAGGACATGACCATGACATGTTTTAGGATATCTTAAGACTTTGCAGGACATGGCAGGGCGTGGCCATGTCACGGGTCAGGATGTGTCACGACATTGTAGGACATGGCAATAGGATGTGTTAGAACGTCGCAGGACATGGGCATGGCACGGGTTAGTACGTGTAAAGAAATGGCCATGGCACGTTTCGAGATGTGTTAGGAAGTTGCAGGACATGGCAGGGCATGGCCATGGCACGGGTCAGGACGTGTCAGGATGTTGCAGGATTTGGCCAAGTATTTGAGGACATGGTAGGACGTGGGCATGGTATGGGTCAGGACATGTCAAGATATGGCCAAGGCACGTTTCAGGATGTCGCAGGACATGGCAGGGCATGGCCATGGCATGGGTCATTACATTGCAGGACGTGGCCATAGGATGTGTCAGGATGTCTTAGGACATGGCACATGTCAGGGCGTGTGAGGACATGGCCATGGCACATGTCAGGACGTGTAAGAACTTGGCCATGGCATGTGTCAGGACATGTAAAGATGTCGCAGGACACTGTAGGGTGTGGTTATGCCACAGGTAAGGATGTGTAAGGACGTAACAGGACGTGGCCATAGGACGTGTCAGAACATGGCAGGACGTGGGCATGGCAAGGGTCAGGACGTATCAGCACATGGCCATGGCACGTGTTAGGACGTGTCAGGATGTTGTAACATATGGAAGGGCATGCCAATGGCAAGGGTAAGGACGTGCAAGTACGTTGCAGGACATGGATATGTCTGGTCATAGCAAGTATGGTAGGTGTTAGGACATGTCAGGACATGGCCATGGCACATTTAAGGATGTGTCAGGATGTCGCAGGACAGAGCAAAGCGTGTCCATTGCATGGGTCGCGATGTGTCAGGTCATTACAGGATGTGGCCACATGATATGTTGGGACGTCGCAGGACTTGGCAGGATGTGGGTATGGAACGGGTCAGGACGTGTCAGGACGTGGCCATCGCATACTTCAGGACATGTCAAGACATCGTAGGATGTGGTAAAGTGTGGCCATGGCACAAGTCAAGACGTGTCAAGATGTGTTGGGACATCGCAGGATATGGCCAAAAGATATGTCAGGACATGGCCATGGCACGGGTCAGGTCATGTCATGACATGGGCATGGCACGTTTCAGGACGTGTCAAGACGTCTCAAGACATGGAAGGGCATGGCAATGGCATGAGTCAGTATGTGTCAGGACGTCGTATGACGTGGCCACAGCACGTGTCAGGACATGGCAGGAGGTGGGGCATGGCATGGGTTAGGACGTGTCAGGACATGGCCATTGCACATGTCAGGACATCTCAGGACGTTGCAGGACATGGAAAGGCGGGGCTATGGCACGGGTAAGGACGTGTCATGATGTTGCAGGATGTGGTCGTAGGATGTGTCAGGATATAGCCGGACGTGGGCATGGCACTGGTCAGCACGTGTCAGCACATAGCCATGGCACGTGTCAGGATGTGTCAGATCATTACAAGACATGGCAGGGCGTGGCAATGTCACGGGTTAGGACGTGTCAGGACATCGCACGACGTGGCCGCATGATGTGTCAGGACATGGCATGACGTAGGGATGCCACGAGTCATGGACTGTTAAGACATATACATGGCATGTTTAAGGACGTGTCAGTACATTGTAGGACATGGCATGGTATCGCCATGGCACGGGTCAGGACGTGTCAAGACATTGCAAGACACGGCCACAGGATGTGTCAGGGTGTCACAACACATTTCAGGACGTAGGCATGGCACAAGTTACGACGTGTTAGGACATGGCCATGGCACATTTAAGGATGTGTCACGATGTCGTAGGACATGGCAGGGCATGGCCATAGCACTGGTTAGGACATATCATGACATCGCATGATGTCGTTACAGGATGTGTCAAGACATGGCACGGGTCAGGACGAGTTAGGACATTGCAATGGTATTTTTAAGGATGTGTCATAATGTCGCAGGACATGGTAGGGCGTGGCCATAGGATGTGTCAGGATGTCGTAGGACATGGCAGGGCATGGCGATGGCACGAGTCGAGATGTATTAGGACGTCATAGGATGTGGCCACAGGACGTGTCAGGACATGGCGGAATGTGGGCATAGCACGGGTCAAGATATCAAACAAGATGATAGTGCTTCTAATCAGGTGGAGTTTGAGGGAAAATTTACTTTTCCTACACTAGAAGCAGAGGAGGAAATAAATGGAGATTATCCTCTGGAAGGAGAGGTAGTAGAGGAGATTCCAACCCAGGAATCTCAACAACAATTGGTATCAAAGCCAAGGTATTATCTCGGTATGCTCTGTTATTGCAGCGTAGTCTGATCTTCCACATCAGAAAAGATTTATCTTGGTAACTGAGTTAAGGTTCCGTCTCAGTATGCTCTGTGGTTGCAGCTTAGTCTGATGTTCCACATAAGAAAGGAAATAATCTTGATTTGTGTCGTCAGCTATTAAATAATATTTATATCAAAGATGGGAGACAATAAACAAGAAGAATCTACATCAAGTGTCAGCAATACGTCATCATTGGCATCTTCGCTTATGACAAGAATTGTGTCAAATGCGAAATTTACGGTAGAAATTTTTGACGGGTCCGGACATTTTGGATGTGGCAATGCGAGGTTCTAGATGTCCTTTTTCAACAAGGGCTAGATATGGACATTGAAGAAAAGTGACCAGATGCTATTGGAGAAGAAGATTGAAGAGTTATCAACCGTGTTGCTTGTGGTACCATTCGATCCTACCTTGCTAGAGAGCAGAAATATCCATACACAAAGGAAACTTCTTCTAGTAAATTATGGAAAGCACCGGAGGATAATTATTGAAGAAAAACACTCAAAATAAATTGTACATAAAGTAGAGACTGTTTCACTTCACCTATGTTCCTGGTACCACGATGAATGAACATATCACCAGTTTCAATAAGTTGGTCACGGATTTGCAAAATATGGATACAACTTATGATGATGGTGACTTGGCCTTGATGTTGTTGGCATCACTTCCTGACGAGTACGAGCACCTTGAAACTACTTTCCTCCATGGAAATGACGAAGTTTCTATCAGTGAAGTTAGTTCGGCGTTGTAAAGCTATGAACAAAGAAAGCGAGAAAAACAAAACGACGGAGAAGGAGAAGCACTGTTCGAGAGGGGTCGTCCTCAAAATCAAATGAGGACAAGGAAAGGAAGATCTAAGTCAAGATCTAAACCCAGCAAAGATGAATGTGCCTTTTGTCGAGAAAAGGGGCACAGGAAGAAAGACTGTCCGAAGTTGAATAATAAGGCCAAATATAACAATGGAAAGGCCATTATCGATTCAAATGTAGATGATTGCGATGATTCAGATATCTCATTAGTTACAACGGAGCCGTCAATGTCATCAGACATATGATTGATGGACTCGGCTTGTAGCTATCATATCTGTCCTAATAGGGATTGGTTTGTGGACTTTCAAGAAGGAGAATATGGAGTCGTCCAAACAGCGGATAACAGCCTCTTACCTCATATGGAATTGGTTCAATACGATAAAGGAACCATGATGGAATGATCAGAACATTAACAAATGTTTGATATGTACCGGGTTTGAAGAAAAATCCCATCTCTGTGGGAGCCCTAGAATCCAATGGGTTCAAAATTACTGTAGAAAATGGAGCGATGAGGGTATGCTCTGGTGCAATAGTGGTAATGAAGGTCAATCGGAAGAGCAATAACATGTACCATTATCTCGGTAGTACAGTTATTAGGACAGCAACAGTGACGTCCAGTGACAACAAAGAGGCAAAAGCAACTAGGCTGTGTCACATGCACTTGGGACATGCTGGAGGAAAATCCTTGAAAACTCTATCAGATCAAGGATTGTTGAAAGGGGTAAAGGCTTGCAATTTGGAGTTTTACGAGCATTGTGTCAAAGCGAAACAGACTAGGGTTGAATTTGGTACAACAATCCATAATACTAAAGGCATTTTGGATTATGTACATTCTGATGTTTGGGGTCCTTCCAAAACACCTTCATTGGGTGGGAAGCACTATTTTGTAACCTTTGTATATGATTTTTCCCGAAGAGTATGGGTGTATAAAATGAAATGAAAAGATGAAGTGCTGGGAATTTTTCTCAAATGGAAGACAATGGTGGAGAATCAAAAGAGTAGGAGGATCAAGTGTATTCGCACAGACAATGGAGGTGAATACAAAAATGATAATTTCAATAAGGTCTGTGAAAATGATTGCATCGTCCGACACTTCATTGTCAGACATACACCACAATAGAATGGAGTGGCAGAATGCAAGAACCAGACATTACTGGAGAAGCTACGGTGTATGTTGTCCAATGATGGCTTGGGCAAAGAATTTTTGGCTGAGGCAATTACATATGCATCCCACCTCATTAATCGCTTACCATCTGCCGCTATTGATGGCAAGACACCATTTGAAAAATGGTATAGAAAGCCCGCTGTAGATTATGACTCTTTGCACGTATTTGGCTCAATTTCATATTATCATGTGACGAAGTCAAAATTCGATCCAAGGGCAAAAAGGCTATTTTTATGGGATTACTTCTAGAGTCAAAGGATATCACTTCTGGTGTCCTATGACAAAGAAAGTAATATTCAGCAGGGACGTTACCTTCGATGAATTTGCTATGGTAAAGAAGGTAACAAATGAAGATACCAAACAAGATGATGGTGCTTCTAAGCATGTGGAGTTTGAGGGAAAATTTACTTTTCCTACACAAGAAGCAGAGGAGGAAACAAATGGAGATTATCCTCTGGAAGGAGAGCCAGTAGAGGAGATTCCAACCCAGGAATCTCAACAACAACTTGAATCAATAGCAACCAGCAGGACAAAAAGGAAAATAACGAAACATGTTCCTCTTATAGAGACAGTTGCTTGTGCAACCGCAATTGTAGCTTATGATGTTCCTACCACTTATAAAGACGCAGTCCAAAGTTCAGAAGAAGATAAGTGGAGGATTGCCATGAATGATGAAATACAGTCCCTTCATCAGAATCATACATAGAGATTGGCCAATCTCCCGAAGGGAAAGAAAACAATTGGGTGCAAATGGGTATTTGCAAAGAAAGAAGGATTTCCTAATCAAGAAGATGTTCGCTACAAAGCAAGATTGGTGGCCAAAAGATATGCTCAAGCATAGGGAATTGATTATAATGAAGTATTTTCTCCAGTTGTAAAACATTACTCCATTCGAATTATATTGGCTTTGGTAGCACAGTTGGATTTGGAACTAGTTCAGATGGATATAAAATTCTTACATGGAAACATGGAGGAGGAAATATATATGACTCATCCAGAAGGATTCAAAGTTTCTGGTAAGGAAAACATGGTGTGAAACCTTGAAAAATCATTGTACGGATTGAAACAATCTTCTAGACAATGGTACAAGCGATTTGTGTGTATTTGCGCAGGCTTAAAGATGGTTCATTTATTTATCTTGTCCTATTTGTTGATGATATGTTTCCTTTTAAGAATTCGGAAGAAATTTGTAAGTTGAGATTCAACTGAACAAGGAGTTCGAGATAAAGGATTTGGGTGAGGCGAAGAAAATTCTTGGCATGGAGATAATAAGAGATAGACGTTCAAAGAAACTCTATTTATCTCAGAAAGAATATTTGAAGAGAGTACTACAACATTTTGTCATAGATGACAAGACTAAGTCAGTTAGTACTCCACTTTCTCCCCATTTTAAGCTAAGTACTACTATGTCGCCATTGGATGAAGCTGAACGAGAGTATATGTCAAAGGTACCATACGGAAATGTTGTTGGTAGCTTGATGTATGCAATGGTCTCTACGAAACCTGACATTTTACAAGCTGTTGGAGTTATTAGCAGATATATGCATAATCCAGGAAATGAGCATTGGCAAGCTGTGAAGTTGATTCTGCGGTATATTCATAATATTGTAGATGTCAGGTTAATTTTTGAGCAAGAAGACAATCAGTCCGTAGTTGGATATTATGACTCAGAGTTTGTGGGTTATCTCGACAAATGAAGATCGACTACTGGTTATGTGTTTACTTTTGCAAAGGCACCAGTTAGTTTGAAGTCTACTTTGTAGTCAACAATTGCTTTGTTTACAATAGAGGCAGAGTACATGGCTATTACAGAGGCTTTGAAGGAGGCAATTTGGCTTCAAGGATTACTAAAGGAGCTTGGTGTTGAACAAAAAGGTATCACAATTTTTTGTGATAGTCAAAGTGCTATTCAATTAGCGAAGAACCAAGTTTATCATGCAAGGAAGACTCACATTAATGTTCGGTATCACTTCATACGAGAAATCATAGAAGAATGTGGAGTCACGGTGAAAAAAATTCATACTACGGAGAATCCTGCTGGTATGTTTACAAAGGTGGTGACTGCGATCAAGTTTCAACATTGTTTGGATTTGATCAACATTGTTGAACACTGAAGATTGAAGATGAAGACACAACCAAAATTCGTTATAGAGAGAAAATTGAAGATGTGGAATTTTTGCCAAGGTGGAGATTTGTTGATGTTTGACAAAAATTGTCGCACATCGGTTGGGAAGAGAGTTTGGGGGGATTTCCCCCTATAAAAGAAGGCCTAATGTTTAGGATTTAAACACTCCTCTCATTTGCCTTCTTATCTTCTTAAGGCATTTGTATCTTATCTCTTTAGTATTATTTCACTTGTATTTTGGAGTGGAATAAAATATTGGTTGTGTCCGAGGAGTAGACAAAATTAGCCAAACCTCGTAAATTCTGGTGTGTTCCTTTTATTCTTGATTTATTGTCTTATTTATTATTTGGTGGCTGCCATAATTTTTGGTATAGTAGTTGTGACTCATTCACACTATATACATTTGGCTTTCGCAACAATTGGTATCAGAGCCTTGGGCGCGCCCCGTGGCATCCTAGAAAGCCTCCTAATGCCTAGCGCCACGGACAGCCCCGTGGTCTTGGCCGAACCAAGTGACAAGCTCGTAGGTGACTCTGTAGCCCCACTGATATCCCTCGCCAGTGGCCAGCTGCAGGCAGATTCTACCAAAGTCACGTGCGTAGAAAAAATCCTTGCGCAGACCCTGGTTCCAAAGATGTTACTGCTGACAAAGGACTTGTTCCTGCTTTGTAGAAAACTAGGTTCTTTCCATTGTAACTATAGAGTAGTTTTATTTCATGCACTTACATTATGATTCTCCAACTTTTTCTAGTCTACTCGTGTAGCTTTGGTTTATTTTATAAAGCATTATTAGGGGGGATCAAGCAATTAAAACTTTCTAGCAAGCAACAATTATCTGTACTGGTGTCTCTCCCCCTCGACACCGCCTTGCTTTTGCAATAGCCTTCATTAATGCGATCAAGCTTTGTTTCATTCTCAATTCTTATTTCTATTCTCTCAAATAATCTCGAAATTGATTTTCCCATGCGACACTGATGGTCTAGTGTAGCGCATAGCGGGGATCTCATTTGGCCGACAACAACTGCACTGGCATCAGTTGCTTAGATTTACGTTGCCTTTCCAAGAAATCTCAGGAAGGTGCCACGTAACAGTTGGTATCAGAGCCTAGGCTTGACATCAGACAAGATCTTTAAATTCCCACAATTTCTGACCATGGCGAATTATGGAGACCGCATTGCGTTTATCGAAGGTACGGTTGAAGAATTGCGACTTATTGTGGATACGGTGCTTGAACTAAGAACCAGCCTACTGCAAAGGTTGGCAATGTGGACCGCAAGGTGCTTCAGGTTAAAGTTGACATTGAAAAACATTAGTCATGACTCCAAGGGAGGACGAAAAATAGCAGCCATAGAGGCAGCCAAAATTGTTGACAAATGCCAGGTGCTTCAACAAGAGCGCATTGAGGATTTAGTTCACAGGGCACAAGAGGCAGAAAAGGTGATCGTCATGCAACAAACTATTGACAAATTCACAGACCAGCTCATTTTTGTCAATGCTACTTTATAGGGCATACTCCGATGAAGTGGAAACCAAATTAGAGGTACTGTGAACTCCGCTTCCGCAATAAAGAAACTGAAAATTCCTGATCTAAAGCAATACAGTGGGGCCAGGAATTCAAAGGAAGTGGAAAACTTCATCTTTGATGTCAAACAGTATTTTGATACTGTTGGGGTTCTGGAGGAAGCTAACAAGGTAGCATGTGTTGCCATGTATCTTAAGGGTGATGCTAAACTTTGGTGGCGGGTGAAGTATGAAGCCATCAAGGCCGGTGAAGATGCTCTCGAGACATGGGCAGCACTAAAGGCAGCCATACGCCTGCAGTTCTTCCCCGAGAATGTTGAATACAATGCCATGAGAAAACTATGGGCGCACTGCCAGACAAAATTAGTTTAGGACTACGTGCGAGAATTCTCCACACTCATGCTAAGCATACGCGACATGGGGGACAAGGACAAACTCTTCACTTTCATGGAAGGGTTGAAACCTTATGCCCGCGTGGAGCTACAGAGACAAAGGTTAGATACCTTTCCCAAGGAAATCCAAGCAGCTGAATGTCTTGGGGACTATCAACTGGAAGCTCGGAGGGACAGGTCTCAGCCGCCTGCCTTAGCAGGTTTCAAAGGGGGCCAGCCTAACAATTGTGGTCCTAGAAAAAATGGGGGAGATCGAAACTCAAACAAATCTAGAGCTCTTTCCTCCAGCAGCAACAAATCCACTTTAAACAAAAATAACAAGGGGAGAAAGCCTCCTTCAGGATGCCAACACTACGGCGGACCACATTGGAACAATGAAATCCCACATGCATAGATGAATGCCCATCAGGCTATTGATGAGGGACAGGGGATGAGTCAGACGATGAGGGCCAGACTGAACCAGTAGGTGCTTTCAATGCAATTGTTGGTTTCGTTTCTGAGGCATTAGCGGAGACCAGTGCTGGTATCCGTAAGAAAAAAGTACCCACGTCCAGTCACAAAGAAAGGGAAAAAGAAGGAGAATGAAGAGACTCTTCCTAAACTAGAGAGGGCCTTGATGTTCGTTGATATGAAGGTAAATGGCAAGCCCATTCGATCTATGATAGACACGGGTGCTACCCGCAACTACTTAGCCTCAACTCAGGTGGGGCGCCTTGGACTAGTTGTAGGGAAAGGCAAAGGCAATGTCAAGGCTATCAACTCACCTCCCTAACTAGTGGGTGGAATAGCCAAAGGAGTACCGGTGAAGATTTGCCCCTACAAAGTAAAATTCAACATGCGAGTGGTGATCATTGATGACTTTGAGTTGATCGTTGGACTGGAATTCCTTAGGCAGACCAACACCATAGGTGTACCATTTGCAGACATGCTACTGATGATGGGAACCAACGGGCCAAGCCTTGCATTATCCTATGCCTCCCCGTGAAGATGGTCATTAATAACATCTTGGCTTTGCAGCTGAAGAAGGGGGTCAAAAGGAATGATCCGACGTTCCTAGAAACCCTTTGCATCGAAGATATAGAATGCTCCTCGGGTCTAATTCCTGAACCCCTAAAAGAGTTACTACTAGACTATGAAGATGTTATGCCACAAGACATGCAAAAGCGACTCTCACCTAGGCGCACTGTGGACCATAAATTGAATTGGTGCTAGGTGCAAAGCCACCTACTCGGGCACCCTACAAAATGTGACAAGCCAAACTCACCGAGCTCCAGAGACAATGGACGAAAATGCTAGATAAAGGGATCACTGTACCCACAAAGTCCCCATATGGGTCCCCTATTCAATTCTAAAATAAACATTATGGCAGCCTACGACTCTGTGTTGATTATCGAGCTGTAAACAAAATCACAGTGAAGAACAAGTACCCTATTCCTTTGATGGTAGACTTGTTCGATAGACTGGATGGTGTGATGCTATTCACCAAGATAGATCTCAAGACATGTTATTGGAAAGTTTGGATCGCAGAGGGTGATGAGCACAAGACGACCTGTATAACAAGATATGGGTTGTACGGCTTCCTGGTCATGCCGCTCGGTCTGACTAATGCTCCAGCCATATTTTGCACTCTGATGAACCAAGTCTTCCAGGAGTACATTGACGAATTTATGGTGGTCTACTTAGATGACATTGTGGTATATAGCGAAACACTGGAAGAACACCTGGTGCATTTGCGGAAGGTCCTAACTCATTTATGGGAGCATGAGCTATATGCCAAGTTGTACGAATTCTCCTTTACTTAGAAGAAAATTGACTTCCTTGGACATGTCATCGAGGAAGGACGCATCAAAATGTACTAATAGAAGATTCAGGCTATCATAGATTGGCCACCGCCAGAGGATGTCGACACCTTAAGGGAGTTCCTTGGCCTATGCGACTTCTACCGGCGATTTGTGAAGAACTAATTCGTTATTGTTCTGCCACTGATAGAACTCCTCAAGAAGGTCACACCTTGGGATTGGGGACCAAGGAGAGCGGAAGCCTTAAATGCATTAAAGGCGGCTATGTCTAATAGCCCCGTCTTGGCTCTCACAGATTTGGCCAAGCCGTTTGAGGTACAAATGGACGCATCTAACTATGATCTTGGTAGGGTCTTGATTCAACAAGGGCAGTGATTCACGTCCAAGCAACGGTCGTAGTCAATATAACTTGGTCTAATAAGTCCAAAATCGATCCCACAGAGAATTAACCTACCAATTGCAACTATCACAACCCCAAAAGTACTTCCGAATCAAGTTCCCAAACTTTGAATATATATTTATGTGATTTTCAACTATCTAATTTTGCAATAATTAAAAGTGCTTAAAAGAAAGAATTTATTGTTGACTAAAATAATATGGAGAAAGACTAAGGTACTGATTTCCCCTATTGATGGAATCCCTTATTGTTATGCTCATACAAATTGTTAATATATTCTATCAATCATAAATGCTATGTGTATCGTAACCCTCTCCCGAGCAATTACAATAATTTACTAGTGCACTTCCAAGCTAACCTATCTAGCTTTAATTTGAATAGTTCACTTAAGATTGCACCCAAGACTTCGTTATTCCTAACCCCGTCTTTACGCCGAAAGTTATAGATTCCTCCAATAACCTAGGTGTGGTGTTGTTCAACAATATACCTAAATATGCACTCTTTTCCAAGTTATGCACACTAAATAGGCACCGCTAATTGGGACGTCTATCAATTAACTACAACAAGAATGAAGTTGAACAAATAGAAATCTAAGTCACAATTTGTAATCACATAAACGATAAGTTCATCACTCAATAGGTTCCATCAAAACCTTTGAAAAGAATTTATCTACTCATGCTTGAAGAAACAAGAATAATAATTGAAATCATAAATTAATACTTGATATAAAATAAAAGAAGGAGTTTGAGAGGATTCTCTCTTACTAAAAATCTTGCAAAAGTAATGAATTAAAAGACAACATGCCTCTATTGGGCGAACTAGGGGATTATATAGAGGTTTTAGGGCTAAAAAAACAATGTTTCAGTACAATTAGGACTGCTGCTGCGGTGACTTCCGCGGTTCGTTCGCGGCCGCGGACGGACCGCGTACAGTAAACTTCGGAGAGCCTTTTTTTTCGCGGTTCATCCGCGGTCGCAGAGTAATCGCGGTTTTTCACCCTGTCCCGTTGGGAATGTGGAAACACGTAAAACATGAAAGATTTAGCGCTTTGAGTTAGCTTTCCAACCATATATTATTCAGGCAAAATGGAGTTTTGAACTAGAAGTTATATCCAATTTACTAGACAGTGCACAATATGCCTCATCCAGTCTTCGCTTGTACTACACTTATCAAATTTGACCCCCGAACTCGATCCCGGCTTAATTCATTGAGCTTTTACTCAGACATCAAAGCTTCAAATCACTTAAATTCATTCCATAACATCCATATTGCTCGGAATCACACCTTCCCGGCCATTTTCAACATAAGTTTTTGACTTGTACCACACTTTGGCCTTTTTCACCATCTTTTGACTCCAAAACTTGCTCATTTAGTCTTGATTAGCTCATGTGTACCTATAACACACTAAGAACACTAATAAAAGCATTTTGTCATCATAAACAATATCAAAACAACAATAAAGCGTGATTATTTAGGGCATAAATATAGTCAAATTCACCTATTAACAGGCACCCTATAGCATACAAGAGTCCAAAGATGAAGAATACAGAGAGGCGCTATACCGCCCATCAGAAAGAATTATTGGTTGTTGTCCGTTTCTTGCGCCTTTGGAGGCACTACCTACTGGGAACCCCGTTCATGGTCAAGACAGATAGAATAGCGGTCAGCCATTTCATGACCCAGCCAAAGTTGAATAGTCAATAGGATACGTGGCAGGAACTCCTAGCTGAATCCCAATTCAACCTAGAGTACCGCAGTGGAAAGACTAATCATGTTGCTGATGCACTTGATTCACGTCGAAGCAACAGTCGCAGTCAATATAACCTGGTCTAATAAGTCCAAGATCGATCCCACAGGGAATTAACCTACCAATTACAACTTTCACAACCCAAGAATACTTCCGTATCATGTTCCCAAAATTTCGAGTATGTGTTTATGTGAATTTTGAATTACTACTTTTGCAAGAATTAAAAAGGCTTAAAAGTAAGAATTGAATGTTGGGTAAAATAATATGGAAAAGGACTAAGGTATTGATTTCACCTATTGATGGAATCCCTTATCGTTATGCTCATACAAATTGTCAACATATCCTATCAATCATGAACGCTATTTGTATCATAACCCTCTCCCGAGCAATTACAATAATTTACTAGTGCACTCTCCCGAGCTACCCTAGCTAGCTTTAATTTGAATAGTTCACTTAAGATTGCACCCAAGACTTCATTATTCCTAACCGCATCTTTACGCCTAAAGTTGTAGCGGTTCATTCGCGGTCGCGGATGAACCGCGAAAAAAGAGGCATTCTGAAGTTTCACTGTTCGCGGTTGGCTCACGGCCGCGAATGAACCGCAAAAGCCGGCGCCCAGTTCTCCTAATTGGATTCGAATTTAGTTTTCTAAGCCCTAAAACCTCTATATAAACTCCTAGTTTGCCCCATAGAGGCATGTTGTCTTTATTTTACTACTTTTGCAAGATATTTAGTAAGAGATAATCCTCTCAACTCCTTCTTTTTATTTTATATCAAGTATTTCTTTATGATTTCAATTATTATTCTTGTTTCTTCAAGCATGAGTAGCTAAATTCTATTCTAAGGTTTTGATGGAACCTATTGGGTGATGATCTTATCGTTTATGTGATTACAAATTGTGACTTAGATTTCTATTTGTTCAGTTTCATTCTTGTTGTAGTTAATTGATAGACGTCCCAATTCGCGGTGCCTATTTAGTGTGCATAAATTGGAAAAGAGTTCCTATTTAGGTATATTGTTGAACAACACCACACCTAGGTTATTAGAGGAATCTATAACTTTAGGCGTAAAGACAGGGTTAGGAATAACGAAGTCTTGGGTGCAATCTTAAGTGAACTATTCAAATTATAGCTAGCTAGGGTAGCTCGGGAGAGTGCACTAGTAAATTATTGTAATTGCTCGAGAGAGGGTTATGATACACATAGCGTTCATGATTGATAGAATATATTAACAATTTGTATGAGCATAACGATAAGGAACTCCATCGATAGAGAAAATCAATACCTTAGTCCTTCTCCATATTATTTTATTCAACATTCAATTCTTTCTTTTAAGAATTCTTAATTCTTGCAAGTAGTCGTTCGAAAATCATACACAAATATATTCTAAATTTTGGGAACTTGATTCGGAAGTACTCTTGGGTTGTGAAAGTTGTGATTGATAGGTTAATTCTCTGTGGGATCGATCTTGGACTTATTAGACCAAGTTATATTGACTACGACCGTTGCTTGGACGTGAATCAATTTTGGCGCCGTTGTCGGGGAATTAACGGAATTATCAATTGCCATTGACAGAACTTCAAGATTCTTGTGTATTCAGGTTCTTTCTACACTCTACATTGAATATTTTGACGGTTATTGATTTGGGTATTCAGGTGCATGCCTAGAAAATCTGCAAGGACTGGAGAACTAATTGAAGGACTCTCAGACCCCGAGCAAACTTTCCGGGCGCGTAACAAAGCTATCAATCAAATTCAACAATCTCAACAACCAATCAAATTAGAATTCGACATGGGTGACGCAAACGAACAAAACCAGCAAGCCGGGCTAAATATGCAAGAGGCATAGAAGGCACAGGAAGGTGCACTATTTGACTGGGCACAACCCACAACGGATAATTTGGCAACTGCCATCGTTGTGCCAGCAATTCAAGCTGAGTCTTTCCAGATCACTAACAACATGCTTCACTTGTTGCAAAATAAGGGATTATTCTCTAGGTCTCAGGTTGAAGATCCACAGCAGCACCTCAAGAACTTTCTATCAATATGCAAGACACAAAGGCAACCGAATGGAACTCCGGAAGCTATCAGATTATTACTCTTTAAGTTCTCAGTTACAGGAGCAGCACAGATATGGCTAAACTCACTCCCAATAAACTCCATTGCAACTTGGTAAAAAGACCTCTTGATCTATGATTTAATAACTCGATTAGTGGAGTATTACACTAGGGGCAAGCCTATGGTGTGTCTTTGTGTTCTTCCAGCTCTTTTCACCTTAGATCTTTTCTTGGCCTTTTCATCCACATATGACTTCAAAATACTTTTCTTAGCATCCATTGCATCACATGTACCTACAACACACAAACAAACACTAATCAAAGCATTTTGTTCTCATAAACAACATAAATACCATAATAAAGTGTGATTATTTAGGGCATAATTATTGTCAAATTCACATATTATCAACAGGCCTCCTCAGCCACAATATAATGCAGCAGGTATGAAGCTACCAAACAACATGGCTCCATATCCTAGACCTCAGAATTTCAACAACCAGCAGCAGGGGTATCATCCACCTCTACCACATCATGGGGGCAGACATGATGATGGGTTCACAAGGTTGGAAGCTATGATACAGCAGGTAATTGGGTCACATGCCAAAACCAATAAGAGGATAGATGTACATGACGCAGTCATCAAGAATATGGAAGTACAGATGGGCCAGATTGATATGTCACTTAACAATCATCCTTAAGGGACATTTCCTGCAGATACACAAACAAACCCAAATGATCAAATCTCATAGTAGCTGATGGTAGTTAATCTGAGAAGTGGAAGAGATCTCGATGCTGAGTAGGAAAGAGAAAGAAGCAATTTACTGGCTGAGACACTCACTCCTGTGCCCATTGAGATGGATGAGTCTACCGGGTTGACAGAAGTTACAGGCCATCCAGTAGCTGAAAATAAAGAGATGCAGCAGGGAACGGAGAAAGTAGCTGAACAGGTAGAGCAACAGGTTGAAGAGAAAGTGATAGAAGAAAGAAAAGTCCCAAGTCATTGGGAAGAAGAGGCCTCCACCCCATTCCCCCCAAGGTTGTCCAAGCACCAAAAAGAAGAGCAATACAAAAAGGTCTTTCATATGCTCAAGCAAATCCAGGTAAACATTCCTTTGATTGAGGCTTTGAAATAAATGCCTGGGTATGCTAAGATGATGAAAGACTTGATGTCGCAAAAATTTTATTTCCAAGACTTAGGCACCATGACTATTACTCAGAGTTGTAGTGTAGTGGTCTCTATACCCATTGCTGAGAAGCTATCTGATCCAGGTAGCTTCACCATTCCATGCACTATAGGAAACTATGCCTTTGCAAAGGCATTATGTGATTTTGGGGCAAGCATTAATCTTATTCCCTTGGTGATTTATAAGAGGCTAGGCATTGGGAGAGCCAGGCCTACCTCCATGTTATTACAGCTTGCTGACAGGACGGTTAAGCGTCCATTTGGTATATTAGATGATGTACTTATGCAAGTGGGGAAGTTCGTATTTCCCGCCGATTTTGTGATTCTTGACTGCAAGGTGGAGGAGGAAATTCCTATAATCTTAGGAAGACCATTCCTTGCCACCGGGAGAGCTTTGATTGATTGTGAGACTGGGGAACTCAAGATGAGGTTGAATGATGAGGAGATCATATTCAATGTGCAAAAATCCATGAGGCGCCCTAGTAAGTTCGTGAATTGCTCTCTTATTGATGTGGTTGATGTGATAGTTGAGACATACGATGCAGAGTTGACCATTGAAGATCCACTTCAGGCATGCCTAATGAACTTAGAAGAGGTAAATGGTGAAAGTCTAGCAGAATGGGTACTATATCTGGAAGGCAAGGGGTTTTGGAGAGAGAGCTTGAATTCAAGCCTCTACATTTAGAGAAAAGAGTGACCCCTCCTGCAAAGCCATCCATAGAAGAGCCACCAAAGCTGGAGCTTAAACCACTACCATCTGATCTCAGGTATGATTTTCTAGGTCCTAACTCCACATTACCTGTTATTATCTCATCTGGTTTGTTAGATGTGCTGGCTCAAAAGCTTATATAAGTACTAAAAGAATGCAAGACTGCAATTGGGTAGAGCATGGCAGACATAAAGGGATCAGCCCCGTATACTGCATGTATAAGATTCTCGTGGAAGAGGGACACAAACCTTCTAGGCAACATCAAAGAAGGCTTAACCCAAACATAAAGGAAGTGGTGAAGAAAGAGGTAATCAAGTGGCGAGACGCGGGAATCATTTTCCCAATCTCTGATAGTAGCTGGTTTAGCCCAGTTCAATGTGTGCCAAAGAAAGGTGGCATGACGGTGGTGAAAAACGAGAGTAATGAGTTTATCTCAACTAGAACCTTTACTGGGTGGAGAATATGCATGGACTACAGGAAGCTGAATCTAGCCACCCGCAAAGACCACTTCCCATTTCCCTTCATTGATCAGATGCTTGACAGGTTGGCAGGGAGGTCACACTTTTGCTTTATGGATGGGTACTCTGGGTACAATAAAATATCCATAGCCCCCGAGGATAGATAGAAGACCTCCTTCACATGCCCAAATTGCATTTTTGCCTTTCGGAGGATGCCATTTGGCCTATGCAATGCACCTGCCACATTCCAAAGGTGCATGATGGCTATTTTCACCGACATGGTGGAAGACATGATGGAGGTGTTCATGGATGATTTCTCAGTGGTAGGGAATTCATTCGATTGACTGCCTTGTCAATCAGACAAGAGTTCTCAAATGGTGCATGGAGACAAACTTAGTGCTAAACTAGGAGAAGTGCCATTTTGTGGAACAATAAGGTATAGTATTGGGGCACCGGGTTTCGAGCAACGGTATTGAGGTAGACCGAGCTAAAGTTGATGTCATTGCAAATTTCCCTCCACCAACATCCATCAAGGCCATTAGAAGCTTTCTTGGACATGCCGGTTTTTACCGGAGATTCATTAAAGACTTTTCCAAAATATCAAACCCTCTATGTAAGTTACTTGAAAAAGATCACCCTTTGTTTTTTCTGATGAATGCAGGATTGCTTTTTAGGAGCTGAAGAAGAGGTTGGTCACAACACCCATCATCAATGCCCCCGACTGGGAGCAACCGTTTGAGCTAATATGCGATGCAAGTGACTATGCAGTGGGGGCAGTGCTTGGCCAAAGGAAAGACAAGCTTATGCATCCAATCTACTATACTAGTAGAAGATTGAGTGGAGCACATCTAAACTACACAGTGACGAAAAAAGAAATGCTGGCGGTCGTGTTCGCGTTTGACAAATTCAGGTCCTATCTCATATGATCCAAGGTAATTGTATACACTGACCATGCAGCTCTATGGTACTTAATTGATAAAAAGGACTCTAAGCCATGCCTAATTCGTTGGGTGCTACTTCTCCAAGAGTTTGACCTTGAAATATGTGATAGAAAGGGCACCAAAAATCATGTCGCTGATCATTTGTCACGACTTGAAGGAGCTGAAATTGTCATTCAGAGTGGGGAAATTCTGGAAACCTTTCCAGATGAGCAGCAGCTCACCACCACTCTCCTTGAAGCGCCATGGTATGGAGATCATGCAAATTACCTGGCCAGCGGTATTTTTCCTCACGACCTATCATCGGTCCAGAGAAAAAGATTTTTTCGTGAAAGCCAACTTTATTATTGGGATGAACCCTATTTGTTTAGGATATGTCTTGATAACATGATCCGGAGATGTGTCCTCGACATCAAACTATCTTTTGTTCTGCAGGCGTGTCATGCTTCAGCATATGGTGGTAACTTTGAAGGAGTGTGAACAACCGCCAAGATACTTGAGGCTGGTTTCTATTGTCCAACGATGTTTAAAGATGCACACTTATGGGTGAAAGGTTGAAACGAATGTTAATGCACCGGGAACATCTCCCGTCGTCATGAGATGCCAATGAACCCAATTCAGCAAGTGGAAGTGATTGACGTATGGGGAATAGACTTCATGGAGCCCTTTGTCCGCTCATACGGCAATAAGTACATACTTGTTGTGGTAGACTATGTGTCCAAATGGGTGGAAGTTGTAGCATCCCACCAATGATGCTAAGGTGGTTGTGGGATTTCTTAAGAAGAAAATTTTCACCCGTTTCGGGACACCAAGGGCAATCATCAGTGATGAGGGTACACACTTTTGCAACCGGGCATTCAAGAAATTGTTGGCCAAATATGATGTGAAACACCGAGTTGCTACTCCATATCACCCGCAGACCAGCGGGCAAGTTGAGGTCTCCAATAGGGAGATAAAGAGTGTATTAACAAAAACAGTAAACGCCACGAGGAACGACTGGTCCATGAAGCTTGATGATGCATTATGGGCATACAGGACAGCATTCAAGATACCAATCGGCATGTCACCATACAAATTGGTTTTTGGGAAAGCTTGTCAACTACCTGTGGAACTAGAGCACAAAGCATGGTGGGCACTGAAGTAATTAAATCTCAGCTGGGATGAAGCGGGGAAATCTAGAATGACCGGGTTGCACGAGTTGAAAGAATTCTGGTATCTGGCCTTCGAGAGCAAGGTACTGTTATACAATTCAAGATTACGGTAGTTCCCGGTTAAATTAAAATCAAGGTGGTCAGGCCCTTTTTGGATAATTGAGGCATTAGATTCAGGCGCTGTGGAAATTCAAAGCATTGATGGTTCACGCACATTCAAATTAAATGGACAGCAGTTGAAACTTTATGTTGGCATGGATGACATCGAGGATAAAGTGGAACTACGGTTAGAGGAACCTCAAAGGTCTAGCGAGCCTTGAAATATGCTAAGTTGAGTCATGCCGCGATGTTCAATCAGGCGCTACGTGGGAGGCAACCCATGAACTTGTTTTAAGTATACTCATTATAGTTAGTCTATATAAAAATAAAAAATAAAAAAATTTCTGCCCAGCAAAAAAAATTCAAAGAAGCGGTTTTTTCACGGTTCATCCGCGATTGCGGACGAACCGCGGAAAAATGCCCTCTCTGAACCTGACTTTTCGCGGTTCGTCCGCAACAGCGAACGAACCGCGAGCGACCGCGGTCAGTTCCGCGGCAGACAGAATAAATTTTTTTTTAATTTAAACTGTTTCCCCCTCCTCTTTTAACTAACCTAAAACATTATCCTCTCCCTTATTTTCCTATTACCAGTCGCTACTCCCCTCCCCATTCCCTCTCTCTATCTACAAATCCTCCTCCTTCTCTCTACTCTTTCTTCTCCAAATTCCCCCTACTCCCTCACCAACTTTCTTCTTCATCAACACTGCCCCTCCTTCCAACTAGTAAGTTCATCTTCTTCTAATATTTCATTTTTTTAAGTTTTTCTCCTTAGTTTGTAGAATCAATTAGTTTAATTGTAGTTTAACTTGTAAAAAATTGTATTATATCTTGCTATTTTAGTAGATTCTATATAAATTAGTTTGTCTGTGTAGTATAGTTTTAGTATGATTTTTTTAGCATTGTTGGTATTGTGGGATGGTTGGTAGAGTTGGTGTTGTTGGGTCTCCAATTATGTTAATAATGTTAATTTTGTTGGTTTGGAGACCCAATGTGATGGTTGACATAATTGGTGATTTGGTTGGCCAAGGTGGGCATTTGTATGTTGTAGTATTTGGTTGTTGAATTTTTAGAGGAAATATTGCCCACCTTGTTAGTTGTTTGTTGTTATATATAAGTGGAGATGGTGTAGGTTTAGTTGGGTAATGTTAGATTACCAAAAGAAATAAGTGTGGGATGCTTGAGGTGAATTGGTGATTTTGTTAGATAAGTGGTTAAGTGTAGGAGTATGGGATGATAGCACTAAAGAGAAGATTGTGGTAATCCACGGATGGTGAAGTCTGAGTAGCCAACCGATGTTCTAACATTATGCAATATTATTGGTTGTTCTCTTTTGTGCAGGATCATGGCTCCTAAAAGTTCAAGGCAGGCAGCAAGCTCATCTAGGCGACCAACATATGACGAGTCGAGGTTCGCCAGTGAGGAGGTGGAAGCTGACTTCTACGCCAAGGCGACTAAGGCTTGGCTCCAGGAAATTGAAATTGACATGTTAGCCATTCAGTCTGAAAGGCCCGAGATATGATGGGATCCATCGCCCGAGATATGATGAGATCCACCGCCCGAGGTTAGCCATTCGGTCTGAAAGGCCCGAGATATGATGAGATCCACCGCCGCGAAATGGAGTTCCTATTCGAACCGGCCGTGGTGAACAAGATGCTGGTTAGGGAGTTTTATGCTAATGCTCCCTATGGGATGGCCAGGAGGTTCTTCGTCCGAGGTAAGTATGTCTACGCCTATGTACACGCTATTAGGCAGGCTCTTAGACTGCAATACTTTACTAGTGACGTGGACTACTATCACGATAGTCCTGGTGTCACCCAGGACATCTTAATTGAGGCCTTATGTGTTGATGGTATCCCTGTTTGGATAAGAAACAAAACACTCCACTCTAACTGTTTCACACACACTACTAAATGCTGGTTCTCAATCATATGTAACCGACTCTTGCCCTCCAGCAACACCACTAACATGAACTTTAAGAGGGCACTTCTAACATGATGTTTTATCACCCTGCGGGACGTGGACATCGCCCGCTTGAGTTGTGACGAGATGGTGTTGAGGGGATCCATAAAAGCCAAGGGTTTTTATTACCCATCTCTCGTCACTACTTTGTGTCTCGGCCATCAGACTCCGGTCCTTGCCACTGATGGTGATCTCCTACCAAAAGCTCCATTCAGAGCTTCTCAAATCTGGGTGGGCCGAAACAATGACCCAATTGACTTGGATGCTGAGGTTGACGTTGTGCTGGTTGCCCGGGCCAGGCATTCCACTGACTCAGCCGGACCTTCTTGGCACGCTCACCATTAAGCGGGTATGTCTAGGTCTGACTCTGCTAGACCTATGATTAGTTCTATGGAGGTGGAGGTTGCGGACTTACGCACCTTCGTAGATGGCTTACACACGCGCTTAGACGCGATGTCACATAAGCAAGCTCGGTCGGAAAATAGATTCATGGCATGGTTTCGAGCACTTGGTCGAGCATGTCATGTCGACCCCTCCATCGTCTCCGACTCCGAGTGAGTCACATGTAAGTTTTCTCGCCCCTCTTGAGCTATATTTTTATTAATATGTCATGAGGAGATGACATGATTTTAAGTGTGGGGTTGTAAACTTATCTTGTATATGTTGTACATAGTAGTTGTAGGTGTAAATAATAATAACTGGCTTGGCTCGATGATGGACACTTGGCGACGGGTTTCTTTAGGGTCCAAGTCGGAATTAAAAAAAACACAAAAAAATCAGAAAATTTGATAAAAATCCAAAAATGTGAGTAAAGGGCTCTTCCTGATGACTGACTATTTTGGACAAGTACTCATGAGGGAAGTAGTCCACGTAGGAATTTTCTTTCTTTTATTTTCTTTTTATAGGTAGTGTATCACAACCCCCTTGGTTTTTCTTTTGACCACAGTTCTTTTCCAAGGGTTTTTACTGAACCGGGTTAGGTGGATATTTCTTTTTAGGATTAGAGGGCAAAGGTAAACATGTAACCCCAAGTATGCACATTAGCAAAACTTAATTGAACTTGAGAATGTATTATCTGAGCTTGACTATAGATTCTAAATATGCCTTAAATTGCACAATACAGCTTGCTTGAACATTGATAGGACTTTGTAGATAAACCGGATTCGAAATGAGTTGCATGCTATGTGTGTGTGAGAGTTTACTTACATTATATGTTTTACATGACACCTAGAACTTGCCCTGTGTGTTTGCAAAGCGAAATAGAAGTTGTTTGGTTGTAGAGAGGATAGAGGCATTTCTTCGTGTAACCCCATAAATCAATAGACATGAATTCACCCGTACATAATATCCTAGTTAACCCCTTTGAGCTTAAAGCCTATTCTTTGATATCCCTTGAATGTTCATGAAAAATTGAAATCTTACATTGTTCTCCTATACCTCCTAGAAGCACATATGAATATGCAAAAGTCTAAGTGTAGGGTGAAGGGAAATTGAAAAATAGAAAATCAAGAATGAATGGTAGAAAAAGAGCTATATCAATATATATATATATGAAAGTTAGAAAGTCCAGTTACAATGAAAAGTGGGGATTAAAAGTAAATAAAGGTGAAGAAATGTTTAGGGGAGACATAAGGAAGAAAACTAAAAGGGAAATTATGAAAAGGAAAAGAAAAGTGCTTAGGGAGGTTAGCCACTATAACCAAAAGAATCCTACCCGTCCTGTAGCCAACATTACAACCCTTAAAGACCTCTTTATCTATGATTGAATAACTCGATTAGTGGAGTATTACACTAGGGGCAGGCCTATGGTGTGTCTGTATGCGTATGAATGTTCTTTGTTGAGAGTGATTGAATTTTTCCGATATTTATAAGTTCTATGTTCTAAATTGTTTATGTGTGGGAACTTCTCTCAATAAATTTTGTGAGGGCATGTAACTCAAGAGGAAAATGGTAAATTTGCAAGTTTTTGATAATGACTAGAGTAAGCAATAATGTGTTGGCATGTGAGTTTACGGTTAGGTAAGGATTGTGCATATCTTAGGTTAATCATGAAAGATAGCTTTGTGACATATTTTGGGGGGGACATTACTAAAATTGGCCTAAGGTGTGATTAAGGTTGCTCGAGGATGAGGAAAGGTTTAAGTGTGGGGTATTGATAATATGTGAATTTGACTATAATTATGCCCTAAATAATTACATTTTATTGTTTATGGTGACACAATGCTTTTATTAGTGTTTATTGGTGTGTTATAGGTACGCATGAGCTATTGGATACTAAAGGACCTATTTTGGAGTCACAAGATGGTAAAAAGTCCAAGTGAAGAGTTGAAGTGAAGTTAGCTTGAAAAATTGAAGAAGAAATCCGGATCACTGTTCATCCATGGTTCACTCGCGATCGCGAATGAACCGCGGAAAAACATGCTCACGGAACCTCACAAGATTCAGAGGACTATTTCGTTCGCCGTTCGTCCGCGACCGCGGACGAACCGCAGAAGGCGCCGCAACTTTTAAGGCTAATTTTGTACAAACTCAATTTTTAAGCCCTAAACCCTCTATATAAACCTCTAGTCTGCCCAAAAGAGGCAAGCATTGTATTATTACCTACTTTTGCAAGATTATTAGTAAGAGAGAACTCTCTCAAATTGTTTCTTTCTTTTATATCAATTCTTTGATTATGAATTCAATTATTATTCTTGTTTCTTTGATCATGAGTAGCTAATTCCTTATCAAAGGTTTTGATGGAACCTATTGGGTGATGAACTTCTCGTTTATGTGATTACAAATTTTTAGCTAGATTTCTATTTGTTCAACTTCGTTCTTGTTGTAGTTAATTGGTAGGATCCCCAATTAGCTGTGCCTATTTAGTGTGCATAACTTGGAAAAGATTGCATATTTAGGTATATTGTTGAACAACACCACACCTAGGTTATTTGAGGAATCTATAACTTTAGGCGTAAAGACGGGATTAGGAATAACGAAGTCTTGGGTGCAATCTAAAGTGAACTATTCAAAATAAAGCTAGCTAGGATAGCTCGGGACAGTGCACTAGTAAATTATTGTAGTTGCTCGGGAGATAATTACGGCAAAAATAGCGTTCATGATTGATAGAATATATTGACAATTTGTATGAGCATAAACATAAGGGATTCCATCAATAGGGGAAATCAATACCTTAGTCTTTCTCCATATTATTTACCCAACATTCAATTCTTTCTTTTTAGTATTTAATTCTTGTAAATGTTAGTAGTTATAAAACCTTCAGAAAAATATACTCAAAGTTTGGGAACTTGCTTCAGAAGAGTTCTTGGGTTGTGAAAGTTGCAGTTGGTAGGTTAATTCCCCGTGTGATCGATTTTGGACTTATTTGACCAGGTTATATTGACTACGACCGTTGTTTGGACGTGAATCACCCACAGAGGCAAATGTTTTTTAATGTTTGATAATGGGCTAAATTGTGCAATATAGCCTATATATATATGCTCTAAATTAACAAGTAATTACTGTCATATGATTATAATTAATGATAAAATTAGCTCTAAATGTGATTTTACTGTTTCACAGGAGTTAATTATGCATGTGAGTGTTTATGATGGTAAACAATGTGGAAACATTGAGCAAAAGAAGACAAAAGAGATCAAGCCTCACTAGCGCGGGCATTAGGGTGGCCTTAAGCTTGCCCGCGCTAGTCCAAAAATCTGGACCAAATATTACCCTACTAGCGCGGGCACTAGTGCGGCCATAAGCTTGCCCGCGCTAGTCCAGTTCCGGAAATGCATTATGGAGTTACTATTTTGTCAACTAAGGGTGGATTCCACTAGGGGATAAAACAAAGATAAGGTGCATAATGGAGGAGATCAGATTTTAACATTGCATTAGAGTGGATTTACACTATTCATCCTAGAGAGAACATTTTGAAGAGAAGCCATTGAAGTCCTCTTGGAGCTAAGCAAGGAATTGAAGATCAAAGCTTTGAAGTGCATCAAATTAAAGAGTTCATCTAAACTTTCATCTTGTATTCTTCTTTGTAGTATTTTAGACATCAATATTATTGATTTTAGTATGAACATGAGTAGCTAAACTCCTTAGTATTCTAGGGTCATGGATGTTAGTTAATCTTGTTATTTGAAGCTTGGATTGATTTTATTGAAGTTATTGATATGGGTTGTTTATTTGATTTTGATCTTAATTATTTTACTGCGTAGCTAACAGTGAAATATTATCTACGAACTTTGAATTAAACTTGACAAAGGAAATTCTTGGTTGCATATAAAATCAAATAGAACAAGTTTTGAATCTCGGGCATCGAGTGAAGGATTTGCAATTAAGATAGATATATATTTAGTTGCCTTGTCTGGTTAAATAATAAGAGTTTGAAATGCATTCTTGTTAATATTAATATCATAGAAATATAGATATTGATTTAACTTGGATAGATTCATAAGAACTAGAAAGATTCTTATGAATATTATTAACCTTATAGTCAACAACCCGGATAATTAAATAAAACAATTCTAAGTAGAAAAATAGCATGATTACTAGCAAGTCCGTGGCCCTGGAATATATTTGTCCAAATTTTTATAAACATAAATTGTAATTGGTGTAGTAATTTTACCTTGAATTATTGTTTTATTATTAAGAAGTTTTAGATACATCTTGTGATAGTCTAGCATGAATTGATAACTAATTTAGTCTAAATCAGTCAAATAGTTATTCACAATTCCTCATGGGAACAATACTTTACTTACTACTATATTACTTGTCGATCACGTGCACTTGCGTGAGTGTTTTGGTCGCAACAAGTTTTTGGCGCCATTGCCGGGGACTTAGAAATTAGCTCCTTGACTCTTTTATTATTTTGTAGTTGTTAATAGAAAATACAAAAAGAAATTTTCATCTATTTGTTTGTGTTATACAGGTTCTTCTCTTGAATGCGGAGGAGCAGAAGCACAAACAATCTCTTCCCATTTGATCCTGAAATTGAAAGAACAATTCATAGAACAAGGAGAGAGTGGGAAGCTCAATATAAAACAGAAGGAGAGTTGAACATTCAAATTCAACCACAACCAACAGTGATGGCAGGAAATGATGAACGAGCGGTGATTGAAGCTGCAAGACCCAGTCTGGCTAATATGACTCAGGCTATTGTGAAGCCTTATATTACTGGGCATTTTGAGTTGAAACAATATATGGTGCAGCTGATTCAGTCTACAGGGCAATTTGTGGGTCTACCTCATGAATATCCACAAAGACATATTCAGAATTTTTTGGAAATTACGGATACTTACAATTATCCAAATGTTTCCAAGGATTATGTACGGCTGACACTTTTTCCCTTTTCTCTGCTTGGGGAAGCTAAAGAGTGGTTAAACAAAGAACCATCAAATTCAATCCGCACATGGGATGATCTAGCAAGGAAGTTCTTAATCAAGTTCTTTCCTACTAAAAAGACAAAGATGCTGAGGAGACAAATTCTTGGGTTTGAACAACGCTCTGGCGAAACACTTCGTCAATCTTGGGAAAGATACAAGAAGCTACTTAGAGACTGCCCTCATCATTGTCAAACATATGAGGTGTTAGGTCATACATTTGTTGATGGGTTAGATGAAGCTTCAAAAATAAATCTTGATTCCGCTTGTGGAGGAAGTTGCATGACAAAATCTTACACGGAAATCCAACTCTTGTTAAATACATTCACTTTTAATGATAATAATTGGCAAGGTGATGGAGATTCCAGAAAGGCAATGAAACAAAAAGCAGCAGGGGTGCTTGAGCTGGATGATGTATCGGCAATGAGAGCTAAAATTTCAAGGCTATCCAACCAGATGACAAGGATGACAATGCAACAACCTCAACCCATGCAACAGGTGCAACAAATGGCTATTTACTGTGAAATGTGTGGTGATAGCCATACGAGTGATATTTGTCCAACGAATCCAGAA
Source organism: Nicotiana noctiflora (assembly GCA_032618575.1). Lineage (NCBI taxonomy): Eukaryota > Viridiplantae > Streptophyta > Magnoliopsida > Solanales > Solanaceae > Nicotiana > Nicotiana noctiflora. Next base: position 1,784,075 of record JASVEL010012412.1, on the reverse strand, counting down.
TCTATTTATTATGTGGGACAACAACACAGAGGCCCAACAAATCAGCACACACAGTATGGAAATTCCTATAATGCAAATTGGAGGAATCATCCTAACTTCTCATGGGGAGGAAATCAGCAAAATCCAAATCAGTACAGATCGCAGGGGGGTTTTAATCAACCTCAGAGACCACCTCTGCAGGTGGAAGAAAGTACAAATGATTTGCTGAAAAAGTTGTTGATCGACAATAAGCAGCTCAGAACTGATGTTAGGAATCTAGAAAGGCAGATGGGGCAGATAGCAACGAACCAGAACACTAGACCTACAGGAGCTCTTCCCAGTGACACTGAAAAGAACCGACAGGTAAGTGCTATAACACTTAGAAGCGGGAGAGAACTTGAGGAAATCGCAAAGAAAAAGAAAGAGAAATTTGCGCCTGAGGGAGAATTGATCCCTAAACTGATAAATGATCCAAAGAAGACTAATGAAAGTCTTGAACCCGTAGAAGTTCCAAGACCACCCCCACCTTTTCCTCAAAGATTACAAAAGAAGAACGATGATCGAATGTTCAGTAAATTTCTGTCCATGTTGAGCCAAGTTCAATTAAACATTCCACTTGTTGATGTACTTCGAGAAATCCCTAAATATGCTAAGTACATCAAAGATATAGTGGCTCATAAAAGGAGATTGATTGAATATGAAACAGTCGCACTTACTGAAGAGTGCACTGCCAGGGTACAAAACAAGCTTCCACAAAAGCTTAAAGATCCCGATAGTTTTACAATTCCTGTGCATATTCGGGATATCGATGTAGGACGGGCTCTTTGGGACTTGGGGGCGAGCATAAATTTAATGCCCTTGTCATTGTTCAAACAATTGGGTCTTGGAGCTCCTCGACCAACCACTGTGATGTTGCAGTTAGCAGACAAGTCCATAGCACACCCTGAAGGGGTGATAGAAGATGTATTGTTGCAGATTGGGAAATTCATCTTTCCTGCGGATTTCATTATTCTTGATTATGAAGCAGATGAATTGGTGCCAATCATTCTTGGGCGACCTTTACTAGCTACTGGTGATGAGATCATTAAAGTGAAAGAATGGAAGATAATTCTAAGGGTTGATGATGAGGAAGCAGTGTTTAACGTATACAAAGCAATTCAACTTCCTTGTCAATATGAGTAACTTTCTATGATATCCGTGATTGAGAATGATGAACAAAATTGTGATTCAAGTTTGTATCTCAATGATTCATTAGAGAAAGCACTTACAATATTTGATAATTTAGCAACAGATGAAGAGGTTGAAGAGATAATGTACATCCTTGATACATCCTGTGCATACTTGCAAGGAACATATACTTTTGAACCGTTGAACAGGCCACATGGACCTCCTCCAAAGCCACCAATTGAGGAAGCCCCGAAATTGGAGCTTAAACCACTACCATCTCACTTGCATTATGCTTATTTGGGTAGTTCTGGATACATTGCCTGTTATCATTTCTTCTGATTTATCTGAATTGCAGGAGGAAAAATTGCTAAGAGTATTGAGAGAGCACAAGAAGGCCATTGGGTGAACAATGTCAGACATTAAAGGTACTAGTCCTGCGTTTTGCATGCATTAAATCCTAATGGAGGAAGGATACAAACCAAGTATAGAACACCAACGTTGCCTCAATCCTAACATGAAAGAAGTAGTAAGGAAAGAGGTGATCAAATGTCTTGATGCAAGTATTGTATTTCCTATCTCTGACAGTAAGTGGGTGAGTCCAGTTCAGTGTGTTCCTAAGAAGGGGGTATAACTGTGATAGTTAATCATAATAACGATTTAATACCAACAAGAACTGTCACAAGGTGGAGAATTTGTATTGATTACAGAAAACTGAATAATGCCACCAGGAAGGACCACTTTCCTCTTCCTTTCATGGATCAAATGCTTGATCGATTGGCCGGCCAGGAGTATTACTGTTTCCTGGATGGTTAATCTGGGTATAATCAAATAACTATAGCCCCAGAGGACTAAGAAAAGACCACTTTTACGTGTCCTTATGGCACGTATGCATTCAAAAAAATGCCCTTTGGTCTTTGCAATGCACTTGCGACATTTCAAAGGTGTATGATGGCCATTTTCACTGATATGGTCGAGAGATTTGTAGAAGTATTTATGGATGATTTCTCTATTTTCGGATGCTCTTTTGATAAATATTTAACTAATCTCGATAAAGTGCTAGCCAGATGTGAAGAGACCAACTTGGTCTTGAACTGGGAAAAATGCCATTTCATGGTAAGAGAAGGTATTGTCCTAGGGCACAAAGTGTCCAAGAACGAATTGCAAGTAGACAAGGCAAAAGTGGAAGCAATTGAAAAATTGCCCCCACCCATATATGTTAAGGGCATACGCATTTTTCTAGGCCATGCAGGATTTTATCGAAGATTCATTAAAGATTTTTCAAAAATTTCATCTCCTCTTTGCAGGCTCCTAGAGAAAGATACACCATTCAAGTTTGATGATGCTTGTCTGAAGGCATTTGAAGAGCTTAAAAGAAAATTGGTCTCTGCACCAATCATTGTTGCTCCAGATTGGGAATTGCCTTTCGAATTAATGTGTGATGCAAGTGACATAGCCATTGGTGCTGTTGTTGGGACAGAGGAAGGAGAAATTTTTTTACTCCATTCATTATGCGAGCAGAACTCTAAATCCCGCTCTAATGAATTATACTGTCACAGAGAAAGAATTACCTGCAGTAGTATGGGCATTTGACAAGTTTAAATCCTACCTAGTCGGAACTAAAGTCATAGTCTATACTGACCACTCGGCTATCAAGTATCTATTTGCAAAGAAAGCTGCAAAGCCAAGACTAATCCGATGGGTTCTTCTTTTGCAGGAATTTGACCTGGAGATACGTGATAGAAAAGGTACTGAGAATCAAGTGGCTGATCATTTGTCCAGATTGGAAAACAGAAGTCATGTGATTGAAGGAGACTCAATAAAAGAAACGTTCCTTGATGAACATATGTTGGCCATCACATCTAATGAAACTCCAAGGTATGCTCACTTTGTAAATTATATTGCAAGTGGAGTGATGCCATCAAAAATCACAGCGCATAAAAGGAGAAAATTCTTCCATGATGTGAAATCATATATGTGGGACGAGCCCTTTCTCTACAAACAATATGCTAACCAATTTTTAAGAAGGTGTGTACCTGAAGAAGAAATGAATGCCATTTTGCATGACTATCATTCTTCTTCATATGGAGGTCATCATGGTGGAGATAGAACAACACAAAAGGTTCTCCAAGCAGGCTTTTACTGGCCATCCTTATTTAAAGATGCTCATGCATTTGTTAAAACTTGTGACAGGTGTCAAAGAACAGGTACAATCACAAAGAGAAATGAGATGCCTTTGCAGAATATTTTGGTGGTTGAATTGAGGAATCTATGGGGAATTGACTTCGTGGGACCATGTCAAGGTTCTAATGGTCATAGATACATTCTGGTTGTAGTAGATTATGTGTCTAAGTGGGTTGAAGCCATTGCTCTTCCTACGAATGATGCAAAAGTTGTGGTAAGTTTTGTTAAGAAACACATTTTCACACGCTTTGGAACTCCAAGGGTGTTGATAAGTGACAGAGGAACACATTTTTGCAACAAACTGTTTAAAAATGTTTTATCAAAATATGGGATAAAACACAAAGTTGCTACTGCATACCACCCTCAAATGAGTGGTCAAGTTAAAGTATCTAATCGAGAGATAAAACAGATTCTGGAGAAAACAGTTAATGCAAATAGGAAGGATTGGTCTGCTAAATTAGAATATGCTTTGTGGGCTTACCGAACTGCATACAAGACTCCAATTGGTACTTCTCCATACAGGTTAGTTTATGGAAAGGCATGTCATTTGCCTGTTGAACTTGAACACAAAGCTTATTGGGAAATCAAAAAGTTAAATGTGGATATGGATTTGGCTGGTGAAAAAAGGCTGCTACAACTCAATGAACTTGATGAGTTTAGATTGAATGCTTATGAAAATGCCAAGTTGTGTAAAGAAAGAACCAAGAGATGGCACGATAAGCATATCCAACATCGTGAGTTTGAGCCGGGGAAACAAGTTCTGTTATTCAATTCTAGGTTGATACTCTTTCCGGGAAAGCTAAAATCCCGTTGGTCAGGATCTTTTGTGGTGGTAAGTGTAAGTCCTTACGGAGCAATAGAATTGAGGGACCAAAACTCAAATGACACTTTTCTGGTGAATGGACAAAGAGTGAAACATTATTGGGGTGGTGATGTTAATCGTCACAAGACCTCGGTTGAACTCAATGATGTTTGATGAATTTTGGAGTCGTGCCGCGACAGTAAATCAGGCGCTCATTGGGAGGCAACCCAATAATAGCGATATTTGACATTTTTTTAGTGTGTTATTTTCTTTGTTTTTAGTTTGTTTTGGTGTTAATAATGTGTTGATAATTATGACTTTAATTTGTATATAAAAAAAATTAATAATAATAATTTTTTTTACGCCCATTAGCGCGGCCGCGCTAGTGCCCGCGCTAATGGGAATCTCACGGGTCTAACTCGCGCAAGACTAGTGCAGCTGCGCTAATGCTCGCGCTAGTCTAGTGATTTATCCGCGTTTTTAGAGGGTTTTAAGTATATTACATACCCCAAACCCCTAATTACATAAACTCCCCAATTCCCTCACCAAATATCACACCGTAACGCCCCACTTCTCTTCTTCTTCCAAAATCAACTCCTCCCACTCCTCAATCATCCAAATTTTTCAATACATTCTCTATTAAGGTATGTTTTCTTATCTTTTTCTTTACTTTGGTGTGTTTAATCTTGAAATTTATTTACTTTGTGAATTAATTTCGTTTTTTTTTTGTTTTTTTTCTTTTGAAAAAGAAATAGTTAACTACTTAGTTTATAGATTAAGTTTGTCTATGCAACTTATTGTTATAATTACTCAAGTAATTAGAATCATTATGTAGAGTTCTTTCTTTATTATATTGTTCATATGAATGAATGTGTTATAGGTCATGTTTATATGCATATTGTAGTATATTTTGTTCTTAGTTTGGGCTGAAATTTCTAGTGTAATATAATTTGTAATGTTAGAATGTTGTTTGGTTGTTGTGGATGAAAAACATCCTTTTAGAATGTTGTTTAAGGCATTATATCAAACATGCTCACAACATGTTTGATTAAATGTCTCTGTGAAGGTAATATTGTGGTCAATTTAAGGATGAAGTCTAAGTAGTCCGGATTGATCACCTGAGTGAACATTGTTAACCTTCAATTTTTGGCAGGTTAAATGGCTCCTCGTAAGCGTCAATCAGAAGCTTCTTCATCGAGACTCCCAGCTACAGCAGATGTTGGGACAAGGCCACGCCGATCGGTTGATACTCCGACTTTTAACATCCAGAAATTTGTATCTGCGAAAGCAGAGGATAAATTTCATAAGAAAGAAGCAAAGAGTATCATACCGGAACAAGCTATGGATGTTGTAGCACTATCAAACTATTGCCCCAACATTCCAACAGAATTGAGGAGGCGTGGACTTGACATATTCTTTGATGAACCAATCATTGCAAACGTTATGCTTGTGCGGGAATTCTACGCTATTCTCCCTGAGCATAATGAATTCAATGTTGCTGTGCGGAGAAGGTTGGTTAATGCATCAGTGGAAACAATCAGGGCACTATACAGGCTGCCACCGTGGGATGAAAGGACAATAGATGAATACCCAGTTAACAACAGAAAAACCACTCCATGGGAAACCTTCACTGATGTCATCTGTCGACCCGAAGCTAGAATTCAGTGGTTCAAGTACGGAAGCAAGTTTCATGTTAATGCCCTTAAATTTGTAGCTAAGTGTTGGCTATACTTCATCAATAGTCGTTTGCTGTCATCGAAGAATTTGACAGAGGTGAACAAACCTCGAGCTTGCCTAATTTGGTGCCTCATGACTGGGAGATTGTTTGATGTACCTCATTTGATACACAGCGAGATGTTCCAAAGAGTTCGAGTGCAAAGGTATGGTATGTATTACCCATCACTGGTAACACTCTTGTGTCTGCAGGCAAATGTACCAAACAATCTGGACATCAATGGCCGGTTGAGACAGATGAATCCATTCATAGCAGAAAGGGTCACTACAGGTAGAGAGGACCTTCAAGCAGAAGTGGATAGTGATGGTTCTGAAGAGAGTGATGATGATGATGAGGACACTGAACAAGCTGCAGCAACTGATGTTGAAATGGGGGATGAAGCCCAGCGTGTTGAACCACATGTTTCGGATGTTGCTGGCCTGTCTAGGGCCACTAGAGGACAACGGTTAGACCGCATGGAGCTCGAAATTGCACAAATAAAGACTTCAGTAAATGATTTGGCAGGAAGTGTTGGGCAATTGCAAAATCAACAGAAGAAGTCCGAAAAAAAGATAATGGGATGGCTTCGAGCTTTGGGTAGGGCTTGTAATGTTGATGCCAACTCAGTCTCTGATCAAGAGTGAAGCTTCGGGGAAGTATTTTTTGGCTTAAACTTTTAAAGAAAGACATGGGGACATGTCTTCAATTTTAAGTGTGGGGTGGAGGAGCCCCTTTTGCAACATTTCTATGTTTGTTTTTTTTATCTGGTTTGGTATTGCAGATTACTTTAGCTAGTTTTATATTGTTGAAATGTTAGTATTGCTTAGCTTGTTAGAACACTAGTATTATTGCTATTAGTATTGTTTTGGAGTGAAGCTTTGATTTTTTTACCCTACTATTTTTTTTAAGTTTTAGTTTAATGTTTTGTGATTTAAAAGTATATGTTTGCGTTATATAGAGTAGATAGTATAAAATATTTTGAGTAGATAATAAATCCCCCTTGGTTTTTCTTTGAGCCACGGTTCTTTTCCAAGGGCTTATTTTGAACCGGGCATAGGTAGTTTTTAATTTATACTTTGTGTAGTAAAATAAGGAATTACAAGTTATAAAATGAAAGAAAAACCTTTTTGCTAATAACACATTAGATCCTAGAATATAATATTTTAGTTGTAAAGGAAATTGACTGATAGTGTCTAAATTGCATGTTTACTACTTAAATGGATACTCATAATAGAGAATTTTGATAAGTTAATCTTAATGAGTCGTATGCCATGTGTGGTGAGAATTTGTGCTAATTGCATAGTCCATGTAGTGTGAGTGTGTAACCAGAACTTGCCTAGTATGTGAATTGAAGCGAAATTTCAGGTGACACTCGATTTTAAAATATGATATTAGGCTTTCCTTGATCTTTTTGAATTCAATTGCTCAAATCAAATAAAATTTATCCCTAGTTAACCATATCTAGCCTTGAAACTTTTTTTTTTGGTAACCACATTACAAGCCTATACCATTTTTGTTCTTAATTGATATTTTGAACCCTTTAACATCTTAAAGCACTTTAATTGTAAAATGAGCGCTAAAAGAAGTACAAAGGAACTAAGTGTGGGGTGGTTTGTGAATGGAACCAATGAAAGTGAGAAAGGTGCATGTAAAATTTTTAAATATATAAAAAAAAAAAAACTGTATAATTTTTTCCATATTGTTTTGTCAATGGTAGTTGAGTATGAATTAAACCAGTGCATAAAAGAAAAATGGAACACTGCTAGGAGTGAATTGATTGATTGATGCAATTGTTAGTAAGATTGGAGAATTTGCGCTAAAAATAATTGAGTAATGTGTTAAAGTGCTTAGGAGTGCTAGTCACTAATCCCAAAATAAATCTTACCAGCCCCTTAACCCACATTACAACCAGAAGAAAAAGTCCTAATTGATTTTTGATCGAACAAGCCTGCATTAGTAGAAATTTATATTAAGGGCAAGCTTATGGTACCATTTGCATGCATGTGACTTCTTTTGTGAGTGTGAGTGAAATTGTCTTGTTGTAAATAATTAGGGAACTTTTTTATACATATTGATATATGTAATGTTGATAAAATTGTGAGGGCATATGACTTGTGACAGATAAGCAAATCTTAATCTTTATATAGAGTATTTCAAAGAAGTGTAAATATTGTATAGCACTTGAAAGTTAGTCGAGAAACTAGAATGTTATATTCCTAGGTGTGATGTACGAGTTTTGTTCTAGGTGTCAAGCATTAAGGAAAAATGGTTTAGTTGATGACTCTTTTATAAGTTTAGTGTGATTGCTCGAGGACTAGCAATAGATTAAGTGTGGGGTGTTGATAATGGGCTAAATTGTGCAATATAGCCTCTATATATATGTAAGGCCCCAGAAAAGTTCGCTAAGTAATATAGGATTCTGTGGTGCCACGTAGGCAAATTATTATATTTTATGTGCTATGAACATTATGGACATCAATTAGACTTGCTAAATATAAGTATGAGTCTTATGGTAAGTGATATGAGGTCCAAATGAAAGCCCAAGTGTAAGCCAAATAGGAAAATTTTCGAAATAGGCCAAATTTCCAAATGGATTCACACAAGGCTCCACTTTAAACGACCATAGATAATTATATATAAGGTTTTATGTGTTGAATAGCATATCAAATGAAAGCCCTTTGAGTCTAGTTTCCAACGCTTCAAACCGTTTGTCATTTGGACATTCCTACACAAAGTTATGATCAAATTATCAAAGGCTGGAAAATACGATCGTGTGTCAGGTCAAATCTGCGATCCGCATTTCTACTCTGCGGTCCGCATGTTCGTTCTTCGGTCCGCATCTTGACCGCATCTTGAACCAGTGTAGCTCATTTTTGGCTGCCGATTGTGCATTTTGCGGCCCGCATGTCCATTCTGCGGTGCATTCTGCGATAGCAGAATTGACATCGCAGGGTTATTTTGTTTTATTTTTATAACCCGACCCCATTTCAATATATAGGCTTTGGGGTTCATTTTGGGGTCATTTCTTACTGATTTTAGAGAGAGGTGAGAGTATTTTAGAGAGAGAAGGAGGAACCCAACATCTAAATCATCCAAATCTTGCATCAATCTTCAAGAATCAAGAACCCAATAGCAAGTTCTTCATCTAAGAGGTAAGATTCTATACCCTAGGGTTTAATTTCGAGTTTGGTGTATAAGATGAGTTATTGAGGTATGATTCTTGGGTTTATTAGTATTGTGTATACATGCATGTACAACTTAGGTTTATGGGAAGATTGTTTAACTTAAATAACTAAAGATTGGGTTAGGGAATGAAGGAAGTCTTAAAAGGGGATTCGAAATCAAGATGCTCAACTAGTGTTTGATAAATTGTTCAAATGAGCTAGTTTCATGAATATCTTTCTAATATGTGTTTAAATTTGTTATTTTTCATAGTAGATTGGAATTTCTAGAGTTTTTGGAGTGTTGTAGTAACTTAAGGAAAGCTCAATCGAGGTATGTATGGCTAACTTTGATTCTTGTGAAATCGCCCTTATGTGTGCAATTTGTTTGGCATGTGTTAATTTGAGAGATTGTGTGTAATTTGTTGATTTTGTTGTTGGGTATCTAATTGATGTTAAACTACATGTGGTGTGGTATGAAATATGAATTGAAAGATAACAAGGGAATTGGAATTGGTGAAGAATTGTGAATAATGGTTATGATGGCCTATATGGCACCTTGTGGAAAAGAAACGAAACACTTGAGAATTGGTTTATTGTGGAAAGAGATGAAACAATTGAATTGTGGAAAATTGTTGAACATACTTGTGTGAATATTCTTGATTATGGAAATATTGTAACTTGGTTGTGATATTGGCTTGATAAGTAATTGAGAACATGAAACAATGTGCAAGTTGCTTATTTGAACTTGTTGAAATTGTGTGTAGTGCCTTATCTGCTGTTTGAAATTATTGTGTTTTAAACTGTAAGGTGGGATCGGGTTGCGCACCGCAACATGAGGAAATAAGGTGTGGGTTGGGGTGATAAGGGTGGTCGAGGTAATAAGGGTGGTCAGGGGTAATAAGGATGGAAAGCGATCGAAATCGCTATTGAAAATTGATACAAAAATCAATGATGTGAAATTGTGAAAGGAGACAGCAGGAGAGTTTGCAACCTGTGGGGCACTGATTGCCCCTTTGTTTGACTACTTGTGTTTTACGTGATGGATTTGTGGTTGTTCTAATTGATGATCTTAAACCTGCTTTGTGTTGAGAATTATCTGAAATGAGGAAAAAAGTGGAATACATGGTTGGCTGGCTTAATTGATTCTTGATGTAATTCATTAGCTGTATTATCATCGTGATTTCTTGTTAATGGCTTGAGTTTACTTGGGACAAAGTTTGTCCATACATACCAGTACAATTCAAGTGTACTGACGTCCCTTTGCCGGGGACGCTACATTCGTATTATGATTGTAGGTGAATCAGTAGCAGGTACTTCAGCTCATCGGCAGTAGCATCCTTCATCTTCCACTGCCCGTTGTGGTGAGCCCCTTTCCTTTCGGGGCCCTACGTGGCTCATGCCACTCTTGTTTAGACTTTATTTTGATTTTGTGTAAGGTATAGCCGGAGCCTTGTTACCGGCAAGTATTGTATCGTCCTTTGTATCCTAGAGGTTCCGTAGACATGTAAACTGTGGGATTCGAGGCTCATGTATATATTATGTTGGGCGTTGTAAAAACTGTAAACTTGTTCATGAGTCACTCGCACGGTTATGTTTGTATATTGTGAAATCAGTTATAATTGGTAAGGTATTTGGTTAATGAGAAACAATCAACACAGGGGTAACACGTGGGAATGAAAGGTACCCAGGTCCGCTTGACTGGGGCTACCCGGTCAGGCGCCGGTCATGTCCCTCGATTTGGGGCGTGACAAACTTGGTATCAGAGCCTAAGGTTTTAAAGTGTCCTAGGATGTCTCGGAGCCGTGTCTAGTAGTGCCCTTCTTATCGGTGTGTTGTCGACCACATCATATAAGTTGGGGGCTGCACGGGCATTTAGGAATTTACCCATTTCTTTGATATTCCGGATCGTGCGATATGGCTCAAGATATGGAGCTAATTTCCTCTCTAAGTATTAACCTCAATATTGGTAATTTTGATACCATAATTTGTGAATTTGAAGCATGTAAGGTGAGATTTATCTCACCATTGAGTCCAAGTGGATTACCCAAGGACTTGTTAGGAGAATGTGTTGAGTCATGGAGTGATTGGTAGAACTCGTTGTTAAGGAGAGTACCCTCGTTCTTACTAATGTCACTGTACAACCAGACCATGTAGTATACAATAAGTATGTATGGCTAAAACCCCGTCTCTTAGAAATTAAGCTTCCATGGTGCTCGCATAAATGTGTAAGTTCAAAATATAATTGATGCAGTACTCGTTTAATTATATTAAGCAAATTATTGTTGTGAAAATATATGTGGCAGGTACTTCTTCATGTGTTTAATATGTTATTCTTGGTAAGTAAGGATATGTGAAGAATGTGAGCTATGTGCTAAAATGCCTAGACTTCAAGTTAAGTTTATATTGAGATTGTGATGCCAAATTGTGTGAGAAAACATGTTATGGTTGATTCTTCCAAAATTTTCTTACGTGTACCAAAGGTATTTGATTGATTGCGTCTAGTTGTTGGTAATGTATAAAGATGTTTGGAAATGAAGTAAGTGACTGTGTAAATGTGGTAAGACTAAATGTTGGATTTTAGTTGTGATTGATACTTTACATGAATTTGTGTTGTGACCCGATGTTTTGTGAAAGATGCTTTCCAATATGATCAATGTGCTATTATTGACAACTTAAAATAGGTTTTAGAAGTATGAATCATGTATTCAAATGTGAAGTCCTCTATGCATAGAGATGTTGAAATAAGTCAAATGCTTTTGAGAAATAAAGTATAGATAATGTGTCGAGAACTCAAAATGAAATTGTACCTGGTGATACTTGTGACATGAGGGAATATGAAACAGATTATGATGTTGATGTGAAATGCGAAAAAAAAAGATTGTGTTATGAAATGTGGCCTAGTGCCAAGTCTGATGTGATAATTATGGCCCCAAGAGTCGATGGACTAATATACGTAAAAATGGCATGATTCTTTTATTCGATAATGTGGTGAATGTTTAAAGTGTTTGATTTGTACTTGTGATTTCCTTATTATTGTATGAAGCGCATAGGTGAATAATTTTATATGTGAACCCTATGGAAGGGCTATGAAATGCAGCCTAGAGGTATGGTAATTATGTAAAAAGCTATGTGATCCATTTTATTTGGTAATGTGGCGATTGTTTAAACTTTTTGTTAAACCCTTATGATTTCCTTGTCCTTGCATAGATATGTTCTTAAAAAGAATCTAAATTACAAAACATTTGATGCACCTGCTCTTTGAATGGGACGTATTATTTACAAAGTCTCCCGATCACAGTTCTAGTATTTACAACCTCCTATGGAATTGAGCTCTATAATTATGTTCCATAATTGAGTTATAGCACTATTGATACTTCCTACTTGCTTTTCCTAAATTCTCAACAAAGTACTATTCCCGATAAATTTCTTACAGAAATGTTTTATTTAAATGAACAACATCTACTCACTTGTGCCTATACATACACCGTCATAAAGTTTGTGCATGTGGTGTCAAGTTCCATGCAAAGTATTCAAGATTTGCGATCCTTCTCGAGTCACTCTTTTTCTCAGTTGTTTATATGGCTTATATGGCTTGAACAGCCAATCCACTCTCTCGCAAGTAACATCATGAAAACCTTCTTACTATCAAGAAACGTGAAAGCATGCATCTACACTTATCCTACAAGTACATGTCAATTGAAATGGTCAATGTGTGCATAAAGTTTTTCTAAAAATTGAGATCCTCACATCCCATCATAGGAAAGATCTTGTGTTGCCATAATTTTTGTTTCCACTTGAGATATCCCATAGTAAGTAGCTCACTTGGTTTCTAGTATCGTGGTTGCCCGTGATGTAGAATTGTATTGTAGTTTGGAAGATAGTATACATAGGCATGTCCAACTCATAACGAATGATTATTCTCTCTTTATGTCTCCACAATGTGTTAATTGTATTCCTTATTTAGTGAAGTCATTGTGCTAGTACCCAATACTTGTACGATAACCATGAGAGAACGTGCCTTCTATGTATCACTATGACACTTCCTTTTTCAAGACAAAACCAATGGAGATCTCATCATGAACATATGCAAACCTTTAGTGATTATTGTGCACTGTCTCATTGAGTTTGGTTTTCTTTACACCCTCAACTTCTAGAATCATGGACTATGTCGTTGTCATGTGTGGAGAGGTTCACTACCCTTGGTATCTCACCTTCTTGGTTAGATATGAGTGTTATTTGCCTTCTCCCAGGAGCGTCGTGTTAACTATTAGAACCATCTAACCAATTCATGATTTTGTCCCAATATCAAGATTTCATAGCTATTGAGTTTCACTCGTGAAAGGTAGAAATTTGATGACTTTGGATTTTGTACATATCATGAACATGTTGATTTGAATGACAAATGGTTGTAATTTTTAGTTCCCTCATATATGATCAATTACCAAGAAGTGTTAAGTTGTCTAGAATATGGAAATCTCATAAGCGTCCAATTATTTTCATCCTTATAGGCTTGTGGCATAGATTCTGTGTGTCAAGTAATGTTAAGAGTGTAATTCAACTTCGTGTATTTTAAATCCCATATCACATTCAAGGTGTTAGAGTATTCCTATTCGGGGTCGACGGATTTTTCCTGCACTTTAGGAAATGAGTGGTTCACGTGCTTGAGTATTCCTCCTTAGTGATTCCTATTTCCCATGTACTACTTACTCCTATTCCTCATTTATGTATTAATTGAGGTAGTCACAATGATTAACCATGTCAGTATTATTAGTAGTAACATTTTGTGTCTCTTAGTATACAACCTCATAAAGTACTCTACCCAGTGCATTAAAGGATTTTTGAAGAACTCCAGCCTGATCTTGAACTTTGTTGTTCCTCATTGATTAGATCTCGATCCATTGAGCATTGTAAGTTTAGACGAGTCAAAGATGAAGCTTCACAGTGTGGTCACATATATGTTGGGTAGGTAATTTTATGGTCAGTTTATGAAAGCACATCTTAGGGTAATTATTAAGGGTCATCAAGGGTTTAGTGTGAGTGTACCCCTAAAAATGTTATGTGAGTTGATAATAAAAGTAACATGACTGTATTACACATTAGGTTGCAATAGGTGAATGATAGTCCCCATAACTGTTCCTCATGTACTTTGTGTTTCCATATGCTTATGTCCAAGAAGATAGTGATGAAAAAAAATGTGGGTATGAATTGACTTGATTGAACCATATAATCATGGTAATATCCTATATGATGCACTACTAGCAAGACTCATGATGGCTTGGCTTCATATGGACTGTTGATTGAAATGAAATTATATTCTTGTTGATGAACACCTTTGTGATTACATTAATGGCTGGTAAGGACTATTATGAACACATGATTGTTTGTTTACTATGAACTGACATCCTTGATGGTATGATGCCAAGTTATGGAATTGTGAGTTATTTTTGTTATCATGAATTGCAATATCCAGTGGAGTGTAAATTGTACAGTGGAAGTTATAAAAAGGTAAAGTCAATGGATAGTTATCTCATGCAAGATGTTTATCTGTCATCCTTATTATGTATGTTTGGGAGTTGATATTATTTTTGAGAAGGTGTTATGACAATGCTTGTAAGTCGATAATGTCGCGTAGAAGGATAAATGTGTCGTGGAAGGAAAGTACTTTCGTTTGATTAAATACCAGTTAGTTTTGACTTGGAATGTACCATATAGGTATTTTGATGTAAAACTGTGCAGTCCATGTTCTGGTATCCATATGTTAATGTAGTTCTTATAGTACTGGGACTAGGATTGTGGATATATACATTGTGGTGCTATGTACAGTTGTGGATGTGTGGTTAAGAAGATTTTGGTGATTCTCTGGCAGGTGGATAGGCCTAGTTACAAAGGAAACTCTGCAGAAATTTCTGAAAAATTTAGGAGTTAGTGAAAATTTTGAGACTGGAGGTAGGTTAGAAAAGAGATGTGTGTTGTTAAAGTGTTTGTGGAAGACTATACACCTCATTCGAGGACGAATGATCCTAAGGGGGGGGAGAATGTAAGGCCCCAGAAAATTTCGCTAAGTAATATAGGATTCTGTGGTGCCATGTAGGCTAATTATTATATTTTATGTGCTATGAACATTATGCACATCAATTAGACTTTCTAAATATGAGTACGAGTCTTATGGTAAGTGATATGAGGTCCAAATGAAAGCCCAAGTGTAAGCCAAATAGGAAAGTTTTCGAAATAGGCCAAATTTCCAAATGGATTCACACAAGGCTCCACTTTAAACGACCATAGATAATTATGTATAAGGTTTTATGTGTTGAATAGCATATCAAATGAAATCCCTTTGAGTCTAGTTTCCAACGCTTCAAACCGTTCGTCATTTGGACATTCCTACACAAAGTTATGATCAAATTACCAAAGGCTGGAAATACGATCGTGTGTCAGGTCAATCTGCGATCCGCATTTCTACTCTGCGGTCCGCATGTTCGTTCTGCGGTGCGCATTTTGAACGCAGATTGAACCAGTGTAGCTCATTTTTGGCTGCCAATTTTGCGGTGCATTTTGCGGCCCGCATGTCCATTCTGCGGTGCATTCTGCGATAGCAGAATTGACATCGCAGGGTTATTTTTTTATTTTTATAACCCGACCCCATTTCAATATATAGGCTTTGGGGTTCATTTTGGGGTCATTTCTTACTGATTTTAGAGAGAGGTGAGACTATTTTAGAGAGAGAAGGAGGAACCCAACATCTAAATCATCCAAATCTTGCATCAATCTTCAAGAATCAAGAACCCAATAGCAAGTTCTTCATCTAAGAGGTAAGATTCTATACCCTAGGGTTTAATTTCGAGTTTGGTGTATAAGATGAGTTATTGAGGTATGATTCTTGGGTTTATTAGTATTGTGTATACATGCATGTACAACTTAGGTTTATGGGAAGATTGTTTAACTTAAATAACTAAAGATTGGGTTAGGGAATGAATGAAGTCTTAAAAAGGAGATTCGAAATCAAGATGCTCAACTAGTGTTTGATAAATTGTTCAAATGAGCTAGTTTCATGAATATCTTTCTAATATGTGTTTAAATTTGTTATGTTTCATAGTATATTGGAATTGCTAGAGTTTTTGGAGTGTTGTAGTAACTTAAGGAAAGCTCAATCGAGGTATGTATGGCTAACTTGGATTCTTGTGAAATCGCCCTTATGTGTGAATTCATTTGGCATGTGTTAATTTGAGAGATTGTGTGTAATTTGTTGATTTTGTTGTTGGGTATCTAATTGATGTTAAACTACATGTGGTGTGGTATAAAATATGAATTGAAAGATAATAAGGGAATTGGAATTGGTGAAGAATTGTGAATAATGGTTATGATGGCCTATATGGCACCTTGTGGAAAAGAAACGAAACACTTGAGAATTGGTTTATTGTGGAAAGAGATGAAACACTTGAATTGTGGAAAATTGTTGAACATACTTGTGTGAATATTCTTGATTATGGAAATATTGTAACTTGGTTGTGATATTGGCTTGATAAGTAATTGAGAACATGAAACAATGTGCAAGTTGCTTATTTGAACTTGTTGAAATTGTGTGTAGTGCCTTATCTGCTGTTTGAAATTGTTGTGTTTTAAACTGTAAGGTGGGATCGGGTTGCGCGCCACAACATGAGGAAATAAGGTGTGGGTTGGGGTGATAAGGGTGGCCGAGGTAAAAAGGGTGGTCAGGGGTAATAAGGATGGAAAGCGATCGAAATCGCTATTGAAAATTGATACAAAAATCAATGATGTGAAATTGTGAAAGGAGACAACGGGAGAGTTTGCAACCTGTGGGGCACTAATTGCCCCTTTGTTTGACTACTTGTGTTTTACGTGATGGATTTGTGGTTGTTCTACTTGATGATCTTAAACATGCTTTGTGTTGAGAATTATCTGAAATGAGGAAAAATGTGGAATACATGGTTGGCTGGCTTAATTGATTCTTGATGTAATTCATTGGCTGTATTATCATCGTGATTTCTTGATAATGGCTTGAGTTTACTTGGGACAAAGTTTGCCCATACATACCAGTACAATTCCAGTGTACTGACGTCCCTTTTGCCGGGGACGCTACATTCGTATTATGATTGTAGGTGAATCAGTAGCAGGTACTTCAGCTCATCGGCAGTAGCATCCTTCATCTTCCACTGCCCGTTTTGGTGAGCCCTTTCCTTTCGGGGCCCTACGTGGCTCATGCCACTCTTGTTTAGACTTTATTTTGATTTTGTGTAAGGTATAGCCGGAGCCTTGTTACCGGCAAGTATTGTATCGTCCTTTGTATCCTAGAGGTTCCGTAGACATGTAAACTGTGGGATTCGAGGCTCATGTATATATTATGTTGGGCGTTGAAAAAACTCTAAACTTGTTCATGAGTCACTCGCATGGTTATGTTTGTATATTGTGAAATCAGTTATAATTGGTAAGGTATTTGGTTAATGAGAAACAATCAACACAGGGGTAACACGTGGGAATGAAAGGTACCCAGGTCCGCTTGACTGGGGCTACCCGGTCAGGCACCGGTCATGTCCCTCGATTTGGGGCGTGACAATATATGGTCAAAATAAACAAGAAATTACCGTCATATGATTATAATTAATGATAAAATTAGCTCTAAATGTGATTTTACTGTTTCACATGAGTTAATTATGCATGTGACTGTTTATGATGGTAAACAATGTGGAAAACTTGAACAAAAGAAGACAAAATAGATCAAGCCTCACTAGCGCGGGCATTAGCATGGCCTTAAGCTTGCCCGCGCTAGTCCAAAAATCCGGACCAAATATTAGCCTACTAGCGCGGGCACTAGCGCGGCCATAAGCTTGCCCGCACTAGTCCAGTTCCGAAAATGCATTATGGAGTTACTATTTTGTCAACTAAGGGTGAATTCCACTAGGGGATAAAACAAAGATAAGGTGCATAATGGAGGAGACTAGATTTTAACATTACATTAGAGTGGATTTACACTATTCATCCTAGAGAGAACATTTTGAAGAGAAGCCATTGAAGTCCTCTTGGAGCTAAGCAAGGAATTGAAGATCAAAGCTTTGAAGTGCATCAAATTAAAGAGTTCATCTAAACTTTCATCTTGTATTCTTCTTTGTAGTATTTTAGACATCAATATTATTGATTTTAGTATGAACATGAGTAGCTAAACTCTTTAGTATTCTAGGGTCATGGATGTTAGTTAATCTTGTTATTTGAAGCTTGGATTGATTTTATTGAAGTTATTGATATGGGTTGTTTATTTGATTTTGATCTTAATTATTTTACTGCGTAGCTAACAGTAAAATATTATCTACGAACTTTGAATTAAACTTGACAAAGGAAATTCTTGGTTGCATATAAAATCAAATAGAACAAGTTTTGAATCTCGGGCATCGAGTGAAGGATTTGCAATTAAGATAGATATATATTTAATTGCCTTGTTTGGTTAAATAATAAGAGTTTGAAATGCATTCTTGTTAATATTAATATCATAGAAATATAGATATTGATTTAACTTGGATAGATTCATAAGAATTCGAAAGATTCTTATGAATATTATTAACCTTATAGTCAACAACCTGGATAATTAAATAAATCAATTCTAAGTAGAAAAATAGCATGATTACTAGCAAGTCCATGGCCCTGGAGTATATTTGTCCAAATTGTTATAAATATAAATTGTAATTGGTGTAGTAATTTTATCTTGAATTATTGTTTTATTATTAAGAAGTTTTAGATACATCTTGTGATAGTCTAGCTTGAATTGATAACTAATTTAGTCTAAATCAGTCAAATAGTTAATCACAATTCCTCGTGGGAATGATACTTTACTTACTACTATATTACTTGTCGATCACGTGCACTTGCGTGAGTGTTTTGGTCGCAACAATGTTTATGTATATATATGTGTTATGCATTTCATGTCAGTAGTCTCCAGAGTCACTCAGATGTTACATGTTGTATCTGCTTTATCTCTCTTTACATTAGTATTCTTATTTATATTTTCCTGCCTTACATACTCAGCACATTATTTGTACTGACATTCTTTTGTTGGAGTCGCTGCATTCATGCCTGTAGGTATAGCTAATAAGATTGATGAGACTTAATCGTAGACGATATTGGCATTTAGTGAATGATCGGTAAGACTCCATCTCATTTGGAGTGCAGTCGAGTCTATTAGTTATCATGTTAGAGTTTTGCTAAAGACTTATGGGGAGGCCGGTACCCTATCGCATTTGATGTCGATTAATCTTAGAGGCTTTATAGACAGAGGTTCATTTTGTACAGTATGTCACATGCCTTCACGACCCATATGTGTCTCATGTTTTAAGAAAAGTGGTTCAGTGAAACAGTGTTGCCCACATATAAGTATACATAGCGAGTTGTGGCCATGTTGGCCCATGATAGTTACGAACAAAAAGAGTTGCCTAGTTGTTAGCTCGGGCCACTACGGCACCAGGTGGTAGCCATGCCTCTCCAGTCTCATGGCGTGATAGCCCCATACGCACGGCACCTTTCGGCGCTACTTGCACGATGCGTTGCTGTTCCATTGCAAAAACCCATTAGCCTTAACGAGCAAAGTTGCCTCTCGATGTTGCCGGCAACAACCGATGTAAATGGACATCTACAGAGCTTTGCCCCATGCGCATAGCACCTTGCGGTGCAACTTGCATGATGCTCTACCATTCATTGTCAAAAGCCATCAACTGCCATGGGTGGGTGGGGGGTTTACAGACATAACCAACAACAACCGATGGCAATGGGCAACTTACTAAGCTTTACCCCATGCGCATGGCAACTTGCAGCGCTACTTACACGATGCTTTGCTGTTCCATTGCGAAAAGCCCTCAACCGCCATGAGTGATATTGCCCGAAACACCAGATGGCAATCAACATATACTGAGCATCCCCCACGCACACAACGCCTTGTGGAGCTACTTGCACGACAATTCGCCATTCATTATCTAAAACCATCAACTGCCACAAGCAATGCCAGACATAAACCGCAACAACCGATAGCAATCGGCAACTTACTAAGCTTTACCCCATGCGCATGGCCCCTTGTGGTGCTACTTGCATGGTACTTTTTGCTAAAAGCTATTTGCCTCCACGAGCGATGTCGCCTCCCCATTTTGCCCACAACATCCATTGGTATCAACACTTACTAATGTGCACGGCACAGTGCGGTGCTACTTGCACGATGCTCCAAATTTTGTTGCCAAAAGCCAATGTTTTCCATGAGCGGTGTCACCCCCAGCATGCTATGAGCCCACACGAGTACTTGTCGGTGTTGTTTGTGAACTTTGGGGATGTAGCACAGACAAGCATGCATGCCCCCTACGCCTGCGCCCCACGCTAGCGTCCCCCATACTTGCCCGCACTGCCTGGCAGCAAGCACCTGAGGTACCTTTCAACACTTATATATGCTTAAACAAAACCCAAGTTTTAATAGTAGACATGTTTTGTCCAGAGAATCATAATGGAGTTGTACAACACCAAATAGTACAAACCAAGGCACAACTTAGCTAATATATTCGAAAATGACTTTTAAACATTGTAAATGATATTTTTTACAAAAAAAATATTTTTTTATTTTTATTTTTTTTATAAAACGAAAAATACTCGGAAAAATAGTACAAAAATAGGAAAAAATGGAGAAAATTTCCAATAAATCTAGTAATAAAATATTACACAAAAAAGTGTAACCATTTTTATAAAAATGAACATAAAAGTTATTTAAAATTACAAAAAATGCATAAAACTTAATAAAAAATAGATAAGAAAAGGTAAAATATATAATATTTTTATAAAACCATATGGATGACCAACCACCATTAATGATGAGGAACGTCCATTGCTACAACCGCCATAAGTGATTCTGACTTCAAACCGCCGGTGCCTACCACCAAGCGTCAACCAACCGTTGCCGGTCGCTACCGCTCGAACTACCGCTACATTCCACCACCGCCACCAACGACCACTACCATCATTGTACTTAATATGTTGCTAAGCATTGGCTAGCACTAGACATTGAGCGGTGTGGAGCGACTCAATGTCTAGTGCAAAATGTTCCACCTTTAGCAATAAAATCTTTGTCTAAAGTAATCAGCTGCCACGAGCGATGCCAGACACAACCCACAACAACCGATGGCAATCAGAAACTTGCACAAAGCCTGAAAAGCATGGCATCACTCATGGAAGCAAATGGCTTTAGACAATGAATGGCGGATCATCGTGAAAGTAGCGCACGTCCTGCCATGTCCTGCAACGACCTGACACGTCCTGTGACATCCTAACACATCCTGACCCGTGCCATGGCCATGCCCTGCCATGTCCTGCAACGTACTGACACGTCCTGACATGTGCCATGGCCATGTCCAAACACGTCCTAACCCATGCCAAGCCCTTGTCCTGCCATGTCCTGCGACGTCCTAACAAATCCTGTGGCCACATCCTGTGACATCCTAACCCGCGGCATGGCCAAGCCTTGCCATGTCCTGCAACATCCTCACATGTCCTAAAATGTGTCGTGTCCATGTCCTGACACGTCCTAACCCATGCCATGCCCACGTCCTTCCATTTCCTAACACACGCTGTGGCTACGTCCTGCTACGTCTTGGCACGTCCTGACCCGTGCGATGCCCTTGCGCTACTATGTCCTATGAAGTCCTGACACACCCTGAAATGTGCCATGGCCATGTCCTGACATGTCCTGAACCGTCATGCCTACGCCCTGCCATATCCTGTGATATACTGACATGTCCTGTGGCCACGTCTTATAACATCTTGACAGGTCCTGACCCGTGCCATGGACACGCCTTGGCATGTCATGCAACGTTCTGACACGTCCTAAAATGTGCCATGGCCATATCCTGACATGTCCTGAACCGTAACATGCTTACATCCAGCCATGTCCTACGACGTCTTTACACGTCTTGTGGCCACGTCCTGCGATGTCCTGACCCGTGCCATGCCCATGACCTGTGATGACTTGACACGTCTTGTGGACTCTTCCTTCCACGTCCTAACACATCCTGACCTATGCCATAGCCATACCTTACCATGACCTGCCAAGTCCCGAAACGTCATGTGGCATCCTGAAGAGTGTATGGCCATGTCCTCACACGTCTTGACCTATGCCATGCCCATGTCCTGCAATATCCTGACACGTCCTATGGCCATGTCCAACGATGTCATGAAATGCCCTGACATGTACAGACACGTGACTTCGCCATGCCTTGCCATGTCCTGCGGCATTCTGACACGTCCTGACAAATACCATGGCCATGTCCTGACTCGTGCTATACCCACGTCCTGTCATGTTCTGCGACGTCCTGACAATTGCCATGGTCATGACATGTCCTGACCTGTGAAATGTCCTACGATGTACTGACATGTCCTGACACGTGACAATGTACTGACACGTCCTGACCCGGGCTATGCCTACGTCCTGCCATGTCCTGACATGTCCTGTGGCCACATCCTGCGATGTCCTGACACGTCTAGACATGTGTCGTGCCCACTTCTTTCTATGTCCTGCGATGTCTTGACACGTCCTATAGCCATGTCCTTCAGCTTCCTGACACGTCCTGACCGATGCCTTGCCCACACCCTGCCACGTCCAACGATGTCCTGACACGTCTTGACATGTTCCATGGCCATGTTCTGGCACGTCCTGACCCATGCCACACCCACGTCCTACCATGTCTTGTAATGTCCTGACACGTCCTATGGCCATGTGCTACAACATTTTGACACGTCCTAACCTGTGCCATGTCCATGCTGTTGCATCTCCTGCGATGTCTTAACATGCCCTGAAACATGCCATGGCCATGTCCTAAGATGTCCTTACCCGTGACATGCCCACATCCTGCCATGTCATGCGATGTCCTCTGGCCACATCCTTTGACATTCGGACCCATGTCATAACAACAACCTGCGACGACTAGACATGTCATGTAGTAACGTCCTGCCACATCATAACACGTCTTGACACGTTCTAACCTGTGCCATGGCCATGCCCTACCATGTCCTACCATGTCCTCACACATCATGTGGCATCCTAAAGAGTGCATGGCTTTGTACTCACATGTCCTGACCCGTGCCATGCACATGTCCTACCATGTCTTGTGACTTTCTGACACATCCACTAGCCACGTCCAATGATGTCCTATGACATTCTAACAGGTCATGACCAGTTCCATAGCCATGCCGTGCCATGTCTTGCAGCGTCCTAACATATCCAGACTCGTGCCATGGCCATGTCCTGACACATCCTGACCCGTTCCATGCCTACGTCATGCCATCTTGTGCGATGTCTTAACGCGTCCTGACAATTGCCTTGGCCATGTCCTGACACGTCCCGACCCATGCCATGCCCACATCCTGCCATGTCATGTGGCCACACTCAGCGACATCCTCATACGTCCTGACCCGTGCCATGGCCATGTCTTGACATGTCATGAACTGTGCCACGCCCTCGTCCTGCCATGTCTTGCGATGTATTTACACATCCTGTAGCCACGTCCTGTGACATCTTGACATGTCCTCACCCGTTCCATGGCCATGCCATGCCTTGTCCTACCATGTCCTGACATGTGTCATGGCCTTGTCCTGACAAGTCCTGACCCATGCCATAACCTTGTCCTACCATGTCATGCGACACCTTGCGATGTCCTGATCCATGCCATGGACACGCCCTTCCATGTCCTGCCACATCCTGATACATCCTGAAACGTGCCATGGCCATGTCCTGACACGTCCTGACCTGTGCCATGCCCACGCCCTGACACGTCCATACCCGTGCCATGGCTATGCCCTGCAATGTCCTACGATGTCTTGACATGTTTGGAAATGTGCAATGAACATGCCATGCCCTCACACGTCCTGAACCATGCCATGCCCACGCCCTACTATGTCCTGCTACGTCCTGACACTTTCTGTGATGTCCTAACACGTCCTGACCCGTGCCATGCCCTTGCCCTGCCATATGCTGCGACGTCTTGACACATCGTATGGCCACGTCCTGTGACATCCTAACCAGTGCCATGGCCACGCCCTGCCATGTCCTGCGACATCCTGAAATGTCCTGAAATGTGCAATGGCCATGTCCTGACACATCCTAACCCATGCAATGCCCATGTCCTGAACCGGGCCATGGCTATGCCCTACCATGTCCTGACACATCCCGTGGCCATGTCCTATGGCCACGTCCTACAACGACCTGACCCGTTCCATGGCCACGCCGTGGCATGTCATTCGACTTCCTGACATGTCCTGAAACATTCCATGACCATGTCCTGAGACGTCCCAACCCGTGACATGCTCACGTCCTGCCATGTCCTGCAACGTCCTCACACGTCTTGTGGCCACGTCCTGCAATATCCTGACATGTCTAGACCCTTGCCATAAACATGCCCTGGAATGTCCTCTGATGTCTTGACATGTGCCATGGCCATATCTTGACATGTCTTGACACATGCCATGGCCACGCCCTACCATGTCTTGACACATCCAGTGGCCACATCCTGCAATGTCCTGACACGTCCTGACCCATGCCATGGCGACGCCATGGCATGTCCTGTGACGCCCTGACATGTCGTGAAACGTGCCATGGCCATGTCCTGACATGTCCTGACCTGTGCCATGCCTATGTCCTTCCATGTCCTGCAACGTCCTGAGATGTCCTGTGGCCACGTCTTTCAACATCGTGACACGTTCTGACCATTGCCATAGACATGCCCTAGCATGTCCAGTAACATCTTGACACGTCCCGACACATGCCATGACCATATCTTGACATGTCCTAACCCGTGCCATGGCCACGCTCTACCATGTCGTGCGATGTCCTGACACGTCTTGACTTGTGCTATGGCCATGCCCTAGAATGTCCTACAATGTCCTAGCATGTCTAAAAACATGCCAATGAGCTAACACGTCTTGACCCGTGCCATACCCACATCCTACCATGTCCTGAGATGTCTTGTGGCCTTATCTTACGATGTCCTGACATGTCTAGACCCGTGTCGTGCCCACGTCCTTCCATGTCCTGCGACGTCTTGACACATCCTGTTGCCACGTCCTGCAATGTCCTCACACGTCCTGACTTGTGCCTTTGCCATGCCCTGCTATGTCCTGCGACGTCCTGACATGTCCTGACATGTGCAATGGTTATGTCCTGACACGTTCTGAAATGTGCCATGGCCATGGCCTGACACATCCTGACCCGTGGCATGACCATGTCCTGCCATGTCCCGTGATGTCCTAACATGTCATGTGGCCACGTCCTGCAACATCCTAACACATCCTAACCCATGCCATGGCCACGCCTTGGCATGTCCTGCGAGTCTACACACGTCCTAAAACGTGCCATGGCCATGTCGTGACATGTCCTGACCCGTGATGTGCCCATGTCCTGCCATGTCCTGCGATGTCCTATGGCCACATCCTACCACATCATGACACGTCTTGACCCGTGCCATGGCCATACCCTGCCTTGTCCGGCCATGTCCTGACAAGTCCTGTGGCATCCTAAAGAGTGCATGGCTATGTCCTCACATGTCATGACCCATTCCATGCCCACATCCTTCCATGTCTTGCGACGTCTGGACACGTCTACTAGCCACATCTAATGATGTCCTACGACGTCCTAACATGTCCTGACCCGTGCCATGGCCATGACCTTCCATGTCCTGTTGTGTCCTGAAAAATCCTAACTCGTGCCATGGCCAGGACCTGACATGTCCTGATCCGTGCCATGCCCACGTCGTGCCATCTTGTGCGTCATCCTGACACGTCCTGACAATTACCTTGTCCATGTCCTGACACGTCCTAACCCATGCCATGCCCATGTCCTGCCATGTCCTAACACGTCCAGCGGCCACGTACTGTGACATCCTAAAATGTCTTGACCCGTGCCATGGCCATGTCTTGACACTTTCTAACTCGTGCCATTTCCTCATCCTGCCATGTCCTGCGACGTCTTGACACATCCTGTAGCCACATCCCGCGACATCCTGACACTTCCTCATCCATGCCAAGGACATGCCCTGCAATGTCCTGCAACTTCCTAATATGTCCTGACACGTGTCATGGCCATGTCCTGACACGTCCTGACCGGTGCCATGCCCTTGTCCTGCCATGTCATGTGACGTCTTGCAATGTCCTGACCCGTGCCATGACCACGCTTTGCCATGTCGTGCGACATCTTGACACATCCTGGAACGTGCCATGGCCATGTCCTGACATGCCCTAACCCGTGGCATGCCCACGTCCTGCCATGTACTGACAAATCCTAACACGTCCCGACCCGTGCCATGGCTAAGCCCTGCCATGTTCTGCGACGACCTGACACATTCGAAAATGTTCTATGGCCTTATCTTGACACATCCTAACCTGTGCCATGCCCACGTCCTGCCATGTCTTGCGACGTCCTAACACTTCTTGCGACGTCCTAACACATCCTGACCCATGCCATGCCCTTGTTCTGCCATGTCCTGCGACGTCTTGACACATCCCGTACCCACGTCCTGGGACGTTCTAACCCGTGCCATGACCACGCCCTGCCTTATCCTGCGACATCCTAACAAGTCCCGAAACATGCAATGGACATGACCTGACACGTCCTAACCCATGCCATGCCCACGTCATTCCATGTCTTGACACGTTCTGTGGTCACGTCCTATGGCCACGTCCTGCAATGTCCTAACACATCCCGACCCGTGTCATGGCCATGCGCTGGCATGTCCTACAACTTCTTGACACGTCTTGAAACATGCCATGGCCATGTTCTGACACATCTTGACCCGTGACACGCGCACGTCCTACCATGACCTGTGACGTCCTCACACGTCCTGTGGCCACGTCCTGATATATCCTATGGCCATATACTAAAACGTCATAACACGTCCTGACCCGTGCCATAGCCATGCCCTGGCATGTCCTACGACATCCTAACACGTTCTGAAATATGCCATGGCAATGTCCTGACCTGTGCCACGCCTATGCCCTGCCATGTCCTACGATGTCCTGACATATCATGTGGCCACGTCCCATAACATCTTGACAAGTCTTGACCCTTGCTATAGACACGCCCTCGCATGTATAGCGATGCCCTGACACGTCCTAACACATGCCATAGCCATGTTCTGACATGTCCTGACCCGTGCCATGGCCATGCCCTGCCATGTCCTGCAACGTCCTACCACGTCCCATGGCCATGTACTAACACGTCCTGACCCGTGCCATGACCACGTCCTGCCATGTCCTGACATGTCCTCTGGCCACGTATATGAAGTCCTAAAACATCCTAACCTGTGCAATGGCCATGTCTTGACACGTCCTAACCCGTGCCATGCCCATGTCCTTTGATATCCTGGGATGTCCTAACACGTCCTAGCCACATTTTGCAATATCCTGTCATGTCTTGACGCGTGCCTTGGCCACGCCGTGCCATGTCCTGTGACATCCTGACACGTGCCATGGACATGTCCTGGCATGCCTGACCCATGCAATGCCCTCTTCCTGCTAGGTCATGTGATGTCCTGACACATCTTGTGGCCACGTCCTATGATGTCCTGACCCGTGCCATAGCCACACCCTTCCATATCCTGAGACATCGTGACACATCCTAAAACGTTCCATGGCTATGTCCTAACACGTCTTCACCCGTGCCATGCCCACGTCCTGCCATGTCCTGACATTTCCTGACCCGTGCCATGCCCACGTCCTGCTATGTCCTACGACGTCCTGACACGTCTTGCGACCACGTCCTTCAACGTTCTGACATGTCCTGACTCGTACCATGGCCAAGACCTGGCATGTCCTACGACGTCCTGACACGTGCCATGGCCATGTCTTTACATGTTCTGGCCCGTGACTTACCCACGTTCTGCCATGTCCTGTGAGTCCTACACATCCTGTGGCCAATTCCTGCTATGTCCTAACACATCCTAACCCATGCCATGGACATGTCTTGACACGTCTTGACCAATGCCATGGCCACGTCCTGCCATGTCCTGCGAGGTCTTGACACATCCTGACACGTCCTAACCTGTGCCATGGCCACGCCCTGCCTGTCCTGCAACGTCTTGACACATCCTGACATGTTCCATGGCCGTGTCATGACACGTCCTAACGTGTGACAAGCCCTTGTCTTGCCATGTCCTACAACATCGTGACACATCCTGTGGCCATGTCTTGCGACCTCTTGACACGTCCTGAAACGTGCCATGGCCATGTCCTGACCCATGCCATGCCCACATTCAACCATGTCCTAACATGTCCTGTGGCTGCATCATACGACATCTTGACATGTCCTGACTCGTGCCATAGCCATGCCCTTCCTTGTCCTGCGACATCTTGACACGTCCAGAAATGTGGCATTGCCATGTCCTAACACGTCCTGACCCATGCCATGCCCATGTCTTGCCATGTCCTGTGACGTTGATTCACGTCCAAGCAACGGTCCTAGTCAATATAACCTGGTCAAATAAGTCCAAAATCGATCCCACATGGAATTAACCTACTAACCGCAACTTTCACAACCCAAGAACACTTCTTAAGCAAGTTCCCAAACTTTGAATATATTTTTGCGAAGGTTTTCTAATAACAACTCTTGCAATAATTAAATACTAAAAAGAAAGAATTGAATAATGGGCAAATAATATAGAGAAAGACTAAGGTGTTGATTTCCCCTGTTGATAGAATCTCTTCTGTTTATGCTCATACAATTTGTCAATATATTCTATCAATCATGAACGCTATTTTTACCGGAGTTCTCTCCCGCGCAAATACAATAATTTACTAGTACACTCTACCCTAGCTACCCAAGGCTTCGTTATTCCTAATCCCACTTTTACGCCTAAAGTTATAGATTCCTCCAATAACCTAAGTGTGGTGTTGTTCTACAATATACCTAAATGTGCACTCTTTTTCAAGTTATGCACACTAAATAAGCACAACTAATTGGGAGCTCTACCAATTAACTACAACAAGAACGAAGTTGAACAAATAGAAATCTAGCTAACAATTTGTAATCACATAAATGAGAAGTTCATCACCCAATAGGTTCCATCAAAACCTTAGATAAGGAATTAGCTACTCATGATCAAAGAAACAAGAATAATAATTGAATTCATAATCAAAGAATCAATATAAAAGAAAAATATTAGTTGAGAGAGTTCTCTCTTACTAATTATCTTGTAAAAGTAGGGAATAATACAATGCTTGCCTCTCCTGGGTGAAATCTAGGCTTATATAGAGGGTTTAGGTCTTAAAAATTGAGTTTTTACAAAATTGGCCTTAAAATCTGTGGAAGCTTCGGCGGTTCGTTCGCGATCGCGAACGAACCGCGAACAGTCAACGTCTCTGAATCTCAACAGGTTCTGCGAGCTTGTTTTTCTGCGGTTCATTCGCGGTCGCGAATGGACCGCGAATGATCAGTGTTCCAGAATCTTTACTTCAATTTTTCATACCAAGTTCACTTTAACTCTTCACTTGGCCTTTTTACCATCTTACGACTTAGAAATAGCTCTTTTTAGTCTCCAATGGCTCAAGTCTACCTATAACACACCAATAAGCACTAATAAAAGCATTTTGTCATCATAAACAATCTCAATTCAACAATAAAGTGTGATTATTTAGGGTATAATTATAGTAAAATTCACCTATTATCAATACCCCACACTTAAACCTTTGCTCGTCCTCGAGCAACCTTAATCACACTTTAGGCCAATTTTATTAATGTTTCCCCAAAAATATGTCACAAAAGCTATCTTTCATGATTAACTTAAGACATGAACAATCCTTACCTAACTGTAAACTCACATGCCAGCACATTATTGCTTAGTCTAACTATTATCACAGACTTGCAAATTTACCATTTTCCTCTTGAGCTACATGCCCTCACACAATTTATTGAGAGAAGTTCCCACAGATAAATAATTTAGAACATGGAACTTATAGAAATAGGAAAAATTCACTCACTCTCAACAAAGAACATTCATATGCATACAGACACACCATAGGCTTGCCCCTAGTGTAATACTCCACTAATCGAGTTATTTAATCACGGATCAAGAGGTCTTTAAGGATTGTAATGTTGGCTAAGGGACGGGTAGGATACTTTTGGTTATAGTGGCTAACCTCCCTAAGCACTTTCTTTCTTTTTCACAATTTCCCTTTTTGCTTTCTCCCTTATGTCTCCCCTAAACATTCCTTCACCTTTATTTGCTTTTAATTCCCAATTTTCCTTTGTAGGTGTAACCGGCCTTTCTACTTTACATATATACATATATATAGCTCTTTTTTTAATCATTTCTTTGCAACGCATTTACATTATTTTGCCAGTTCATCATTTTCTACCATTCATTCTTGATTTCCCCCTTTTTCAACTTCCCTTCACCCCACACTTAGACTTTTGCATATTCATTCCAACACAGGTGCTTCTATGACGTAAAGTAGAACAATATAAGATTTTGCTTTTTCATGAACATTCAAGGGTTATCAAAGAATAGGCTTTAAGCTCAAAGGGGTTAACTAGGATATTATGTACGGGTGAATTCATGTCTTATTGATTTATGGGGTTACACAAAGAAATGCCTCTATCATCTCTACAACCAAACAACTTCAATTTCGCTTTGCAAACACACAGGGCAAGTTCTGGGTATCATGTAAGTAAAATCTCACACACACATAGCATGCAACTCATTTAGAATCCGGTTCATCTACAAAGTCCTATCAATGTTCAAGCAAGCTGTATTACACAATTTAAGGCATATCCTAGAATCTATAGTCAAGCTTAGAAAATACATTCTCAAGTTCAATTATGTTTTGCTAATGTGCATACTTGGGGTTACATGTTAACCTTTGCCCTCTAATCCAAAAAGAAAAATAAAATCTACCTAACCCGGTTCAATAAAAACCCTTGGAAAAGAATCGTGGTCAAAAGAAAAACCAAGGGGGAGGTGATACACTACCTAAAAAAAGAAAATAAAAGAAAGAAAAATTCTTACGTGGACTACTTCCCTCAAGAGTCCTTGTCCTAAATAGTCTGCCATCAGGAAGAGTCCTCTACTAATATTTTGGATTGTTTTCAAATTTTTGATATTTTTT
Source organism: Nicotiana noctiflora (assembly GCA_032618575.1). Classification (NCBI taxonomy): domain Eukaryota; kingdom Viridiplantae; phylum Streptophyta; class Magnoliopsida; order Solanales; family Solanaceae; genus Nicotiana; species Nicotiana noctiflora. The sequence goes on along the minus strand of JASVEL010012412.1, from coordinate 1,752,946 downwards.
TGTGTTTTTATTCCGACTTAGACCCTTAAGAAACCCGTCGCCAAGTGTCCATCATCGGGCCAAGCCAGATAAAATTATTTACAACTACTGTTACTATGTACAACATATACAAGATAAGTTTCCCATCCCACACTTAAAATCATGTCATGTCCTCATGACATAATAATACAAATATAGCTCAGAAGGGCGAGAAAAACTTACCTGTGACTCACTCAGAGTCGGAGATGGTGGAGGGGTCAACGTGACATGCACGACCAGTGCTCGGAACCAGACCATGAATCTGTTTTCCATCCGAGCTTGCCTCTCTGACATCGCGTCTAAGCGCATGTGTAAACCATCCACTGAGGTGCGTAACTTCGCAACCTCCTCCTCCATAGACCTAAGCATTGGTCTAGTAGACTCGGACCTAGACATGCCCGCTCCATGATGAGCGTGCCTAGAAGGTCCGGCTGAGTCAGTGGAATGCCTGGCCCAGACAATTGGCACAGGGTCATCCTTAGCATCAAAATCAATTGGGTCATTATCTCGGCCAACCCAGATGTGAGAAGCTCTGAATGGAGCTTTTGGAGGGAGATCACCATCTGTGGCAAGGACCGGAGTCCGATGGCCGAGACACAGAGTAGTGACGAAAGATGGGTAATAGAAAACATTGGCTTTGAGGGGTCCCCTCATCACCAACTCATCACTAAGTAGGCGGGCGATGTCAACGTCCTGCTAGGTGACAAAGCACCATGTTAGTAATGCCCTATTGAAGTTCACGTTAGTGGTGTTGCTTAAGGGCAAGAACCGGTTACATATGATTGTGAACCAGCATTTAGCAGTGTGGGTGAAACAATTAGAGTGGAGTGTTTTGTTTTTTTTCCATACTGGGATACCATCAACACATAAGGCCTGAATTACGGTGTCCCATGTGTCACACCTCCCTATTTACTACCCCAACTGCTTAAAGCATATAAATACGCTCGTAGGGTATACCCCGATGCTCAAATACCCGAAACGGATAAAATAACGTAAGGGAAGGAGTTTTTCCAATTAAAGGACAATCGGTTCGGGATTTTATTAGAGATTAATCAGAGTCGCCACTTGGGAATGATAATGGCGTCCCAAGTCACCGGTTAATCCCGAATCCGAGGAATTTTGACTCTTAAAAATGTCTGCGAAGCAGAGATCCGAATAAGGAACTCTGTTAACCCGGGAGAAGGTGTTAGGCATTCCCGGATTCCGTGGTTTTAGCACGGTCGCTCCACTGTCGTTCTCGACTTTTGTTTGACTCAATTATAGGTTTTAACAACATAATGTGCTTTTACGCTAAGTATTATTTTTTAAGAATTTGCGGTATCGCGAAAACATGCCTCGAGTCATACCGCAACCAGTACGCCTATGACTTTTGGTGTATTTCAGCTTTTACCGAGATTTGGATTTGAGTCGCACCAAGTGCACACTCGTTCATAGGAAAGTATATTAAAATCGTGCCCTAAAATAACCTATCGGCTATTAATTGTTTTGGGTAAGACTATGGAATTAACTAGTAGTCTTCCCGAATCTAATTATGTTACGCCATTACTAAATGGGGGCCCCGCTTGTTATTCGGGCAAGGCTCATCCCAATTTAATTTTAAAGTCTCTATCCTAAGAGGTGTATATTGTGCTTTTCTATTTGTGTTTTTTCCTTAGCCGATTCCTAATATTAAACATTCCAGGCCCGTCGAATTTTGTAATTGGGCCTGGATCTTGGAACAGTCTTCAGCTTAATGCCAGATGTGCCCAAGCAGTCTTCAAATTTATATTTAGGCAGCCCAGTCGAGTAATGCCATAGTTCAGGCCCACGTTACGTGTTGGACCCAAACCGAATGAATTAATAATAGCAAAACAGAAACGCAAATTCACAGTACGATAAATACACATAATTAAGAGGTAAAATCGAGCATTTTTATTAATCAGAAAGAGGAAATTCGATACACAAAGTACTAACTTTAAGTCCAATATCTATGTACATGGAGTTGGATTAACAGGCTAATTCTAACTTTTATACTAAAAATTGAGGTTCATATTAATTCTGGGTAAACGGTTTGATTAGAGATGAAGTCTAAAGATCAATATTATTTCTAGATTAACTGCTAATTAATGAGAACTAACTCACCGACTACTTTCACCTTTGTTTCTGTTGAACTAACATATATTAACAATGAAGTTTTAGACTAGGAAATCAATAATAAATAGTTCAGCTATGTGAGGTATGATCTATAGTCTAATTACTTGCTATGTTACCAAATTACTACACTAAATGACTAATGAAATTTGCACAAGATTTATTACTGGATTTCTACTAATTGCCTTTATATATTATTACATTACCCAGTGGCAAATGATTCACTACTTCTATTGACTATTCTTTTCTCTAATGACTGCACAGATGTTACTCTGGTTATTTAAAATATAAAGAAGCTATTTGATTATATATGAAAGCATGATGAAATGTTTAACCCGATTAACCCTGATATTTAAACTATCTAAATTTAAGATGAGCTATCCACAGGTTGCCCAGCCATCTACTGATCTTAAACTTATTAGATATCCCAAATCTAATCCTAATTATTCAGTTGCAATAACCCGAACGTCTACCTCTAGGTGATTCAAAGACTTAAACACGTTTATACTACTCATTTTACTATGAGATAGTGATTACTGGTCTTGCTGGTATTATTGACTAACTTATGTTTTAGGAGTTTTTACCTAATTAACTAGATGAGGTGCTAATTACTACTACTACTATACTACTACTATTACTAAGCTATTACATCATTTTTTGTTTACTGTTCTTTCCACTACTACAGACTACTACGATAAACCAATTACAAAAGAAACTAATAATATCAAACTATGATCTACATATAACAGCATAAACTCAAATCTGGATCTTCATTTTTATTTCATCAATGCGTCAATACAACAATCATTCATAGAGAAGTGTACCTGGATGAATAAGGAAAATCCGATGAGTTCTAAGGGGAAAGAAGCAGCAATCAGCAAGCATTCAGCAACAATGCAACAGTAGAGTAGTAATGAACCAAGTAACACAACAACAGAGAGTATGAAGTAGCAAAGCAACAGAAAATCCAGACCAAACTCGAGCAGAATAACCCAGCAAATCAATAGAAATCAGCAAGCTCAAACTCGAGAATTCCCAGAAAAATTATTACTAAATTGCTATGTTTTTCTCTGAACTTTCTTCTTAACAACTAGCCTAAAAATGATTTTTTCTGATTGCTCAGAATTGGAACCCCCTTTCAGCCCCCTTTTTTAGAGGTATATATAGTTGTGGTAAGGGCTAATGACTTGGGGAGAAAGTATAGGATTAATCCCACTTCTCCCCCTCCTAAAATTATGAAATGTACACTTATGTCCCCCAAATCAGTTATCAAAACCCTTCCAGTATGTGCTGGAAGGTTCTAAAGATTCCTTTTAGTGGGTTTTTACTAGTATAGCCTTAAGGGTTTGAGATTTTTACAGATTTCCCTTTTTAGGGAGACCATTATACCTTTCAATCTCTGCAAAATTGCAGAATTCAGGGGTACAAATGACTCCCTTAACCTTTTAAGTTCCAAACTAATTACTGTTTTACCTTTTTAACTTCCAATTGTGCCCCTAAGGGCACTGCTGATTTACTAGCTTACCTAGGTCAGATTTTCAGCTTCTTTTAAACCTATTTAACTAATAGCCAGCCCTTGCATTGGTATTTAAGGGCTGGCCACTTTTGACTTAAGGACTTATTTCAATTTTAGCCTATTTAAACTAATTCCAATCAATTAAGACCAATTTATTCCAATTTAAAGCTAATTGCAGGCATAGCCTGCTTTATTATTAAAAGTAACTCTTTAAAATCTAGCCAGTCTCAAGTTGAGACTTGGCTTGGGTAATTAAACCCAATTACTGAACATTTGGGCCCAAAACCTTTGCAGGTTTGGCCACTTTGATGTTCAGGGCTCTAAAGAGAGCCTAGGCCAGTCTGCATTTGCAGACATAGCCACTTTGCACAACCAGCCACTTTTAAAGTGAGCTGTATGTTAGGGCCTTATAGAATAGGTCAACCATTTGCAAGGTTGACCATTCTTAGGCCAATTATTTAACTAACAGCCTATTTTGTTCATTTTTAGTCCTAATTTATTTCAAAACTAGCCATTTATGGGACCTAGCACTAACAACTATACCCAATTCACCTAAAGTATGATAAGCACTTAACAGTGTTCACACTAACAATAAACCTAATGCAAACTCAGTCATTTTGACATACAAATGCACACATAGTCATATGAAACCAAGCAATGTTCATCAGTCAATTAAAACTCAGAAGGAAGGTTTGATAATGATGAATCTTAATTAATCAACTCTCATGACTCAATTTCATATATCAAAGTGTTAATTAACATCAAGTAGACCTAATTGCAACCAATTTATGCTAGATGATTCATTGAAAGACCCAAAGCATACTCAAGATTCATGAGCACAAACATATAGACACTAAATTCTCAAGAAGAAATGAAACATGACTTATTTTGAACAGGAGAGCAATGGACCTTGGCAGAACAATATAAGAATGGTATTCAACCAGACCTACTAATCTAAAATTTTTCCAAATACCAACAAAAATCTAATACAAATGCATGACAGATAACATGAAGATGAAGAACGGAAGGATCATGGAGAAACAGTGGAAAAGAAAATAGGAAAGATTAATCAGGATGCTACAAAAACAACTTAGTGTAAAGATGAAAAGAGAACAAAGTTAAGATAGTATTAGAACTAAGCATGCATGACAATAAGAGAAGGCTAGATTATAAAAGCTAAACAGATCAAAGACTGTAACATTTACAAGATGAGGAAGGAAAAGGGAATCAAGGTGACTCTTTTGACTCAACAGAAACAGAACATGATTTGAAACAAGCAAAACAAAAGAACTCCATGAAGATAAACTAGATAAAAAGAAGCCTAGTTCTATCATAGATCATTAAAGCCAAAGCATCAAGAGTGGTCACAATAACTTAAGCTTGATTTTAAGCATAGGACAAAGATCAAAGTTCATGCTTTTGCCATGAATCAGAACTCAACAGTTAAAATGACACAGAAAAGATGAACTCCTCAATCTTAGAGCAAAAAGCCATGTGATCAAAACAAGACATATAACAGACAAAGTCCTATCACTAACAGGCCCAAAAGAACACGGGGACACATAGGAGATGAACAAGTTAAGAAATCAGTGTGGTCACAGAGAAACAGACAAGGACTCACAGCATGAGAAGATAAGCAGAAAGGTCCTAGACTAGCATGTGAAGCACGTGATCGAGATAGCAAGAGATGTGAAACAGAAATGAAATCAGAAAACCAACATAAACCCTATGACTAACATGTTCAGAGGAACTAGTCAAGAATTAAGAGAAGAAACAAGTTAACAGATGAGGATATACATGACAAATTAAAACGAAAGAAGATAAACAAAAGGAAAAGAAACAGAAGATCAACGAGAACAAACCTAAAACTATCATGCAAAAGCAAAGATCTAAGAAGACAGAACAGAATATGCAAAAAAACACAAACAAATCATAAATAGTAAGAAGGCTCAAAAGAACAAGAAGAAAAGGGGGGGACATAGCTTAGCGGGGCCTTTCCCCCGAGCTTCCTACTCCTCTTTCTTTTCTTTTCTTTATTTTTTCTCAGACTCCCAGACCTTCTTCTCTTCTTCTTGTTTTCTTTTTCTTTATTTCTTTTCAGACCTTTTTTTTTTCAATTTTCCTTCTCTGGTTTTCTTTTAAGGCTTAAAGACGAAGCCTTTTGAGTTTTGGCTTGAAGAGGGGTGTTTGGGTGAGGGTAAATAACAGATCTTGGTGGTTTTAGGTTTGGGCGTCACCGGAGTTAGGGTTCCGACGACCTTCTTTGGGATATTCGAGGAGTTCCAGGTATATTTGAAGGGAATGAGTGGTAGGGTTGGGTAGATTGGACCAAGGCGGTCCGATTGGCATTGGTTTGACGGGGATCCTCGTTGTTTGGTGGTCACCGGCGTAGATTCCGATGACCGGAGTTCTGAAGAAAGGTGTTTGTTCTTGGAGTTTTTGATAGAAAAGAAGAAAGAGAAGAAGGACAAGAAGAGAGGGGATATGAGAAGAGCCGGCGACCACCGTAGAGGGTAGTGGCCGCCATGGCTGGCTAGGGTTAAGTGAGGTTGACGAAGAAGAAAACGGCAGAGAAGAGAGGAGTGAAGGGGCGGCTAGGGTTAGGGAATTTGGAAAATGGCCGGCTCGTCCGGACCAAAGCCTTTTATAGGCGATGAGATTAAGGAGATCTTGGCCGTCCAATTGATGATGATCAACGGTTCGTGAGTGCGTTACTAAAACGGCACCGTTTGATTACAAATGAGACCCCAGGCTATCAACCGTTAGATCATTCTAAACGGGCGGTTGAGATTTGATCTCACATTTAATTAATTAAAACTAAACCGCTAATTACTTGGACCGTTGGATTGAACTAGATGAACGGCGGAGATAGCCTCTTCTACACGGATCAGACGGGCCATACTCTTGGGCTACATCACTGGGCTGAACACATGGGTTTTAATTAGCCCAGTTTATTATACCTATATATATTTCGTATTTTTTGCTATTTAATTACTTTTTATGTGTTTTCTTTTATATTTTTTCTTTTCTTTTTATGGAATATTATAAAAACCTAACTTCCTACTTACTCTAATTATTTAGTATTGTTTGGCAATTTTCTACTATTTTTCCCTAATTTCAACTACTTAACACTACTTTTGCTAATTTTCTTAAAATCTAACTAATTAAACTAACAAATTAATTACCTAGCCTATTTTTTTTATTTTCTTCTAATTTCTACTTATTCAAACACAAAAGTATAGCTAATTCCAAACAAAGCAAGTAATTGTACTCAAAAACATATTTATTTTAATTTTGGAATTAATTGTTCAGTGCAAAAATCATGTGCTCACAGCTGCCCCTCTTTGCTCGGGAACACGAAGATTTTCAGTGCAAAGACAAGTGAGCAGTAATGAGAGATTTTTGCACATCGGCACATTCCGTGAAAGCATTTTTGAAAACCTTTTGACCGCACCCTGCTTTAGAGGTTGCCTACATATCCTGGGCTAAACAGGAATCGGGTCAGTGTAGTTCGGGAAGGTCTAGCAGTTTAAAACTACCAGACTCACTGTTGCATTGACACTGTTGAGACCTGCTGACTTACTCCTTATTACACCGGGGGAAATGTAAAATGAAGAAGCTATTCTAAGCTATGATCCTACAATTACAATTGTTCCTAATCTAGCTTTTGCTCTTCTTCCCTTTCCGGTGATGCAGAATCTCTTTCTTTTTGTTGATTTTCTTTGAGGCTGACTCTCTTTTTTGTTGATTTTCTTGTTTCCCCCTTTTTTGATTTTCACTGGTATTTCTTGACCTCGAGCTGAACCTGCTTAAAATAAAATAACAAACTACCTCTTTTTTTTTTCCTTTTCTGCTCCAGTATGGGCTTTTAGTTATATAAACCATGATGTGCAGAAATGTATTCCCGTATTTGGAGGTGGGCACCTAACAGAAATTAAACGTGCAATGCAAATGCAGAAAATATTCCCGTATTAGAAGGTGGGCACCTAACAGAATTTAAACGTGCAATGCGATGCAGAAAAGTATTCCCGTATTAGAAGGTGGGCACCTAACAGAATTTAAACGTGCAATGCGATGCAGAAAATATTCCCGTATTAGAAGGTGGGCACCTAACAGAATTTAAACATGCAATGTGATGCAGAAAAATATTCCCGTATTAGAAGGTGGGCACCTAACAGAATTTAAACGTGCAATGCGATGCAGAAAAATATTCCCGTATTAGAAGGTGGGCACCTAAGAGAATTTAAACGTGCAATGCGATGCAGAAAATATTCGCGTATTAGAAGGTGGGCACCTAACAGAATTTAAACGTGCAATGCGATGCAGAAAATATTCCCGTATTAGAAGGTGGGCACCTAACAGAATTTAAACGTGTATTGCGAATGCAAAAAAGTATTCCCGTATTAGAAGGTGGGCACCTAACAGAATTTAAACGTGCAATGCGATGCAGAAAATATTCCCGTATTAGAAGGTGGGCACCTAACAGAATTTAAACGTGCAATGCGATGCAGAAAAGTATTCCCATATTAGAAGGTGGGCACCTAACGGAATTTAAACGTGCAATGCGATGCAGAAAAGTATTCCCGTATTTGAAGGTGGGCACCTAACAGAATTTAAACGTGCAATGCGATGCAGAAAAATATTCCCGTATTAGAAGGTGGGCACCTAACAGAATTTAAACGTGCAATGCGATGTAGAAAATATTCCCGTATTAGAAGGTGGGCACCTAACAGAATTTAAACGTGCAATGCGATGCAGAAAATATTCCCGTATTAGAAGGTGGGCACCTAACAGGAATTTAAACGTGCAATGCGATGCAGAAAATATTCCCGTATTAGAAGGTGGGCACCTAACAGAATTTAAGCGTGCAATGCGAATGCAGAAAAGTATTCCCGTATTAGAAGGTGGGCACCTAACAGAATTTAAACGTGCAATGCGAATACATTCCCGCAGCCTGAGGACTGGGGAGGGTGGATTTTGAAATATGTTACCTTCCTCTTTTTGGTCTTTTCTTTTACCAATTATCCCTAGCCCGTGAATTTCTTCACTCATTGGCGAACTTCTCTTTTTTTGGCATTTTCAATTTTCCACATTGGTCACATTCACTTTAAGGTGATTAGTGACAAATTGTTCCTGCATGAAGCAAAATTTATTAGATACAAACGGCTGGCAACTGGCATCTGCCGTCCCTGCTTCTTATTGCTTTCTTCCTTTCTTTTTGCTTTTCTCATGCTGCATGACTTTCAACTCCTTGTCCCTTGCAAACTCTTTTGTATTTTCTCATTTTCCATTTTTGTTTTGTTTTCTTTCCCTTTGGCCGTGTTTGCCAAACTTCTTTATTTCCTTCCCAACTCTTCCTTCTTTCTGACCCAGTGTTGTTTCAACTTCCGTTATCAGGAGCTGGTAGTTAGCTCTCAAAGGTAAACAATGAAATACAGAAAAAATGAAAGAAAGGTAAGGGTGTTTTGGAGAGATGATAGAACTTATCTGGGTATTTGCTGGCTGATTCCGCTGACCATGCCATGTATTTAAATTCTGACCCGGTTCGTTCCAATCATTATTCTGTCTCCGAATTGTTTCCAACCCAAACCGATACTATTTTTGTGGCTTTTCTCTTTTCTGGTAATCCTCACAATCGCTCTACGGTGCCTCGAAAGGTTTTCACCAATAGAACTCTCTCATTTATTCTCTCAACCTCACAATCGCCTTACGGTGCCGGTTAAGGTTTTCACTGACAAGACTCTCTCATTTTATTTCTCTCAAACTCACAATCGTCTCACAGTGCCGGTTAAGGTTTTCACCGATGAGACTCTCTCATTTTTTTCTTTTGTATTTTGTTTTCTGTACCACGGGTATTATCCGATGTTTCGCTCCTCCTTCATTGCATTCGTTATCATTTTAGCATTGATTAGAAGGTCTTTCTTTGGACTGTAATGTGGCTTTTGGATGGGTTAAGAAAGAAAGATATAAAGGCTCAAAATCTCACGAGGGTTCAAAAATAATTACAACTCTCGGAATTATTAAACACAACTTCTGCCCCAGTTTCAATATGTGGGGAATTTTTAGATTTTTTCTTTATTGTGACTGAACCTCAGAGAGGCTGCCTACGTACCCTTTCGGGATCAAGTCAGACGTAGTTCATCCAACTTCATCAGTTAGATGGATTCTTTTGACTTTTTTCCCGATTTTCTTTGTCTTTTTCTCTTTTCTTTCATTCATTTTTTCATTTTCATTTTTTTTTCTTTTCATTTTTTTTTTCATTTTTTTTAGCAACAATTGGCAATTTTGATCTTATTGCGCTAAAGCGATTCCGAGAGAGGGATATGAAAGAATATCTTTATTGAGGCTCAATGGGGTTATCAATGGATAAAGTGTTTGGATAGAGAATAAAACGCCTTTGTCATTTCAATTCCAAAATCACAACAAAATACAAAACACATCATTGAAAAAGGAATCATACATAGTATCTTTTGACTGCATCTGAATTGATAGCAGTCTCTACGCACTTTCCCTCAACATCTGTTAAATACAACGCTCCATTGGATAACACCCGTGATACCACAAACGGTCCTTGCCAATTTGGCGCAAACTAGCCCTTTGCTTCGGCCCAATGCGGTAAGATACGCCTCAAAACAAGCTGTCCGACTTCAAACTTTCGAGGTCGTACCTTCTTATTATATGCTCTGGCCATTCTTCATTGATACAACTGCCCATGGCAAACTGCGGCCAACCTCTTCTCATCAATCAAACTCAACTGTTCCAAACGGACTTTTACCCATTCATCGTCATCTATCTCAGCTTCAGCTATAATCCGTAGTGATGGTATTTCTATTTCTGCGGGTATAACAACCTCTGTTCTATACACCAGGGTATAAGGTGTGGTCCCGATAGTAGTACGCACTGTCGTGCGGTAACCCATGAGTGCAAAGGGTAGCTTTTCATGCCATTGCCTGGATCCCTCCACCATTTTTCGGAGAATCTTCTTGATGTTCTTATTCGCCGCCTCTACTGCACCATTCGCCTTTGGCCTGTAAGGTGTGGAATTGCGGTGTGTGATCTTAAATCTTTCACAAACTTCCGCCATGAGGTGACTGTTTAAATTGGCTCCATTGTCTGTGATAATCACCTTGGGGATTCCAAATCGGCATATAATATTCTCATGCACAAAATCCACCACCGCTTTCTTCGACACCGCCTTGAACGTCTTTGCTTCAACAAACTTGGTGAAATAATCAATTGCGACCAAAATGAACCTGTGCCCATTAGAAGCAGCTGGATCTATTGGGCCGATAACATCCATGCCCCAAGCAACAAAGGGCCAAGGTGCTGACATTGTATGCAATTCATAGGGCGGAGAGTGGATCAGATCCCCATGTACCTGGCATTGGTGGCATTTCTTCACATACCTGATACAGTCGCTCTCCATGGTGAGCCAGTAATACCCAGCTCTCAAAATTTTCCTTGCTAAAACATATCCGCTCATGTGGGGTCCGCATACTCCGGCATGTACTTCAATCATGATTTCATCTGCTTGTTGTGCATCCACACACCGCAATAAACCTAGATCTGGTGTTCTTTTGTATACCACTCCTCCACTGAGAAAAACTCCATTGGCTAGACGCCTGATGGCTCTTTTCTGGTCTCCAGCGGCTTGCTCCGGGTATTTGCCAGCTTTCAAGTATTCCCTGATATCATGATACCACGGCTCTCCATCTGATTCTTCTTCCACAGCAAAGCAATAAGCATTTTGATCACGGACTTGGATCTGGAGCGGATCTATATATGTCTTGTCAGGATGATGCAACATAGAGGACAGTGTGGCCAAAGCATCTGCGATCTCATTGTACATTCTCGGGATGTGCTTGAACTCAATAGACTGGAATCTTTGAGACAACTCATGCAAACAATACCGATAAGGTATCAATTTCAAATCTCGTGTCTCCCATTCTCCTTGGATTTGGTGTACCAAGAGATCCGAGTCACCCATAACCAAAATCTCTTGAATACCCATGTCAATTGCCATCCTTAATCCCAAGAAGCACGCCTTATATTCGGCCATGTTGTTGGTACAGAAAAATCGGAGCTGAGCGGTGACGGGAATGTGCTGACCGTACTTGAAATGAGTACCGCTCCGATACCAATGCCCTTGCTGTTGACGGCCCCATCGAAGTGCATTTTCCATCCTGGTCTCTCATCTTGCTCCATTTCCACAACAATCATTGCCTCCTCATCCGGAAAGTACGTCTTCAATGGTTCATACTCATCATCCACCGGATTCTCAGCTAAGTGGTCTACAATAGCTTGTGCCTTCATTGTCGTACGAGTCACATAGATAATGTCAAATTCTGTGAGCAGAATTTGCCATTTGGCCAGTCTTCCCGTAGGTATAGGCTTCTGAAATATGTACTTCAGAGGATCCAGTCGTGATATCAAGTATGTGGTATATGCTGAAAAATAATGCTTTAACTTCTGAGCTACCCAAATCAACGCACAACAAGTCCTTTCAAGTTGAGTGTATTTCACCTCATAGGATGTAAACTTCTTGCTGAGGTAATATATGGCTTGTTCTTTCTTGCTTGTCTCGTCATGTTGACCCAGTACACAACCGAAGGAGTTATCCAGCACTGTCAGATACAAAATCAGAGGTCGCCCTGGCTCTGGAGGAACTAACACCAGGGGATTGGCCAAATATTCCTTGATCTTGTCAAAGGCTTCCCGACACTCGTCGGTCCATTTCACTGCTGCATCTTTTTTCAACAACTTGAAGATCGGCTCACATGTTGATGTCAGTTGAGCAATGAATCGACTAATGTAATTCAACCTTCCTAGTAAACTCATGACCTCCTTCTTGTTATTCGGCGGAGGTAGACTTTGAATAGCCTTGATCTTTGATGGATCCAGGTTCAATACCTCGCCGACTCACTATAAACCCCAGCAATTTCCCCGAAGGTACTCCAAAGGCGCACTTCGCAGGATTGAGCTTTAAATTGTACCTCCTGAGTCTTTGGAAAAACTTTCTCAAATCTCTCACATGATCAGGTTGTTTCCTGGACTTTATGATGACATCGTCCACATACACTTCAATTTCTCGATGCATCATATTGTGGAACATTGTGGTCATCGCCCTCATGTAAGTTGCCCCGGCATTCTTCAATCCAAACGGCATTACTTTGTAACAATACGTTCCCCAAGGTGTAATGAAGGCAGTTTTCTCAGCGTCTTCTTCGTCCATCAGGATCTGGTGATAACCGGCATAACAGTCCACAAATGAACCGATTTCATGCTTGGCGCAATTGTCGATCAATATGTGGATGTTTGGCAATGGGAAGTCATCCTTCGGACTGGCTTTGTTGAGGTCTCTGTAGTGTACACACACTCTAGTTTTTCCATCTTTCTTTGGGACCGGCACAACATTTGCCAACCAGGTGGGGTACTTGGTAACTCTTATGACCTTTGCCTCAAACTGCGTATTCACCTCTTCTTTTATTTTCACACTAATGTCCGTTTTGAATTTTCTCAACTTCTGCTTTACCGGCCGGCATTCAGAATAGATAGGCAACTTGTGTACCACCAAATCGGTGCTAAGTCCGGGCATGTCATCATAGGACCAGGCAAAAGATGCCCTTAAACTCATGTAACAACCTTATCAATTCATCCCTGAGGGGTGCCTCCAAATGTACACTAATCTTTGTTTCTCGGACATCATCTTCGCTCCCCAAATTTACAGATTCCGTATCACTCAGATTCGGTTTGGGTTTTTTCCTCATATTGTTTCATGTCCTTGCTTATTTCCTCCAGGGCTTCCTCATCCTCACATTCTATTTCGCTATCTTCCTCGATTTCTTGTATAGTAACGTGATGGTCAGAACTGGGTCTAGAATCCTTCACGCGTGACATGGCATCAGAAACAACACATGCAAAACTATACAAAAGGAAAATAAAGAAAAATAAGGCAAAAGTGAAGAAAAGGAAAACTGCATTTCATTGATAAAAAAGAACGAACAAAGTTCGGGATACATGGTGATTTTCTTTTCATGAGGGGAATGGGGAAAACTATAAAAATAATAACTTTTGGGAAAGCGATGATGAAATTTTGGAGCTAACTACCAAGATTCCTTCCTGATAGGGAAAGGAGTAGCTTCCCAATTGTTCAACATGATTCCAGGTCCCACAAATTGCACGTCCATTTTACTTGTGCCTTCCCCCGCTTCAATCACATTCACCTCCCAAAACATCTTCTCAAAACTCAGCATTTCTTCATTAGGTTGGGTCTCAATGCACTTTGTCGCAGCAGATGTCCGATATTTTGTACCAGGCCTGACGAAGGTGTCGGATAATTTGGGTATGGGTTTAGGCAAGGTCCAGTTCTTTTTAGCTTTTGAGGCTCTCTGGATGTCGGCAAAGGTGGGTTTGAACCCTAAGCCGAATGTACCTTTGTTTTCTGGAAGCTGAACCGGCTGAATAACTCCCTGCAATGCTTTGCCCAGTCCCTTCCCCGGTGCAAATCCGTTTCTAAGCATTTCTCTGGCCACCATCACAGCAGTTGGTGCCATCATAGGGATTGGCAACTTCTCCCCTTCAGCAATTCTGTTTACCACAATAGCATCCGTCACTTGGTAGACCCAAGGACCTCTATCCCCGTCAGTATCATCAAACGGTGTCACCACATTACAAGCATTTTCCTCCCCATGTACTACAATCTCCTGCTGTTCCCACTCGAATTTGACCATCTGGTGTAGAGAAGATGGTACTGCCTTGGCCGCATGAATCCAGGGTCGGCCTAACAACAAGTTATATGACACAGCAATGTCGAGCACCTGGAATTCCATAGTAAAATCAACAGGACCGATGGTCACCTCTAGAATAATATCTCCCAATGTGTTTTTACCCCCACCGTCAAACCCTGTCACGTTTATACTGTTCTTCCGGATTCTGTCCGGACTGATGTTCAGCTTCCCCAAAGTTGACAGCGAGCAAATGTTAGCGCTTGATCCGTTGTCTATCAATACCCTTGTCACTACTGACTCTTCACTCTTTACCGTAAGGTACAATGCCTTATTGTGCTCAGTTCCCTCCACCGGTAACTCTTTATCGGAGAATGTGATCCTATTAGACTCGAAAATTTTGTTGGTAATCTTTTCCAAGTGGCAAACTGAAATCTTTTCCGGAACATGAGCCTCATTTAGAATCTTCATAAGAGCCTTCCGATGTTCTTCTGAATGTATTAGCAAAGATAGCAAAGAGATCTGGGCAGGGGTCTTCCTCAACTGCTCAACCACTAAGTAATCTTGTGACTTCATCTTCTTGAGGAATTCCTCCGCTTCCTCTTCTGACACTGGTTTCTTCAATTGGCTCTCTTTTACTGCTTTCATTTTTCTCAGTTCTTCTGGAGCAAAGCATCTTCCAGACCGGGTGAGTCCATGGGTTTCATTAATTTCCCTAGAAACCTCTTTTCCTTTATAAACCACTACTACCTTATTATAGTTCCAAGGTACAGTATTTGTACTCACCACCGACATTTGCACTACCGGCCTTATAATTACTGGCTCTGTACTTGCGCCTTTCACAGTCACAATCGTCTTTGCGCCTGGCACTACCACTTTCAAACCTTCCACCACTACTGGCTTTCCTGTTGGTTTTTCAGCAATCACTTTCTCTTCCACAGCTTCCTTCTCCTCTTTACCGCTTGACTTTATCATCATCACATATTGAGATGGTTTCTGACTGCTATCACCTTGCACCAATTCTATCATGTGTGTCTCGTGGTGATTTGGCAGCGGATTCTGGGTAATGTTCGGGGCTTCTGGAGCTTGAACTTCAATTCTCCTATCATCAATGAGATCCTGAATGGCATTCTTCAACTGCCAACATTTTTTGGTATCATGGCCCACTGTTCCTGAACAATATTCACACCTAACAGAAGGATCAAGGTTTTTCGGGGGTGGGTTTGGGACTTTAGGTGCAACTGGGCTTAGCATCCCCAACTCTTTCAACCTATGATAAAGGCTGGTATATGATTCCCCGAGAGGGGTGAATGTTTTCCTTGCCTTGTTTCTCCAATCAGAGTCAGGCCTGGGCCTATTTTGATTTCGGTAAGGTTTACAGGTTGGGTATGTGTTCTGGGTATGGTACACATTGTGTGGAGCTTGAGCTCTCCACACATGGGGTGGTGGTGGGTAGGCCTGGGCTTGTGGGTGGTGGTAATATGGGACTGTTGGTGGGTATGGTGGTAGTGGTGGGTTATATGGGCTTGATGTAATGTATGGGTTTGGCGGGTAAGATGACGGTGGTGGATTATATGGGGTTGATGGGTTTGGTGGGTGTTGGTGGTAGGGTCTTGGTGGGTGATGATGCGGGTTACGATTCCATGGCCTGCTCTCTACAGTTGCCACCTCTTCCTTCTTCTTCTTTCCCATTACTCCCCCGTTTCCAGTTTGTATAGCTTGATTGGTGGCCTTGATGGCCGAAAAACTCATGATTTTATTTGTTTTCAAACCTTCCTCCACAAAGCTTCCCATTTTCACGACTTCATTGAAACTCTTCCCAATCGCCGACACTAGATGACCGTAATATGTAGGCTCCAAAGCCTGTAGAAAACAATCCACCATCTCCCCCTCCTTCATGGGTGGATCTACTCTCGCGGCCTGCTCCCTCCATCTGAAACCGAATTCCCTAAAGCTTTCCCCTGGCTTCTTCTCCATTTTGGTAAGGGATAGCCTGTCAGGTATGATCTCTAAGTTATACTGAAAGTGATTTGCAAAGGCTTGCGCAAGGTCATCCCATACGAACCACCTTGTATGGTCTTGTCGAGTGTACCACTCTAAAGCTGAACCACTCAGACTCTGGCTGAAGTACGCCATCAATAACTCATCTTTACCCCCTGCACCTCTCATTTTGCTACAGTATCCTCTGAGATGAGCTACCGGATCCCCGTGTCCGCTATACATGTCGAATTTTGGCAACTTGAATCCCACGGGAAGTTGCACCTCGGGAAATAGACACAGGTCCTTGTATGCTACACTCACTTGCCCTCCTAGCCCTTGCATAGTGCGGAAAGCATTCTCCAGACTTTTCACTTTTCTGGCCATCTCTTCCTGCCCGGCATTCTTAGCAATTCTTTCTTCACTTGTTTCTATCAACGGAGCATGAGACTCATGTTGTCGGAAGGTTGGCTGTGGAGGGTAGTAGTGAGGATCATGTGTATGAAACATCGGTTCACTGGAGGATTTGTGCATAGCAGCGGGTGGAGGTGCCACATACACGGGAGCAACTTGAGGTATGTGAGGTGGTGCTTGTTTGACTGGAGGTGGTGGTACTTGGGAGGTGGAGGCATAGTAGTGAGGGTAATCGGGGTAGGTGGAGGATGAGTTCATTGTAGGTGGTTCAGGGTTGGGGTTGGCCGGAGGGACATATGCGGGGTTGGCAGGGTAAGCTGGTAGTGGTTGACCTCTAGACCAGGCCTGGTACATCTCGGCCATCTGCTGCCTCAGCTTGTACATTTCTTCCTTCATTCCTGCCACATCCACAATCTCTTCTTCGTGAGCGGGATCCACAATAGTTTCCTCGATTTCCTGGGATACAGCCTTTGTCATCTTTTTGTATCTGGTGTTGTATGGGTGGGTAGCCAGAATGCCAGTTGCCTAGAGAATCTGGACTCACAAGCATCAACACCCATTAGTTGTTAGCGCATGAATAAAATGCAACGATTTTAAAAACAAACACATTTCCTCGAGTCGTTATGCATCATCCCGGTCGCTGCTCATTTGGACCACTCACTTTTCTCTTTTTCTGCTCTTTTTCTTTTCTTTCTTTTTCTTTCTTTCTTTTTTTTTTCTTTTCTCTTTTTTCTTTTTCTTCTTTTCCTTTTCTTTTTCTCTTTTTGTTGCTTTTTCTCTTTTTTTTTTCTTTCTTTTCTTGCTTTTTCTTTTCATCTCTTTTTCCTTGTCATTTTCATAATTACGTTCCTATTTATTTGCCTAACGGATTTAAAAAGAAATGACATAAAACAAAAGAATTGATAACAACACTTTCTTTTCTATTGATGATTCAAAATATTGATTACAAGGTGATGTTTTAAAAAGAAAAATATAAAAAGATGATGCATGCCCTATGAGTACATTAATGCACCTAGTGCCCGCGAGGCATCGTTCGGCCTTGCCGCGGGCGTATATGCTAATCCCCTTTGGAGCCTATCTAGGTCAGCCATGACTTGCTGCACGAAGAACTTTACTGCAGATACAAAGGTCCTTCGAGACATATCTTCACACAGTTGAGTCTTCCGGGTGATGTATTGGGCAATGCGAACAATCTTTTCTCTGATGACCCCCTTTTCTTGCAATAACCGGCTTATTTGTTGAGTGCGAGCATCCAAGGTATGTTGGTTGTCTATTTGCACTTGTTGCAGCTCCAATTCTAATCTAGCCATAGTCGTGTAACAGTGCTCTCTCTCTTCTTCAAGATCTTTGATAATCTTGTTACTCTTGACCGTGGCTGAAATTACTTTCTTTCTAAGCTGAGCTACCAAAAATCGTGCTTGTCTTGTAGTTGTCGAACCAACTTGGCTCTTTCCTCAGCATCTCTGTCGATTTGCTTCCGAGCCCTGACTAACTCTTTTTCAGCTTTGTCCAAATCGAAGCTATAGTCATTTACTTTGCGCCGGAGAATCTCAATTAACTTTTCATCCCAGGCTGAGCGAACTGGGGTCTCGGATGCAATTTTCATTTGAGCCATTTGAGCCTTCAACATATCATTTTCTTTCTTCAGCTGTGTTTCTTCTCTACTTCATCGGATGTTGCTTGTAAACCGCTTTCGAAATGGAGATTTCTGAATTTATCCTCCAACAGACTGATTTTGGCCTTGTATTCCTTTTCCTTGGCCACCCATTTCTGATTCTCCTCAGATTGCTCTATCAGGTCTTGCAAGTGAGGTCTCTTTGAAAGACGTTCGTGTTCAACCACTCGTCGGTACCATGTGGAGTATCAAGGTGATATTTCCCCCTTTGCTCTATTCGGCACACAGGTATCAATCTTCCGATTTTGGCTCTCATTCCAGATTTGCCGGATTTTTGCTTCCGGGAATTGCCCGTCCGGACCAATCTCCACAGCTTGCACACTGAGATCCCCATCCCTCGGAATAATATGACACCGACCCAACTGTCGCAGGGCCCTGTATGGGGCATAAGGTTGTATACTCTTCAAACCCATGATCAAAAATAGCGATCCCTCCGTTGGCATGTATATCACCTCGTTAAGAGGTAACCAGTCATACGTCCAATCGATTTGACCGTCAGTTAGTGATCGAAGATACACAATCCAACCTTGGACTCCCTACGACAACTTTACTTCTTTTGTCCTCGTATTGAACTCTTCCAAACATGTCCGTTCCGCCGAACCATAACTTGAGAATGAAGGGTGGTGGCATAGATGTTCAATGAGCCAGATTTGCAAGATCAAGTTACACCCTTCGAAGAAGTTGGCCCCCGCTTTGCACGCAGTCAGAGCACGGTAGATGTCCGCGACGATCATTGGGGCCAGAGTGCAGTTATCTTGTACTATCAGTGTGGTAGCTACTCCGGCAACGTTTATGTTGATATGTCCATCCTTCCTCGGGAATACGACAACTCCGAGAAATGCCACCAGAAATGCAAACCTCCGGTGTTCCTCCCATTTCGCTCGGTTGGACTTGCAGCATAACTTGTTTGTGAGGTCGTTGAAACCCCTAACGTGTCCAAACCTACTGTAGATGAAGCTTAAGGAACAAAACCCGTTGGCCAGATCTTCATTCTGAACATTTCGGGCAATTTTCAAAGAGTCGAGGAAGCGATGTACTGTTACCGTCCTCGGAGATACCGGATATTTTCCTTTTAGTGGGACCTCAGTCTTCCCGATGTAGAAGGCAATCTCCTCCAAAGTAGGGGTAAGTTCAAAATCTGGGAAATGAAATACATTGTGTGCCGGATCCCAAAACGTGACCAACTGTCACGCCCCAAATCGAGGAACATGACCGGCGCCTGACCGGGTTGCCCCAGTCAAACGGACCTGGGTGCCTTTCATTCCCACGCGTTACCCCTGTGTTGATTGTTTCTCATTAACCAAATATCTTACTAACCATGAATGGTTTCACATTAAACAAATAAAACCATACGAGTGATTCATTAACAAGTTTACAGTTTTTACAACGCCCGACATAACATAATGTATACATAAGACTGGAGTCCCACAGCTTACATGTCTACAGAGCCTCTAGGATACAAAAAGGGGAATACAATACTTGCCGGTAACAAGGCTCCGGCTATACCTTACGAAACCAAAATGAAATCTAAACAAAAGTGGCATGAACCACACAA
This sequence comes from Nicotiana noctiflora, assembly GCA_032618575.1. Taxonomy (NCBI): domain Eukaryota; kingdom Viridiplantae; phylum Streptophyta; class Magnoliopsida; order Solanales; family Solanaceae; genus Nicotiana; species Nicotiana noctiflora. The sequence continues at coordinate 1,732,937 of JASVEL010012412.1, read as the reverse complement.
GGCCCCAAGGAAGAAAAAGGGCTCACCAAAATGGGCAGTGGAAGGAGAAGGATACTACTGCCGATGAGCTGAAGTGCCTGCTACTGATCCACCTACAATCATAACACGAATGTAGCGTCCCCGGCAAAAGGGACGTCGGTACACTTGAATTGTACTGCCATGTATGGACAAACTTTGTCCCAAGTAAACTCAAGCCATTGAATTACATCAACAATTAATTAAGCCAACCAACCATGTTTCCACATTTTCCTCATTTCAAATAATTCTCAACACAAAGCACTTTCTACGATCAACCAATTTAACAATAACCAATCAATCACGTAAAGCACAAGTAGTCAAACAAAGGGGCAATCAGTGCCCCACAGGTTGCAAACTCTCCTGCTGTCTCCTTTCACAATTTCACATTATTGATTTTTGTATCAATTTTCAATAGCGATTTCGATTGCTTTCCATCCTTATTGCCCCTGACCACCCTTATTTCGTCGGCCACCCTTATCACCCCAACCCACACCTTATTTCCTCACGTTGCGGCGCGCAACACGACCCCGCCTTACAGTTTAAAACACAACAATTTCAAACAGCAGATAAGGTACTACACACAATTTCAACAAGTTCAAATAAGCAACTTGCACATTGTTTCATGTTCTCAATTATTTTTCAAATCAATATCACAACCATGTTACAATATTTCCACAATTCAAGTGTTTCATCTCTCTCCACAATAAACAAATTCTCAAGCGTTTCGTTGGTTTTACACAAGGTGCCATATAGGCCATCATAATCATTATTCACAACTCTTTACCCATTTCGACTCTCATTTAACTTTCCGGTTCATATTCCATATTACATCACTCATAGTTCAACAACAACTTTGAAATATCCGACAACAATATCAAGAATTTCACACAATTTGTCAAATTAACACGAACCAAACAAGTTTCACACATGTAGGCGATTTCACAAGAATCAAAATTAGCCATACATACCTGGTGATGAGTTTTCTTCCTACTTTATGCTTACCCAAGATATCCTACTCTTGCCAACCTTGTTCTTGAAGACTCTTACTTCTACTCACTTCTTTTACTAGAAATCAAGTTCAATAATCATGCATGAGTGTAAAAATTCTATTTTCAAAAGCTATTATATGCAAACCTCTCTTTACCCAATTTAAAACTGAAAATCAAAGAAAATAGTTAGGGTTTTTACCTTGAAAAGATTGGGGAAGTTGAATCCTTGCCCTAGGATCCCTTGGAATTAAGTGGTTGGAACAATCCTTGAAGATGAAAGATTTCTCTCTCTAAAAACCCTATCTTCTCTCTCTAATTTTGGTAAAATGATATGATAAAATGAAGAAGAAAGGTGTTATATTAAAGAAGAGATCGGGTCAAAATGTTACAAAAATTTGGACCGGGTCAATTATGCGGTGCACTTTGCGACCGCAGAATTAACATGCGGTCCGCATAGTGACCGCAGAATGGCCTCAAAATTACACAGGTTCTGTTACAGAATGCGACCAATATGCGGTCCGCATTCTTGATCTACGGTCGCAAAGTGCACCGCAGATTCACTATGCGATCGCATATCGACCGCATTTTTAACACGATTTTGGGAAACTCTCTGGTACATTTTGTGGCAAGAATGCGGTCCACATAACAGGTTTGCGGTCGCATTCTTGACCGCATATTTGACACTTTTCTGGAAAACTTTATTCTCTACATTATTGACACTTAAATCACTACCAAGGGTCCGAACTCTTATATTTTAGAAAAATTTAGCCAGAGTTTCCTTTGTATTATGGTCATATCCACCTGTCAGAGGGCCCCCGAAAAACATTACCAAACAACAATACACAAATACAACATTTCCCACAACTGGTATACACTTTCTTACCTCAACGAATGCACATATTCTATCACATTGTTACAATTGCACAAAAATTAGTCACTTCAATGAATTCTTACCTTATTTAACCATTTTAACACACCATGTACACTTAACAAACCATTACCAATCTACACTTACTATTAGTTGTTTATTTAACACGCAAATATTTATAAGGATTTCATTTATCAAGAAAGGTTCAAGTGACCCAAGGCAACAACACATTTAACTCATTACAAAATGAAGGAGACTTTACTAATACTAAGAGGGAAACAACTTAGACAAGATGGCAGTTACTAGGAGTAGAAAGGTTACCTAATTTCTTCTAGGCTTGATCAAACAAATAGGGGTACTTTTCCTTCATATCTTTTTCCGCTTCCCATGTGGCCTCCTCAACTTGTTGACTTCGCCACAATACTTTAACAGAGGCAACTTCCTTATTTCTCAACTTACGGACTTGCCTATCAAGAATGGCAACTGGAACTTCTTCATATGACAAATCTTCATTAACCTCTATAACTTCGACTGGCATGATGGTGGATGGATCTCCAATCACTTTCTTCAACATGGACACATGGAATACCGGTGCACTGATGACATCTCAGGAGGCAACTCTAGCCTATAAGAAACTTGACCAATCCTTTGAACGATCCGATATGGCCCGACATACCTAGGACTCAATTTCCCTTTCTTTCCAAATCGCATGACTCCCTTCATAGGAGATACCCTCAAGAACACCCAATCATCGACTTGAAACTCCAAATCCCTTCGGCGAACGTCCGCATAGGATTTTTGATGACTCTGTGCTGTTTTCATTCTCTCCTGAATAACCTTGACCTTTTCCATAGCTTCGTACACCATATCTGGCCCTAGCAATTCCGCTTCACCTAGCTCAAACCACCCGATTGGCGATCTACATCTTCTCCCGTACAATGCCTCAAACGGGGCCATCTGAATGCTAGCATGATAGCTGTTATTGTAAGCAAATTCTATCAGTGGCAAGTGTTCATCCCAATTACATTTAAAATCTAAGACACAAGCCCGCAACATATCTTCAAGCGTCTGAATGGTCTGGTCGGCCTGACCATCGGTCTGTGGATGGAAAGCTGTGCCGAGATTCACCTGAGTTCCCAAACCTTGCTGAAACTTCTTCCAAAAGTTAGCGGTGAACTGAGCCCCGCGATCTGAGATGATAGAAAGTGGAGTGCCATGAAGCCTTACTATCTCCTCGATGTACAATCTTGCATATTGCTCCGCAGTATCAGTGGACTTGACAGGGAGGAAGTGAGCTGATTTGGTGAGTCGATCTACTATCACCCATATTGAATCGAACTTACGCTGAGTGCGAGGTAACCCTACCACGAAATCCATATTGATCATCTCCCATTTCCACCTTGGTATTTATATAAGCTGAGTTAATCCTCCAGGCCGTTGATGCTCGGCCTTCACTTGTTGACAGTTCGGACATTTAGCTACAAAGCTTGCCACATCCCTTTTCATACCGTTCCACCAATAAATCTCCTTGAGATCGTGATACATTTTTGTTGAACCAGGGTGCACAGAATACCTGGAAGTATGAGCCTCTGCCATCACTCTTTCCCGAAGCTCGTCCACATCCGGAACACATAGCCTATCTTGACACCGCAATACACCATCTTCGCTGTTGAGTACAAATGCTGAGGTCTTGTTATTCATGACTGCTTCCTTTACCCGAACCAATGCTGGATCCATGACCTGTTTTTCCTTGATTTCCGCGATAAATGATGATTCTGCTCCATTATGCACCAAAATATCCCCCTCGTCTGACGCCGAGATACGAACCCCCAAACTGGCTAATTGGTAAACCTCTCGAGCCAGGTGTCTCTGATCCACACCCAAATGAGCCAAACTACCCATGGATTTTCGACTAAGAGCGTCGGCTACCACATTTGCCTTTCCTGGATGGTACAATATGTTTATATCATAGTCCTTGAGCAATTCTAACCACCGCCGCTGTCTCAGATTTAGCTCCTTCTACTTGAACAAATACTGGAGGCTCTTGTGGTCCGAAAACACATCTACATGAACTCCATAAAGATAGTGCCGCCATATTTTCAAAGAAAACACAACAGCTGCAAGCTCCAAATCATGCGTCGGATAATTCTTCTCGTGATTCTTGAGTTGCCTGGAAGCGTAAGATATGACTTTCCCGTGCTGCATCAATACACATCCCAAACCAACCCTGGAGGCATCACAATAAACCACAAATCCCTCTGTGCCTTCTGGCAAGGCCAATACTGGTGCCGAGGTCAATCTTGACTTCAATTCTTGGAAACTTTTCTCACATGCATCGGACCACTGGAACTTAACTGCCTTCTGCGTCAGTTTTGTCAATGGGGAAGCGAGGGTCGCATTCTTGACCGCATATTTGACACTTTTCTGGAAAACTTTATTCTCTACATTTTTGACACTTAAATCACTACCAAGGGTCCGAACCATTCCTAACACATTATTCAGACCATGACACCACAGCTACTAGGTTTTATGCACAAAAATTTTACGGGGCCTTACACCAACGCTCTAACCACATCACCTCGGGGAACCATGTCTAATAACCCCGTAAGGCCTTTTAAGTACCCTTTGACCCAGTCTTGACCATCGGAGCCCATGTCCTGCCACCATAATTTTAGCTCCAAGGGGATCTTATTTAGGGAAAAATGTTCATTCATCATCGTGCTCGTCCTGCACATTTATTAAGGCGAATTTATTTAGAAAAAAGGAAAATCTTTTTTTCAATGCAAGTTTTCATTTTTTTTGAAGGAAAGAAAAGAAAACTGACTTTCGAAGTGGCCATTTTTGCCAAAACAGCCTTCCGGCGTCCTTTCGGAACATTCGGCCATTTCCAAAAATAGCGATCACCTCGATTATTTGAAAGGAAAATCTTTTTGGTCTTTTTTTTAAAAGTGTGGTTGGACCCGTTTAAGGGTTGCCTACGTATCCCACCTAATGGCGAGAATCAAACCTGCGTAGTTCGGTCAGATTAATTGACCAATTATTTCAACAAAAACGTTCCACCTATTTTCAATTTTTCCTGGTACCTATTTTCCTACCAATCTTATTTTCCTTTCTCTATTTTTTTCTTCTTTTTCAACAATTTTTCTATCCTCGGGATTTCCACCAGTCCGCATAACGATCAAGGACAATAAATGCAACACATAACATGCTCGGTCTTTTCCAATACTGGGTCACCTGTCCTAGACGGACCCAACCCCTGTGTTGAGTCCCCTAAGTCAAATATGATGCAAATAATCATCCTAGACCTATGTTCAACATCTTACGGTTTCATAGAGTGCTAGACCGTGTACCCGAGCGGACAACTCGAATCGAGGAGGGGGCTACGTACCGGTGACTCGCGGAGTCAATAGGCTTTGTAACTTATCCGGCCTCTGTTTTCTTAATTTAAGGTGACTTTAACGGAAAGGGGAGTCTCAACCAGTAAGCACATCCCCGGGGGAGAAGAGAGAAGGGTTTTCGGCACAGTTTTATATACAATTCACATAATATCAAAGCGATAAAGCACATAGCATGTTGTTCAAATCATATAATGAAGTCAAACAAAAACGCGAACGGCAGTTCTAAGGGACACGAGTTCTTAAACCCTGAAACCGAAGTTCGGGGTTGGATCCCCAGCAGAGTCGCCAGAGCTGTCACACCTCCCTATTTACTACCCCAACTGCTTAAAGCATATAAATACGCTCGTAGGGTATACCCCGACGCTCAAATACCCGAAACGGATAAAATAACGTAAGGGAAGGAGTTTTTCCAATTAAAGGACAATCGGTTCGGGATTTTATTAGAGATTAATCAGAGTCGCCACTTGGGAATGATAATGGTGTCCCAAGTCACCGGTTAATCCCGAATCCGAGGAATTTTGACTCTTAAAAATGTCTGCGAAGCAAGAGATCTGAATAAGGAACTCTGTTAACCCGTGAGAAGGTGTTAGGCATTCACGGATTCCGTGGTTTTAGCACGGTTGCTCCACTGTCGTTCTCGAATTTTGTTTGACTCAATTATAGGTTTTAACAACATAATGTGTTTTTACGCTAAGTATTATTTTTTAAGAATTTGCGGTATCGCGAAAACACGCCTCGAGTCATACCGCAACCAGTACGCCTATGACTTTTGGTGTATTTCAGCTTTTACCGAGATTTGGATTTGAGTCGCACCAAGTGCACACTCGTTCATAGGAAAGTATATTAAAATCGTGCCCTAAAATAACCTATCGGCTTTTAATTGTTTTGGGTAAGACTATGGAATTAACTAGTAGTCTTCCCGAATCTAATTATGTTACGCCATTACTAAATGGGGGCCCCGCTTGTTATTCGGGCGAGGCTCATCCCAATCCAATTTAATTTTAAAGTCTCTATCCTAAGAGGTGTATATTGTGCTTTTCTATTTGTGTTTATTCCTTAGCTGATTCCTAATATTAAACATTTCAGGCCCGTCGAATTTTGTTATTGGGCCTGGATCTTGGAACAGTCTTCAGCTTAATGCCAGATGTGCCCAAGCAGTATTCAAATTTATATTTAGGCAGCCCAGTCGAGTAATGCCATAGTTCAGGCCCACGTTACGTGTTGGACCCAAACCGAATGAATTAATAATAGCAAAACAGAAACGCAAATTCACAGTACGATAAATACACATAATTAAGAGGTAAAATCGAACATTTTTATTAATCAGAAAGAGGAAATTCGATACACAAAGTACTAACTTTAAGTCCAATATCTATGTACATGGAGTTGGATTAACAGGCTAATTCTAACTTTTATACCAACAATTGAGGTTCATACTAATTCTGGGTAAACAGTTTGATTAGAGATGAAGTCTAAAGATCAATATTATTTCTAGATTAACTGCTAATTAATGAGAACTAACTAACCGACTACTTTCACCTTTGTTTCTGTTGAACTAACATATATTAACAATGAAGTTTTAGACTAGGAAATCAATAATAAACAGTTCAGCTATGTGAGGTATGATCTATAGTTTAATTACTTGCTATGTTACCAAATTACTACACTAAGTGACTAATGAAATTTGCACAAGATTTATTACTGGATTTCTACTAATTGCCTTTATTTATTATTACATTACCCAGTGGCAAATGATTCACTACTTCTATTGACTATTCTTTTCTCTAACGACTTCACAGATGTTACTTTGGTTATTTAAAAGATAAATAAGCTATTTGATTAAATATGAAAGCATGATGAACTGTTTAACCCGATTAACCCTGATATTTAAATTATCTGAATTTAAGATGAGCTATCCACAGGTTGCCCAACCATCTACTGATCTTAAACTTATTAGATATCCCAAATCTAATCCTAATTATTCAGTTGCAATAACCCGAACGTCTACCTCTAAGTGATTCAAAGACTTAAACACGTTTATACTACTGATTTTACTATGAGATTGTGATTACTGGTCTTGCTGGTATTATTGACTAACTTATGTTTTAGGAGTTTTTACCTAATTAACTAGATGAGGTGCTAATTACTACTACTACTATACTACTACTATTACTAAGCTATTACATCATTTTTTGTTTATTGTTCTTTCCACTACTACAGACTACTACGATAAACCAATTACAAAAGAAACTAATAATATCAAACTATGATCTACATATAACAGCATAAACTCAAATCTGGATCTTCATTTTTATTTCATCAATGCGTCAATACAGCAATCATTCAAAGAGAAGTGTACCTGGATGAATAAGGAAAATCCAATGAGTTCTAAGGGGAAAGAAGCAGCAATCAGCAAGGATTCGGCAACAATGCAACAGTAGAGTAGTAATGAACCAAGTAACACAGCAACAGAGAGTATGAAGTAGCAAAGCAACTGAAAATCCAGACCAAACTCGAGCAGAATAACCCAGCAAATCAATAGAAAACAGCAAGCTCAAACTCGAGAATTCCCAGAAAAATTATTACTAAATTGCTATGTTTTTCTCTGAACTTTCTTCTTAACAGCTAGCCTAAAAATGATTTTTTCTGATTGCTCAGAATTGGAACCCCCTTTCAGCCCCCTTTTTAAAGGTATATATAGTTGTGGTAAGGGCTAATGACTTGGGGAGAAAGTATAGGATTAATCCCACTTCTCCCCCTCCTAAAATTATGAAATGTACACTTAAGTCCCCCAAATCAGTTATCAAAGCCCTTCCAGCATGTGCTGGAAGGTTCTAAAGATTCCTTTTAGTGGGTTTTTACTAGTATAGCCTTAAGGGTTTGAGATTTTTACAGATTTCCCTTTTTAGGGAGACCATTATACCCTTCAATCTCTGCAAAATTGCAGAAATTAGGGGTACAAATGACTCCCTTACCCTTTTAAGTTCCAAACTAATTACTGTTTTACCTTTTTAACTTCCAATTGTGCCCCTAAGGGCACTGCTGATTTACTAGCTTACCTAGGTCAGATTTTCAGCTTCTTTTGAACCTATTTAACTAATAGCCAGCCCTTGCATTGGTATTTAAGGCTGGCCACTTTTGACTTAAGGACTTATTTCAATTTTAGCCTATTTAAACTAATTCCAATCAATTAAGACCAATTTATTCCAATTTAAAGCTAATTGCAGGCACAGCCTGCTTTATTATTAAAAGTAACTCTTTAAAATCTAGCCAGTCTTAAGTTGAGACTTGGCTTGGGTAATTAAACCCAATTACTGAACATTTGGGCCCAAAACCTTTGCAGGTTTGGCCACTTAGATGTTCAGGGCTCTAAAGAGAGCCTAGGCCAGTCTGCATTTGCAGACATAGCCACTTTGCACAACCAGCCACTTTTAAAGTGAGCTGTGTGTTAGGGCCTTATAGAATAGGTCAACCCTTTGCAAGGTTGACCATTCTTAGGCCAATTATTCAACTAACAGCCTATTTTGTTCATTTTTAGTCCTAATTTATTTCAAAACTAGCCATTTATGGGACCTAGCACTAACTGCTATACCCAATTCACCTAAAGTATGATAAGCACTTAACAGTGTTCACACTAACAATAAACCTAATGCAAACTCAGTCATTTTGACATACAAATGCACACATAGTCATATGAAACCAAGCAATGTTCATCAGTCAATTAAAACTCAGAAGGAAGGTTTGATAATGATGAATCTTAATTAATCAACTCTCATGACTCAATTTCATATATCAAAGTGTTAATTAACATCAAGCAGACCTAATTGCAACTAATTTATGCTAGATGATTCATTGAAAGACCCAAAGCATACTCAAGATTCATGAGCACAAACATATAGACACTAAATTCTCAAGAAGAAATGAAACATGACTTATTTTGAACAGGAGAGCAATGGACCTTGGCAGAACAATATAAGAATGGTATTCAACCAGACCTACTAATCTAAAACTTTTCCAAATACCAACCTAAATCTAATACAAATGCATGACAGATAACATGAAGATGAAGAACAAAAGGATCATGGAGAAACAATGGAAAAGAAAATAGGAAAAATTAATCAGGATACTACAAAAACAACTTAGTGTAAAGATGAAAAGAGAACAAAGTTAAGCTAGTATTAGAACTAAGCATGCATGACAATAAGAGAAGGCTAGATTATAAAAGCTAAACAGATCAAAGACTGTAACATTTACAAGATGAGGAAGGAAAAGGGAATCAAGGTGACTCTTTTGACTCAACAGAAACAAAACATGATTTGAAACAAGCAAAACAAAAGAACTCCATGAAGATAAACTAGATAAAAAGGAAGCCTAGTTCTATCATAGATCATTAAAGCCAAAGCATCAAGAGTGGTCACAATAACTTAAGCTTGATTTTAAGCATAGGACAAAGATCAAAGGTCATGCTTTTGCTATGAATCAGAACTCAACAGTTAAAATGACACAGAAAAGATGAACTCATCAATCTTAGAGCAAAAAGCCATGTGATCAAAACAAGACATATAACAGACAAAGTCCTATCACTAACAGGCCCAAAAGAACATGGGGACACATAGGAGATGAACAAGTTAAGAAATCAGTGTGGTCACAGAGAAATAGACAAGGACTCACAGCATGAGAAGATAAGCAGAAAGGTCCTAGACTAGCATGTGAAGCACGGGATCGAGATAGCAAGAGATGTGAAACAGAAATGAAATCAGAAAACCAACATAAACCCTATGACTAACATGTTCAGAGGAACTAGTCAAGAATTAAGAGAAGAAACAAGTTAACAGATGAGGATATACCGGACGGATTAAAACGAAAGAAGATAAACAAAAGGAAAAGAAACAGAAGATCAACGAGAACAAACCTAAAACTATCATGCAAAAGCAAAGATCTAAGAAGACAGAACAGAATATGCAAGAAAACACAAACAAATCATAAATAGCAAGAAGGCTCAAAAGAACAAGAAGAAAAGGGGGGGGACTTAGCTTAGCGGGGCCTGTCCCCCGAGCTTCCTACTCCTCTTTCTTTTCTTTTCTTTATTTTTTCTCAGACTCTCAGACCTTCTTCTCTTCTTCTTGTTTTCTTTTTCTTTATTTCTTTTCAGACCTTTTTTTTTTCAATTTTCCTTCTCTGGTTTTCTTTTAAGGCTTAAAGACGAAGCCTTTTGAGTTTTGGCTTGAAGAGGGGTGTTTGGGTGAGGGTAAAGAACAGATCTTGGTGGTTTTAGGTTTGGGGGTCGCTGGAGTTAGGGTTCCGACGACCTTCTTTGGGATATTCGAGGAGTTCCAGGTATATTTGAAGGGAATGAGTGGTAGGGTTGGGTAGATCGGACCAAGGCGGTCCGATTGGCATTGGTTTGACGGAGATCCTCGTTGTTTGGTGGTCACCGGCGTAGATTCCGGTGACCGGAGTTCTGAAGAAAGGTGTCTGTTCTTGGAGTTTTTGATGGAAAAGACGAAAGAGAAGAAGGACAAGAAGAGAGGGGATATGAGAAGAGCCGGCGACCACCGTAGAGGGTGGTGGCCGCCATAGCCGGCTAGGGTTAAGTGAGGTTGACGAAGAAGAAAACGGGAGAGAAGAGAGGAGTGAAGGGGCGGCTAGGGTTAGGGAATTTGGAAAATGGCCGGCTCGTCCGGACCAAAGCCTCTTATAGGCGATGAGGTTATGGAGATCTTGGCCGTCCAATTGATGATGATCAACGGTTCGTGAGTGCGTTACTAAAACGACACCGTTTGATTACAAATGAGACCCTAGGCTATCAACCGTTAGATCATTCTAAACGGGCGGTTGAGATTTGATCTCACATTTAATTAATTAAAACTAAACCGCTAATTACTTGGACCGTTGGATTGAACTAGATGAACGGCGGAGATAGCCTTTTCTACACGGATCAGACGGGCCATACTCTTGGGCTACATCACTGGGCTGAACACATGGGTTTTAATTAGCCCAGTTTATTATACCTATATATATTTCGTATTTTTTGCTAATTAATTACTTTTTATGTGTTTTCTTTTATATTTTTTTTCTTTTCTTTTTATGGAATTTTATAAAAACCTAACTTCCTACTTACTCTAATTATTTAGTAGTTTTTGGCAATTTTCTACTATTTTTCCCTAATTTTCACTACTTAACACTACTTTTGCTAATTTTCTTAAAATCTAACTAATTAAACTAACAAATTAATTACCTAGCCTTAAACTAATTAAACAATGTCGGTTGGCTACTTAGACTTCACCATCCGTGGATTATTACAATATTTTCTTTAGTGCTATCATCCCATAACTCCTTCTATTAACTAATTATCTAACAAGTTCACCAAGTCACCTCAAGCACCCCACACTTATTTCTTTTTGCAATCTAACATGACCCAATTAAACCTACACCATCTCCAATTTTATACAACAACAAACAACCAAAAAGTTGTGCAATATCTCCCCCAAAAATTCAATCTCCAAATACTACAACATACATATGCCCACATTGGCTAACCCAAGCACCAACTATGTCACCCATCACATTGGGTCTCCAAAACAACAAAATTAACACAATTAACTATATTGGAGACCCAACAACACCAACAATACCAACAATACCACCAAAACCAACAATAATCATACTAGAACTATACTACACAAATAAATTAATTTCTATAGAATCTACTACTACTAGCAATGTATTGTACAATTCTACAATTAGACTATAATAATGTAAACTAATTACTTCTACACAATTTAAGGATAAAAATTAGAGAAAAAAAGAAAAAAAGAAAAAAAAAGAAGACAACTTACTATGAAGTGTTGGAGAAGTGGAGAAGATGAAGAAGATTGGTGTAGATGGGTTGTTCGGAGAATAATTGAAGAGATGGAGTAGAGAGAAGGAGGAGAGAAGTTTTAGAGAGAGAGGGAGTATAGAGAAGAGTGGTGGCTGTTTTAGGGGAATGGGGGGGGGGGGGTTTATTATTTTAGGTTAATTAAAAGAAGCGGGGGGAAATAAATAATTTTTTATATTTGTCCGCTGTAGACCTGACCGCGGTCATTCGCGGTCGCGAACGAACCGCGAACAGTGAGATTCAGAGAGGCCATTTTCCACGGTCCGTTCGCGACTGCGAACGAACCGTGAAAAATCAGCTTCTCTAATGTTTTCGCCTGGCAGCAGGAATTTTTTTTTGTATAGACTAACTATAATGCGTACACTTACAACAAGTTCGTGGGTTGCCTCCCACGTAGCACCTGAGTTAACGTCGCGGCACGACTCAACTTAGCGCATTTCAAGGCTCGCTAGACCTTTGAGGTTCCTCTAACCGTAGTTCCACCTTATCCTCGAAGTCATCCATGCCAACATAAAGTTTCAGCCGCTGCCCATCTACTTTGAATGTGCGTGAACTATCAATGGTTTGAATTTCCACAATGCCCGATTGTAATGCCTCAATTTCCAGAAAAGGGCCTGACCACCTTGAGTTTAATTTGCTCGGGAACAACCGTAATCTTGAGTTATTTAGAAGTACATTGTCCCCTATTTTGAAGTTATGATCTATGATGTTCTGTTCGTGAATCCGCTTCATCCGTTCTTTATATAGTCTTGTTATTTCGAAGGCCAGATACCGGAATTCTTCCATCTCGTGCAACCCGGTAAGTCTTGATTTCCCCGCATCATCCCAGCGGAGATTTAATTGTTTCAGTGCCTACCATGCTTTGTGCTCTAGTTTCACAGGTAGATGACAAGCTTTCCCAAACACCAATTTGCATGGTGACATGTCGATTGGGGTCTTGAATGCTGTCCTATATGCCCATAATGCATCATCGAGCTTCCTGGACCAGTCGGTCCTTGTGGCGTTCACTGTTTTTGTTAATACACTCTTTATCGCCCTGTTGGAGACCTCATCTTGCCCGCTGGTCTGCGGGTGATATGGAGTAGCAACCCGGTGTTTAACATCATATTTGGCCAACAATTTCTCAAATGCCCGGTTGCAAAAGTGTGTACCCCCATCACTAATTATTGCCCTTGGAATCCCGAAACGGGTGAAAATGTTCTTCTTCAAAAATCCCACCACCACCTTAGCATCATTGGTGGGTAATGCTACAGCTTCCACCCATTTGGATACATAGTCTACCGCAACAAGTATGTACTTATTGCCGTATGAGCTGACAAAGGGCCCCATGAAGTATATTGCCCAGACGTCAAACACTTCCACTTGTTGAATTGGGTTCATTGGCATCTCATGACGCCGGGATATGTTCCCAATGCGTTGACATTTATTGAAACCTTTCACCCACAAGTGTGCATCTTTAAACAACGCTGGCCAATAGAAACCAGCCTCAAGTATCTTGGCGGCTATTCGCACTCCTCCAAAGTGACCACCATATGCGGAAGCATGACACGCCTGCAAAACAGAAGATTGTTCGATCTCGGGGACGCATCTCCGGATCATGTTATTGAGACATATCCTAAACAAAAAGAGTTCATCACAATAATAAAGCTAGGTTTCACGAAAAAATCTTTTCCCCTGGACTGATGATAGGTCGTGAGGAACAATACCTCTGGCCAGGTAATTTGCATAATCTGCACACCATGGCGCTTCAAGGAGAGTGGTGGTGAGCAGCTGCTCGTCTGGAAAGGTTTCCAGAATTTCTCCACTCTCCTTGACAATTTCAGCTCCTTCAAGTCGTGACAAATGATCAGCGACTTGATTTTCGGTGCCCTTTCTATCACGTATTTCAAGGTCAAACTCTTGTAGAAGCAGCACCCAACGAATTAGGTGTGGCTTATAGTCCTTTTTATCAATTAAGTACCTTAATGCTGCATGGTCAATTTATACAATTACCTTGGATCCTATGAGATAGGACCTGGATTTTTCGAATGCGAACACTACCGCCAGCATCTCCTTTTCCGTCACTGTGTAGTTCAGCTGTGCTCCACTTAATGTTCTACTAGCATAGTAAATTGGATGCATCAACTTGTATTTCCTTTGGCCAAGCACTGCACCCCACGGCATAATCACTTGCATCGCACATTAGCTCAAACGGTTGCTCCCAGTCAGGGGCAATGATGATGGGTGTTGTGACCAACCTCTTCTTCAGCTTCTCAAAAGCAATCCTGCATTCATCAGAAAATACAAAGGGGTGATCTTTTTCAAGTAACTTCCAAAGGGGGTTTGAGATTTTGGAGAAGTCTTTAATGAACCTCCGGTAAAAACCGGCATGTCCAAGAAAGCTTCTAACAACCTTGAGGGATGTTGTTGGAGGCAACTTTGCAATGACATCTACTTTAGCTCCGTCCACCTCCATACCTTTGCTCGAAACCTGATGCCCCAATACTATACCTTCTTGTACCATAAAATGGCACTTCTCCCAATTTTGCACTAAGTTTGTCTCCATGCACCGTTTCAGCACTCTTGTCAGATTGATAAGGCTTTCATCGAATGAATTCCCTACCACTAAGATATCATCCATGAACACCTCCATAATGTCTTCCACCATGTTGGTGAATACAGCCATCATGCAACTTTGGAATGTGGTAGGTGCATTGCATAGTTTGAATGGCATCCTCCTAAAGGCAAAAATGCCATATGGGCATGTGAAGGAAGTCTTCTCTCTATTCTCGGGGGCTATGGGATTTGATTGTACCCCGAGTACCCATCTAGGAAGCAAAAGTGTGACCTCCCTACCAACCTGTCAAGCATCTTATCAATGAAGAGAAGTGGGAAGTAGTCCTTGCGGGTGGCTAGATTCAGCTTCCTATAATCCATGCATATTCTCCACCCAGTGACGGTTCATATTGAGATCAATTCGTTATTCTCGTTTTTCACCACCGTCATGCCACCTTTCTTTGTCACACATTGAACTGGGCTAACCCAGCTACTATCAGAGATTGGGAAAATAATTCCCGCGTCTATCCACTTTATTACCTCTTTCTTCACCACTTCCTTCATGTTTGGGTTCATCCTTCTTTGATGTTCCCTGGAATGTTTGTGCCCCTCTTCCAGGAGAATCTTATGCATGTAGTATGCGGGGTTGATCCCCTTTATGTCGGCCATGGTCCACCCAATGGCAGTCTTGCATTCTTTTAGTACCTGTATAAGCTTTTGAGCCTGCACATCTAGCAAACCAGATAAGATAATAACATGTAAAGTGGAGTTAGGGCCTAGAAATTCATACTTGAGATGATGTGGTAGTGGTTTAAGCTCGAGCTTTGGTAGCTCTTCTATGGATGGCTTTGTAGGAGGGGTCTCTTTTTTCTCTAGATGTAGAGGCTCATATTCCAACTCTCTTTCCCAAAACCCCTTGCCTTCCAAAGATAGCACCCACTCTGCTAGACTTTCACCATTTACCTCTTCTAAGTTCATTAGGCATGCCTAAAGTGGATCTTCAATGGTCAATTCTACATCGTCTATCTCCACTATCACTTCAACCGCATCAATAAGAGAGCAATTCGCGAACTTACTAGGGTGCCTCATGGATTTTTGCACATTGAAAATGATCTCCTCATCATTCAACCTCATCTTCAGTTCCCCAGTCTCACAATCAATCAAAGCTCTCCCGGTGGCTAGGAATGGTCTTCCTAAGATTATAGGAATTTCCTTGTCCACCTTGCAGTCAAGAATCACAAAATCGGCGGGAAACACGAACTTCCCCACCTGGATGAGCACATAATCTAATTTACCAAATTGACGCTTAACCGTCCTGTCATCAAGCTCTAATAACATAGAAGTAGGCCTGGCTCTCCCAATGCCTAGCCTCTTATAAATCACCAAGGGCATAAGATTTATGCTTGCCCCCGAATAACACAATGCCTTTGCAAAGGCAAAGTTTCCTATAGTGCATGGAATAGTATGCTACCTGGGTCAGATAGCTTCTCTGCAATGGGTCTAGAAACCACTGCACTACAAGTCAGAGTCAGAGTCACGGTGGCCAAGTCTTGGAAATCAAATTTTCGCGACATCAAGTCTTTCATCATCTTAGCATACCCATGCATTTCTTTCAAAGATTCAATTAAAGGAGTGTTTACCTGTATCTGCTTGAGCATATCAAAGAACTTTTTGTACTACTATTCTTTCTGGTGCTTGGGCAACCTTTGGGGGAATGGTGCTGGAGGCCTCTTCTTCCCAATCACTTGTGATTTTTCTTTTTCTATCACTCTTTCCTCAACCAGCTGCTCTAGTTGTTCAGCTACTTTCTCCGTTCCCTACTGCATATCTTTATTTTCAGCTGCTGGCTGGATTGTAACTTCTGTCAACCAAGTGGACTCATCCAGTTCAATGGGCACTGGAATGAGTGTCTCAGCCTATGCGTTGCTTCTCTCTCTTTCCTGCTCAGCATCAAGATCTCTACCACTTCTCAGATTAACTGCCATTAGCTGCTTTGGGATTTGATCCTTGGGTCTGTTTGTGCTTCTGCAAGCAATGTCCCTTGAGGACGATTGTTAAGTGACAAAGCAATCTGACCTATCTGCACTTCTATGTTCTTGATAGCTGTGTCATGTGCATCCATCCTTTCATTAGTTTTGGCATTTGATCCAATTACCTACTGCATCATCGCTTTCAACTCTGCGAACCCATCATCATGTCTACCTCTATGCTGTGGTGGAGGTGGATGATACCCCTGCTGCTGATTGCTGAAATTCTGAGGTTTAGGATATGGATCCATGTTGTTTAGTGGTCTCATACCTGCTGCATTATACTGTAGTTGAGGAGGCATGTACTGTTGTGGAGCCTGTTGATCCCAACTCTGGTTACCCTGTCGCTGCCCTCCATAATTTGCAACACAGTTCATATCTTCATGTTGGTGATGATGTTCTTGGTGTGCAGCCCATGGATTAACTATGGTACACAGGATGCTCATTTGTGTCAATAAGGTTGCCATGTTCTCCTTTATAGTGTTGGATAGATTCAGAGGTACAGAGTGTACCACTGGAGTGATAGGAGCATTCATGGTCGTCCACCCGGAATTTTGAGCTATCCTGTCAAGCAAATTTTGGCCTTCTCTCCAAGTCTTGCTCAGAAAAGCTCTGCCTGCTGACGCATCTATAATATTCTTCATACTGTTTGAAAGCCCCATGTAGAACCTTTGACCCAACATCTGCTCAGGGATCCCATGGTGAGGATACATAACAAGCATACCTTCGAATCTGCCCCAAGTTTCATGTAATATCTCCATTAGTTTCTGCTTGAAGTTTACATTCTCAGTTGCCAAATTATCCGCTGTTGGTTGTGCCCAGTCAAATAGTGAACCAAAGCATTTTTTTTTTCTAGGTAGTGTATCACTCCCCCCTGCTTTTTTTTTGGCCATGGTTCTTTTCCAAGGGTTTTTATTGAACCGGGTTAGGTGGATTTTTCTTTTTAGGATTAGTGGGTGAAGGTTAATATGTAACCCCAAGTATGTACACTAGCAAAACTAAAATGAACTTGAGAGTGTATTATCTGAGCTTGACTGTAGATTCTAGGATATGACTTAAATTACACAATACAGCTTGCTCGAACATTGATATGACTTTGTAGATGAACCTGATACAGAATGAGTTGCACGCTAAGTATGTGTGAGTTTCTACCTACATTATATGTTTATACATGATACCTAGAACTTGCCCTGTGTATGTGCAAAGTGAAATAGAAGTTGTTTAGTTATAGAGATGATAGAGGCATTTCTTTGTGAAACCTGATAAATAAAAAATATTGTGAATTCACCTGTATATAATATCTTAGTTAACCCATTTGAGCCTTAAGCATGTTCTTTGATAACCCTATGATGTTCAAAATCTATATTATACATTGATGTACCTTACCTCCAAGAAGCACTCGAATTGTAATGAATATGCAAAAGTGAAAGTGTAGGGTGAGGGGAAATTTAAAAATAAGGGGAATCAAGAATGAATGGTAGAAAATGGTGAACTGGTAATGTATAGTAAATGCTTACAAGCAATAAAAAAAAGAGATGTATATATGTAAATAATAAAAAAAAGCCAGTTGCACCAAAACAAAATGGGGATTAAAAGTGAATAAAAGGTGAAGGAATGGTTAGGGGGAGCATAACGAAAAGCTGAAAGGGAAGTTTGTGTAAAAGAAGTGCTTAGGGAGGTTAGCCACTATAACCAAAAGTATCCTAACCGTCCCACAGCCTACATTACAACCCTTAAAGACCTCTTGATCTTTGATAAAATGACTCAATTAGTTGAGTATTACACTAGGGGCAAGCCTATGGTGTGTGTGGGTACATATAAATGCTCTTTGCTGAGAGTGAGTGCAATCTTTCTATATATATAAGTTCCACATTATAAATTGCATATGTGTGGGAACCTCTATCAGTATGATTGTGTGAGGGCATGTAACTCAGGAAGAAAATGGTAAGTTTGCAAGTCTGTGATAATAATTAGAGTAAGCAATAATGTGTTGGCATTTGAGTTTACAGTTGATTAAGGATTGTGCATTACTTAGGTAAATCATGAATGATAGCTTGTGTGACATATTTTGGGGGCGACATTGATAAAATAGGCCTAAAGGTGTGATTAAAGTTGATCGAGGACGAGCAAAGGTTTGAGTTTAGGGTGTTGATAATAGGTGAATTTGACTATATTTATACGCTAAATAATCACACTTTAATGTTATTTTAATAATATATATGATGACAAAATGCTCTTATTAGTGTTTTTAGTGTGTTATAGGTACACAAGAGTTGAGGAAGTCTAATAGAGAAATTTTGGAGTCAAAAGATGGTGAAAAAGGCCACGTGTGTAATAAATCAAGAAATTGTGCTGGAACAGCCGGGAAGAATTGGAGGCACTGTTTGATCGCGGTTCCACCATGATCATGGTAGAACCGCGGTAGAACAGGTCTGCAGAAGTTTTGAAGATTCAGAAGGCATCACTCACCACGGTTCCACTGCCAACACAGTGAAACCACGGTGGACGGCGGAAAACTTAACGGCTGAAGTGTAAAAATAGAAATTGTAAAACCTAAACCCTATATATATTATTAGGATTCGCCCAAAGGAGGCACGTTTTGTACTATTGACTACTTTTGCAAGAAAACTAGTAAGAGAGAATTCTCTTAACATCTCTCTTTCTTTTACTTTGAATTTTTTATTATGAAATCCATTATCTCTTTTGCTTTCTTAATTATGTGTAGCTAAATCTTTATCTAATGTTTTGATGGAACCTATTGATTGATGAACTTCTGGGTTATGTGAATACAAATTGGTAGTTAAATTTCTATTTGTTCAACTTCATTCTTGTTGTTGTTAACTGATTGGATCCTCAATTAGCTGAGCCAATTTAGTGTGTATAACTTGGAAAAGAGTGCATATTTATTTTATTGTTGAACAACACCATACCTAGATTATTGGAGGAATCTATTATTGCGGGTGTAAAGGTGGGATTAGGAATAACGAAACCTTGGGTGTAATCTAAAGTGAACTGTGCTAATTAAAGCTAGGTAGGGTAGCTCGGAAGAACGCAATAGTAAATTATTGTAATTGCTCGGGAGAGAATTGTGGTAGAATTAGTATTCATGATTGATAGAGAAATAGTGACAATTTGTATGAGCATAAACATAAGGGATTCCATCAATAGGGGAAATCATCACCTTAGTCTTTCTCATTATTCATTACAACACTTTTAGATATTTTCTTCAATTCTTTAGTATATTGCAAAAGTAGTTCGTAGAAACCACTCACAAAGATATTTGAAAGTTTGGGAAGCTTATTCAGAAGTATTATGGGGTTTTTAAAGTTGTAGTTGATAAGTTAAATCTCTGTGCGATTCGACTCCGGACTTTTAAACCGAGTTATATTTACAGTGTCCGCATTGTCCTATTTATAAGGCATAGGTGGGCGTCATCACACGTCCAGTGGCCACATCCTGCATTGTCCTAACACATCCAAACCCGTGCCATGGCCATGTCTTGACACGTCCTGACCCATGCCATGCCCACGTTCTACTATGTCCTGTGACGTTCTAATATGTCCTACGACATCTTGACATATCCTGACCCGTGTCATGGCCACACCCTGCCACATCCTGCAACATCCTGGAACATCCTAACACGTGCCATGGCCATGTCCTAACACGTCCTGCCCCGTGCCAAGCCCTTGTCCTGCCATGTCCTGCGACGTCCTGGCATATCCTGTGGCCACATCCTGAGACATCCTGACCCGCGCCATGGCCAACCCCTGCCATGTCCTGTGACATCCTCACATGTCTTAAAATGTCTCATGGCCATGTCCTGACACGTCCTGACCTGTTCCATTCCCATGTCATTTCATTTCCTGACACGTCATGTGGCTACGTCCTGCGATCTCTTATGACGTCCTAACCTGTGCCATGGACACGCCCTGCCATGTCCTATGACATCCTGACACGTCCTAAAATATGCCATGGTCATGTCCTGAACGTCCTGATTGGTGCCATGCTATGTCCTTCCTTGTCCTGATATATCCTGTGACTCCATCCTGCGACGTCTTGACACGTCTTGACCCATGCCATGGCCTTTCTCGGCCATGTCCTGCGACATCCTGACACGTCCTGAAATGTGCCATGGCCATGTCATGACACATCCTAACACGTGACATGCTTTCATCTAGCCATGTCATGCGACGTCCTGACATGTCTTGTAGCCATGTCCTACGACATCCTGACACGTCCTCACATGTGCCATACCCATGACCTACGACGACTTGACACGTCTTGTCGACTATTCCTGCAACGTCCTAACACGTCCTGAACTATGCCATGGCCATACCCTACCATGTCCTGCAAAGTCCCGAGATGTCATGTGGCATCCTATAGAGTGCATGGTCATGTCCTCACACGTCTTCACCTATGCCATGCCCATGTCCTGCAACATTTTGACACGTCCTATGGCCATGTCCAACGACGTCCTGCGACGCCCTGACATGTCCTGACCCGTGCCTTGGCTGTGCCCTGCCATATCTTGCGCTATCCTTACACGTCCTGACAAATGCCATGGCCATATCCTGACATGTCCTGACCCTTCCCATGCCTACGTCATGCCATGTCCTGCGACGTCCTAACCATTTCAATGTCCATGTCCTGGAACATCTTGACCTGTGCCATGCCCATGCCCTAGAATGTCTTACGTTGTCCTCACATGTCCTAACAGGTGTCAATATGCTGACACGTCCTGACCCTTGCCATGCCCACGTCCTGCCATGTCATGACATGTCCTGTGGCTGCATCCTACGATGTCCTGAAATGTCCAGACCCGTGTCGTGCCCACGTCCTTCCATGTCCTATGATGTCTTGACACGTCCTATAGCCACGTCCTACGATATCCTGAAACGTCCTGACATGTGCCTTGGCCATGCCCTGCCATGTCCTACGATGTCCTGACACGTCCTTACATGTTCCGTGGCCATGTCCTGACACGTCCTGACCCGTGCCATACCCACGTCATGCCATGTCCTGTGGTGTCCTGACACGTCCTATGGCTACGTCCTGCAACATCCTGACACGTCCTAACCTATTCAATGGAAATGCCTTGGCATGTCCTACAATGTCCTGACATGTCCTGAAACGTGCCATGGCAATGTCCCGACATGTCCTGACCTGTGACATGCCCACGTCCTACCATATCATGTGACATCTTGTGGCCACGTACTTTGACTTTCAAACCCGTGTCATAACCATGACCTGCGACGACTAGACGTGTGATGTGGCCATGTCCTGCCACGTCATGACACATCTTGACATGTCCTGACCTGTGCCATGGCCACACCCTGCCATGTCCTGCCATGTCCTGACACATCATGTGGCATCCTGAAGAGTGCATGGCTATGTCCTCATATGTCTTGACTCGTGCCATGCGCATGTCCTGCCATGTCTTACGATGTTCTGACACATCCACTAGCCACGTCCAACGATGTCCTATGATGTCCTAACATGTCATGACCCATTCCATGGCTATGCCCTGCCACATCGTACATCATCCTAACACATCCTAACTCATGCCATGGCCATGTCCTGACACGCCCTGGCCCGTGCCATGCCCACGTAATGCCATCTTGTGCGATGTCCTAACACGTCCTAACAATTACCTTAGCTATGTCCTAACATGTCATGACCCATGCCATGCCCACGTCCTGTGGCCATATTCTATGACGTCCTCACACGTCTTGACCTGTGCCATGGCCATGTCTCGACACATCCTAAACCGTGCCATGCACTCATCCTACGATGTCCTGCAACATCTTGACACGTCCTGTAGCCACATCCTACGACATTCTGACACATCCTAACCCATGCAATGGCCGTATGACGTACTTCCACGTCCTGAAACGTGTCATGGCCATGTCCTGACAAGTCCTGACCCATGCCATGACCTTGTCCTACCATGTCATGCGACATCTTGCAACGTCCTGACCCGTGCCATGCCCTTGTCCTGCCATGTCCTGCGATGTCTTGACACATCCTGTGGCCATATCCTGAAACATCCTAACCCGTGCCATGGCGACGCCCTTCCATGTCCTGCGACATCACGACACGTCCTAAAACGTGCAATGGCCATGTCCTGACACGTCCTAACCCATGCGACGCCCATGTCCTGAACCGTGCCATGGCTATGCCCTGCCATGTCCTGACACGTCCTGTGGCCACGTCCTAAGGCCATATCCTGCAACATCCCGACAAGTCCTGACTCGTGCCATGGCCATGCCTTGCATGTCATATGACTTCCTGACATGTCCTGAAATATGCCATGGCCATGTCCTGACACGTCCTAACCCGTGACATGCCCACATCCTTCCATGTCCTGTGACATCCTCACACATCTTGTAGCCACGTCCTGCAATATCCTGACATATCTAGACCCGTGCTATAGACACACCCTGGTATGTCCTGCGATGCCCTGACATGTGCCATTGCCATATCCGGACATGTCTTGACACATTCCATGGCCACGCCCTACCATGTCCTGACACATCCAGTGGCCACATCTTGCAATGTCCTAACCCATGCCATGGCCACGCCCTGGCATGTCCTGCGACATCCTGACATGTCCTGAAACATGCCATGTCCATGTCCTAACTCGTCCTGACCAGTGCCACACCTATGTCCTGCCATATCCTGCGACGTCCTGAAAATTCTGGTGGCCACGTCCCGCAACATCATGACACGTCCTGACCATTGCCATAGATATGCCCTGGCATGTCCAATGACATCCTAACACATCCTAGCACATGCAATGGCCATGACTTGACATGTCCTAACCCGTGCCATAGCCACACCTTGCTATGTTCTACGATGTCCTAACACGTCCTGAGCTATGCCATAGCCATGCCCTATAATGTCCTACAACGTGATGACATGTCCAAACACGTGCCAATATGCTGACATGTCCCGGCCCGTGCCATGCCTACGTCCTACCATGTTTTGACACGTCCTGTGGCCTCATCCTACGATATCTTGACACAAACAAACCCGTGTCATGCCAATGTCATTACATGTCCTGCAACATCTTGACACAATCTATAGCAAAGTCATGCGACGTTCTCACACATCGTGACCTATGCCTTGGCCATGACCTGCCATGTCCTACGACATCCTGACATGTCCTGACATGTGCCATGGCTATGTCCTGACACGTCCTGACCCATGTGATACCCTTTTCCTTCCATTTCCTGCGCTTCCTCACACATTATGTGGCCAGGTCCTACAACTTCCTAACCCATGCCATGTTCGTGCTATACTGTGTCCTGCGACATCCTAACACATCCTGAAATGTGCCATGGCCATGTCCTGACACGTCCTAATCTGTGTCATGCCCACGTCCTGCCATGTCCCGTCATGACACGTCTTGACACGTCTTGACCCGTGCCTTGGCCACGCCCTGCCTTGTCTTGCCATGTCCTGACATGTCATGTACATCCTAAAGAGTTCATGGCTATGTCCTCACATGTCCTGACTCATGCCATGCCCACGTCCTTCCATGTCTTGCAACATCCTGAAACGTCTACTGGCCATGTCCAATGATGTCCTACGATGTCCTAACATGTCCTAACCCATGCAATGGCCATGACCTGCAATGTCCTGCGGTGTCCTGACATATCCTAACTCATGCCATGGCCATGTCCTGACACGTCCTGAACCGTGCCATGCACACGTCCTGCCATCTTGTGCGACATCGTGACACATCTTGACAAATACCTTAGCCATGTCTTGACACGTCCTAACCCATGCCATGCCCATGCCATGTCCTGAAACATCCTGACCCGTGCCATGGCCATGTCTTGACACGTCCTAACTCGTGCCATTTCCTCGTCCTGCCATGTACTGCGACATCTTGACACGTCCTGTAGCCACATCATGTGATATCCTGACACGTCCTCACCCGTGTAATGGCCATGCCCTGTCATGTCATGCAATGTCTTGATACGTCCTGACACGTGTCATGGACATGTCCTGAAACGTCCTGACACATGCCATGCCCTTGTCTTTCCATGTCATGTGACTTCTTGCAATGTCCTGACCCGTGCCATGGCCATGCCCTACCATATCGTGTGACGTCTAGACACATCCTTAAACGTTCCATGGCCATGTCCTGACATGTCCTAACCCGTACCATGCCCATGTCCTAACACATCCTGACACATCTTGACCTGTTCCATGGCTATGCGCTGCCATGTTCTGCAATGTCCTGACACTTTCGAAAATGTTCTATGGCCATATCCTGACGCATCATAACCCGTGCCATGCCCACGTCCTACCATGTCTAGAGACATCCTGACACTTTCTGCGACGTCCTGACACGTCCTGACCCGTGCCATACCCTTGTCCTGCCATGTCATGCAATGTTTTGACACATCCTATGGCCACATCCTGGGACATCCTAACCCATGCCATGGCCACACCCTGCCATCCTGAAATGTGCAATGGCCATGTCCTAACACGTCCTTACCCGTGCCATGCCCACATCATGTCATGTCTTGACATGTCATGTGGCCACGTCCTATGGCCACGTCCTACAATGTCTTGACACATCCTGAACCGTGCCATGGCCACGCCCTTGCATGTCCTATGACTTCCTGACACGTCCTGAAAATGCCATGGCCATGTCATGACATGTCCTGACCTGTGACATGCGTACGTCCTGCCATTTCTTGCGACGTCCTCACACGTCCTGTGGCCACATCCTGCAACATCCTGACACGTCTTGACCTGTACCATAGACATGCCCTGGAATGTTCTGCAGTGTCCTAACACGTCTTGACACGTGCCACGGCCATGTCCTGACACGTGTTGATCCTTGCCATGGCCACGCCCTACCATGTCCTGATATATCCTATGGCCACATCCTGTAACACACGTCCTGACCCCTGCCATGGCCACGCCCTGGCATGTCTTACAACGTCCGGACACATCTTGAAATATCCCACGGCCATGTACTGACATGTCCTGACCTGTGCCACTCTTAATTCCTGCCATGTCCTGCGACATCCTTACATGTCTTGTGGCCACGTCCTGCAACGTCCTAACATGTCTTGACCCTTGCCATAGGCACGCCCTAGCATGTCCAGTGACATCCTAACCCGTGCCACGGCCACGCCCTGCATTGTCCTGCAATGTCCTGACACGTGTCATGGCCATATGCTAACACGTCCTGACACGTGCCATACCCATGTCTTGCCATGTCCTGACATATCCTGTGGCCATGCCCTGCGAAGTCCTGACATGTCCTGACCCGTGCAATGGTCATGTCTTGACACGTCCAAACCCGTGCAATCCGCAAGTCCTATGATGTCGTGCAATGTCCTGACACTTCCGTTAGCCATGTCTTGCAATATCTTGACATGTCCTAACGCGTGCCTCAGCCACGCTGTTCCATGTACTACGACGTCCTGACACATTCCATGGCAATGCCCTGGCACGCATGACCCATGCCATGCCCTTGTCCTTCTAGGTCCTATGATGTCCTGACATATCTTGTGGCCACATCCTATGGCGTCCTGACCCGTGCCATGGCCATGCCCTTCCATGTCCTAAGACATACTGACATGTCATGAAATGTGCCATGTCTATGTCTTGACACGTCCTGACCCGTGCCATACCCACGTCCTGCCATGTCCTGACCCAATCCATGCCAACGTCCTGCCATGTTTTACGACGTCCTGACATGTCTTGTGGCCACATCTTTCAATAACGTGACACGTGCTGATCCGTACCATGGCCAAGCACTGGTATGTCCTACGACATCCTGAAACGTCCAGAAATGTGCCATGGTTATGTCTTGACACGTCATGACCCGTGACATACCCACGTCCTGCCATGTCCTGCGAAGTCCTACATGTCACGTTGTTATGTCTTGTCATGTCCAGAAACGTCCTGAAACTTGCCATGGCTATGTCTTGTCACATCCTGCCATGTCCTGCGACATCCTGACATGTTCTGACACATGCCATGGCCATGCCCTGACACATCCTAACCCGTGGCAAGCCCTTGTCCTTCCACGTCATGCAACATCCTGACACATCCTGCGACGTCCTAACTCATGCCATGGCCATACCGTCCCATGTCTTGCAAGATCCTGACATGTCCTGAAATATGCCATGGCCATGTCCTTACATGTCCTGATCCGTGCCATGCCCACGTCTGGCCATGTCCTGACTCATCCTGTGGCTGCGTCCTGCGACGTCCTGACACGTCCTGTCCCGTGCCATGGCCTCGCCCTGCCATGTCCTACGACGTCCTAACACGTCCCGAAACTTGTCGTGGCCATGTCCTGACCCGTCTTGACCCTTGACAATCCCACGTCATGTCATATCTTGTGGAGTCCGAATTCATCCTATGGCCATGATCTATGATGTCTTGACACATCCTGACCCTTGCCATGGCATATCTTGACCCGTCAGCTGTCGGTTGGCGGCGCACCCCTCTGAGGAATCTCACCAATCAACTTCCTTATTCCTTACGGGTTTACTTTCCCGTTGCCTCGCACATGTGTTAGACTCCTTGGTCTGTGTTTCAAGACGGGTTGAATGGGGATCCCACAAGCCAGTGTCCGAAGTGCACAGATGCCAAAGTACGTCATAGGGACGCACTGCCTACCACAATGAAAGAGACGAACTTCCATGACACGTCCTGACCCGTGCAATGGCTACGCCCTGCCATGTCTTGCTACATCCTGGCATGTCCTGTGGCCACGCCCTGCAATGTCCTGACACCTCTTGACTCATGCTATGGCCATGCCCTGCCTTGTCCTGTGACATCCTGACGTTTACTAAAATATGCCATGGACATGTCCTTACACATCCTAACCCGTGCTATGCCCATATCCTGCCACGTCCTAATACGTCTTGTGGCCACGTCCTACAACATCGTGACATGTCCTGACCCGTGCCATGGCCACGCCCTGCCATGTCCTGTGACATCCTGACACGTCCTAAAATGTGCCATGGCCACGTCTCGACACGTCCTGACCTGTGCCATGCCTAGGTCCTACCATTTCTTGTGACGTCCTAACACGTCTTGTGGCCACATCCTGCAATGTCCTGACACATCCTTACCTGTGCAATGGCCACACCCTGCCATATCCTACGAGATCCTAACATGTCCTAAAATATGCCATGGCCATGTCTTGAAACGTCCTGACCCGTGCCATGCCCACATCCTTCCATGTCTTGACACATCCTGTAGCCACGTCCTGCGACGTCCCGACATATCCTGACTCATGCGACGACCACGCCTTGCCATGTCATGCGATGTCCTTACATGTACCATGGCCATGTGCTGACACATCTGACCCGTGCCTGTCATGCCCCAAATCGAGGAACATGACCGGCGCCTGACCGGGTTGCCCCAGTCAAGCGGACCTGGGTGCCTTTCATTCCCACGCGTTACCCCTGTGATGACTGTTTTCTCATTAACCAAATATATTACTAATCGTAATTGATTTCACTTTAAACAAATAAAACGATACGAGTGATTCATTAACAAGATTTCAATTTTTACAACGCCCGACATAACACAATATATATACATAAGACTGGAGTCCCACAGTTTACATGTCTACAGAGCCTCTAGGATACAAAAGGGAAATACAATACTTGCCGGTAACAAGGCTCCGACTATACCTTACAAAACCCAAAATGAAATCTAAACCGAGTGGCATGAACCACACAAGGCCCCGAGGAAGAAAGGGGCTCACCAAAACGGGCAGTGGAAGGAGAAGGATACTACTGCCGATGAGCTGAAGTGCCTGCTACTGATCCACCTACAATCATAACACGAATGTAGCGTCCCCGGCAAAAGGGACGTCAGTACACTTGAATTGTACCGGTATGTATGGACAAACTTTGTCCCAAGTAAACTCAAGCCATTAAATTACATCAACAATTAATTAAGCCAGCCAACCATGTTTCCACATTTTCCTCATTTCAAATAATTCTCACACAAAGCACTTTCTACGATCAACCAATTTAACAATAACCAATCAATCACGTAAAGCACAAGTAGTCAAACAAAGGGGCAATCGGTGCCCCACAGGTTGCAAACTCTCCTGCTGTCTCCTTTCACAATTTCACATTATTGATTTATGTATCAATTTTCAATAGCGATTTCGATCGCTTTCCATCCTTATTGCCCCCGACCACCCTTATTACCTCGGCCACCCTTATCACCCCAACCCACACCTTATTTCACCACGTTGCGGCGCGCAACACGACCCCGCCTTACAGTTGAAAACACAACAATTTCAAACAGCAGATAAGGTACTACACACAATTTCAACAAGTTCAAATAAGCAACTTACACATTGGTTCATGTTCTCAATTTCTTCTCAATTCAATATCACAACCATGTTACAATATTTCCACAATTCGGGTGTTTCATCTCTTTCCACAATAAACCAATTCTCAAGTGTTTCGTTTGCTTTCCACAAGGTGCCATATAGGCCATCATAGTCATTATTCACAATTATTTTGCCAAATTAAACTCTCATTTTACATCACTCATAGCTCAACAACAAACTTTGAATATTCAACAACAACATCAAGAATTTCACCATTTGTCAATTTAACACGAAACAAACAAACTTCACACATATAGGCGATTTCACAAGAATCAAAATTAGCCATACATACCGGTGATGAGTTTTCTTCCGTTAACTTCCTACTTTATGCTTACCCACGCTATCTTACTCTTGCCAACCTTGTTTTTGAAGACTCTTACTTCTACTCACTTCTTTTTACTAGAAATCAAGTTCAAAAATCATGCATGAGTGTAAAAATTCTATTTTCAAAAGCTATTATATGCAAACCTCTCTTTACCCAATTAAAACTGAAAATCAAAGAAAATAGTTAGGGTTTTTACCTTGAAAAGATTGGGGAAGTTGAATCCTTGCCCTAGGATCCCTTGGAATTAAGTAGTTGGAACAATCTTTGAAGATGAAGAACCTCTCTCACTAAAAACCCTCTCTTCTCTCTCTAATTTTGGTGAGATGATATGATAAAATGAAGAAGAAAGGTGTTATATTAAAGAAGAGATCGGGTCAAAATGTTACAAAAATCTGGGCCGGGGTCAAATATGCGGTCACTATGCGACCGCAGAACCCACATGCGGTCCGCAAAGTGACCGCAAAATGGCCTCAAAGTTATGCAGGTTCTGTTAAGGAATGCGGTCACTATGCGGACCGCATGTTGATTCTGCGGTCGCAAAAGTGCACCGCGGATTTGACATGCGATCGCATATCGACCGCACTTTTGACACGATTTTGGGCAACTCTCTGGAACGTTTTGCGGCAAGAATGCGGTCCGCATGTCAGGTTTGCGATCGCATTCTTGACCGCAAATTGAACACTTTTCGGAAAAATTAATTCTCTACATTTTTGAAACTTAAATCACTACCAAGGGTCCGAACCGCGGCGAGCAAGCTCGCCGCGAAGAATTCTACGCATTCCTAACACATTATTCGGACCATGACACCACAGCCACTAGGTTTTATGCACAAAAATTTTACGGGGCCTTACACCACTGTACTCCATCTCCACTCCTAGCACGACCTGTGGCCACGTCCTGTGATGTACTGACACGTCCTGACCCATGCCATGGCAATGTCTTGACACATCTTGACCCGTGCCATGCCCACGTCCTTCCTTGTCCTGCGACATCCTGCAACGTTTTGACACATCCTGACTTGTGCCTTAGCCATAACCTGACATGTCCTGCAACATCCTGAAACATCCTGATACATGCCATGTCCATGTCCTGACACGTCCTGACCCATGCTATGCCATTTTCCTGCCAGATCCTGCGACAACCTAACAGATCCTGTGGCCACATCCTAACTCGTGCCATGGCCACGCCCTGCCATGTCCTGTGACATCCTGACACGTCTTAAAACATGCCATGGTTATGTCCTGAAATGTCTTGACTCGTGCCATGCCCACATCCTACCATGTGTTGACACGTCCTATGGCCACGTCCTCTGACGTCTTGACACGTCCTGACCCGTGCCATGGCCACGCTCAACCATATCCTACAACGTCCTGCCATGTCTTGAAATGTGCCATGGTCATGTCCTAACACATACTGACCCGAGCCATTCCATTATTCTGTCATGTCCTGCGACACCCTAACATGTCCTCGGGCCACGTCCTACAATACCTGTGCCATGCCCACGCCCTGGTATGTCTTGCGACGTCCTAACACGACCTGAAATGTGCCAGGGCCATGTCACGACACGTCTTCACCTGTGCCATGCCCACGTCCTGTTATGTCCTAACACAACCTATGGCCATGTCATGCAATGTCCTGACATGTTCTGACCCATGCCATAGCCATCTTATGGCACGTCCCGACCCGTGCCATGCCCACGTCCTTCCATGTCATGCAGCATTCTAACACATCCTATAGCCACATCCTACGACGTCCTGACATGTCCTGACCTGTGCATTGGCCATGCCGTGCCATGTCCTGTGACATCTTGACACGTCCTGACATGTTCCATGGCCATGCCTAACACATCCTAACCCGTGCCCCTGTATTTCCATGTCCTGCTACATCCTAACACATCATGTGGCCATGTCATGCGATGTTGTGACCCATGCAATGGCCACTCCTTGCCATGTTCTGCGACATCTTAACATGTCTTGAAATGTTCCATGATCATGTCCTGATACGTCCTGACTCGTGCCATTCCCACGTCCTTCCAAGTCATGACATGTCTTGTGGCCTTGTCTTGCGACATCCTGACACGTCCTAACCCGTGCAATGGCTACGCCCTGTCATGTCCTGCGACGCCCTGACACATCTTAAAATGTGCCATGGTCATGTCCTTCTACGTTCTAACCTGTGCCATGCTAATGTCCTGCCATATCCTGCGATGTCCTTACACGTCTTGTGGCCACGTCCTGCAACGTCCTGACACATCCTGACCCATGCCATGGCCATGCCCTAGCATGTCCTATGAGGTCCTGACACATTTTGGAACGTGCCAGGGCCATGTCCTGACACGTCCTAACCCATGCCACGCCCACGTCCTGCCATGTCCTGACAAGTCTTGTGGGCATGTCCTGCGACGTCCTGACACGTCCTAAACCGTGCTATGGTCACGCCCTGCCATGTCCTACAATGTCTTGACACGTCTTGAAACGTGTCATGGCCATGTCCTAACACGTCCTGACCCGCGCCATACCCACGTCCTGCCTTGTCCTGCGACGTCCTAACACGTCATGTGACCACATCCTACAATATCTTGACACGTCCTGACGCGATCCATTGCCACACTTTGCCATGTCCTGCGACGTCCTGACACATCTTGTGGCCATGTCCTGCAATGTCTTGACATGTCCTAACCCATGCCATGGCCATATCCTGCCATCTCCTGCATCCTAACACGTCTTGTAGCCACGTCCTTCAATGTTTTAACACCTCTTGACCTGTGCCATGGCCACGCCGAACCATGTCCTGCGACGTCCTGACCCATGCAATGGCCAAGCCTTGCCATGTCCTGTGACGTCCTGACACATCCTGAAATGAGCCATGGCTATTTCTTGACACGTCTTGACCCGTGCCATGCCCATGTCCTATCATGTCCTGATACGTCATGTGGCCATATCCTGTGACGTCCTGACACATCCTGACTGTGCCATAGCCACGCCCTGCCATGTCTTGTGACATCCTAACACATCCTAAAATGTACCATGTCCATGTCCTGAAATGTCCTGACACGTGCTATGCCCACGTCCTTCCATGTCCTGACACGTCTTGTAACCATGTCCTGCGATATCTTCACACGTCCTGACTCGTGCCATGGCCATGCCCTACCATGTCCCGCGACGTCCTAACACATGCCATGGCTATGTGCTGACATGTCTTAACCCATGCCATGCCAACATCCTGCCATGTCCTGACACGACCTGTGGCCACATCCTGCGATGTCCTGATAGGTCCTGACTCGTGCCATTGCCATGTCTTCACACGTCCTAACCTATGTAATACCCAAATCGTTTCATGTCCTATGACATCCTGTCATGTCTTGTAGCCACGTCCTGCAACATCCTGACACGTCCTGACCTATGCCTTGGCCATGCTCTACCATGTCATGTGACGTCCTGACTTGTGCCATGGCCATGTCCTATGACGCCTAACCCGTGCCATAGACATGCCCTGCTATGTCTTCAGACATCCTAACATGTCTTGAAACGTGCCATGGACATGTCCTGACATGTCTTGACCCGTGGCGTGCCCCACATCTCGCCATATTATGACATGTCCTATGACCACATCCTGCAACGTCCTGACACGTCCTGACATATGCTATGGCCATGTTCTGTCATATCCTGCAACGTCTTTACACATCCTAAAACGTGCCATGGCTTTTTCCTAACACGTCCTGACCCATGCCACGCCTACGTACTGCCATGTCCTGACATGTCTTGTGGCCAAATCTTGCAACATTCTAACATGTCCTAACCCATGCCATGACCATGCCCTGCCATGCCTTGCGATGTGCTGACTCATCCTATGACTACATCCTGTAATATCCTGACACGTCTTGACCCGTGCCATGGCCACGCCTTGCCATGTCCTGTAATGCCCGGACATGTGCTGAAACGTGCCATAGCTATGTCTTGACACGTCTTGATCCGTGCCATGGCCATACCCTGTTATTTCCTTCTATATTCAGACACAACCTGAAACGTGCCATGGACATATCCTGACACGTCCTGACCCGTGCCCACCTCCTGCCATGTCCTGTGGCCACGTCCTCCAACATTATGACACATCATGACCCATGCACACTTCGTGCCATTTCCTGACACTTCTTACGATGTCCTGACACGTCCTGACCCGTGCCTTGGCCACGCCCTGCCATGTCCTGCGATGTCCTGACACGTACCATGGCCATGTCCTGACACGTCCTCACATGTGCCATGCCCTTGTCCTGCCATGTCCTGCGACATTTTGTCACATCTTTTGGCCACGTCCTACGACATCCTGACCCATGCCATTGCCATGCCTTTCCATGTCCTGTGACGTCCAGACACATCTCAAAATGTGCCATGGCCATGTCCTTACACGTCCAAACCCGTGCCATGGCCATATTTTGACACGTCCTAACTCGTGCCATGCCCATGTCCCGCCATGTCCTGACATGTCCTGTAGCCACGTCTTGTGATGTCCTAACACGTCATGACCTATGCCACGATCACGCCCTACCATGTCTTGTGATGTCTTGACACGTGCCATGGCCATGTCTTGACACGTCCTGACCCGTGCGATGCCCTTATCCTGCCATGTCCTGCGATATCCTAACACATTCTGTGGCTACGTCCTGCGACGTCCTGACCCATGACATGGCCATGCCCTACGATGTCATGAGACATCGTGATACATCCTGAAATATGCTATGGCCATGTCCTAAAATGTCTTGACCCTTGCCATGCCCACATCCTACCATGTCCTGACACGTCCTTTGGCCACATTCTACGACATCGTGACACGTCCTAACTCGTGCCATGGGCATGACCTTCCATATCCTACAACATTCTGAAATATCCTAAAATGTGCCATGGCCATGTCCTGACACGTGGATAAGTTGGTAAAATACCAACTTACCTTGCCTTTAAATGTCGACATTTTCCATGTTTGAAGTGATAAAATCATGTATTTAATGTTATTTACTTCTATTCTATAGGACTGAATGTGATTTAGAAGTAATGGTGAAGAAACCAAGTGAAAACAAGGTAAAAGAAGCCAAAAAGAGAAGAAAATCTGGGCAATGTTTTCATGCTTCGCAAATGCAAAATATTCATGGTAAATGCGAAGACAGGCTTAAAGAGGATACCTACGCAATTGCGAAGTATAGTTCGCAAATGCGAACTGTGCAGTAAAAGGGGAAGCTTCGCAAATGCGAGAATATGTTCGCAATTGCGAACACTGTGTAATTAAGGGCAACTTCGCAAATGCGAAGTTTTGTTGGGAATTGCGAAGGTTGGCTTATCTGGGCATATTTGGTAATTGCGAACTTTGTTCGCAATTGCGAAGTACGGGCTTCAGTCATGGGCTATTATGGAATTTCACACCTATTGATACCCAAATCATTTAATACCCGATCATCCTCATTTTTTATCATCCTTGGCATCTTGAACATATTTTTGGCTTAGATAGAACAAGTTTGAAGGCTAGGGTTTTGTACACACACTTGGGTCTTGAAGATTAAAGCTTGTGGTTAAGGATTTCTTACCCATTTATGTTTATTTCTTCATTTCCTTGCTTTGTATTGTATATCTACGTGTGTAGTATTTATTTCCAACACTTGAATCTTGTTTTTGGGAATATTCATATTTAAAGTGTGGATTAAATACCTTGTTGTGCTTATATATTGAATGATTTTTGTATATTTATGAACTGAGTTATTGTTACTTTAATTATTCTTGTTCTTTAATGTTTTCAAAGAGATTAGCTAACTCTAGGACTTGCCCATTTACTTTGAATTAATTTTGGGAAAGATAATTCGGAGTTGGGATAGATTAATTAACAAGAACTTGAGGCGTTAACCCTCACTTTATAGATTCAACCAAGGGATAGGATTGACTACTTGTAGCCTATTGGGTGTGCTTAATCTTCTAATTTTGATTAGGGATAATTCAATTAGGGAGTCTTGTTAGTCTTTGGAAGAAGCTAATTAAGAATTATTATCCGTGGCTAATTAACATAAACTCACTCATATTTGTAAAATCGTGAAATACATTGGATCGTTACTTGAGTGTAATTCCCGATGGATTCATACTTGTAGCCATTGATCAGTTTAATTTGCTTTATAGGTTAGTTTACATTTTTGCATTTAGATATAATCATTTTCCAAAACCCAAAATCTTAAGTGTTTGGCTTAGCGGGACTAGCGATAATTTTCTTACATTCCTAATCGCCTACATATTGTTCTCTGTGGGATTTGACCCCGACTCATAGTTGGGTAAATATATTGCATACGACCGTGCCTATTGCTTTTTAGCAGTAGAAATGGACGTTATCACACGTCCTAACTCGTGCCATGCACACGTCCTGCCATGTCCTGCAACGTCCTAACACGTCCCATGGCCACATCCTGCGGCGCCCTGACACGTCCTGACCTGTGCTATGGTAAATCCCTGCCATTTCCTACGACATCCTGATACGTCCTGAAATGTACCATGGCCATGTCCTAAAACATCCTGACCCATGCCATGCACACGTCCTACGATGTCCTAATATGTCTTATAGCCACGCCCGTTGACATCCTGACATGTACTGACTCGTGCCATGGCCACGCCCTGCAATGTTCTGCGACATCCTGACACGTCCTGCCCTGTGCCTTGGCCATACCCTACCATGTGTTGCGACGTCCTATGGCCACATGTCGTGACGTCTTGACATGTCTTGACATGTGCCATAGACATAGCGTGACATGTCCTGCAACGTCCTAGCACATCGTAATATGTGCCATGGTTATTTCCTGACACATCCTTCCATGTCCTATGATGTCTTGACACATCCTATAGCCACGTCCTACGATATCCTGAAACGTCCTGACATGTGCCTTGGCCATGCCCTGCCATGTCCTACGATGTCCTGACACGTCCTTACATGTTCCGTGGCCATGTCCTGACACGTGCCATACCCACGTCATGCCATGTCCTGTGGTGTCCTGACACGTCCTATGGCTACGTCCTGCAACATCCTGACACGTCCTAACCTATTCAATGGAAATGCCTTGGCATGTCCTACAATGGCCTGACATGTCCTGAAACATGCCATGGCAATGTCCCGACATGTCCTGACCCGTGACATGCCCATGTCATACCATATCATGTGACATCTTGTGGCCACGTACTTTGACGTTCAAACCCGTGTCATAACCATGACCTGCGACGACTAGACTTGTGATGTGGCCACGTCCTGCCACATCATGACACATCTTGACACGTCCTGACCTGTGCCATGGAAACACCCTGCCATGTCATGCCATGTCCTGACACATCATGTGGCATCCTAAAGAGTGCATGGCTATGTCCTCATATGTCTTGACTCGCGCCATGCGCATGTCCTGCCATGTCTTACGATGTTCTGACACATCCACTAGCC
Source organism: Nicotiana noctiflora (assembly GCA_032618575.1). Taxonomy (NCBI): domain Eukaryota; kingdom Viridiplantae; phylum Streptophyta; class Magnoliopsida; order Solanales; family Solanaceae; genus Nicotiana; species Nicotiana noctiflora. Next base: position 1,696,051 of record JASVEL010012412.1, on the reverse strand, counting down.
ACGTCCAACGATGTCCTATGATGTCCTAACATGTCATGACCCATTCCATGGCTATGCCCTGCCATGTCGTACATCGTCCTAACACATCCTAACTCATGCCATGGCCATGTCCTGACACGCCCTGGCCCGTGCCATGCCCACATAATGCCATCTTGTGCGATGTCCTAACACGTCCTAACAATTACCTTAGCTATGTCCTAACATGTCATGACCCATGCCATGCCCACGTCCTGTGGCCATATTCTATGACGTCCTCACACGTCTTGACCTGTGCCATGGCCATGTCTCGACACATCCTAAACCGTGCCATGCACTCATCCTACGATGTCCTGCAACATCTTGACACGTCCTGTAGCCACATCCTACGACATTCTGACACATTCTTACCCATGCAATGGCCGTATGACGTACTTACACAACCTGAAACGTGTCATGGCCATGTCCTGACAAGTCTTGACCCATGCCATGACCTTGTCCTACCATGTCATGCGACATCTTGCAACGTCCTGACCCGTGCCATACCCTTGTCCAGCCATGTCCTGCGATGTCTTGACACATCCTGTGGCCACATCCTGGAACGTCCTAACCCGTGCCATGGCGACGCCCTTCCATGTCCTGCGACATCACGACACATCCTAAAACGTGCAATGGCCATGTCCTGACACGTCCTAACCCGTGCGACGCCCATGTCCTGAACCGTGACATGGCTATGCCCTGCCATATCCTGACACGTCCTGTGGCCATGTCCTAAGGCCATATCCTGCAACATCCCGACAAGTCCTGACTCGTGCCATGGCCATGCCTTGCATGTTGATAATAGGTGAATTTGACTATATTTATGCCCTAAATAATCACGCTTTATTATTGTTTTGATATTGTTTATGATGAAAAAATGCTTTTATTAGTGTTCTTAGTGTGTTATAGGTACACTTGAGCTAATGAAGACTAAAAGAGCAAGTTTTGGAGTCAAAAGATTGTGAAAAAGGCCAAAATGTGGTACAAGTCAAGAACTTATGTTGAAAGTAGCCGAGAAGGTGTGATTCCGAGCTATATGGATGTTATGGAATGAATTTAAGTGATTTGGAGCTTTGAGGTTTGAGTAAAAGCCCAAGGAATTAAGCCGGGATCGAGTTCGGGGGTCAAATTTGATAAGTGTAGAACAAGCGAAGAATGGATGAGGCATATTGTGTACTGTTTAATAGATTGGACATACCTTTTCGTTCAGAACTCCATTTGGGCTCTATAATATATGGTTGGAAAGATAATTCAAAGCGCTACAACTTTCATGTTTTGCGTGTTTCCAAATGCGCAAAGGAACAGGGTGAAAAACCGCGGTTTCTCCGCGACCGCGGATGAACCGCGGAAAAAACTGGTTCTCTGAAGTTTTACTGTTTGCGGTCCATCCGCGGCCGCGAACGAACCGCGGAAGTCGCCGCAGAAGCAGTCCTAATTGTACTCAAACTTAGTTTTTTTAGCCCTAAAATCTCTATATAAACTCCTAGTTTGCCCCATAGAGGCATGTACTTTATTTCTTCAATACTTTTGCAAGGTTTAGTAGGAGAGATTCCTCTCAAAACTCTTTCTATTATTTTATATCAAGTAATTCTTTATGATTTCAATTATTATTCTTGTTTCTTCAAGCATGAGTAGCTAAATTCTTTTCTAAGGTTTTGATGGAACTTATTGATAGATGAACTTATCGTTTATGTGATTACAAATTGTGACTTAGATTTCTATTTGTTCAACTTCATTCTTATTGTAGTTAATTGGTAGACGTCTCAATTAGCGGTGCCTATTTAGTGTGCATAACTTGGAAAAGAGTGCATATTTAGGTTTATTGTTGAACAACACCACACCTAGGTTATTAGAGGAATCTATAATTTTAGGCGTAAAGACGGGGTTAGGAATAACGAAGTCTTGGGTGCAATCTAAAGTGAACTATTCAAATTAAAGCTAGCTAGGGTAGCTCGGGAGAGTGCACTAGTAAATTATTGTAATTGCTCGAGAGAGGGTTACGATACACATAGCGTTCATGATTGATAGAATATATTAACAATTTGTATGAGCATAACTATAAGGGATTCCATCAATAGGGGAAATCAATACCTTAGTCTTTCTCTATATTATTTCATTCAACATTCAATTCTTTCTTTTAAAGCATTGTTTAATTCTTGCAAAGTAGTTGTTCGAAACCATACATATATATATATTCAAAGTTTGGAAACTTGATTCGTAAGTACTTTTGGGGTTGTGAAAGTTGCAATTGGTAGGTTAATTCTCTGTGGGATCGATCTTGGACTTATTAAACCAAGTTATATTGGCTACGACCGTTGCTTGGACGTGAATCAATTTTGGCGCCGTTGCCGGGGAATTAACGGAATTATCAATTGCCATTGCCAGAACTTCAAGATTCTTGTGTATTCAGGTTCTTTATACAATCTACATTGAATATTTTGACGTTTGTTCATTTGGGTATTCAGGTGCATGCCTAGAAAATCTGCAAGGACTGGAGAACTAATTGAAGGACTCTCAGACCCCGAGCAAACCTTCCGGGCACGTAACAAAGCCATCAAACAAATTCAACAATATCAACAACCAATCAAACTAGACTTCAACATGGGTGACATGAACGCTCAAAACCAGCAAGCAGGGCTAAACATGCAAGAGGCACATGAGGCACAAGAAGGTGCATTGTTCGACTGGGCACAACCCACAACGGATAATTTGGCAACTGCCATCGTTGTGCCAGCAATTCAAGCTGAGTCTTTCCAGATTACCAACAACATGCTTCACTTGTTACAAAACAAGGGATTATTCTCTGGGTCTCAGGTTGAAGATCCACAACAGCACCTCAAAAACTTTCTATCAATATGCAAAACACAAAGGCAACCGAATGTAACTCCGGAAGCTATCAGATTACTACTTTTTCCATTCTCAGTTACAGGAGCAGCACAGATATGGCTAAACTCACTCCCAATAAACTCCATTGCAACTTGGGATGAGTTAGTCAAACAATTCCACAACAAGTTTCATCCACCCAACAAAACAACTCAACAAATTGATGAGATTGTGAGCTTCAAACAAAAACCATGGAAACACTACATGAAACTTGGGGCAGATTCAAAGGCATGCTTGTTATGTGTCCTCACCATGGAATTCCTGAACAGATGTTGGGTCAAAGGTTCTACATGGGACTTTCAGACAGTATGAAGAATATTGTAGATGCTTCAGCAGGTGGGGCTTTTCTGAGCAAGACTTGGAGAGGGCCAAAATTTGCTAGACAAGATGGCTCAAAATTCCGGGTGGACGTCCAGGAATGCTCCTATCACTCCAGTGGTACACTCTGTACCTCTGAATCCATCCAGCACTATGGAGGAGAACATGGCAACCCTAGTGACACAAATGAGCATCCTAACAAAGAAGGTGGAAGAATCTGGGGTCAAGCAGCAGGTTCACATTGTAGATACTACCAATGGTGGTTTATGCACATCTTGCATTAGCCAACCCATAGGTAATCCATGGGCTGCGGACCAAGAACATCATCACTAGCAAGAAGATATGAACTATGTAGCAAATTATGGAGGGCAGTGACAGGGTAACCATAGTTGGGGTCAGCAAGCTCCACAGCAGTACAGGCCTCCTCAACTATAGTATAATGCAGCAGGTATGAGGCCACCACACAACATGGCTCCATATCCTAGACCTCAGAATTTCGGCAATCAGCAGCAGGGATATCATCCACCTCCACCACCACATGGGGGTAGACAAGATGATGGGTTTGCAAGGTTGGAAGCTATGATGCAGCAGGTAATTGGGTCGAATGCCAAAACAAATGAGAGGATAGATGCACATGATGCCGCCATCAAGAATATTGAAGTACAGGTGGGTCAAATAGCTATGTCACTTAACAATCGGCCTCCAGGGACATTACCTGCAGATACTAAAATGAACCCAAAGGACCAAATCCCAAAGCAAATAATGGCAGTGACTCTGAGAAGCGGTAGAGATCTTGATGCGGAGAATGAAAGTGAAAAAATTGACAGACAGGCTGAGACACCTACTCCATTGCCCATTGAACCAGATGAATCCACTGGGTTGACAAAAATCACAATCCAGCCAATTGCTGAAAATAAAGAAGCACAACAGGGAACGGAGAAAGTAACAAAAAAAGTAGAACATCAGATTGATGAGAGAGTGGTAGATAAAGATAAATCCCAAGTCACCGGGAAGAAGAGGCCTCCACCACCATTCCCCCAAAGGCTGGCCAAACATCAAAAAGATGAACAATACAAAAAGTTCTTCGACATGCTCAAGCAAATCCAGGTAAACATCCCATTAATTGAAGCCTTAAAAGAAATGCCTGGTTATGCTAAGATGATGAAGGATTTAATGTCGCGGAAATTTGATTTCCAAGACTTGGCCACAGTTACACTCACACAGACTTGTAGTGCAGTGGTCTCTAGACCCATTGCTGAAAAGCTATCTGATCCAGGTAGTTTCACCATCCCATGCACTATAGGGAATTATGCCTTTGCTAAGGCTTTATGTGATTTGGGGGCAAGCATTAATCTCATGCCCTTAGTTGTCTATAAGAGATTAGGTATTGGGAGAGCCAGACCCACCTCTATGCTTTTACAGCTTGCTGACAGGACGGTCAAGTGTCCATTTGGCATTATAGATGATGTGCTAATCCAGGTTGGGAAGTTCGTGTTTCCCGCCGATTTTGTTATCCTTGATTGCAGGGTCGACGAAGAAATTCCCCTAATCCTGGGAAGACCATTCCTAGCTACTGGGAGAGCCATAATTGATTGTGAAACTGGGGAACTCAAGATGAGGTTGAATGACGAGGAGATCATCTTCAATGTACAAAAATCCATGAGGCGCCCTAGTGAGTTCGCAAATTGCTCTCTAGTTGATGCGGTTGATGTGATAGTGGAAACCGACGATGCAGAATTGACTATCGAAGATCCACTGCAAGCATGCCTGATGAACATAGAAGAGGTAAATGGTGAAAGTTTGGCCGAATGGGTATTATCTTTGGAAGGCAAGGGATTCTGGAAGCGAGAGATCGAATTCGAACCCCTACACCTAGAAACAAGAGAAAAGCCATCCATAGAAGAGCCACCAAAGCTTGAACTTAAACCACTACCATCACATCTCAGGTATGAGTATCTAGGTCTTAACTCCACGTTACCTGTTATTATCTCATCTAGTTTGCTAGATGTGCAGGCTCAAAAGCTTATACAGGTACTAAAAGAATGCAAGACTGCCATTGGGTGGACCATGGCAGACATAAAGGGGATCAGCCTTGCATACCGCATGCACAAGATTCTCCGAGAAGAGGGGCACAAACCTTCCAGGAAACGCAAAAGAAGGCTAAACCCGAATATGAAGGATAGGGTGAAAAAGAAAGTGATAAAGTGGCTAGACACGGGGTAGATCCCAGGTAAGTTGTCTCACCCTTCTGTGCTATACATGTATTATTATGCCATGAGGACATGGCATGATTTTAAGTGTGGGGTGGGAGACTTATCTTGTATTGTATATTGTATATAGTAGATGTAGCTGTAAATTATATTAGATGGCTTGGCCCGATGATGGACACTTGGCGACGGGTTTCTTAAGGGTCTAAGTCGGAATAAAAACACAAAAAAAAAAATTAGAAAATTTGAAAAAATACAAAAATATGAGTAGAGGACTCTTCCTTATGACGGACTATTTAGGACAAGTACTCTTGAGGGAAGTAGTCCACGTAGGAATTTTTCTTTCTTTTATTTTCTTTTTCTAGGTAGTGTATCATCTCCCCCTTGGTTTTTCTTTTGACCACGGTTCTTTTCCAAGGGTTTTTATTGAACCGGGTTAGGTAGATTTTTTTTTCTTTCTTTCTTTCTTTTCTTAGGATTAGAGGTAAAAGGGCAACATGTAACCCCGAATATGCACATTAGCAAAAGCGTAAATTGAACTCGAGAATGTATCTTCTAAGCTTGACTGTAGAATCTCAATATGCCTTAAATTGCACAATAATGCTTGCTTGAACATCGATAGGACTTTGTAGATCAACTGGATTCCAAATGAGTTGCATGCCATGTGTGTGTGAGGTTTTACTTACATTGTATGTTGTACATGATGCCTAGAACTTTCCCTGTGTGTTTGCAAAGCGAAATAGAAGTTGTTTGGTTGCAGAAAGGATAGAGGCATTTCTTTGTGGAACCCCATATATCAATAGACATGAATTCACCCGTACATTATATCTTAGTTAACCCCTTTGAGCTTAAAGCCTATTCTTTGATAACCCTTGAATGTTCTTCAAATTATTATATTTTTTTGTTCTGCTTTACCTCCTAGAAGCACTTGTATTGTAATGAATATGCAAAAGTTTAAGTGTGGGGTGAAGGGAAATTGAAAAGGGAAAATCAAGAATAAATGGTAGAAAATAGTGAACTGGCCAAAATAATGTAAATGTGTTGCAAAGCAATGAAAAAACTATATGAAAAACTAGAAAGGCCAGTTACACCAATAAAAGAAAAACCGGGGGTAAAAGTGAAGGAAGGTGAAGGTATGTTTATGGGAGACATAAGGAAGTAAACAAAAAGGGAAGTTGTGAAAAAGAAAAGAAAAGTGTTTAGGGAGGCTAGTCACTATAACCAAAAGTATCCTACCCGTCCCATAGCCTACATTACAACCCTTAAAGACCTCTTGATCTATGATTGAATAACTCGATTAGTGGAGTATTACACTAGGGGCAAGCCTATGGAGTGTCTGTATGCATATGAATGTTCTTTGTTGAGAGTGAGTGAATTTTTCCGATATTTATAAGTTCCATGTTATGAATTGTTTTATGTGTGGGAACTTCTCTCAATGAACTATGTAATGATGTGTAACTCAAGAGGAAGAAGGTAAATTTGCATGTTTTTGGTAATAATTAGAGTAAGTAATAATGTGCTGGCATAAGAGTTTACGGTTAGGTAAGGATTATGCATATCTTAGGTTAATCATGAAAAATAGCTTTTGTGATATAATTTGGAGGAGACATAAATAAAATTGGCCTAAAGTGTGATTAAGGTTGCTCGAGGACGAGCAAACGTTTAAGTGTGGGGTATTGATAATAGGTGAATTTGACTATATTTATGCCCTAAATAATCACGCTTTATTATTGTTTTGATATTGTTTATGATGAAAAAAATGCTTTTATTAGTGTTCTTAGTGTGTTATAGGTACACTTGAGCTAATGAAGACTAAAAGAGCAAGTTTTGGAGTCAAAAGATGGTGAAAAAGGCTAAAATGTGGTACAAGTCAAGAACTTATGTTGAAAGTATCCGAGAAGGTGTGATTCCGAGCTATATGGATGTTATGGAATGAATTTAAGTGATTTGGAGCTTTGAAGTTTGAGTAAAAGCCCAAGGAATTAAGCCGGGATCGAGTTCGGGGGTCAAATTTGATAAGTGTAGAACAAGCGAAGAATGGATGAGGCATATTGTGTACTGTTTAGTAGATTGGACATAACTTTTCGTTCCGAACTCCATTTGGGCTCCATAATATATGGTTGGATAGATAATTCAAAGGGCTACAACTTTCCTGTTTTGCGTTTGTCCAAATACGCAACGGAACAGGGTGAAAAACCGCGGTTTTTCCGCGACCGCGGATGAACCGCGGAAAAAACTGGCTCTCTGAAGTTTTACTGTTCGCGGTCCATCCGCGGCCGCGAACGAACCGCGGAAGTCGCCGCAGCAGCAGTCCTAATTGTACTCAAACTTAGTTTTTTTAGCCCTAAAATCTCTATATAAACTCCTAGTTTGCCCCATAGAGGCATGTACTTTATTTCTTCAATACTTTTGCAAGGTTTAGTAGGAGAGATTCCTCTCAAAACTCTTTCTATTATTTTATATCAAGTAATTCTTTATGATTTCAATTATTATTCTTGTTTATTCAAGCATGAGTAGCTAAATTCTTTTCTAAGGTTTTGATGGAACTTATTGATAGATGAACTTATCGTTTATGTGATTACAAATTGTGACTTAGATTTCTATTTGTTCAACTTCATTCTTATTGTAGTTAATTGGTAGACGTCTCAATTAGCGGTGCCTATTTAGTGTGCATAACTTGGAAAAGAGTGCATATTTAGGTTTATTGTTGAACAACACCATACCTAGGTTATTAGAGGAATCTATAATTTTAGGCGTAAAGACGGAGTTAGGAATAACGAAGTCTTGGGTGCAATCTAAAGTGAACTATTCAAATTAAAGCTAGCTAGGGTAGCTCGGGAGAGTGCACTAGTAAATTATTGTAATTGCTCGGGAGAGGGTTACGATACACATAGCGTTCATGATTGATAGAATATATTAACAATTTGTATGAGCATAACGATAAGGGATTCCATCAATAGGGGAAATCAATACCTTAGTCTTTCTCTATATTATTTCATTCAACATTCAATTCTTTCTTTTAAAGCATTCTTTAATTCTTGCAAAGTAGTTGTTCGAAACCATGCAAATATATATTCAAAGTTTGGAAACTTGATTCGTAAGTACTTTTGGGGTTGTGAAAGTTGCAATTGGTAGGTTAATTCTCTGTGGGATCGATCTTGGACTTATTAAACCAAGTTATATTGACTACGACCGTTGCTTGGACGTGAATCACATGTCATATGACTTCCTGACATGTCCAGAAATATGCCATGGCCATGTCCTGACACGTCCTAACCCGTGACATGCCCACGTCCTGCCATGTCCAGTGACATCCTCACACATCTTGTAGCCACGTCCTGCAATATCCTGACATATCTAGACCCGTGCCATAGACACGCCCTGGTATGTCCTGCGATGCCCTGACACGTGCCATTGCCATATCCGGACATGTCTTGACACATTCCATGGCCACGCCCTACCATGTCCTGACACATCCAGTGGCCACATCTTGCAATGTCCTAACCCATGCCATGGCCACGCCCTGGCATGTCCTGCGACATCCTGACATGTCCTGAAACATGCCATGTCCATGTCCTAACTCATCTTGACTTGTGCCACACCTATGTCTTGCCATATTCTGCGACGTCCTGAAAATTCTGGTGGCCACGTCCTGCAACATCATGACACGTCCTGACCATTGCCATAGATATGCCCTGGCATGTCCAATGACATCCTGACACGTCCTAGTACATGCCATGGCCATGACTTGACATGTCCTAACCCGTGCCATAGCCACACCTTGCTATGTTCTGCGATGTCCTAACACGTCCTGAGCTATGCCATAGCCATGCCCTATAATGTCCTACAACGTGATGACATGTCCAAACACGTGCCAATATGCTGACATGTCCTGGCCCGTGCCATGCCCACGTCCTACCATGTTTTGACACGTCCTGTGGCCTCATCCTACGATGTCTTGACACAAACAAACCCGTGTCGTGCCAATGTCATTCCATGTCCTGCAACATCTTGACATATTCTATAGCAAAGTCATGCGACGTTCTCACACGTCGTGACCTTTGCCTTGGCCAGGACCTGCCATGTCCTGCGACATCCTGACATGTCCTGACATGTGCCATGGCTATGTCCTGACACGTCCTGACCCATGCGATACCCTTTTCCTTCCATTTCCTGCGCTTCCTCACACATCATGTGGCCATGTCCTACAACTTCCTAACCCAGGCCATGTTCATGCTATGCTGTGTCCTGCGACATCCTAACACGTCCTGAAATGTGCCATGGCCATGTCTTGACACGTCCTAATCTGTGTCATGCCCACGTCCTGCCATGTCCCGTCATGACACATCTTGACACGTCTTGACCCGTGTTATGGCCACGCCCTGCCTTGTCTTGCCATGTCCTGACACGTCATGTGCATCCCAAAGAGTTCATGGCTATGTCCTCACATGTCCTGACTCATGCCATGCCCACATCCTGCCATGTCTTGCGACGTCCTGAAACGTCTACTGGCCATGTCCAATGATGTCCTACGACGTCCTAACATGTCCTAACCCATGCAATGGCCATGACCTGCAATGTCCTGCGGTGTCCTGACATATCCTAACTCATGCCATGGCCATGTCCTGACACGTCCTGAACCGTGCCATGCACACGTCCTGCCATCTTGTGCGACATCGTGACACATCCTAACAAATACCTTAGCCATGTCTTGACACGTCCTAACCCATGCCATGCCCATATCCTTCCACATCCTGACACGTCTAGCGTCTATATCCTGCGACATCCTGAAACATCCTGACCCGTGCCATGGCCATGTCTTGACACGTCCTAACCCGTGCCATTTCCTCGTCCTGCCATGTACTGCGACATATTGACACGTCCTGTAGCCACATCCTGCGATATCCTGACACATCCTCACCCGTGTAATGGCCATGCCCTGTCATGTCATGCAATGTCTTGATACGTCCTGACACGTGTCATGGACATGTCCTGAAACATCCTGACACATGCCATGCCCTTGTCTTGCCATGTCATGTGACGTCTTGCAATGTCCTGACCCGTGCCATGGCCATGCCCTGCCATATCGTGTGACATCTAGACACATCCTGAAACGTTGCATGTCCTGACATGTCCTAACCCATACCATGCCCATGTCCTAACACATCCTGACACATCTTGACCTGTTCCATGGCTATGCGCTGCCATGTTCTGCAATGTCCTAACACTTTCGAAAATGTTCTATGGCCATATCCTGACGCATCATAACCCATGCCATGCCCACGTCCTACCATGTTTAGAGACATCCTGACACTTCCTGCGACGTCCTGACACGTCCTGACCCGTGCCATACCCTTGTCCTGCCATGTCATGCAATGTCTTGACACATCCTGTGGCCACATCCTGGGACGTCCTAACCCATGCCATGGCCACACCCTGCCATATCTTGCGACATCCTAACAAGTCCTGAAATGTGCAATGGCCATGTCCTAACACGTCCTTACCCGTGCCATGCCCACATCATGTCATGTCTTGACATGTTATGTGGCCACGTCTTATGGCCACGTCCTACAATCTCCTGACACATCCTGACCCGTGCCATGGCCACGCCCTTGCATGTCCTATGACTTCCTCACACATCTTGAAAATGCCATGGCCATGTCATGACATGTCCTGACCTGTGACATGCGTACGTCCTGCCATTTCTTGCGACGTCCTTACACGTCCGCTAGCTACATCCTGCAACATCCTGACACGTCTTGACCTGTGCCATAGATATGCCCTGGAATGTTCTACAATGTCCTAACACGTACTGACACGTGCCACGGCCATGTCCTGACACGTGTTGATCCTTGCCATGGCCACACCCTACCATGTCCTGATATATCCTCTGGCCACATCCTGCAACACACATCCTGACCCCTGCCATGGCCACGCCCTGGCATGTCTTACAACGTCCGGACACATCTTGGAATATGCCATGGCCATGTACTGACATGTCCTGACGTGTGCCACTCTTAATTCCTGCCATGTCCTGCGACATCCTGACATGTCTTGTGGCCACGTCCTGCAACGTCCTAGCACGTCTTGACCCTTGCCATAGGCACGCCCTAGCATGTCCACTGACATCCTGACCCGTGCCACGGACATGCCGTGCATTATCCTGTAATGTCCTGACACGTGTCATGGCCATGTGCTAACACGTCCTGACACGTGCCATGCCCATGTCTTTCCATGTCCTGACATATCCTGTGGCCATGCCCTGCGAAGTCCTGACATGTCCTGACCCGTGCAATGGTCATGTCTTGACACGTCCAAACCCGTGCAATCCCCAAGTCCTATGATGTCGTGCAATGTCCTGACACGTCCGTTAGCCATGTCTTGCAATATCTTGACATGTCCTGACGCATGCCTCAGCCACGCTGTTCCATGTACTACGACGTCCTGACACATTCCATGGCAATGCCCTGGAACGCATGACCCATGCCATGCCCTTGTCCTTCTAGGTCCTATGATGTCCTGGCATATCTTGTGGCCACATCTTATGGCGTCCTGACCCGTGCCATGGCCATGCCCTTCCATGTCCTAAGATATACTGACATGTCATGAAATGTGCCATGTCTATGTCTTGACACGTCCTGACCCGTGCCATGCCCACGTCCTGCCATGTCCTGACACTCCTGACCCAAGCCATGCCAACGTCCTGCCAAGTTTTACGACGTCCTGACATGTCTTGTGGCCACATCTTTCAATAACGTGACACGTGCAGAAACGTCCAGAAATGTGCCATGGCTATGTCTTGACACGTCATGACCCGTGACATACCCACGTCCTACCATGTCCTGCGAAGTCCTACATGTCACGTGGTTATGTCTTGTCACGTCCTGAAACTTACCATGGCTATGTCTTGTCACATCATGCCATGTCCTGTGACATTCTGACATGTTCTAACACATGCCATGGCCATGCCCTAACACATCCTAACCCGTGCCAAGCCCTTGTCCTTCCATGTCATGCGACATCCTGACACATCCTGCGACGTCCTGACTCATGCCATGGCCATACCGTCCCATGTCTTGCAAGATCCTGACACGTCCTGAAACATGCCTTATCCATGTCCTTACATGTCCTGATCCGCGCCATGCCCACATCTGGCCATGTCCTGACTCATCCTGTGGCTGCGTCTTGCGACGTCCTGACACGTCCTATCCCGTGCCATGGCCTTGCCCTGCCATGTCCTACGACGTCCTAACACGTCCCAAAACATGCCGTGGCCATGTCCTGACCCGTCTTGACCCTTGACAATCCCACGTCATGTCATATCTTGTGACGTTCGAATTCGTCCTATGGCCATGTTCTATGATGTCTTGACACATCCTGACCCTTGCCATGGCATATCTTGACCCGTCAGCTGTCGGTTGGCGGCGCACCCCTCAGAGGAATCCCACCAATCAACTTCCTTATTCCTTACGGGTTTACTTTCCCGTGTACTCGCACATGTGTTAGACTCATTGGTCTGTGTTTCAAGACGGGTTGAATGGGGATCCCACAAGCCAGTGTCCGAAGTGCACAGATGCCAAAGTACGCCATAGGGACGCACTGCCTACCACAATAAAAGAGACGAACTTCCATGATACGTCCTGACCCGTGCCATGGCTACGCCCTGCCATGTCGTGCTACATCCTGGCATGTCTTGTGACCACGCCCTACAATGTCCTGACATATCCTGAACTGTGCCAAGGCCACATCCTTCCATGTCCTACGACGTCATAACATGTTCTGTGGCCACGTCCTGTAATGTCCTGACACCTCTTGACTCATGCTATAGCCACGCCCTGCCTTGTCCTGTGACATCCTGACGTTTCCTAAAATATGCCATGGACATGTCCTTACACATCCTAACCCGTGCTATGCCCATATCCTGCCACGTCCTAATACGTCCTGTGGCCACGTCCTACAATATCGTGACATGTCCTAACCCGTACCAGGGCCACGCCCTGCCATGTCCTGTGACATCCTGACACGTCCTAAAATGTGCCATGGCCACGTCTCGACACGTCCTGACCTGTGCCATGCCCAGGTCCTGCCATTTCTTGTGACGTCCTAACACGTCTTGTGGACATATCCTGCAATGTCCTAACACATCCTTACCTGTGCAATGGCCACGCCCTGCCATATCCTGCGAGATCCTAACATGTCCTAAAACGTGCCATAGCCATGTCTTGAAACGTCCTGACCCGTGCCATGCCCACATCCTTCCATGTCTTGACACATCCTGTAGCCACGTCCTGCGACGTCCCGACATATCCTGACTCATGCGACGACCACGCCTTGCCATGTCATGCGATGTCCTTACATGTACCATGGCCATGTGCTGACACATCTGACCCGTGCCATGCCTACATCATGCTATGTCCTAACACGACTTGTGGCCACGTCCTGTGATGTACTGACACGTCTTGACCCATGCCATGGCAATGTCTTGACACATCTTGACCCGTGCCATGCCCACGTCCTTCCTTGTCCTGCGACATCCTGCAACGTTTTGACACATCCTGACTTGTGCCTTAGCCATAACCTGCCATGTCGTGCAACGTCCTGAAACATCCTGATACATACCATTTCCATGTCCTGACACGTCCTGACCCATGCTATGCCATTTTCCTGCCAGATCCTGCGACAACCTAACACATCCCGTGGCCACATCCTAACTCGTGCCATGGCCACGCCCTGCCATGTCCTGTGACATCCTGACACGTCTTAAAACATTCCATGGTTATGTCCTAAAATGTCTTCACTCGTGCCATGCCCACATCCTGCCATGTCTTGACACGTCCTATGGCCACGTCCTCTGACGTCTTGACACGTCCTGACCCGTGCCATGGCCACGCTCAACCATATCCTACAACGTCCTGCCATGTCTTGAAATGTGCCATGGTCATGCCCTAACACATATTGACCCGAGCCATGCCATTATTCTGCCATGTCCTGCGACATCCTAACATGTCCTCGGGCCACGTCCTACAATACCTGTGCCATGCCCACGCCCTAGTATGTCTTGTGACGTCCTAACACGACCTGAAACGTGCCAGGGCCATGTCGTGACACGTCTTCACCTGTGCCATACCCACGTCCTGCTATGTCCTAACACAACCTATGGCCATGTCATGCAATGTCCTGACATGTTCTGACCCATGCCATAGCCATCTTATGGCACATCCCGACCCGTGTCATGCCCACGTCCTTCCATGTCATGCAACATTCTAACACATCCTGTAGCCACGTCCTACGACGTCCTGACATGTCCTGAACTATGCATTGGCCATGGCGTGCCATGTCTTGTGACGTCTTGACACGTCCTGACATGTTCCATGGCCATGCCTAACACATCCTAACCTGTGCCCCTGTCTTTCCATGTCCTGCTACATCCTAACACATCATGTGGCCATGTCATGCGATGTTGTGACCCATGCAATGGCCACTCCTTGCCATGTTCTGCGACATCTTAACATGTCTTGAAATGTGCCATGACCATGTCCTGATACGTCTTGACTCGTGCCATTCCCACGTCCTTCCAAGTCATGACATGTCTTGTGGCCTTGTCCTGCGACATCCTGACACGTCCTAACCCGTGCAATGGCTACGCCCTGCCATGTCCTGCGACATCCTGACACATCTTAAAATGTTCCATGGTCATGTCCTTCTACGTTCTAACATGTGCCATGCTAATGTCCTGCCATATCCTGCGATGTCCTTACACGTCTTGTGGCCACGTCCTGCAACATCCTGACACATCCTAACCCATGCCATGGTCATGCCCTAGCATGTCCTATGAGGTCCTGACACATCTTTGAACGTGCCAGGGCCATGTCCTGACACGTCCTAACATATGCCACGCCCACGTCCTGCCATGTCCTGACAAGTCTTGTGGGCATGTCCTGCGACGTCCTGACACGTCGTAAACCGTGCTATGGTCACGCCCTGCCATGTCCTACAATGTCTTGACACGTCCTGAAACGTGTCATGGCCATGTCCTGACACGTCCTAACCCGCGCCATACCCACGTCCTGCCTTGTCCTGCGACATCCTAACATGTCATGTGACCACATCCTACAATATCTTGACACGTCCTGACGCGATCCATTGCCACACTCTGCCATGTCCTGCGACGTCCTGACACATCTTGTGGCCATGTTCTGCAATGTCTTGACATGTCCTAACCCGTCCCATGGCCATATCCTGCCATCTCCTGCATCCTAACACGTCTTGTAGCCACGTCCTTCAATGTTTTAGCACCTCTTGACCTGTGCCATGGCCACGCCGAACCATGTCATGCGACGTCCTGACCCATGCAATGGCCAAGCCTTCCCATGTCCTGTGACGTCTGGACACATCCTGAAATGAGCCATGGCTATTTCTTGACACGTCTTGACCCGTGCCATGCCCATGTCCTATCATGTCCTGATACGTCATGTGGCCATATCCTGTGACGTCCTGACACGTCCTGACTGTGCCATAACCATGCCCTACCATGTCCTGTGACATCCTACCACATCGTAAAATGTACCATGTCCATGTCCTGAAACGTCCTGACCCGTGCTATGCCCACGTCCTGCCATGTCCTGACACGTCTTGTAACCATGTCCTGCGATGTCTTCACACGTCCTGACTCGTGCCATGGCCATGCCCTACCATGTCCCGCGACGTCCTAACACATGCCATGGCTATGTGCTGACACGTCTTAACCCATGCCATGCCCACATCCTGCCATGTCCTGACACGACCTGTGGCCACATCCCGTAATGTCCTGATAGGTCCTGACTCGTGCCATTGCCATGTCTTCACACGTCCTAACCCATGTAATACCCAAATCGTTTCATGTCCTATGACATCCTGTCATGTCTTGTAGCCACGTCCTGCAACATCCTGACACGTCCTGACCTATGCCTTGGCCATGTTCTACCATGTCTTGTGACGTCCTGACTTGTGCCATGGCCACGTCCTATGATGCCTAACCCGTGCCATAGACATGCCCTGCCATGTCTTCCGATATCCTAACATGTCTTGAAACGTGCCATGGACATGTCCTGACATGTCTTGACCCGTGGTGTGCCCCACATCTCGCCATATTTTGACACGTCCTATGACCACATCCTGCAACGTCCTGACACGTCCTGACATATGCTATGGCCATGTTCTGTCATATCCTGCAACGTCTTGACACATCCTAAAACGTGCCATGGCTTTTTCCTAACACGTCCTGACCCATGCCACGCCTACGTACTGCCATGTCCTGACATGTCTTGTGGCCAAATCTTGCAACATTCTAACACGTCCTAACCCATGCCATGACCATGCCCTGCCATGCCTTACGATGTGCTGACTCATCCTATGACTACATCCTGTAATATCTTGACACGTCTTGACCCGTGCCATGGCCACGCCTTGCCATGTCCTGTAATGCCCGGACATGTGCTGAAACGTGCCATAGCTATGTCTTGACACGTCTTGACCCCTGCCATGGCCATACCCTGTTATGTCCTTCTATATCCAGACACAACCTGAAACGTGCCATGGCCATATCCTGACACGTCCTGACCCGTGCCCACCTTTTGCCATGTCCTGACATGTCATGTGGCCACGTCCTCCAACTTTATGACACGTCATGACCCATGCACAGTTCGTGCCATTTCCTGACACTTCTTACGATGTCCTGACACGTCCTGACCCATGCCTTGGCCATGCCCTGCCATGTCATGCGATGTCCTGACACGTGCCATGGCCATGTCCTGACACGTCCTCACATGTGCCATGCCCTTGTCCTGCCATGTCCTGCGACATTTTGTCACATCATTTGGCCACGTCCTACGACGTCCTGACCCATACCATGGCCATGCCTTTCCATGTCCTGTGACGTCCAAACACATCTCAAAATGTGCCATGGCCATGTCCTTACACGTCCAAACCCGTGCCATGGCCATATTTTGACACGTCCTAACTCGTGCCATGCCCATGTCCCGCCATGTCCTGACATGTCCTATAGCCACGTCTTGCGATGTCCTAACACGTCCTGACCTATGCCACGATCACGCCCTACTATGTCCTATGATGTCTTGACACGTGCCATGGCCATGTCTTGACACGTCCTGACCCGTGCCATGCCCTTATCCTGCCATGTCCTACGATATCCTAACACATTCTGTGGCTACGTCCTGCGACGTCCTGACCCATGACATGGCCATGCCCTACGATGTCATGAGACATCGTGATACTTCCTGAAATATGCTATGGCCATGTCCTAAAATGTCTTGACCCTTGCCA
The DNA here is from genome assembly GCA_032618575.1 of Nicotiana noctiflora. Taxonomy (NCBI): domain Eukaryota; kingdom Viridiplantae; phylum Streptophyta; class Magnoliopsida; order Solanales; family Solanaceae; genus Nicotiana; species Nicotiana noctiflora. The sequence continues at coordinate 1,678,307 of JASVEL010012412.1, read as the reverse complement.
TGCCCACATCCTACCATGTCCTGACACGTCCTTTGGCCACATTCTACGACGTCGTGACACGTCCTAACTCGTGCCATGGGCATGACCTGCCATATCCTACAACATTCTGAAATATCCTAAAATGTTCCATGGCCATGTCCTGACACGTTGATAAGTTGGTAAAATACCAACTTACCTTGCCTTTAAATGTCGACATTTGCTATGTTTGAAGTGATAAAATCATGTATTTAATGTTATTTACTTCTATTCTACAGGATTGAATGTGAATTAGAAGTAATGGTGAAGAAACCAAGTGAAAACAAGGTAAAAGAAGCCAAAAAGAGAAGAAAATCTGGGCAGTGTTTTCATGCTTCGCAAATGCGAATATTTCATGGTAAATGCGAAGACAGGCTTAAAGAGGATACCTTCGCAATTGCCAAGGATAGTTCGCAAATGCGAACTGTGCATTAAAAGGGGAAGCTTCGCAAATGCGAGAACATGTTCGCAATTGCGAACACTGTGTAATTAAGGGCAACTTCGCAAATGCGAAGTTTTATTGGGAATTGCGAAGGTTGGCTTATCTGGGCATATTTGGTAATTGCGAACTTTGTTCGCAATTGCGAAGTACGGGCTTCAGTCATGGGATATTATGCAATTTCACACCTATTGATGCCCAAATCATTTAATACCAGATCATCCTCATTTTCTATCATCTATGGCATCTTGAACATATTTTTGGCTTAGATAGAACAAGTTTGAAGGCTAGGGTTATGTACACACACTTGGGTCTTGAAGATTAAAGCTTGTGGTTAAGGATTTCTTACCCATTTATGTTTATTTCTTCATTTCCTTACTTTGTATTGTATATCTAAGTGTGTAGTATTTATTTCCAACACTTTAATCTTGTTTATGGGAATATTCATATTTAAAGTGTGGATTAAATACCTTGTTGTGCTTATATATTGAATGATTTTTGGATATTTATGAATTGAGTTATTTTTACTTTAATTATTCTTGTTCTTTAATGTTTTTAAAGAGATTAGCTAACTCTAGGACTCGCCCATTTACTTTGAATTAATTTTGGGAAAGATAATTCGGAGTTGGGATATATTAATTAACAAGAACTTGAGGCGTTAACCCTCACTTTATAGATTCAACCTAGGGATAGGATTGACTACTTGTAGCCTATTGGGTGTGCTTAATCTTCTAATTGTGATTAGGGATAATTCAATTAGGGCGTCTTGTTAGTCTTCGGAAGAAGCTAATTAAGAATTATTATCCGTGGCTAATTAACATAAACTCACTCATATTTGTAAAATCGTGAAATACATTGGATCGTTATTTGAGTGTAATTCCCGATGCATTCATACTTGTAGCCATTGATCATTTTAATTTGCTTTCTAGGTTAGTTTACATTTTTGCATTTAGATATAATCATTTTCCAAAACCCAAAATCTTAAGTGTTTGGCTTAGCGCGACTAGCGATAATTTTCATGCATTCCTAATCGCCTACATATTGTTCTCTGTGGGATTCGACCCCGACTCATAGTTGGGTAAATATATTGCATACGATCGTGCCTATTGCTTTTTAGCGGTAGAAATAGACGTTATCACACGTCCTAACTCGTGCCATGCACACGTCCTACCATGTCCTGCAAAGTCCTAACACGTCGCATGGCCACATCCTGCGGCGCCCTGACACGTCCTGACATGTGCTATGGCAAATCCCTGCCATTTCCTACGACATCCTGACATGTCCTGAAATGTACCATGGCCATGTCCTGAAACATCCTGACCCATGCCATGCACATGTCCTACGATGTCCTAATATGTCTTATAGCCACGCCCGTTGACGTCCTGACATGTACTGACTCGTGCCATGGCCACGCCCTGCAATGTTCTACGATATCCTGACACGTCCTGCCCTGTGCCTTGGCCATACCCTACCATGTGTTGCGACGTCCTATGGCCACATGCCGCGACGTCTTGACATGTCCTGACATGTGCCATAGACATAGCGTGACATGTCCTACAACGTCCTGGCACGTCGTAATATGTGCCATGGTTATTTCCTGACACATCCTGACCCATGCCATGCCCACGTCCTACCATGTCCTGACATGTCCTATGGCCATGTATTGCGACATTCTGACATGTCCTGACCCATTCCATGGCCATGCCATGCCATGTCCTGTGATGTCCTGGCACGTTATGTGGCCACGTCTTACAATATCCTGACACGTCCAGACCAGTGCAATGGTTATGCCCTACCGAGTCCTACGACGTCTAGACACATGCTGAAATGTGCCATGGAAATGTCCTGACATGTCTTTACCCATACCATGGCCACAACCTACCATGTCCTGCGACATCCTAACACAAACTGAACTGTGCCATGGCCATGTCCTGACACGTCTTGACCCGTGCCCACGTCCTACCATGTCCTGACACATCTTGCCATGTTCTGACATGTGCCATGGCCATGTCTTGACACGTCCCGACCCGTGCAATACTCATATCTTTTCATGTACTACGATGTCCTAAAACATCTTGTAGCAACATCATGCCATATACTGCGACGTCCTGACATATCCTGTGGCCACATCCTCCAACGTCCTGACTCGTGCCATGGCCATGCCTTGCCATGTTGTCTAACATCCTGACACATCTTGAAACGTGCCCTGGCTATGTCCTGACACGTCTTGTGGCCATATCCTGCCACGTCCTGTAATGTCCCGACCCGTGCTGCCTTATTGTGTCCTGCAATGTCTCGACACATGCTAAAATGTGCCATAGCGATGTCTTCACACGTCCTGACCCATGCGATTCCCACATCCTTCCATGTCCTAACATGTTCTGTGGCCACGTCTTGTGATATCCTGACACATCCTGACCCCTTCCCACGTCCTGCCATGTCCTAACACGTCCTGTGGCCATGTTCTGCGACGTCGTGACACGTCCAAACCCATGCCCACATCCTGCCATGTCTTGACACGTCCTGTGGCCACATCCTGCGATCTCCTGACACGTCCTAACCCATGCCATGGCCACGCCTTGCCATGTCCTGCGACATCCTGACACGTATCATGGCCATATGCTGACACGTCCTGACCTATGCCATGCCCACGTCCTGCCATGTCCTGACACGTTCTGTGCCCATGTCCAGTGACTTCCTGACACGTGTTGACCCGTGCCAAGGCAATGTCTTGACACATCCTGACACGTGCCATTCTCACATCCTGCCATGTCCTACAACATCTTGACACGTCCTTTAACCATGTCCTGACCAGTGCATTTGCCATGCCTTGCCATGTCCTGACACGTCCTGACCCGTGCCATGCCTTTGTCCTCCCATGTCCTACGACGTCCCGACATATCCTGTGGCTACGTCCTACGACGTCCTGACCCGTTCCATGGCCACACCTGGCCAAATCCTGTGACGTCCTGACACATCCTGAGACATGCCATGGCCATGTTCAGACATATCCTGTCCCGTGCCATGGCTATGTCTTGACACGTCCTGATCCGTACCAGGTCCATGTCTTACCATGTCTCGTGACGTCCTGACACGTCTGGTAGCCACGTACTGTGACATCCTGACACGTCCTGTTGCCACGTCCTATAACATCGTGGCACATCCTGACCCGTGCTATGGCCATGCCTTGCCATGTCCTATGATGTCCTGACGCGTCCTAAAACATGCCAAGGCCATGTCCTAACACGTCTTGACCCATGCCATGCCCACATCCTGCCATGTCCTGCGATGTCCTAACATGTCCTGTGGCCACATCCTGCAATGTCATGACACGTCTGCATGGCCACGCCCTGCCATGTCCTCCAACATCCTGACATGTCCTGAAATGTCCTGACCCGTGCCATGCCCACGTCCTGCCATGTCCTGACATGTCCTATAGCCACGTCCTGTGATGTCCTGATGCGTACTGACTCGTGCCATCGCCACGCCCTGCCATGTCCTGCGACGTCCTGACAGGTCCTCGCCTGTGCCTTGGCCATGCCTTGCAATGTCCTATGACATTTTCTGACCACATCTTGCGGCGTCCTGACACGTCCTGACCTGTGCCATGGCCATGCCCTGTCATGTCCTGCGATGTCCTGACGCATCCTTAAACGTGCCATGGTTACGTAGTGACACTTCCTAACCCATGCCTTACGCACATCCTCCTATGTCCTGACATATTCTGTGGCCACGTCTTGCGACATTTTGACACGTACTGACCCTCCCCATGGCCATGCTCTGCCATGTCCTGCGACGTCCTGGCACGTCCTACAATATCATGACACATCCTAACCTGTGCCATGGTCATGCCCTGCCATGTCCTGCGACGTCCAGACATGTGCTGAAATATGCCATGGCTATATCCTGACACGTCTTGACCCATGCCATGGCTATGCCCTGCCATGTACTGCGACATCCTAACTCGAGCTGAAATGTGCCAGGGCGATGTCCTGACACATCGTGACCCGTGCCCATATCCTGCCATATCCTGACACGTACTGCAATGTCATGACACGTCCTTACCCATGCCTTGCCATGTCCTGCGACATCCTGACACATCCTGAAATGTGCCATGGCCATGTCCTGACACATGCTGACACGTGCCATGCCCACGTCCTACAATGTCCTAACACATCCAATGGCCACGTCATATGGCCATGTCCTAACCCATGCCATGACCACGCCCTGGCATGCCCTACAATGTCGTAACACATCATGAAACTTTCCATGAATATGTCCTGACACATCTTGACCCGTTACATGCCCACATCTTTCCATTTCCATCAATATCCTGACATGTCATGTCGCCACGTACTCCGCGTCATGACCCATTCCACGGGCATGCCCTACCATGTCCTACGACATCCTGACACATCCCAAAATTTTTCATGGCCATGTCCTGACTCATTCCATGCCCACATCCTGCCATGTCCTAACATGTCTTGTGGCTACGTCCTATGACGTTCGAACATGTCCTGACCCGTGCCATGCCCACGTCCTGTCATATCTTGCGACGTCCTGACACATCCTACGACGTCCTGACACATTCTAACATATCCTGACCTGTGCCATGGCCACGCCTTACAATGTCCTGCAATGTCCAGACACGTCCTGACATGTGCAATGGCCATGTCCTGACACGTACTGACCCATGCCAAGCCCTTCTACTGCCATGTCCGGCGACATCTGACACATCTTGTGGCCACGACCTATGATGTACTGACCCGTGCCATAGACACGTCCTGCCATGTCCAGTGACATCCTGACACATCGTTAATTGTGCCATGGCCATGTCCTAACATGTCCTGACCCATGGCATGCCCAAATCCTTCCATGTCCCGACACGTCCTATGGATGTGTCCTGCGATGTCCTGACCCGTGCCATGGCCACGCCCTGTCATATCTTACAATGTCCTAAAACGTCCAAAAATGTGCTATTGCCATGTACTGACACGTACTGACCCGTGCCAAGCCCATGTCCATGTCCTGCCATGTCCTGCGACATCCTGACACACCTTGTGGCCACGTCCTGCAATGTCTTGCCATGTCCTAACCCGTTCTATGGACATGGCATGTCATGTCATGCGACGTCCTGACATGAGCCATGGCCATGTCCTGACTTGCCTGACTTGTGGCATGCCCACGTCCTGCCATGCCCTAAGATGTCATATGGCCACATCCCGCGACGTCCTAACATAGCCTAACCCATGCCATGGCCATGTCTTGACACGTCCTGACCCGTGCCATGCCCATATCCTGCCATATTGTATGACGTCCTGACACGTCCTGTGACGTTGTAACTGTGAGCGCATGATTTTTGCACCGGGCAAACAATTCCAAAATTAAAATAATTATATTTTTGAGTGCAATTGCATGCCTTGTTTGAAATTAGCTACATTTTGTGTGTTTGAATAATTGGAAATTAGAAAAAAATCAAAAAAAAGTTAAGTACTTACTTTGTTTGAATTAATTAGTTTTAAGAAGAAAATCATCAAAAATAGTTTTAAATAGTGGAAATTAGGTAAAAATAGTAGAAAAAAAGCAAAAAATATTAGATAATTACTGTAAGTAGGAAATTAAGTTTTTTTTAAGTAATACAAAAGAAAAGAAAACAAAATACAAAAAGAAAATACATAAAAATAATTAAAACATCAGAAAATACAAAAAAAAATACATTTGGGTATAATTGTTCTGGGCCAAAAGATCTGAATTAAATGGCCCAAATGCATTGGCCCAAGGTAACCGGTCCAAGTTCATTCAGGATAGATGATCTCAGCCGTCCATCAGGCCAAATCCAACGGCCAAGAAATAATCCAGAATTAATTCAAGAGGTAAATGTGAGACTCAATCTCCACCGTTCATTCAGGTTAAATCCAACGGTTGGAATAATTAGCGAATTTATTTAATTAATTGAGATGTGAGGATTAATCTGAGTAGTTCGATTGAAATGATCTGATGGAAGAGACCTTTGGTCTCATTAGCAATCGAACGGCGTCGTTTTAGTAACGCTGCTGAAGGCCGTTGATCTTCATCAAACCAACGGCCGAGATCACCTTATACACTTCGCCTATAAAAGGCTTTGGTCTGAGAAGACCAGCCATTTATAGAAAGTCCTAACCCTAGCCGCCTTCAGTGTCTCCCTCTTCTTCTTCTTTCACCTTCTTCACAGACCTCGCCGGCCATGGAGGCCACCACCTCCCACGGTGGTCTCCGGCCATCCTCTCACCCCTCCTCTTCTCTTCTTCTTCTTCTCCACCTCAAACGACCTTCAAAACCTTAGAAACCCTAAAGAACCCCCTTTGTTCTTGACTCGCCGGTCACCGGAACCTATCTCCGGTGACCACCAAACAATTAGAATCCCTTCCAAACCAATTCCAAACGGACTCCCTTGGCCCAATCTACCCAACCCTACCACTCACTTCCCTCGAATCTCCCTGGAGCTCCTCGAATATCCCAAAAAGGGTCGCCAGAAACCTAATTCCGGCGACTCGAAACCCAAGCCCAATCAAGATCTCACCTTTACCCTTTCTAAATACCCATCCCTAACCAGAAAATCCCAAAAGGCTTCGTCTTGAAGTCTAACAAGAAAGCCAGAAAAGAAAAAAATAGAAAAACGAAAAAAAAAAAGAAACAAAGGAAAAGGGTCTGAGTGTCTGGAGTAAAAGGATGTGAAAAGGAATAAAAAGGGGAAAGCTTGGGGGACAGACCCCGCTAAGCTAAGTACCCCTCCTCTATGTTTATTTTCTTGCTTTCTTTGTTTTATTTGTGCTTCTTCTTGTCTTGTATGGTTCTGTCTTCTTTTTCTTTCTTAGTATTAGGTTTTTTTTAGTCTGCTCATCCTTCGTATTTCTTTTCTTGTTTGTCTGTTCATATTCTCTTGTTTATTACCTTTCATCTTGTATATTCTTGCTTGTTTTTGTTGTTTTTCTTTAGATTTTGAAATCCCATGACTACATCTTCTTATTTGTTTCTTGTGTTAGTGGCTTCTCTGATTCTAAAGACTTGCGTAGTATTAGAATTCGTCTTGACTGTTCTTCTTCTTTTCATTTCCTGTGGTTCTTCTGTTCTGTTATCATGTTCTTTTCTTTTGAGTCTTCAATATCGTGTCTAGTCCTTTCTTTTGGTGATTCTCTGTTTAGTTTTTGTTCTGACTTGGAGACTCATCTCTCTTTTGTCTTTGGCTTTTGTTTCCTGTTAACTTATTCCATTTTTATGTTTAAGCTTTATCTCTATTAGCTCTCAATAAGGATTCAATGAGTCTTTTCTTCTGAGCTTTTCATGTTTAGTTTTAGTGGTAGGACTAACTGTTAGCAATTTCCATGCTAGCCTCATAACTAAGCTGGTCCTGCTTTACCTATTACTGACTGTTTCTGAGAGTTTAATATCTAAGAACTACTGTGTCATGAACCTTGGTGATTCTGAAGTTTTTCAAATGTCATATGACTTGAACTAGGAGTAATTAGGTCAGAATTGACATGTATTCATACTTTATCGCATGTAGTCTAATAATATGAGTTAATGGACTGAAATTCAACCATATCAATTGTCTCCTCTGAGTTTGGGTTGATTAATCCATTTTATTTGATCATGTGTGTTTCTGTGTGCAACCATGTTGAGAATGATTAAGTTTTGCTAGTTTTTGTTGATTATGAATGTCTGATTAACTGATTGAACCTTAGGGGATTGGTTATAGCTGCTAGTGCTAGGTTCCATAACAATGGCTATTTTTGAAATAGGCTTAAAATTGAAAATGAACAAAAATAGGTTATTAGGTAATAAGTGACCAAAAGAGTGGTCAATTTTACAAATTGACCAACTCTATAAGGTCCAAACACACCAGTCCTCCTCTAAAGGGGCTGGTTGTGAAAAACTGGTTAAGCTTGCAAATGCAGGCTTACCAAGGCTCATTTGAGCCCTGAATCTCAGGTGGCTAAGTCTGCAAAGACTTTAGCATAGCCTGTGATCAGTCAAAGGCTGGGATTTCCAAAATTGGCTAAGTTTGCAAATTCAGACTTGCCCAAGCTCTTTTTGAGCCCTGAACCTTAAGTGGCCAAGCCTGCAAAGGCTTTGGGCCCAATGGTGTTCAGCAAATGGGTTTAATTACCCAAGCCAAGTCTCAACTTGAGACTAGCTAAAATTTAAATAGGGTAAGTGCAATAATAAGGCAGGCTAGTGTTGCAATTAGCTTTAAAATGAACTAAATATGTTAATTAGGTAAAAATGAAGTGAAATAGGCTAAGTTTTAAATAATAGAGCTGGACAGTCCTTAAATACCAATGCAAGGACTGGCCATAGGTTAAATAAGTCTAAAAATGGTGAAAACCTGACCTAGGTAGGTCGGGTAATTCAGCAGTGTCCCTAGGGGCATAAAAGGAAGCCAAAAGTTAATTTGGTAAATAGTTTGAACCATGTGGGGTTAAGGGAGTTATTTGTACCCCTGATTTCTGCAATTTTGCACAAGTTTATGGGTATAATGGTCTCCATAAAAAGGCAAAGCTGTAAAAATCTTTAACCCCCAAGGTTATATTAGTAAAAGGCCCCAAAAGGGAGAATTGGTAACAGATTTTTGGGGCCTAAGTGTAAGTTTTATACTTTTAAGAGGGGAGAAGTGGGATTTAATCCAAAACTTTCTCCCCAAGTCATTAGCACCTTCCCACACCTATAAATACTCTTGAAAAGAGTGAATAAGGGGGTTCTGAAATTGATTATATTCTGAAATTTATTCTTGGCTTCTTCAATTAATTCTTAGGCTGGCTTTTGAAAGAAAAGTTCAGAGATAATAGCATTAATATAGCAATAGGCTTTTTCCTGCATTATTTCAAGTGAGAATTTGTTGATATCCATCTGATCCTTGTGGGTTTTCCTCGTGTATTTGCTTGGATTTCTACTTGCTCTTGCTGTGGTTTTCTATTTCGTGGATATTCAATCTCCCTATTGCATTTGCTGTTCGAGTCTCTTTGCTGTGGTTACTTGCTATTAATCCCCCTAGAACTCATTGTCTTTTATCTTGTTGATCCTGGTACATTTCCTTCTTCGAATGAAGTTGTACTGTTGAAATGCTTAAATGGAATGAAGTTCAAGTGTTAATTAATTGTTATTCTGTATTTTGATTTATTCTTTTGATTAATAGTTTAATATAGCTTAGATCTGTATTATATGTAGTTGTCACGCCCCAAATCGAGGGACATGACCGGCGCCTGACCGAGTTGCCCCAGTCAAGCGGACCTGGGTGCCTTTCATTCCCACGCGTTAACCCCGTGTTGATTGTTTCTCATTAACCAAATATTTTACCAATAATGACTGATTTCATAATGCAAAAACATAACCATGTGATTGATTTACTAGCAAGTTCATAATTTATATTTACAACGCCCCATACATATACATAGGCCACAATCCCACAGTTTACATGTCTACGGAGCCTCTAGGATACAAAAAGGGAAATACAATACTTGCCGGTAACAAGGCTCCGGCTATACCTTACAAAACCAAAATGAAATCTAAACCGAGTGGCATGAACCACACAAGGCCCCGAGGAAGAAAGGGGCTCACCAAAACGGGCGGTGGAAGGAGAAGGATACTACTGCCGATGAGCTGAAGTGCCTGCTACTGATCCACCTACAATCATGACACGAATGTAGCGCCCCCGGCAAAAGGGATGTCAATACACTTGAATTGTACTGGTATGTATGGACAAACTTTGTCCCAAGTAAACTCAAGCCATTAAATTACATCAACAATTAATTAAGCCAGAGCCAACCATGTTTCCACATTTTCCTCATTTCAAATAATTCTCACACAAAGCACTTTTTACGATCAACCAATTTAACAATAACCAATCAATCACATAAAGCACAAGTAGTCAAACAAAGGGGCAATCAGTGCCCCACAGGTTGCAAACTCTCCTGCTGTCTCCTTTCACAATTTCACATTATTGATTTTTTTGTATCAATTTTCAATAGCGATTTCGATCGCTTTCCATCCTTATTGCCCCCGACCACCCTTATTACCTCGGCCACCCTTATCACCCCAACCCACACCTTATTTCACCACGTTGCGGCGCGCAACACGACCCCGCCTTACAGTTGAAAACACAACAATTTCAAACAGGCAGATAAGGTACTACACACAATTTCAACAATTTCAAATAAGCAACTTACACATTGGTTCATGTTCTCAATTCAATATCACAACCATGTTACAATATTTCCACAATTCAAGTGTTTCATCTCTTTCCACAATAAACCAATTCTCAAGTGTTTCGTTTGTTTTTCCGCAAGGTGCCATATAGGCCATCATAGTCATTATTCACAATTCTTTTGCCAAATTAAACTCTCATTTTACATCACTCATAACTCAACAACAAACTTTGAATATCCAACAACAACCTCAAGAATTTCACGCAATTTGTCAATTTAACACGAAACAAACAAACTTCACACATATAGGCGATTTCACAAGAATCAAAATTAGCCATACATACCTGGTGATGATTTTTCCTCCTACTTTATGCTTACCCAAGATATCCTACTCTTGCCAACCTTGTTCTTGAAGACTCTTACTTCTACTCACTTCTTTTTACTAGAAATCAAGTTCAATTATCATGCATGAGTGTAAAAATTTTATCTTCAAAAGCTATTACATGCAAACCTCTCTTTACCCAATTAAAACTGAAAATCAAAGAAAATAGTTAGGGTTTTTACCTTGAAAAGATTGGGGAAGTTGAATCCTTGCCCTAGGATCCCTTGGAATTAAATGGTTGGAACAATCTTTGAAGATGAAAGATTTCTCTCTCTAAAAACCCTCACTTCTCTCTCTAATTTTGGTGAGATGATATGATAAAATGAAGAAGAAAGGTGTTATATTAAAGAAGAGATCGGGTCAAAATGTTACAAAAATCTGGGCCGGGGTCAATTATGCAGTGCACTATGCGACCGCAGAATCAACATTCGGTCCGCATAGTGACCGCAGAATTGCCCCAAATTTTACACAGGTTCTGTTAAGGAATGCGGTCACTATGCGGACCGCATGTTGATTCTGCGGTCGCAAAGTGCACCGCAGATTTGACATGCGATCGCATATCGACCGCACGTTTCAACACGATTTTGGGCAACTCTCTGGAACGTTTTGCGGCAAGAATGCGGTCCGCATATCAGGTTTGCGGTCGCATTCTTGACCGCATATTTGACATTTTTCGGAAAAATTAATTCTCTACATTTTTGAAACATAAATCACTACCAAGGGTCCGAACCGCGGCGAGCTTGCGAGCCGCGAAGAATTCTAACACATTATTCGGACCATGACACCACAACTACTAGGTTTTATGCACAAAATTTTACGGGGCCTTACATCCTCCCCCCTTAAGATCATTCGTCCTCGAATGAGGATTTTGAAATAAATGAGTTGGTTTTGAAAGACATGATATGCAACCATCAAAATTTTGGCTAACTCTTATATTTTAGAAAAATTTCGCCAGAGTTTCCTTTGTATTATGGACATATCCACCTGTCAGAGGGCCCCCGAAACACATTACCAAACAACAATATACAAGTACAACACTTTCCACAACTGGTATACACTTTCTTACCTCAACGAATGCACATATTCTATCATATTATTACAATTGCACATGAAACTAGTCACTTCAATGAATTCTTACCTTATTAGACCAATTTAACACGCGAATATTTATATGGATTTCATTTATCAAGAAAGGTTCAAGTGACCCAAGGTAACAACACATTTAACTCATTACAAGATGAAGGGGACTTTACTAATACTAAGAGGGAACAACTTAGACAATATGACAGTTACTAGGAGTAGGAGGGTCACCTAATTTCTCTAGGCTTGATCGAACAAATCGGGGTACTTTTCCTTCATCTCTTTTTCCGCTTCCCATGTGGCCTCCTCAACTTGTTGACTTCGCCATAATACTTTAACAGAGGCAACTTCCTTATTTCTCAACTTACGGACTTGCCTATCAAGAATGGCAACTGGAACTTCTTCATATGACAAATCTTTATTAACCTCTATAGCTTCGACTGGCATGATGGTGGATGGATCTCCAATCACTTTCTTCAACATGGACACATGGAATACCGGGTGCACTGATGACATCTCAGGAGGCAACTCTAGCCTATAAGCAACTTGATCAATCCTTTGAATGATCCGATATGGCCCGACATACCTAGGACTCAATTTCCCTTTCTTTCCGAATCGCATGACTCCCTTCATAGGAGACACCCTGAAGAACACCCAATCATCGACTTGAAACTCCAAATCCCTTCGACGAACGTCAGCATAGGACTTTTGACGACTCTGCGCTGTTTTCATTCTCTCCTGAATAACTTTGACCTTTTCCATAGCTTCGTACACCATATCTGGCCCTAGCAATTCCGCTTCACCTACCTCAAACCACCCGATTGGCGATCTACATCTTCTCTCGTACAATGCCTCAAACGGGGCCATTAGAATGCTAGCATGATAGCTGTTATTGTAAGCAAATTCTATCAGTGGCAAGTGTTCATCCCAATTACCTTTAAAATCTAAGAGACAAGCCCGCAACATATCTTCAAGCGTCTGAATGGTCCGCTCGGCCTGTCCATCGGTCTGTGGATGGAAAGCTATGCTGAGATTCACCTGAGTTCCCAAACCTTGCTGAAACTTCTTCCAAAAGTTAGCGGTGAACTGAGCCCCGCGATCTGAGATGATAGAAAGTGGAGTGCCATGAAGCCTTACTATCTCTTTGATGTACAATCTTGCATATTGCTCCGCAATATCAGTGGACTTGACAGGCAGGAAGTGAGCTGATTTGGTGAGTCGATCTACTATCACCCATATTGAGTCAAACTTACGCCGAGTGCGAGGTAACCCCACCACGAAATCCATATTGATCATCTCCCATTTCCACCTTGGTATTTCTATAAGCTGAGTTAATCCACCGGGTCGTTGATGCTCGGCCTTCACTTGCTGACAATTCGAACATTTAGCTACAAAGCCTGCCACATCCCTTTTCATACCGTTCCACCAATAAACCTCTTTGAGATCGTGATACATTTTCGTTGAACCAGGGTGCACAAAATACCTGGAAATATGAGCCTCTGCCATTACTCTTTCCCGAAGCTCGTCCACATCCGGAACACATAGCCTATCTTGACACCGCAATACACCATCTTCGCTGCTGAGTACAAATGCTAAGGTCTTGTCATTCATGACTGCTTCCTTCACCCGAACCAATGCTGGATCCATGAACTGTTTTTCCTTGATTTCCGCGACCAATGATGATTCTGCTCCATTATGCACCAAGATATCTCCCTCGTCTGACGCCGAGATACGAACCCCCAAACTGGCTAATTGGTAAACCTCTCGAGCCAGGGGTCTCCGATCCACACCCAAATGAGCGAAACTACCCATGGATTTCCGACTAAGAGCGTCAGCTACCACATTTGCCTTCCCTGGATGGTACAATATGTCCATATCATAGTCCTTGAGTAGTTCTAACCACCGCCGCTGTCTCAGATTCAGCTCTTTCTGCTTGAACAAATACTGGAGGCTCTTGTGGTCTGAAAACACATATACATGAACCCCATAAAGATAGTGTCGCCATTTTTTCAAGGCAAACACAACAGCTGCAAGTTCCAAATCGTGCGTCGGATAATTCTTCTCATGGTTCTTGAGTTGTCTGGAAGCATAAGCTATAACCTTTCCGTGCTGCATCAATACACATCCCAAACCGACTCCGGAGGCATCACAATAGACTACAAATCCCTCTGTGCCTTCTGGCAAGGCCAATACTGGTGCCGAGGTCAATCTTGACTTCGGTTCTTGGAAACTTTTCTCACATGCTTCGGACCACTGGAACTTAACTGCTTTCTGCGTCAATTTAGTCAATGGGGAGGCGAGGGTTGAGAATCCCTCTACAAACCTCTGATAGTACCCTGCCAGACCCAAAAAGCTGCGAATCTCTGTCGGGGTCGTGGGTCTAGGCCAATCTTTCACTGCCGCAATCTTCTGAGGATCCACCATAATTCCCTCACTGGAAATAACATGCCCTAGAAAAGCTACGGTCTCCAACAAAAACTCACATTTTGAGAACTTGGCATACAATTGATGCTGAAGAAGGGTCTGCAATGCTGCTCTGAGGTGAATGGCATGATCTTCCCTACTCCGAGAGTAGATGAGGATGTCGTCAATGAATACAATTACAAAGGAATCTAGGAATGGCTTGAAAACCCGATTCATAAGATCCATGAAAGCTGCTGGGGCATTGGTTAGCCCAAAAGACATGACCAAAAACTCGAAGTGACCATAACGAGTTCTGAAGGCGGTCTTAGGAATATCCTGCTCCCTGATTTTCAACTGGTGGTACCCGGACCGTAAATCAATCTTTGAGAAGAACTTCGCTCCCTGCAATTGGTCAAACAGATCATCCACTCGAGGCAAAGGATATTTATTCTTGATGGTTACTTTGTTGAGCTGCCGATAATCAATACACATTCGAAGTGACCCATCTTTCTTTCTGACAAAGAGAACCGGAGCACCCCATGGTGATACACTCGGTCATATGAACCCTTTCTCTAATAAATCCCTGAGCTGCTCCTTTAACTCTCTTAACTCTGCTGGCGCCATTCTGTATGGTGGAATAGATATCGGCTGAGTATCTGGCATTACATCGATCCCGAAATCAATCTCCCTATCCGGTGGGATGCCTGGAAGCTCATCTGGAAACACTTCAGGAAATTCATTCACAATTGGCACGGACTCGAGGGTAGGCACATCTGAGGTGGTGTCCGTTACCCGAACCAGGTGATAGATACACCCTTTCTTAATCATCTTCGAAGCCTTAAGGTAGGAAATAAACCTACCCCTTGGCACCACACTATTTCCTCTCCATTCAATAACTGGCTCGTTAGGGAACTCGAGCTTCACAACTCACGTCCGACAGTCAAGTTTGGCAAAGCACGAATAGAGCCAATCCATCCCCATAATTACATCAAAATCTACCATCCCAAGCTCAATAAGATCGGCTGTGGTATCACGACCACCCACCGTAACAACACAATTCCTATAGACTCGTGAGTCTGTAATAGAATCACCAATAGGAGTCAACACAGAGAACGGCTCATGAAGCTGTTGGGGTTCTATCCCAAAGCTTGAAGCAATGAATGGAGTAACATAAGACAAGGAGGACCCTGGATCAATAAGGGCATAGCAATCAATAGTCTGAACAGACATGATACCTGTAACAACATCTGGAGAAGCCTCGGCATTTTGGCGGTCACTCAATGCATAGAATCGGCTAGGTCCACCCCTACCCTGAGCTCCACCCCTAGCTGCACCACGCCCTGCTGCTGCTGGAGTACGCGCTGATGATGTAGCAGCTGAAGAACCGGATGACTGAGCAGATCCCCTACCTATACCCCGACGGGGTGCACGGCAGTCCCGCTGAATGTGACCTCTCACCCCGCACCCGAAGCACACTGGAAGGTCAAGGTAGCAAGTTTCCGTATGAAATCTCCCACACTTGGGGCATATAGGTCTCCCCTGCTGCTGGGATCTCACCCCAGGATGACCAGACTGACGAGACCTCCTGCTGTCCGAACCAGGTCTCGAGTAACTGCCCTGCTGATGACTGTGCACGGATGGCGGTGCACTCGCGGAGGACTGAGCATATGACTGGGATGGCCCTGATGACCCCTTCCCTGGAAGTGATCTCCCTGAATGACCTATTGACTGGGCATTGCTGCTACTCTCTCTTTCTGCACGAATCTTCAATTTCCTAGCCTCCGTGGCCTGAGCAAACCCCACAATCCTCCCATAGTTCATGTCCGAGTGCAAAGCTGCTGTGGCGGCCTCATTCACCACCAAAGGGCTAAGGCCCTGAACAAAGCGTCGAACCCGGGCATCCATGGTCGACACTAAATGAGGATCATACTTGGACAACCTTACGAACTCCATGTGATACTCCCAAACACTCATACTGCCCTGCTTGAGGACCTCGAACTCCGTGGCGCGGGCCGCCATCACCTCGGCAGGCAAGAAGTGGTCCATAAATGCATCTACGAACTCATCCCATCTGGCCGGAGGGCTCCCTTCCTCACGGGAATCCTCCCACATTTCGAACCATGAACGTGCCGCTCCCTTCAGCCTGTAAGAGGCCAACTCTACCCCCTCTATATCTGTAGCCTTCATTACTCTAAGGGTCTTGTATATCTCATCAAGGAATTCTTGTGGGTCAGCCTCTGGATCGGTGCCTGAAAATTCTGGAGGGGCCAACCGCAAGAACTGGTGGACTCTGGAGCCAAAGGAATCTCCCTGTCCGCTGGAGGATGCAGGGGCATCATGGGATCTCTGGGCCTGGGCGGCCACTAACCGTGTTAACATATGGATGGCTCCCCTAAGTTCTTCATTAGAGATACCAGAGCCCGAAGCGGGAACTGTATCTGAGTCAGGAACACCGGCAGGAGGAATGGTGGCATCCTCTGCCGCGGCTGGAATAGGGACACTTGGGTTTTGAACAGATGGGCCAGGCAAATTCGGGACCGGTGGGTCATTCTCTCCCACGGCATCGGGTACATGATTAACAGCTGCACTTGGGCCGGCATTGGCCCTAAGGCCGAGTCTAGCCTTCTTCTTAGGTGCCATATTCTGAAAATTTGGGAACAAGGCACGAATTAGACACGGATATCTCCACATTGCACTTTACCGCACGATATAGATTATCAAAGAAGTAGGTAAATTCCTAAATGCCCGTGTAGCCCCCTACTTATATGATGTGGTCGACAACACACCTATAAGAAGGGCACTACTAGACACGGCTCCGAGACATCCTAGGACACTTTAAAACCTTATGCTCTGATACCAAGTTTGTCACGCCCCAAATCGAGGGACATGACCGGCGCCTGACCGGGTTGCCCCAGTCAAGCGGACCTGGGTGCCTTTCATTCCCACGCGTTAACCCTGTGTTGATTGTTTCTCATTAACCAAATATTTTACCAATAATGACTGATTTCATAATGCAAAAACATAACCATGTGATTGATTTACTAGCAAGTTCATAATTTATATTTACAACGCCCCATACATATACATAGGCCACAATCCCACAGTTTACATGTCTACGGAGCCTCTAGGATACAAAAAGGGAAATACAATACTTGCCGGTAACAAGGCTCCGGCTATACCTTACAAAACCAAAATGAAATCTAAACCGAGTGGCATGAACCACACAAGGCCCCGAGGAAGAAAGGGGCTCACCAAAACGGGCAGTGGAAGGAGAAGGATACTACCGCCGATGAGCTGAAGTGCCTGCTACTGATCCACCTACAATCATGACACGAATGTAGCGCCCCCGGCAAAAGGGACGTCGGTACACTTGAATTGTACTGGTATGTATGGACAAACTTTGTCCCAAGTAAACTCAAGCCATTAAATTACATCAACAATTAATTAAGCCAGCCAACCATGTTTCCACATTTTCCTCATTTCAAATAATTCTCACACAAAGCACTTTCTACGATCAACCAATTTAACAATTACCAATCAATCACGTAAAGCACAAGTAGTCAAACAAAGGGGCAATCAGTGCCCCACAGGTTGCAAACTCTCCTGCTGTCTCCTTTCACAATTTCACATTATTGATTTTTTTGTATCAATTTTCAATAGCGATTTCGATCGCTTTCCATCCTTATTGCCCCTGACCACCCTTATTACCTCGGCCACCCTTATCACCCCAACCCACACCTTATTTCACCACGTTGCGGCGCGCAACACGACCCCGCCTTACGGTTGAAAACACAACAATTTCAAACAGCAGATAAGGTACTACACACAATTTCAACAAGTTCAAATAAGCAACTTACACATTGGTTCATGTTCTCAATTC
The DNA here is from genome assembly GCA_032618575.1 of Nicotiana noctiflora. Lineage (NCBI taxonomy): Eukaryota > Viridiplantae > Streptophyta > Magnoliopsida > Solanales > Solanaceae > Nicotiana > Nicotiana noctiflora. Next base: position 1,659,927 of record JASVEL010012412.1, on the reverse strand, counting down.
AATATCACAACCATGTTACAATATTTCCACAATTCAAGTGTTTCATCTCTTTCCACAATAAACCAATTCTCAAGTGTTTCGTTTGTTTTTCCGCAAGGTGCCATATAGGCCATCATAGTCATTATTCACAATTCTTTTGCCAAATTAAACTCTCATTTTACATCACTCATAACTCAACAACAAACTTTGAATATCCAACAACAACCTCAAGAATTTCACGCAATTTGTCAATTTAACCCGAAACAAACAAACTTCACACATATAGGAGATTTCACAAGAATCAAAATTAGCCATACATACCTGGTGATGATTTTTCCTCCTACTTTATGCTTACCCAAGATATCCTACTCTTGCCAACCTTGTTCTTGAAGACTCTTACTTCTACTCACTTCTTTTACTAGAAATCAAGTTCAATAATCATGCATGAGTGTAAAAATTTTATCTTCAAAAGCTATTATATGCAAACCTCTCTTTACCCAATTAAAACTGAAAATCAAAGAAAATAGTTAGGGTTTTTACCTTGAAAAGATTGGGGAAGTTGAATCCTTGCCCTAGGATCCCTTGGAATTAAATGGTTGGAACAATCTTTGAAGATGAAAGATTTCTCTCTCTAAAAACCCTCTCTTCTCTCTCTAATTTTGGTGAGGTGATATGATAAAATGAAGAAGAAAGGTGTTATATTAAAGAAGAGATCGGGTCAAAATGTTACAAAAATCTGGGCCGGGGTCAATTATGCGGTGCACTATGCGACCGCAGAATCAACATGCGGTCCGCATAGTGACCGCAGAATTGCCCCAAATTTTACACGGGTTCTGTTAAGGAATGCGGTCACTATGCGGACCGCATGTTGATTCTGCGGTCGCAAAGTGCACCGCAGATTTGACATGCGATCGCATATCGACCGCACGTTTCAACACGATTTTGGGCAACTCTCTGGAACGTTTTGCGGCAAGAATGCGGTCCGCATATCAGGTTTGCGGTCGCATTCTTGACCGCATATTTGACATTTTTCGGAAAAATTAATTCTCTACATTTTTGAAACTTAAATCACTACCAAGGGTCCGAACCGCGGCGAGCTTGCGAGCCGCGAAGAATTCTACGCATTCCTAACACATTATTCGGACCATGACACCACAGCTACTAGGTTTTATGCACAAAAGTTTACGGGGCCTTACAGTAGTGTAGTATCTCCAAGTAAAAAAAAACAAAAACAATAACAGTGTAATAGCTAGATATGGTAGTAGTAGTATAGTCATAAATGGCAAGTCACCTAGTTAAAAGTAGGTAAAACCTTAAAATGAGTTAATTAGCTGTAGTTTAAATTGTTAACAGCATCATCACAATCAGAATACAAGTCATGCTCATGTAGTTAATCACGTCTGCGAATCAATATATTGATACAAATAAGTTCGAAAAGGATAAGAATAGTTAAAAGGAATAATGAGTCACTTATAACTGGGTCTATGATACTGGATAAGCCAAAGTCATTAGAATCATTAACATAATTGTGTACATATCATGGGATCACCTAGCATTAGACAATCAACTGTCATTAGTAAGTAATTAAACTGTTTGAATCATGCTTCATATAGCTAAACCATCTGCTCTTAGTTGTTTGGTTAAATAACTTTCAATTTTTTTATAGATCAGCATTTAAGAAAGAGTGGAATTAGTCGAATTTCAAGTTATTTTACTCTAAGGTTAAAATGAATCATATTGTACAGTGACTTGCATTTCCTGATAAATAAATAAAAGTTATTTGGTTTTGTTCCTAATTCTGAGTGCCTGTTTCTTTTATGAGTTCTGCATGTTACTTTTTGTTATTATTACCTCAATTTGCTTTGGGCCTAATAAACGTCGTGGGCCTGAAGCCTTATGCAAGACCAACTGGGCTGATGAGCAGAAGCGCGAAGACAGCCTGGGCCTTTAAAGCCTGGGCAGGTTTAATGCCCGTTTAAATAAGAGAGTAAAGATCTAGGCCTAATAAACAACAGAAATAACACGGGCCTGGAATATTTAGTACCACATACGGTTAAGGAAAAAACATATATAGAAAATATAGTTAGATAAATAGGATTGGACTTTTAACAAATAATTGGGACGAGCCTCGCACGATATTAAACAAGAGGGGCCCCCTTTAGTAATAAGATAACATAATTAGATCCGGGAAGACTAATAGTAAATTCCATAGTCTTACCCAAAATAATTCAAAACCGATAGACCATTTAGGGCACGACTTAATATACTTTCCTATGAACGAGTGTGCACCTGGTGCAACTCAAATCTTAAATCCCGGCAAAGCTGAAATATACCAAAAGTCAGAGGCGTACTGGTTGCGGTGTGACTCGAGGTGTGTTTTAGCGATGTTGCAATTCTATAAAATATTAAAGTAAAAGCACATATATGTTGTTAAAATCTGTAATGAGTCAAACAAGAGTCAAGAATGATGATTGAGCGACCGTGCTAAAACCACGGAACCCGGGAATGCCTACCACCTTCTCCCGGGTTAACATAGTTCCTTATCCAGATCTTTGTTCCGCGGAAATTAATAAAAGAGTCATTTCCTAGGATTCGGGATTAACCGGTGACTTAGGACACCATTATTATCTCAAGTGACGACTCTGATAACTCAAAACAAAATCCCGAACCGATTGTCCTTTAAGTGGAAAAACTCCTTCCTCTATGCTATTATATCTGTCTCGGGTATTTGACCATCGAGGTATACCCTACAAGCACACATATTTTTGTGTCATCTACGGGGGTAGTAAAAAAGGAGGTGTGACAGCTCTGGCGACTCTGCTGGGGAATCCAACCCAGAACTACGGTTTCAGGGTTTAAGAACTCGAGCTCCTTAGAATTGCCGTTCTTGATATTATTTGATTTCTCTATATGATTTGAACAGCATGCTATGTGCTTTATCGCTTTGATACTATGTGGATTGTATAAATATTATGCCGAAAACCCTTCTCTTCTTCACCCCCGGGGTTTTGCTTACTGGTTAAGACTCCCCTTTCTGTTAAGTCACCCAAAAATTAAGAAAACAGAAGCCGAATAAGTTACAAAGCCGATTGACTCCGCGAGTCACCGGTATGTAGCCCCCTCCTCGATTCGAGTTGTCCGCTCGGGTACACGGTCTAGCATTCTATGAAACTATAAGATGTTGAACATAGGTCTAGGACGATTATTTTCATCATATCTTAGGGGACTCAACATAGGGGTTGGGTCCGTCTAGGACAGGTGACCCGGTATTTGAAAAAAGACCGAGCATATTATGTGTTGCATTTTTATTGTCCTTGATCGTTATGCGGACCAGCAAAATTCCCGAGGATAGAAAATTGTTGAAAAGAAAAAAAGAGAGAGAAATTAGAGGTAGTGAAAATAGGTATCCGAAAAATCCAAAAATTGGAAAAAAATTGGTTTTGAAATAATTGGTCAACTAATTTGACCGAACTACGCAGGTTTGATTCTCGCCATTAGGTGGGATACGTAGGCAACCCTTAAACGGGTCCAACCACACCTTTTAAAAAAAAGACCAAAAAGATTTTTCTTTTCAAATAATCGAAGCGATTGCTATTTTTGGAAACGGCCGAATGTCCCGAAAGGACGCCGGAAGGCTGTTTTGGCAAAAATGGCCACTTCGAGAGCCATATTTCTTTCAACAATGAAAATTTGCATTGAAAAATATTTTTCTCTTTTCTAAATAAAATCGCCTTAATAAATGTGCAGGATGACCACAATGTTGAATGAACATTTCTCCTTAATGAATAAAATCCCTTTGGAGCTGAGACTATGGTGGAATGACATGGAAACGGAAAGTCAGGACTGGATCAATGGTTACTTGAAAGATCTCACGTGGTTATTGGACATAATTCCCCGAGGCGACATAATTAGAGCATTGGTCACATATTGGGATCCTGCACACAATGTACTACATCTTTCGGATTTTGAACTCACTCCAACTCTGGAGGAGATTGCTTTCTACATAGGGAAGAATGAGGTCCCCTTGAAAGGAAAATACCCGGTATCTCCAAGAACAGTAACGGTGCATTGCTTTCTAGACTCTTTGAAAATTGCTAGGAATGTCCACAATGAGGATTTAGCCAATGTATTTTGCTCCCTGAACTTCATCTATAGTAGGTATGGACATATCGGGGGTTTCAACGACTCCACGAACAAGTTATGTAGCAAGTCCAACCAAGCAAAATGGGAAGGGCATCGAAGGTTTGCTTTCTTAATGGCATTTCTCGGAATTGTCATATTTCTGAGAAAAGATGGACATATCAGTATAAAGGTTGCCAGGGTAGCAAGCACATTGATAGTACAAGACAATTGTACTCTAGCTCCAATGATTTAAGCTGACATCTACCATGCCTTGACTGCATGCAAAGCTGGAGCCAACTTCTTTGAGTGATGCAATTTGATTTTGCAGATTTGGTTGATTGAACATCTATGCCATCATCCTTCCTTCTCAAATTATGGTCCGACTGGAAGAACATGTCTGGAAGAATTTTACACGAGAACAAAAGAAGTTAAATTGCCAAAGGGAGTAAAGGATTGGATTTCGCATCTTCGATCATTAAGCGACGGCCAAATTGATTGGACATATGATTGGCTACCTCTTGACGAGGTAATTTATATGCCGACAGAAGGGTCCCCCTTTTTGATCATGGGTTTAAAAAGAATCCAAACTTATGCCTCATACAGGGCCCAGCGACAGCTGGGTAGATGTCAAGTTATACCAAAAGACGGGGACCTCAGTTCACAAGTTATAGAAATTAGTCCGGATGGGCAATTCCCGGAAGCAAAGGTCCGTCAAATTTGCAATGAATGTCAAAACTTGAAAGGAGATACTTGTGTGCAAAATAGAGCCCGAGGGGAAGTGTCGTCTGGGTATTCCGCATGGTATCAACGGGGTACTGAGCACGAGCGGCCTTCGAAGAGACCTCACTTGCAAGATTTGGTGGAGCAGTCTAAGGAAAACCAGAATTGGGCGGCCAAAGAAAGTGAATACAAGGCCAAGATGAGCTTGTTGGAAGAACAATTGAGTAATCTCCAGTTTGAAAGTGGTTTGCAGGCAGCATCCGACGAAGGAGAGAAAAAGCAGATGAAGAAACAAAACGAAATGCTAAAGGCTCAGGTTGCTCAAATGAAAATTGCATCCGAGACCCCCATTCGCTTAGCCCGGGATGAGAAATTGATTGAGACTCTTCGGCGCAAAGTGAATGACTACAGCTTTGACTTGGACAAGGTAGAAAAGGAATTAGTTAGGGCTCGGAAGCAAATAACCAGAGATGCTGAGGAAAGGGCCAAGTTGGTACAGCAGCTACAGAATAGGCATGAATTTGAGGTAGCTCGACTAAGAAAGAAAATTGTTTCAGCAACGGTAAAAAGTAACAAGGTTATCAAGGATCTCGAAGAAGAGATAGAGCATTGTTACACAACTATGGCTCGATTAGAGTTGAAGCTGCAGCAAATATAGAAGGATAACCAACATACCTTAGATGCTCGCACTGAACAGATTATCCGATTGCTTCAAGAACAAGGGGTTATTCGAGAGAAGATTGTTTGTATTGCTCAATACATCACCCGGAAGAGTCAGTTGTGTGAAGATATGTCCCAAGGAACCTTTGTGTCAGCGGTGAAGTTCTTTGTGCAGCAAGTCATGTATGACCTGGATAGGCTCCAAAAGGGATTAGCATATAGGCCCGCGGCAAAATCGAACGATGTCTCGCGGGCATTAGGAGCAGTAATGTATTCTTAGAGCATGCATTCTATTTTTATGTTTCTTTGCATTAGCATTACAACATCATCTTGTAAATCAATGTTTTTGAACTATCAATGAAAATCAAGAGTTGTTGTCAATCCTTTTGCTTTATGTTAATTATTTTAATTACGATAGGCAAATAAATAGGAACGCAATTATGAAGTGAGGGAAAAAAAGAGAGATGATTGGTTCAAATAAGTGAAGGCCGGGATGATGCATGACGATCCAAGGAAAATGTGTTTATTCTAAAATCGGTGCATCTTATCTCTTCATGCGCTAACCACTAACGGGTGTTGATGTTTGTGAGATTCAGATTCTAGTAGCAACTAGCATTCTGGGTACTCACCCTTACAACACGAGATATAAGAAAATGACAAAAGCTGTGTCGCAAAAGATTGAAGCAACAGTCATGGATCCCGCCCAGGAGGTAGAAATTGTGGACGTAGCAGGGATGAAGGAAGAGATGTACAAACTAAAACAGCAGATGGCCGAAATGTATCAGGCTTGGTCGAGGGGTCAACCCTTCCAAACTTATCCTGCCAATCCCACATACATCCCTCCAACTAATCCCAACCCTGAGCCACCCACGATGAATTCATCCTCTACATACCCTGACAATCACCACTATTATGCTTCCACTTCCCAAGTGCCACCACCTCTAACGAAACAAGTACCACCCCATCCACCTCAGGTTGCTTTAGTATATGTGGCACCTCCACCTGCCACCCTACACAAATCATCTAGTGAACCAATGTTCCATATACAAGACCCCCACTACTACCCACCTGAGCCGACCTTCCGACAGCACAAATCTCACACTCCGCTGATGGAGATGATCGAAGAGAAGCCTGCTAAAAATGCAGGGCAGGAGGAGATGTCTAGGAAGGTGAAGATTTTGGAGAACGCCTTTCGCAACATGCAAGGGTTGGGAGGACAAGTGAGCGTGGTGTACAAGCATCTGTGACTGTTTCCCGAAGTGCAATTTCCTGTCAGATTTAAGTTGCCGAAGTTTGATATGTACAGTGGACATGTAGACCCGGTGGGCTACCTCAGAGGATATTGCAGTATAATACGAGGTGCAGGGGGCAAGGATGAGCTATTAATGGCGTATTTCAGCCAAAGTTCAAGCGGTTCCGCTCTAGAATGGTATACGCGCCAGGATCACACCAGATGGTTCATTTAGGATGATCTCGCGCAAGCATTCGCGAACCATTTTCAATACAATTTGGAAATCATACCAGATAGATTGTCACTCACGAAGATGGAGAAAAAGCCTGGTGAAAGCTTCAGGGAGTATGGTTTTAGGTGGAGAGAATAGGCGGCGAGGGTAGATCCGCCGATGAAGGAAGGTGAAATGGTAGATTATTTCTTGCAGGCTTTGGAGCCTACTTATTATGGGCACCTAGTGGCAGCTATTGGGAAAAGTTTTAATGAGGTTGTGAAGATGGGAAGTTTCGTTGAAGAAGGTTTAAAAACCAATAAGATCATGAGTTTTTCGGCAATTAAGGCCACAAATCAGGCCATACATACTGGGAATGGAGCAACAATTAGGAAGAAGAAAAAAGAAGAAGTAGCAGTTGTGGAAAGCAAGCCTTGGAATCGCAACCAGTACCATCACCCACCATGACCATACCAGCCATACCCACCAAACCCATCAACCCAATACAACCCACCAACCACATATAACCCACCAGCATCATACAACCCACCGCCACTGTTACAACCCATATCCACACACGTTAGTTCATTCCATAAGTTATATAACACAAATCCAAGAAGGAATTATCCTTGAGATGATAAGAAGTTAATCCGATTAATCTTAAGTGATACAACGGTGCATAAGGGTGATTAACAAGTATTAGAAGTTAAACGAATCAAGGATGCTGTAACTCGTACTTTTGGGTAAATCTATAGATGCTTAGTATACTTAGGAGGTCATGATCTAAGGTATTTGAATCATATAATATCCATATCATAATTCTTGAAGTCAAACGAGTTATGATACAAAAGTCGACAAAAGTTCTTGCAACTTAGGTTCATAGTTTTACCTAAACATTAGGTCAAATGTTATTAAGTATTTCTCCCAATATACTTGGAATTACGGGGTGATCTACTCACCAAATTGAAGATCTATGAGTCTAGTTGCCAACGCATTAAACGGTTTAGCAATACGACATTGGAATAGAGAGATATAGACATTTTCGTGAGACTGCACAAGCTGCTAGGTGCAAGTAGGTGAGTCACCTACTTGGTTAAATGTCGGCCCAAAAGAGGGAATTTCGGGTCAGATAAGCAGCCCATTAAAAGTCTTATCTTCTGCAATATATCCCTCTTTATATTTCACAAATAACCAGACCTAAGACCCTGCAAAATTCCTCCCAAAAAGTATCCACAAACCCTAATTGATTTTCCCTCTCTTTCAAGTTCAAATTGGGGGTAAACACTAGAGTTTGAAGAACCAAGTTAAAGGCTGAGTTATCCAACAACAAAGGTGAGTTTACTGCTATATTTCATACATTTATTCTGCTGTAAATTCATCATATATACATGTAAGAAATCACGGGACGGTGATCGGAAGCCGTGAGTTCAAGTTATTCACTTGTAGCGGACTGTTTTGTGGACTGTTTTGTGGACTGTTTTGTGTTGCTGTTGGGCTGCGTTTTTATTACTGTTTTGTGGAGTTTTGGAGGAGGCAGGGTGTGGAGAAACACCATATATATGTTGGGTTGTGGTCTTCTAGTTCTTCATAATATTTTTGGGTCATTTGGTACGACTATAGTGGCCGTCATATGTATGATGTGATTAGGTTGTGTGTGGACTATTTTGGGAGGCTCAATATGTTTATTATTGATGTTGTTTAGGCTGTTTGGTGATTGTTTTGAATGGTGTGAAGTCATATATATAGGGGAGGTGCTGTCCGTTTCATCACAAAATAGGTTGTGATTGGTACATAATAGTTGCGACGCTTAAACGTTAACGATAGTGTCATTTCTCCTATTGTAGACTAAGGAGTCGTGACGTTTGCATAGCTTGAGGTTGAGGCAGTATATACAAGGTATCTGTGGCAATCCCGTTCCTTCTTTTGCACGACTCTGATTGTACAAAATGTAATGAACGAGCTTCCAAAGATACTCTATTCTTAGAAGCTAAGCAGTACTTACATTGTTTCCCCACTTATGGAACGATTGATGTTGATGTTGCTTCTCTTATTCTTATGTTATCAATCTTGTTGGTACTTCCTGATTCCTATAAGGTTCATAGTGAAGAGTTAGTGCTAATAAGGTGTACATAGGATACCGACCTTACGTCACTCCGAAAGGTCTACAAGGTGTTTCCATGAGTCGAGCATGCATTATATATATGTATCTATTTTACTCTACCGAGCCGCGTTATAGTCGGCCGGGTACGGCACCTATTGTGCAACCACTGATCAGTTGGGTTTTACCGAGCTCCACGTGGCCGGGTACGATTCTACCGAGCCTTATAATGGACGGGTATGTTTTTACCGAGCCTATTATGGCCGGGTACGATATGATGATGATGATGCCCACAGAGGCGTATGTTTTAAAGATTATGTATTTATACATATGTATCATGCATTTCATGTCAGTAGCCCTCAGAGGTACTCAGATGTTACAGGTTGTATATTCTCTATCCCTGCTTACATTACTGTTCGTATTTATGGTTCTCTCCCTTACATACTCAGTACTTTATTCGTACTGACGTCCTTTTATTTGTGGACGCTGCATGTCATGCTGCAGGTCCTGATAGACAGGCAGGTGCAGCTCCCCCATCACAATAGGTTGTCCAGTTCAGCGGTGATTGGCGAGATCCCTTCTCCGGACTTGCCTTGGTTTTGGTATGCATTTTTGTTATAGACATTATTGGTATGTTGGGGCCTTGTTCCGACTATGTTGCAGCACTTATGTTCCTTTAGAGGCTCATAGACAAGTGTCGACTCATGTATAGTTTGGTATGCCTTGTTGGCTGGTTTTTGTTGTATAGTCTTTCATTTTAGCGTGGTAGCTTGTACCATATGTATATGGTTTCTTGATTGTCTGGTCATCCCATGTTATGTAGGTTCATGCAATCATATTTTATTGTTGGTTGTTCATGATCCATGTCTACCATTTATATTGGTCTCGTCGGACCTAAAAGATAATAAAGAAGGTTAGACAAAATGTACGTTGGTGCTCGGCAAGTATGGTCGGGTGCTAGTCATGGTCCTCCAGTTTGGGTCGTGACAAACTTGGTATCAGAGCAAGTCTGTCCTAGGGATTGTCTATGAGCCATGTCTAGTAGAGTCTTGATTATGGATGTGTAGCGCGCCACATTTATAATCGGGAGGCTACATGACATCTAGGGTTGTTACCTTCTTCCTGAATCTAGATCATGCATAGAGTTGAGTCGTAAGTGTTCGTCTCTAATATTCACCTTGTTTTCTTTCAGCGATGCCTTCGACTAGGAAACAAACAATTAGTAGGCGGCTTGATATAGCTGCGGGAGAGGGTACCAGTCAGGTGCCCCAAGCCAGAGCAGGCCAAAGTGAGGCTCAGAGTGAGATGCCGTCTCATACCTCATCTACTCCGTCTCCTCCAGAGGATATTAGGTGGCACCCAGCACCTCCAGCTCCTCCGTCTGGCACTACAGACCAGGATATGCGGAGTGCTTTGCAGTTATTGACTAGCTTGGTAGCCGCTCAGGCTCAGAGGCAGAATACAGGTGCTGCTGATAAACCAGTTAGTACAAGAGTTCGTGATTTTATTAATTTAGACCCTCCAGTGTTTACCGGATCAGACCCCAAGGAGGATCCGCAGACTTTTATTGACCAGGTTCATCGTACACTATGGGTTATGCATGTTAGTGATACAGAGGCAGTAGAGTTGGCTTCTTATCGGCTACGGGATTTAGCAGTTCTTTGGTATGATAGTTGGGAGACATCCAGGGGTCCGAACGCTCCTCCAGCTGTGTGGAAGGATTTTTCTGAGGCCTTTCTTCGTCACTATTTGCCAGCTGAGATACGACGAGCTAGAGCTGATAAGTTCTTGAACCTTAGACAAGGTAATATGAGTGTGCGAGAGTATAGTATGCAGTTTGATTCTTTAGCAAGGTATGCTCCCCATATGGTGGCCGAGATGAGTGATAGGGTGCATTTGTTCGTCAACGGGTTGGGACCCCATCTGATAAATGAGTGTATGACAGCCTCCTTGGTAGAAGCCATGGATATTTCCCGTATTCAAGCTTATGCTCAGACCCTAGAGGATCGTAAGCGGCAGCAGAGGGCAGATATGGAGCAGGATAGGGGCCAGCATAAGAAGGCGAGATTTGCAAGGTATTCTGATGACTTAAGAGGCAGCGCCAGGCCCCAGTCTTCGAGGAGTTCGGCGCCATCTGTAGCTAGTGCTCCTCCACAGTTTCAGAGGCCTTGATATGATCTATCCTATTCTGGTCCAGGTCAGAGTTAGTAGGTATCTATATCGCAACATCATAGGGATACTAGTCAGACGAAACCCCCAACACCACGTTGTGATCGGTGCGGCAAGGCCCACTTTGGACTGTGCCGTCGAGGTTCTGATGTGTGTTATTCTTGCAGACAGCCTGGCCATATGATGCGGGATTGTCCTAACAGGGGAGGTGATGGTATGGCTCAGCCGACTAGATCTGTGTCTGGTTCTTCCTCATCAGTTCGACCTCCAGCACGGGGTTTTCAGCAGTCGACAGGTCGTGGTAGAGGTAGAGGTGGAGGGCCGAGTTCGAGTGGTGCTCAAAATCGAACATATGCTCTAGTAGGTCGACAGGATCTCGAGTCGTCTCCAGATGTTGTTACAGGTATATTATCTGTGTTTTCTTATGATGTATATGCGTTGATTGATCCGGGATCTACATTATCATATGTTACACCCTTTGTGGCTAATAAGTTTGGCATTGAACCCGAATTGATAAGTAAACCCCTTGCGGTATCTACTCCAATAGGAGATTCTGTGATTGCTAGAAGGGTATATAGAGGTTGCACCGTGATGATTTGTAGTCGTCAAACCTCGGCAGATTTATTTGAGTTAGAAATGGTTGATTTTGATGTGATACTGGGAATGGACTGGTTGGCCTCATGTTATGCAAATGTTGACTGTCGCATGAAGATGGTTAGGTTTCAATTTCCAGGTGAACCCGACATTGAATGGAAGGGGAACATTGCTACATCGGAAGGTAGGTTTATTTCCTATCTTAAGGCAAGGAAAATGATCTCAAAAGGTTACATTTATCATCTTGTTCGCATTAGGGATGCTGAGGCGAAGCTGCCTACTCTACAATCTATCCCCGTGGTCAATGAATTTCCAGATGTTTTCCCAAATGAACTCCCAGGCCTTCCTCCAGAAAGGGAGATTGAGTTTAGCATTGATGTGTTGCCTGACACTCAACCGATCTCTATCCCTCCATATAGAATGGCCCCGGCAGTGCTGCGAGAGTTGAAGGCGCAGTTAAAGGACTTGCTGGATAAGGGCTTCATTAGGCCTAGCACTTCACCTTGGGGTGCTCTAGTCCTATTCGTGCGGAAGAAAGATGGGTCATTACGGATGTGTATCGACTATCGGCATTTGAATAAGTTTACTATAAAGAACAAGTATCCACTTCCAAGAATTGACGACCTGTTTGACCAACTCCAGGGTGCCAAGTATTTCTCCAAGATTGACTTACGTTCATGGTATCATCAGGTGAGGGTTAAGGAGAAGGATATTCCAAAGACGGCCTTTCGGACAAGATATGGACACTTTGAGTTCTTGGTGATGTCGTTCGGGCTAACAAATGCCCCGGCCGCTTTTATGGATCTCATGAATACTGTATTCAGGCCCTATCTTGATGTGTTCGTGATTGTATTCATTGATGACATTCCGGTGTATTCTCGTTCGGAGGAGGAACATGCGAGCCACTTGCGGATAGTATTACAGATGCTTCAAGATCGTAAGTTATATGCTAAGCTCGCCAAATGTGAATTCTGGCTGAACTCAGTAGCATTCCTTGGCCATGTGATATCTGATGAGGGTATTAGTGTCGACACTCAGAAGATTGATGCAGTAAAGAATTGGCCGAGACCTACAACACCATCAGAAGTTCGTAGCTTCCCGGGGCTAGCAGGATATTATAGGCGGTTTGTAGAAGGGTTTTCCTCTATATCAGCACCATTGACTAAGTTAACACAGAAAGCTACCAAGTTCCAGTGGTCTAACACTTGTGAACATAGTTTTCAGGAGCTGAAGGATCGATTGACATCCGCACCGGTGCTCACTCTCCCTGAAGGAACAGAAGGATATGTGGTATATTGTGATGCCTCGGGTATAGGTTTGGGGTGCGTGTTGATGCAGCATGGGAAGGTGATTTCATATGCATCAAGACAATTGAAGAAGCATGAAAAGAATTATCCAACCCATGATTTGGAATTGGCTGCAGTAATATATGCTTTGAAGATATGGTGGCACTACTTATACGGTGTCCATGTTGACATCTACACAGATCACAAGAGTCTACAATACATCTTCAAGCAGAAAGAGTTGAATTTGAGGCAGCGTAGGTGGCTTGAATTACTGAAGGACTACGACGTCGAGATATTGTATCATCCCGGTAAAGCCAATGTTGTGGCAGATGCTCTCAACCGTAAGTCAATGGGAAGCTTAGTACATATTGATGCAGGTAGATGGGGGTTGACTAAAGAGCTTCATCAGCTAGCCAATATGAGAATCGGATTGTTAGACTCTGATGACGGAAGTGTTACTGTACAGAATACATCAGAATCATCTTTGGTAGCAGAGGTAAAAGCACGACAATATGAAGATCCTATCTTACTACGATTGAGAGAGAACATTCAGTTGTGTAAAATTACGGCTTTTGAGATCGGAGGAGATGGGGCACTGCGATACCGGGGCCGATTATGTGTGCCGAATGTAGCAGGGTTGCGAGAAAAGATTATGAATGAAATTCATCAATCCCGATATTCCATCCATCCCGGCTCAACAAAGATGTATCATGATGTCAAGGAGCAGTATTGGTGGGATAACATGAAAAAGTCTATTGCAGAATTTGTAGCCCAGTGTCCCAATTGTCAACAAGTAAAGATAGAACATCAGAAACCCGGTGGATTGCTTCAGAATATAGAAATTCCGACTTGGAAATGGGAGGTGATTAATATGGACTTCGTTATTGGATTACCTCGATCTTATCATAAGTTTGACTCTATCCGGGTGATAGTTGATCGACTTACAAAATGTGCTCACTTTCTGCCAGTTAAGACAACTTACTCGGCTGAAGATTATGCGAAGTTGTATATCAAGGAGATTGTTAGGCTTCATGGTGTGCCAGTATCTATTATATCAGATCGAGGAGCTCAATTTACGGCTAACTTTTGGAGGTCTTTTCAGAAAGGTTTAGGCACACAGGTGAATCTCAGCACTGCATTTCATCCGTAGACTGACGGACAGGCTGAACGTATCATTCAGACATTGGAAGATATGCTACGAGCATGTGTTCTATATTTTAAGGGAAATTGGGATGACCATCTTCCACTCATAGAATTTGCCTACAATAATAGCTACCATTCCAATATTAAGATGGTCCCATATGAGGCACTATATGGGAGGAGATGTAGATCACCAGTTGGATGGTTTGAAGTCGGTGAAACAGAATTATATGGGCCAGATTTGATTCACCAAGCCATTGAGAAGGTGAAAGTGATACAGGAACGATTGAGGATGGCACAAAGCAGGCAAAAGTCTTATTCCGATGTCCGACGTCGTGATCTAGAATTTGAGGTTGGTGATTGGGTTTTCCTGAGGATTTCACCAATGAAGGGTGTTATGCGTTTTGGGAAGAAAGGTAAGCTGAGTCCAAGGTATATCGGTCCGTATAAAATTCTTCAACGAATTGGACAAGTTGCTTATGAGTTAGAATTGCCATCCGAATTAGAATTTGTCCACCCGGTATTCCATGTATCTATGTTGAGGAAATGTATTGGAGACCCTTCTCGAGTTGTCCCTATCAAAGATGTTCAAGTTACAGAGGATCTATCTTATGAAGAAGTGCCAGTGGCCATATTAGATCGACAAGTCCGCAAGCTGAGAACAAAAGATGTAGCTTCCGTCAAAGTATTGTGGAGGAACAAGAATGTGAAAGAAATGACATGGGAAGCGGAAGAAGAGATGAAGTCTAAATACCCTTACCTATTCCAGGATGATGATAACAAGGATGTTGGTGGAACGCAAGATACATTATAAAGGTGAAATGGCTTTATGAGGTAAGCAATAACTTGAGAACTCTCTTCCTTAATACAAAGTGGTGATATGTAAATAATGTCCATGTCCGTAATGCTTTGTGTAGCCTTGTGTGGTCATACTTTGAGCTTCACTGCTTGCAAATTTTTCTAGTGACCATTTTATAGGGGAAAATTGACCAAATATTTCCGTTGGAATACACAATGATTTGGACTCCCCATAAACCCTTACATTCGAGGACGAATGTTCCTAAGGGGGGTAGGGTGTTACAACCCATATCCACACACGTTAGTTCATTCCATAAGTTAGATAACACAAATCCAAGAAGGAATTATCCTTGAGATGATAAGAAGTTAATCCGATTAATCTTAAGTGATACAAGGGTGCATAAGGGTGATTAACAAGTATTAGAAGTTAATCGAATCAAGGATGCTGTAACTCGTACTTTTGGGTAAACCTATAGATGCTTAGTATAATTAGGAGGTCATGATTTAAGGTATTTGAATCATATAATATCCGTATCATAGTTCTTGAAGTCAAACGAGTTATGAAACAAAAGTCGACAAAAGTTGTTGCAACTTAGGTTCATAGTTTTACCTAAACATTAGGTCAAATGTTATTAAGTATTTCTCCCAATATACTTGGAATTACGGTTTAGCAATACGACATTGGAATAGAGAGATATAGATATTTTCGTGAGACTGCACAAGCTGCTAGGTGCAAGTAGGTGAGTCACCTACTTGGTTAAATGTCGATCCAAAAGAGGGAATTTCGGGTCAGATAAGCAGCCCATTAAAAGGCTTATCTTCTGCAATATATCCCTCTTTATATTTCACAAATAACCAGACCTAAGACCCTGCAAAATTCCTCCCAAAAATTATCCACAAACCCTAATTGATTTTCCCTCTCTTTCAAGTTCAAATTGGGGGTAAATACTAGAGTTTGAAGAACCAAGTTAAAGGCTGAGTTATCCAACAACAAAGGTGAGTTTACTGCTATATTTCATACATTTATTCTGCTGTAAATTCATGGTAATTCGTTATATACATGTAGGAACTCACGGGACGGTGATCGGAAGCCGTGAGTTCAAGTTATTCACTTGTAGCGGACTGTTTTGTGGACTGTTTTGTGGACTGTTTTGTGTTGCTGTTGGGTTGCGTTTTTATTACTGTTTTGTGGAGTTTTGGAGGAGGCAGGGTGTGGAGAAACACCATATATATGTTGGGTTGTGGTCTGCTAGTTCTTCGTAATATTTTTGGGTCATTTGGTACGACTATAGTGGCCGTCATATGTATGATGTGATTAGGTTGTGTGTGGACTGTTTTGGGAGGCTCAATATGTTTATTATTGATGTTGTTTAGGCTGTTTGGTGATTGTTTTGAATGGTGTGAAGTCATATATATAGGGTAGGTGCTGTCCGTTTCATCACAAAATAGGTTGTGATTAGTACATAATAGTTGGGACGCTTAAACGTTAACGGTAGTGTCATTTCTCCTATTGTAGACTAAGGAGTCGTGACGTTTGCATAGCTTGAGGTTGTGGCAGTATATACAAGGTATGTGTGGCTATCCCTTTCCTTCTTTTGCACGACTCCGATTGTACATAATGTAATGAACGAGCTTCCAAAGATACTCTATTCTTAGAAGCTAAGCAGTACTTACATTGTTTCCCCACTTATGGAACGATTGATGTTGATGTTGCTTCTCTTATTCTTATGTTATCAATCTTGTTGGTACTTCCTGATTCCTATAAGGCTCATAGTGAAGAGTTAGTCCTAATAAGGTGTACATAGGATACCGACCTTACGTCACTCCGAAAGGTCTACAAGGTGTTTCCATGAGTCGAGCATGCATTATATATATGTATCTATTTTACTCTACCGAGCCGCGTTATAGTCGGCCGGGTACGGCACCTATTGTGCAACCACTGATCAGTTGGGTTTTACCGAGCTCCACGTGGCCGGGTACGATTCTACCGAGCCTTATAATGGTCGGGTATGTTTTTACCGAGCCTATTATGGCCGGGTACGATATGATGATGATGATGCCCACAGAGGCGTATGTTTTAAATATTATGTATTTATACATATGTATCATGCATTTCATGTCAGTAGCCCTCAGAGGTACTCAGATGTTACAGGTTGTATATTCTCTATCCCTGCTTACATTACTGTTCGTATTTATGGTTCTCTGCCTTACATACTCAGTACTTTATTCGTACCGACGTCCTTTTATTTGTGGACGCTGCATGTCGTGCTGCAGGTCCTGATAGACAGGCAGGTGCAGCTCCCCCATCACAGTAGGTTGTCCAGTTCAGCGGTGATTGGCGAGATCCCTTCTCCGGACTTGCCTTGGTCTTGGTATGCATTTTTGTTATAGACATTATGGGTATGTCGGGGCCTTGTTCCGACTATGTTGCAGCACTTATGTTCCTTTAGAGGCTCATAGACAAGTGTCGACTCATGTATAGTTTGGTATGCCTTGTCGGCTGGTTTTTGTTGTATAGTCTTTCATTTTAGCGTGGTGGCTTGTACCATATGTATATGGTTTCTTGATTGTCTGGTCATCCCATGTTATGTAGGTTCATGCAATCATATTTTATTGTTGGTTGTTTATGATCCATGTCTACCATTTATATTGGTCTCGTCAGCCTAAAAGATAATAAAGAAGGTTAGATAAAATGTACGTTGGTGCTCGGCAAGTATGGTCGGGTGCTAGTCATGGTCCTCCAGTTTGGGTCGTGACAGCCACCATATTACCCACCAACTACCCCGTACTACTACCACCCACAAGCCCAAACCTATCCACCACCACCACCACATGTATCGCGAGCCCAAACCCCACATAATATTTACCGCACACAAAACACATACCCTTTTTCTAGAGCCTACAGAAACCCAAACAAACCCAGGCCTGACCCGGAGATGAGGAATTGGGCAAAGAAAACATTCACCCCGTTGGGGGAGTCCTATACTAGCCTCTATCACAGATTGAAGGAATTGGGAATGTTTAGCCCAATTGAGCCTAAGCTTCCAAACCCACCTCCGAAGAACATCGATCAGTCGGTCAGGTGTGAGTATTGCTCAGGAGCACCAGGACACGATACTGAGAAATGTTGGAATCTGAAGAATGCTATCCAAGAACTTATTAATAGTCGGAGGATTGAAGTGCAGGCTCCGGAGGCTCCAAACATTACGCAGAACCCACGGCCAGCTCACCATGAAACGCATATGATAGAATTGGCGCAGGATGAGAGTAGTCAGAAGCCGTCCCAGTCTGTTATGATGATTAAGGCCAGTAGCTGAACGGAGAAGAAAGCTGAGAAAGGAAAAATGATTGTTGAAGAACCAGTAAAAAGGCAAACAGTGGTGGAAAATTTGAAGGTTGTAGTACCAGGCCTGAAGCCAGTATTAATAGTGAAAGGCGTGAGCGTGGAACCAGTGATTATGAGACCGGTGGTGCAGATGCCAGTGGTGAATACCAATACTATACCTTGGAACTACAACAAGGTGGCAGTGATTTACAAAGGGAAAGAGGTATCTGGAGAAATCAATGAGACGCACGGTCTAACTTGGTCCGGGAGGTGTTTTGCCCCGGAAGAGTTAAGAAAAATGAAGGTAGTGAAAGAGAATCAGTTGAAGAATCATGCGTCCGAAGAAGAAGCGGAGGAGTTCCTCAAAAAGATAAAATCGCAGGATTACTCCATAGTCGAACAGTTGAGGAAAACACCCGCACAAATCTCTTTGCTCTCGTTGTTGATCCATTCGGAAGAACACAAAAAAGCTCTGATGAAGATATTGAACGAGGCGCATGTCCCGGAGAAGATCTCGGTTTGTCATCTTGAAACGATTACCAATAAGATCTTCGAGTCCAATAAGATTACGTTCTTAGACAGTAAATTGCCCGTTGAGGGAACCGAGCACAATAGGGCGCTTTATCTTACAGTGAAGAGCGAGGAGTCGGTGGTTACCAGAGTGTTGATAGATAATGGTTCAAGCGCAAATATTTGCCCGCTGTAAACTCTTGGAAAGCTGAATATCAGTCCGGATAGAATTCAGAGAAACAGTATAAACGTGAGAGGATTTTATGGTGGAAGTAAGAACACTTTGGGAGACATCGTCTTGGAGGTGACCATTGGGCCCGTGGATTTTACAATGGAATTTCAGGTATTGGACATTGCTATGTCTTACAATTTATTGTTGGGCCAACCATGGATCCACGCAGCCAAAGCTGTGCCGTCATCCTTGCACCAAATGGTCAAATTTGAATGGGTGCAACAAAAAGTCGTGGTGCATGGAGAGGAAAATACATGCAATGTTGTGATGCCATTTGATGATGCTGATGGAGACAAAGGTCCTTGGGTATACCAGGCGACGGATACCATAAAAGTGAACAAAATTGCTGAGGGAGAGAAACTGCCAATCCCTACGGTAGCACCTACTGCTGTGATGGTGGCCAGGGAAATGGTTAAAAACGGGTTTGCACCAGGAAAAGGGATGGGGAAAGCTTTGCAAGGAATCACCCAACCAGTTCAGCTGCCAGTGAACAAAGATACTTTCGGCTTAGGGTTCAAACCCACCTACGCCGACATCCAAAAAGCCTACAAAACCAAAAAGATCTGGACCCTGCCTAAGCCTATACCCAAACTATCCGACACATTTGCCAAGCCTGGTACTAAAAATCTGACATCTGCTGTGTCAAGGTACATTGAGACCCGACCCGATGAAGAGCTCTTGATGAGGTTTGAGAAGATATTTGGGGATGTGAACATGGTTGAAATGGGGGAAGGTACTAGTAGGATGGACGTGCAATTTGTGGGATCTAGTGTTATGCTCAACAACTGGGAAGCCAATCCTTTGCCAATCAGGAAGGAGTCTTGGTAGTTAGCTCTTGAAAATTCATCATCATTTCCCTGGAAATGAAATTGTTACTTTTTGTAGTCCTCCCACCCCCCATGAAAAGAGAAAAAAAATCAAAATGTATCCCAAACTTTGTTCATCTTTTTAATATCAATGAAATGTAGTTTCTTCTTTATTCATTTTTGCCTTATTTTTATCTTTTCTTCTGTATAGTTCCATATGTGCTGATTCTGATGACATGTCATGCATGAAGGATTCTCGACCCAGTTCTGACAGTCGCATTATCATACAAGAAATTAAGGAGGATAGTGAGATAGAATGTGAGGATGAGGAAGCCCTGGAGGAAATAAGTAAGGACATGAACCAATATGAGAAAAAGCCCAAATCGAATTTGAGTGAGACTGAATCCATCAATTTGGGGAGCGAAGATAATGTCCGGGAAACAAATATTAGTGTTCATTTGGAGGCACCCCTCAGGGAAGAATTGATAAGGTTGTTGCATGAATTCAAGGACATCTTTGCTTGGTCCTATGATGACATGCCCGGACTTAGTACAGACTTGGTGGTACACAAGTTGCCTATTTATCCCGAATGCAGGCCAGTAAAGCAAAAGTTGCGAAGGTTCAAAACAAACATCAGTGTAAAGATAAAAGAAGGGGTGAATAAGCAGTTTGAGGTGAAGGTCATACGAGTCTCCAAATACCCCACCTGGTTGGCGAACGTTGTGCTGGTCCCAAAGAAAGATGGAAAAAGCAGAGTGTGTGTGACTACAGATACCTTAAAAGAGCCAGTCCAAAGGATGACTTCCCAATACCAAACTTCCATATATTGATCGACAATTGCGCCAAGCATAAGATCGGTTCATTCGTAGATTGTTATGCCGGTTATCACCAGATCCTGATGGACGAAGAAGATGCAGAGAAAACTGCTTTCATTATACCTTGGGGAACATATTACTACAGAGTAATGCCGTTTGGATTGAAGAATGCCGGGGAAACTTATATGAGGGCAATGACCACGATGTTTCATGACATGATGCACCAAGAAATCGAAGTGTATGTGGACGATGTCATCATAAAGTCCAAGAAGCAACATGATCATGTGAGGGATTTGAGAAAGTTTTTCCAAAGACTCCGGAGGCACAATCTTAAACTCAATCCTGTGAAATGCGCCTTCGGAGTACATTCAGGGAAGCTGTTGGGGTTCATAGTGAGTCGGCGAGGTATTGAACTAGATCCATCAAAGATCAAGGCCATCCAAAGTCTACCTCTGCCGAAGAACAAGAAGAAAGTAATGAGCTTATTGGGGAGGTTGAATTACATTAGTCGGTTCATCGCTCAGTTGACATCAACACGTGAGCCGATCTTCAAGTTGTTAAAGAAAGATGCAGCAGTGAAATGGACTGACGAATGTCAGGAAGCCTTCGACAACATCAAGGAATATTTAGCCAATCCTGCAGTGTTAGTTCCTCCAGAGCCGGGGCGACCTCTGATTTTGTACCTAACAGTGCTTGACAACTCCTTTGGTTGTGTGCTAGGGCAACACGATGAGACGGGCAAGAAAGAGCAAGCTATATATTACCTCGGTAAGAAGTTCACATCTTACGAGGTGAAATATACTCAGCTAGAAAGAACTTGTTGTGCATTGATCTGGGTGGCTCAGAAATTGAAGCATTATTTGTCAGCATATACCACATACCTCATATCACGGTTAGATCCTCTGAAATACATATTTCAGAAGCCTATGCCTACAGGAAGACTTGCTAAATGGCAGATTCTGCTCACAAAATTTGACATTATTTATGTAACTCGTACGGCGATGAAGGCGCGGGTGGTTGCGGACCACTTAGCAGAGAACCCCGTAGATGATGAATATGAGCCATTAAAGATGTATTTTCCAGATGAGGAGGCAATGAATGTTGAGGAAATAGAACAGGATGAGAAGCCAGGATGGAAGATGTACTTCGACGGAGCCGTCAACAGTAAGGGAGTTGGTATCGGAGCAGTAATCATTTCGGAAATGGTTCAACACTATCCCGTCACAGCTCACCTTCGATTTTTTTGTACCAACAACATGGCCGAATATGAGGCGTGTATCTTGGGATTAAGGATTGCAATAGACATGGGTATTCAAGAGATTTTGGTCATGGGTGACTCAGATCTCTTGGTACACCAAATCTAGGGAGAATGGGAGACGAGAGATTTGAAATTGATACCTTACCGGCATTGTTTGCATGAGTTGTCCCAAAGATTCCAGTTCATAGAATTCAAACACATCCCAAGAATGCACAACGAGGTCGCAGATGCTTTGGCCACACTGTCCTCCATGCTGCATCATCCAGACAAAACCTATATAGATCCACTCCAGATCCAGGTGCGTGATCAAATTGCTTACTGCTTTGCTGTGGAAGGAGAATTGGATGGAGAACCCTGGTATCATGACATCAGGGAATACCTGAAGGCTGGTAAATACCCGGAGCAGGCCACTAGAGATCAGAAAAGATCTATCAGACGCTTGGGTAATGGTTTTTTCCTCAGTGGAGGAGTTATATATAAGAGAACGCCAGACCTGGGGTTATTGAGGTGTGTGGATGCACAACAAGCTGAAGAGATTGTGATTGAAGTACATGATGGAGCATGTGGACCCTATATGAGCGGATATGTCCTAGCAAAGACGATTCTGAGAGCCGGGTATTATTGGCTCACTATGGAACGTGATTGTATCAGGTACGAGAGGAAATGTCACCAATGCCAAGTACATGGAGATCTAATTCACTCCCCGCCATATGAATTGCATACAATGCCTGCACCTTGGCCATTTGTCGCCTGGGGCATGGATGTTATCGGTCCGATAGAGCCAGCAACTTCCAATGGGCATAGATTCATTTTGGTTGCAATCGATTATTTCACCAAGTGGGTTGAGGCGAAGACATTCAAGGCAGTGACAAAGAAAGCGGTGGTGGACTTTGTGCATGAGAATATTATATGCCATTACGGAATTCCCAAGGTGATCATCACGGATAATGGAGCCAATCTAAATAGTCACCTCATGACAGAAGTTTGCCAGAGATTTAAGATCGCACATCGCAATTCCACACCTTATAGGCCAAAGGCGAATGGGGCAGTAGAAGCGGCAAATAAGAATATCAAGAAGATCCTCAGGAAAATGGTGGAGGAATCCAGGCAATGGCATGAGAAGTTACCTTTTGCTCTTATGGGTTATCGCACGACAGTGCGTACTTCTATTGGAACCACACCTTATTCATTGGTGTATGGGACCGAGGCTGTTATACCCGCAGAAATAGAAATATCGTCATTACGGATCATAGCTGAGGCTGGAATAGATGACGAAGAATGGGTAAAAGCCCGGCTGGAACAACTAAGTCTGATTGATGAAAAGAGATTGGCCGCAGTTAGCCATGGGCAATTGTATCAACAGAGAATGGCCAGAGCATACAATAAAAAGGTGCGTCCTCGGAAGTTTGAATTCGGACAACTCGTATTGAGACGTATTTTACCGCATTGGGACGAGGCAAAAAAGAAAATTTGCGCCAAATTGGCAGGGACCATTTGTGGTATCGCGGGTGTTTTCCAATGGAGCATTATATTTAACTGATGTCGGAGGAAAGTGCGTAGAGACTGCTATCAATTCAGATGATGTCAAAAGATACTATGTATGACTCCTTTTCAATTG
Organism: Nicotiana noctiflora; assembly: GCA_032618575.1. Classification (NCBI taxonomy): domain Eukaryota; kingdom Viridiplantae; phylum Streptophyta; class Magnoliopsida; order Solanales; family Solanaceae; genus Nicotiana; species Nicotiana noctiflora. The sequence continues at coordinate 1,636,355 of JASVEL010012412.1, read as the reverse complement.
TATGTTTGTATTTTGTTGTGATTTTGGAATTGAAATGACGAAGGCGTTTCATTCTCTATCCAAACACTTTATCCATTGATACCCCCTTTGAGCCTTGATTAATATATTCTTTCATACCCCTCTCTCGGAATCACTTATAGCACAATAAAGAAAATGAAAATTGAAATTGACAAAATGGAAAATGATGAACGAACGAAAAAAAAATCGGGAAAAAGTCAAATTCATTAATTGATGACGTTTAATGAACTACATCTGACTTGATCTCGAAAGGGTACGTAAGCAGCCTCGCTGAGGTTCAGTCACGACAAAGAAAAATCCAAAAATTCCCCACATATTGAAACTAGGGCAGAAGGTATGTTGAATAATTCCGAGATTTGTAAATATTTTTGAACCCTCGTAAATTTTGAGCCTTTATACCTTTCTTTCTTTAACCTTTCCAAAAGCCATGTTACGGTCCAAAGAAAGACCTTTTGATCAATTCCAAAATGATAACAGATACAATGAAGGAAGAGCAAGACATTGGACAACACACGCGGTATAAGAAAACAAAAGACAAAAGGAAAAATGAAAAAAAAAATGAAAAATGAGAGAGTCTCATCAGTGAAAACCTTAACCGGCACTGTGAGGCGATTGTGAGTTTGAGAGAAATAAAATGAGAGAGTCTTGCCTGTGAAAAACTTTAACGGCACTACAGGGTGATTGTGAGGTTGAGAAAGAATAAATGAGAGAGTCCTATTGGTGAAAACCTTTCGAGGCACCGTAGGACGATCGTACGGATTACCATGAAAAGAGAAAAGGCAACAAAAAATAGTATCGGTTTGGTTTGAAAACAATTCGGAGTCAAAATAATGATTGGAACGAACTGGGTCGGAGTTTAAATATATGGCATGGTCAGCGGAATCAGCCAACAAACGTCCAGATAAGTTATATCATCTCTCCAAAACACCCTTACCCTCTTTCATTTTTCTGCATTTCATTGTTTACCTTTTGAGAGCTAACTACCAGCTCCTGTTGAGAAAGCTGAAACAACACTGGATCGGAAAGAAAAGAAGAGGTGCGGAGAAAATAAAGAAGTTTGGCAAACATGGTCAAAGGAAAACAAAACAAAACAAAAAAGGAAAAAGTAAGAAAATATAAAAAGAGTTCGCAAGAGATAGGCAGCTGAAAAACCACACAGTGGGACAAAAAGCAAAAAAGAGGAAAGCAATAAAAGGCAGGGACGGCAGATGCCAGTTGCTACCAGTTTATATCTAATAAATTTTGTTTCATGATTCATATAGGAACAAATTGTCACTAATCACTTTAAAGTGAATGTGACCAATGTGGAAAAATATAAAACACCAAAAAGAGAAAGTTTGTCAATAAGTGGAGAAATTCACAGGTGAAAGACAATCGGTCAAAGAAAATACCAAAAAAAAAGAGGAAGGTAGCACCTTTAAAATCCATTACCCGGTTATCAAGCTGAGGAAATACATTTCATGCATTTTTAATTTATGGCTAGGCGCCCACCTATATAACGGGGGAATACTTTTCTGCACTGCATTTCATGCATTTTCAATTTTTGTCCAAGCGCCCACCTATCTAACGAGGGAATACTTTTCTGCACTGCATTTCATGCATTTTCAATTTCTGTCCAGGCGCCCACCTATCTAACGAGGGAATACTTTTCTGCACTGCATTTCATGCATTTTCAATTTCTGTCCAGGCGCCCACCTGTCTAACGAGGGAATACTTATCTGCACTGCATTTCATGCATTTTCAATTTCTGTCCAGGCACCCACCTATCTAACGAGGGAATATATTTCTGCACTGCATTTCATGCATTTTCAATTTTTGTCCAGGCGCCCACCTATCTAATGAGGGAATACTTTCCTGCACTGCATTTCATGCATTTTTAATTTTTGTCCAAGCGCCAACCTATCTAACGAGGGAATACTTTTCTGCACTGCATTTCATGCATTTTCAATTTCTGTCCAGGCGCCCACCTTTCTAACGAGGGAATACTTTTCTGCACTGCATTTCATGCATTTTCAATTTCTGTCCAGGCGCCCACCTATCTAACGAGGGAATAGTTTTCTGCACTGCATTTCATGCATTTTCAATTTCTGTCCAGGCGCCCACCTATCTAACGAGGGAATACATTTCTGCACAGCATTTCATGCATTTTCAATTTCTGTCCAGGCGCCCACCTATCTAACGAGTGAATACTTTTCGGCACTACATGTCATGCATTTTCAATTTCTGTCCAGGCGCCCACCTATCTAACGAGGGAATACTTTTCTACACTGCATTTTCATGCATTTTCAATTTCTGTCCAGGCGCCCACCTATCTAATGAGGGAATACTTTTCTGCACTACATTTCATGCATTTTCAATTTCTGTCCAGGCGCCCACCTATCTAACGAGGGAATACATTTCTGCACTGCATTTCATACATTTTCAATTTCTGTCTAGGCGCCCACCTATATAACGAGGGAATACATTTCTGCATATTTACTTCCTGCAATTTATGGTTTATGTTAGCTAAAAGCCCACACTGGGGCAGAAGAAAAAGTTTGTTGTTTTTGTTTTGTTTTGAGCAGGCTTTAGCTCGAGGACAAGAAGTATCATTGAAAATCAAAAAAAAAGGGAAAGCAAGGAAAGAAAATCGACAAAAAATAGAGTCGGCATCACAGAAAATAGAGAAAAAATAGAAGGAGAAGCAAACAAAAGCTACGATAGGAACAACTGTAATTGTAGGATCATAGCTTAGAATAGCTTCTTCATTTTACATTTCCCCCCGGTGTAATAAGGAGTAGGTCAGTAGTCATAACAGTGTCAATGCAACAGCAAAGTCTTGGTAGTTTTAAACTACCAGACCTTCCCAAAGTACACTGACCTGATTCCTGTTTAGCCTAGGATATGTAGGCAACCTCTAAAGCAGGGTGCGGTTAAAAGGTTTTCCAAAAATGCTTTCACGGAATGTTCCAATGTGCAAAAATCTCTCATTACTGCTCACTTGTCTTTGCAATGAAACTCTTCGTGTTCCCGAGCAAAGAGGGGCATCTGTAAGAACATGATTTTTGCACCGGGCAAACAATTCCAAAATTAAAATAAATATACTTTTGAGTGCAATTGCATGCCTTATTTGAATTTAGCTACATTTTGTGTGTTTGAATAATTGGAAATTAGAAAAAAATCAAAAAAAACTTAAGTACTTACTTTGTTTGAATTAATTAGTTTTAAGAAGAAAATCATCAAAAATAGTTTTAAATAGTGAAAATTAGTAGAAAAATTGCAAAAAATATTAGATAATTAGTGTAAGTAGGAAATTAAGTTTTTTAAAATAATACAAAAGAAAAGAAAATAAAATACAAAATAAAATACATGAAAATAATTAAAACATTAGAAAATACAAAAAAAATACATTTGGGTATAATTGTTCTGGGCCAAAAGATCTGAATTAAATGGCCCAAATGCATTGGCCCAAGGTAACCGGTCCAAGTTCATTAAGGATAGATGATCTCAGCCGTCCATCAGGCCAAATCCAACGGCCAAGAAATAATCCTGAATTAAGTCAAGAGGTAAATGTGAGACTCAATCTCCACCGTTCATTCAGGTTAAATCCAACGGTTGGAATAATTAGCGGAGTTATTTAATTAATTGAGATGTGAGGATTAATCAGAGCCGTTCGATTGAAATGATCTGACGGAAGAGACCTTTGGTCTCATTAGCAATTGAACGGCGTCGTTTTAGTAACGCTGCTGAGGGCCATTGATCTTCATCAAACCAACGGCCCAGATCACCTTATACCCCTCGCCTATAAAAGGCTTTGGTCTGAGAAGACCAGCCATTTCTAGAAAGTCCTAACCCTAGCCGCCTTCAGTCTCTCCCTCTTCTTCTTCCTTCACCTTCTTCACAGACCTCGCCGGCCATGGAGGCCACCACCTCCCACGCTGGTCTCCGGCCATCCTCTCACCCCTCCTCTTATCTTCTTCTTCTTCTCCACCTCAAACGACCTTCAAAACCTTAGAAACCCTAAAGAACCCCCTTTGTTCTTGACTCGCCGGTCACCGGAACCTACCTCCGGTGACCACCAAAGAATGAGAATCCCTTCCAAACCAATGCCAAATGGACCGCCTTGGCCCGATCTACCTAACCCTACCACTCACTTCCCTCGAATCTCCTGGAGCTCCTCGAATATCCCAAAAAGGGTCGTCGGAAACCTAACTCCGGCGACTCGGAACCCAAGCCCAATCAAGATCTCACCTTTACCATTTCTAAATACCCACCCCTAACCAAAAAATCCCAAAAGGCTTCGTCTTGAAGTCTAACAAGAAATCCAGAAAAGAAATAAAAAAAAATAAGAAAAACGAAAAAAATGAAACAAAGGAAAAGGGTCCGAGAGTCTGGAAAGAAAGGATGTGAAAAGGAATAAAAAGGGGAAAGCTTGGGGGACAGACCCCGCTAAGCTAAGTACTCCTCCTCTATGTTTATTTTCTTGCTTTCTTTGTTTTATTTGTGCTTCTTCTTGTCTTGTATGGTTCTGTCTTCTTTTTCTCTCTTTAGATTCTATATTTTATGCTTGGCATGTTAGTATTAGGTTTTTTTTTAGTCTGCTCATCCTTCGTATTTCTTTTCTTGTTTGTCTGTTCATATTCTCTTGTTTCTTACCTTTCATCTTGTATATTCTTGCTTGTTTTTGCTGTTTTTCTTTATATTTTGAAATACCATGACTACATCTGTTAGTTTAGTTTTCTTAACTTGCTTATCTTCTTATTTGTTTCTTGTGTTAGTGGCTTCTCTGATTCTAAAGACTTGCGTAGTATTAGAGTTCATCTTGACTGTTCTTCTTCTTTTCATTTCTTGTGGTTCTTCTGTTCTGTTATCATGTTCTTTTCTTTTGAGTCTTCAATATCGTGTCTAGTCCTTTCTTTTAGTGATTCTCTGTTTAGATTTTGTTCTGACTTGGAGACTCATCTCTCTTTTGTCTTTGCCTTTTGTTTCCTGTTAACTTATTCCATTTTTATGTTTAAGCTTTATTTCTATTAGCTCTCAATAAGGATTCAATGAGTCTTTTCTTCTGAGTTTTTCATGTTTAGTTTTAGTGGTAGGACTAACTGTTAGCAATTTCCATGCTAGCCTCATAACTGAGCTGGTCCTACTTCACCTATTACTGACTGTTTCTGAGAGTTTAATATGTAAGAACTATTGTGTCATGAACCTTGGTGATTTTGAAGTTTTTCAAATGTCATATGACTTGAACTAGGAGTAATTAGGTAAGAATTGACATGGAATCATACTTTATCACATGTAGTCTAATAATATGAGTTAATGTACTGAAATTCAACCATATCAATTGTCTCCTCTGAGTTTGGGTTGATTAATCCATTTTATTTGATCATGTGTGTTTCTGTGTGCAATACATGTTGAGAATGATTAAGTTTTGCTAGTTTTTATTGATTATGAATGTCTGATTAACTGATTGAACCGTAGGGGATTGGTTATAGCTGCTAGTGCTAGGTTCCATAAAAATGGCTATTTTTAAAATAGGCTTAAAACTGAAAATGAACAAAAATAGGTTATTAGGTAATAAGTGACCAAAAGAGTGGTCAATTTTACAAATTTACCAACTCTATAAGGTCCAAACGCACATGTCCACCTCAAAAGGGGCTGGTTGTGCAAAACTAGTTAAGCTTGCAAATGCAGGCTTACCAAGGCTCATTTGAGCCCTGAATCTCAGGTGGCTAAGTCTGCAAAGACTTTAGCACAGCCTGTGATCAGTCAAAGGCTGGGATTTCCAAAATTGGCTAAGTCTGCAAATGCAGACTTGCCCAGGCTCTTTTTGAGCCCTGAACCTTAAGTGGCCAAACCTGCAAAGGCTTTGGGCCCAATGGTGTTCAGCAAATGGGTTTAATTACCCAAGCCAAGTCTCAACTTGAGACGGGCTAAAATTTAAATAGGGTAAGTGCAATAATAAGGCAGACTAGTCCTGCAATTAGCTTTAAAATGAACTAAATAGGTTAATTAGCTAAAGATGAAGTGAAATAGGTTATGTTTTAAATAATAGAGCTGGGCAGTCCATAAATACCAATGCAAGGACTGGCCATAGGTTAAATAAGTCTAAATATGTTGAAAACCTGACCTAGGTAGGTCGGGTAATTCAGCAGTGTCCCTAGGGGCATAAAAAGAAGCCAAAAGTTAATTTGGTAAATAGTTTGATCCATGTGGGGTTATGGGAGTCATTTGTACCCCTGATTTCTGAAATTTTGTAGAAGTTTAAGGGTATAATGGTCTCCTTAAAAAGGCAAATCTGTAAAAATCTTTCACCCCCAAGGTTATATTAGTAAAAGGCCCCAAAAGGGAATCTTTAGAACCTTCCAGCACATGCTGGAAGGGTTTTGGTAACCGATTTTTGGGGCCTAAGTGTAAGTTTTATACTTTTAAGAGGGGAGAAGTGGGATTTAATCCCAAACTTTCTCCCCAAGTCATCAGCCCATTCCCACACCTATAAATACTCCTGAAAAGAGTGAATAAGGGGGTTATGAAATTGATTCTGTTCTGAAATTTATTCTTGGCTTCTTCAAATAATTCTTAACCTGGCTTTTGAAGGAAAAGTTCAGAAATAATAGCATTAATATAGCAATAGGCTTTTTCCTGCATTATTTCAAGTGAGAATTTGTTGATATCCATTTGATCCTTGTGGGTTTTGCTCGTGTATTTGCTTGTATTTCTACTTGCTCTTGTTGTGGTTTTCTATTTTGTGGATATTCAATCTCCCTGTTGCATTTGCCGTTTGTGTCTCTTTGCTGTGGTTACTTGCTCTTAATCCCCCTAGAACTCGTTGGCTTTTATCTTGTTGATCCAAGTACATTTCCTTGTTCAAATGAAGATGTACTGTTGAAATGCTTAAATGGAATGAAGTTCAAGTGTTAATTAATTGTTATTCTGTATTTTGATTTATTCTTATGATTAATAGTTTAATATAGCTTAGATCTGTATTATATGTAGTGTAGTATCTCTAAGTAGATAAAAAAAACAAAAATAATAACAGTGTAATAGCTAGATATGGTAGTGGTAGTATAGTCATAAATGGCAAGTCACCTAGTTAAAAGTAGGTAAAACCTTAAAATGAGTTAATTAGCTGTAGTTTAAATTGTTAACAGCATCATCACAATCAGAATACAAGTCATGCTCATGTAGTTAATCACGTCTGCGAATCAGTATATTGATACAAATAAGTTCGAAAAGGATAAGAACAGTTAAAAGGAATAATGAGTCACTTATAACTGGGTCTACGATACTGGATAAGCCAAAGTCATTAGAATCATTAACATAACTGTGTACATATCATGGGATCACCTAGCATTAGACAATCAACTGTCATTAGTAAGTAATTAAACTGTTTGAATCATGCTTCATATAGCTAAACCATCTGCTCTTAGTTGTTTGGTTAATAACTTTCAATTTTTGTATAGATCAGCATTTAAGAAAGAGTAGAAGTAGTCGGATTTCAAGTTATTTTAGTCTAAGGTTAAAATGAATCATATTGTACAGTGACTTTCATTTCCTGATAAATAAATAAAAGTGATTTGGTTTCGTTCCTAATTCTGAGTGCCTGTTTCTTTTATGAATTCTGCATGTTACTTTTTGTTATTATTACCTCAATTTGGTTGGGGCCCAATAAACGTCGTGGGCCTGAACCCTTATGCAAGACCAACTAGGCTGATGAGCAGAAGCTCGAAGACATCCTGGGCCTTTAAATCCTAGGCATGTTTAATGCCCATTTAAATAAGAGAGTAAAGATCTAGGCCCAATAAACAATAGAAATAACACGGGCCTGGAACATTTAGTACCACATGCGGTTAAGGAAAAAACATATATAGAAAATATAGTTAGATACATAGGATTGGACTTTTAACAAATAATTGGGACGAGCCTCGTACGACATTAAACAAGCGGGGCCCCCTTTAGTAATAAGATAACATAATTAGATCCGGGAAGACTAATAGTAAATTCCATAGTCTTACCCAAAATAATTCAAAGCCGATAGACTGTTTAGGGCACAACTTAATACACTTTCCTATGAACGAGTGTGCACCTGGTGCAACTCAAATCTTAAATCCCGGCAAACCTGAAATATACCAAAAGTCACAGGCGTACTGGTTGCGGTGTGACTCAAGGTGTGTTTTCACGATGTCACAAATCTATAAAATATTAAAGTAAAAGCACATATATGTTGTTAAAATCTGTAATGAGTCAAACAAGAGTCAAGAACGACGATTGAGCGACCGTGCTAAAACCACGGAACCCGGGAATGCCTAACACCTTCTCCCAGGTTAACAGAGTTCCTTATCCAGATCTTTGTTTCGCGGACATTATTAAAAGAGTCATTTCCTCGGATTCCGGATTAGCCGATGACTTGGGACACCATTATTATCTCAAGTGACGACTCTGATAATTCAAAACAAAATCCCTAACCGATTGTCCTTTAAGTGGAAAAACTCCTTCCTCTATGTTATTATATCCATCTCGGGTATTTGAACATCGAGGTATACCCTACAAGCACACATATTTTTGTGTCATCTGCGGGTGTAGTAAAAAGGGAGGTGTGACAGTAACACATACTGACTCGTTCCGTGGCCACATCCTACCATGTCCATTGACGTTCTGACATGTCATGACACGTCCTGACACGTGCCATGGCCATGTCGTAACACGTCCTGACCCGTGCCATGCCCTTATACTGCACTGTCCTGCAACGTCTTGACACATCATGTGGCCACGTCCTGCGACGTCCTGACCGATGACATGGCCATACCCTGCCATGTCTTGTGACATCGTGACACATCCTGAAATGTGCCATGGCTATGTCCTGACACGTGCTGACCCGTGCCATGCCCACGTCCTGCCATGTATTAACACGTCATGTGGCCACGTCCTACAACATCCTAACACGTCCTGACCCGTGCGATGGCCACGCCTTGGCATGTCCTGCGACGTCCTAACATGTCCTAAAACGTGCCATGGCCATGTCCTAACACGTCGTGACAGGTGACATGCCCATATCCTGCCATGTCATGCGATGTCTTAACACATCTTATGGCAGCATCCTAACACGTCCAAAATCGTGCCATGGCCATGTGCTGACACGTCTTGACCCGTGCCATGCCCATATCATGCCATTTCATATGACGTCCTAACACGTCGTGTGACGTCCTGATATGTCCTGGCCCGTGCCATGGCCACACCTTGCCATGTCCTGTGATGTCCTGACACGTGCCATGGTCTGACATGTCCTAACCCTTGCCAAGCCCTTGTCCTACCATATCATGCGACGTCCTAACACATCGTGTGGTTGCATCCTGCAACGTCTTGACCCTTGCCATAGCCATGCCCTACCATGTCCTACAACATCCTGACACGTCCTTAAACGTGCCATGGCCATGTCCTGACACGTTCCTTACTCGTGCCATGCCCATGTCCTACCATATTCTGACACGTCTTGTGGCTACGTCTTGTGACATCCTAAAACGTTCTGACCCGTGCCATGGCCTCTCCTTGTCATGTCCTGCAACATCTTCACACGTTCTAAAATGTGCCATTGCCATGTCTTAACACGCCTGACACGTGCCATGCCTATGTCCTGCCATGTCCTGCGACGTCCTGACACGTCCTGTGGCCACGTCCTGCAGCATCCTGACACATCATGACCCGCGCCATGGACATGCCCTGGAATGTCCTGTGACATCATGAAAGGTGCCATGGCCATGTCCTTACATGTCCTTACCCGTGATATGCCCGGGTCCTATCATGTCCTGCAACATCCTGCAATGTCTTGTCACCATATCGTGTAATGTCTTGACAAATCCTTACCCGTTCCGTGGCCATGTCTTGAGCCGTTAGCTATCAGTCGGTAGTTCACCCCTCAAGAGGATCCCACCGATCAACTTCTGATGCACCACTCAAGGGGATCCCACCGATCAACTTCCTTTCACTTTACGGGTTTACTTTCCTATTGACTCGCTCAAATACTAGACTACTTTGTCTGTATTTCAAGATATGTCAAATGGGGAGCCCACAGTCTAGCGTCCTGATTGTGCATATGCCGAAGAAGGCTAGATGCGTGCACTGCCTACCACATTCAAGGAGATGTCATTCCACGAGCATATCAAAAGCTTGGGCTTTGGCCGCCCCCTAATCCATGCTGGTTCACACCCCGAGTCTATCGGTGGACCGGGTCAACACCCTTTTACATCCGATCGTGGTGTATCGCGGCCCCATCCACTTCCCTCCCGACAATTTCAAGCACTCTTCGACTCTCTTCTCCAAGTCTTTTTCATCTTTCCCTCACGGTAATTGTTCGCTATCGGTCTATCACCCGTATTTAGCCTTGGAAGAAATTCACCGCCCAATTTGGGCTGCATTCCAAAATAACCCGACTAGTAGACAGTTCCTATGACATGGCCATGGCTAAGGATCTAACCTAGCCACACAAGCCAAACACCACTTATGTGCCACATCTACACTTGCCTCGCCGATACAAGCCAACAATAGCTCTAACACGCGAGGTGCAACCATGTGTTGTTGCTGATAACAATGTTGTAAAGCCAAGACAAGACTCACAAAGCACGAATAGGGTATTGATGCAATACCAGACACAACCCAAAACAACCAACAAAAATCGACAATTTATTGAGCTTTTCCCCATGCGCATGGCACCTTTCAATGCTACTTGCACGATGTATTGTTGTTCTATTGCAAAAATCCATCAGCCGTCACGAGCGATATCACCTCGCGATGTTGCCCACAACAACCTATGGCAATGGACATCTACTGAGCTTTACGCTATGCGCATGGCACCTTGTGGCGCTACTTGTACGATGCACCACCGTTCGTTATCAAAAGACATCAACTTCCATAAGTGGGTTGGGGGGGGGGGGGGGCAGACATAACCAACAACAATCGATAGTAATTGCCAACTTACTAAGCTTCGCCCCATGCACATGGAACCTTGCGGTGCTACTTGCATGATGCTTTGCCATTTTATTGCCAAAAGTCATCAATCGCCATGAGTGATGTTGCCCGAAACACCCGATAGCAATGGACATCTACTAAGCATTGCCCCATGTGCAAGGCACCTTGTGGCGGTACTTGCATGATGATCTGCCATTCATTTTCTAAAGCCATCAGTTTCCACGAGCGATGCCAGACACAACCTGCAACAGCTGATGGCAATCACTAACTTGCTAGTCTTCTCCCTATGTGCAAGGCCCCTTGTGGCGCTACTTGCACATTGCTTTGCCGTTCTATTGCTAAAAGCCATTTGCTACCACGAGCGATGTCGCCTCCCCATTTTGCTCGGAACATCCAGTGGTAATCGACACTTATTAAGCTTCGCCCCATGCGCATGACACCTTGTGGTGCTACTTGTATGATGCTCCACTTTTTGTTGCCAAAAGCCAATGTTTGCCACGAACGTTGTCACCCCCAGGCATGCTACGAGCCCACACGAGTACTTGCCAGCGTGGTTTGTGAACTTCGGGGACGTAGCATGGTCAAGCATGCATGCCCCCTATGCTCATGCCCCATGCCAGCGTCCCCCATGCTTGCCTGCACTACCTAGTAGCAAGCACTTGACGTGCCTTTTAACACCTCTACACCCCATACATATGCTTAAAAATGCAAGTTTCAGTAGTAGACATGTTTTGTCTAGAGAATCATAATGGAGTTGTACAACACCAAAAAGACAAAACCAAGGTACAACTTAGCTAATATATTCACTAATGACTTTTAAACATTGTAAATAAATTTTTTTACAAAAAGATATATTTCATTTTTATTTTTATTATAAAACGAAAAATACTTGGAAAAATAGTAAAAAATAGGAAAATTATTATAAAAATTCAAAAAACAATGGAAAAAATTTCCGTTACATCTAGTAATAATATTACACATAAAAGAGTAATTATTTTTATAAAAAACTAACATAAAATTATTTAAAATTACAAAAAATGCATAAAATTAATCAAAAGAGATAAAAAAAATAGGTAAAATACATAATATTTTTATAAAATCATATGGATGACCAACCATCATTACTCATGAGGAACTTCCATTGCCGCAACCGCTATAAGTGATTCAACTTCAAACCGCCGGCACCAACCACGAAGCGTTGACCAACCGTCGTCGGTCGCTACCACTCGAACCATTTCTACTTTCCACCACCGCCACCAATGACCACTACCATCATTGCGCTTGAAATGTTGGGAGGCATTGGCTAGCACTAGACATTGAGCAGCGTGGAGCGGCTCAATGTCTTGTGCATGATGCTAAACCGTTAGAAATGAAATCATTGTCTAAAGCAATCTGCTACCACGAGCGATGCCAAACACAACCTGCAACAACCAATGGCAATCCGCAACTTGCACGAAACCTGCAAAGCATGGCATCGCTCGTGGCGGGTGATAGCTTTAGATAATGAATGGCGGATCATCGTTCAAGCAACACATGTCCTGACATGTAATGCAATGTCTTGATACGTCCTGTGACATTCTTACCCATGCCATGGCCACGCCTTGCCATGTCCTGCGACGTACTGACACATCCTGACATGTGCCATGGCTATGTCCTGACACATCCTGACCCATGCCAAGCCTTTGTCCTGCCATGTACTGTGACGTCTTTACACATCCTGTGGCCACGTCCTGCGACGTCCTGACCCGTGCCATGGCCATGCCTTGCCATGTTCTATGATAAACATGCCATGGCTATGTCCTGACACGTCTTGACCCATGCCATGCCCACGACTTGCCATGTCCTAACACATCCTGTGGCTACGTCTTGCGATGTCCTGACACGTCCTGACCCGTGCCATGGCCTCACCCTGCCATGTCCTGCGATGTCAAACACGTCATGAAATGTGCTATGGCCATGTGTTGACACGTCCTGACCCGTGCCATGCCTACGTCCTAACATGTCATCTTATGTCCTGACTTGTCCTATGGCACGTCCTAACATGTACCATGGACATGACCTGGCATGTCCTGCAACGTCTTGACACGTCCCAAAACGTGCCATGGCCATGTTCTAACATGTCCTGAACCATTCTGTGCTTACGTCCTACCATGTCCTGTGACATCCTGACACGTTATATGGCCACGTCCTACAACATCCTGACACGTCCTGACCCGTGCCATGGCTATGCCCTGCTATGTCTTGTGACATCCTGAGACGTCCTGAAACGTGCATGGCCATGTCCTGACACGTTCCATGCCCACGTCCTGCCATGTCCTGATACGTCCTGTGGCCCTGTCCTATGGCCAAGTCCTACAACGTCCTGACTTGTGCCATGGCCACTCCTTGACATATCCTACAACGTCCAGACACATCCTGAAACTTGCCATGGCCATTTCCTGACACGTCCTAACCCGTGACATGCCCACGTCTTGCCATGTTTAGACACGTCCTGTGGCCACGTCATGCGACGTCCTTACACTTCCTAACCCATGCCATGGCCATGTCTTGACACATCCTGACCCGTGCCATGCCCATGTCTTGCCATGTCCTGCGACATCCTGACACGCCCTAACATGTCATGACCCGTGCCATGCCCATGCCCTGCCATGTTCTACGATGTCCTGACATGTAATGACACATGCCATGGTCATGTCTTTACACATCCTGTGGCCACGTCCTGTGACGTCCTGACCCATGTCATGGCCACGCCCTGCCTTGTCCTACGACTTCCTGTCACATACTCAAACGTGCCATGGCTATGTTCTGACCCTTGCCATGCTCACATCCTGCCATGACTTGACACGTCCTATGGCCACATCCTGCAACGTCCTAACACGTCGTGACCTGATCCATGGCCATGACCTGGTATGTCATGCGACGTTCTGAAACGTGTCATGGCCATGTCCTAACACGTCCTGAGCCGAGACATGCCCACATCCTGCCATATTCTACAAGGTCCTGACTTATCCTGTTGCCACGTGCTACAACATCCTAACACATCCTGACCTGTGCAATGGACAAGCCCTGTCATGTTCTACGACGTCCTAACACATCCTAAAACATGCCATGGCCATGTCCTGACACGTCTTGACCCGTGTCGTGCCCACGTCCTGCCATGTCCTACGACGTCCTGATACGTCCTACATCGTCCTGACAAGTCCTGACCTATGCCATAGCCATGCGCTGCCATGTCTTATGAAATCCTAACATGTCCTGCAACGCCCTAACATGTCCTGACCCGTGCCATACCCTTTTCTTGCAATTTCCTTCAAGTCCTGACACATCATGTGGCCACATCCTGCGATTTCCTAGCCCGTGCCATAGCCACACCCTTCCATGTCCTGCAACATCCTAACACGTCCTTACCCGTGCCATGTCCTGATACATCCTTACATGTCCCGTGGCTATGTCCTCCGATGTCCTGACACGCTGTGACATATGCTATGGCCTCGCCCTGCCATGTCCTGTGATGTTTGATATTTCCTAAAACGTGCCATGGCCATGCCCAGAAATGTCCTAACCCGTGCCATGCCTACATCCTGACACGTCCTTTGGCCACGTCCTGCAACATCCTGACACGTCTTGACCCGTGCCATGGCCACGCCTTGGCATGTCCTACGACATCCTACATGTCTTAAAACATGCCATGTCCATGTCCTGACTCAGGACATGCCCACGCCCTACCATGTCCTGCGACGTCCTGACATGTCTTGTGGCCATGTCTTGCAACGTCATGACACGTCCTGACCCGTGCCATAACCACGACCTATGATAACTTGACACGTCTTGTGGCCACGTCCTGACACGTTATGACATGTCTTGGCATATCCTGACACGTGCCATGGCACACCCTGCAATATCCTTCCATGTCCTAACACGTCATGTGAAATCCTAAAGATTGCATTGCCATGTCCTCACACATCCTGACCCGTAAAAGGCCCACGTCCTGACACATCTAGTGGCCATGTCGAACAATGTCCAACGATGTCCTGACCCATGCCATGGCCATGCCCTACCAGGTCCTGTGGCTTCCTGACACATCCTGACACGTGCCATGGTTATGTCTTGATACGTCCTGACTTGTTGCATGCCCACTTCGTGCCATGTCCTATGATATCATGACACGTCCTAACAATTTCCATGGCCATGTCCTAACACATCCTAACCCGGGCCATTCTCACATCCTTCCACGTCCTGCGGCCATGTCGGGCAATGTCCTGACCCGTGCCATGACCTAGTCCTACCATGTCTTGCGACATCTTGACACATCGTATAGCCACGTACTGCGATGTCCTGACACAACCTGACCCGTGCCATGGCTACGCCCTGTCATGTCCTGCGACATCCTGACACGTGCCATAGCCATGTCCTGACCTGTGAAAATTCCTTGTCTTGCCATGTCCTGCGACGTCCTGACACATCATGTGGCCATGTCCTGCGACGTCCTAACGCATGCCATGGTCACACCCTGCCATGTCTTGCGACATCCTACCACGACATGACATGTGTTATGTCAACGTCCTACCATGTCCTTACACGTCCGTTAGCCAGGTCCTGGCATGTCCTGACCTATGCCATGGCTATGCCTTGCCATGTCCTGCGTCATCCTGACACATCCGGAAATATGCCATGCCCACGTCCTGCCATGTCCTATGACGTTATAACATGTCTTGTGGCCACGTCCTCCAATGTCCTGACTCATGCCATGCCCATGCTTTGCCATGTCCTGTGACATCCAGAAACGTCCTTAAATGTGCCATGGCTAAGTCTTGATACGTCCTCACCTGTGACATGCCCACGTCCTGCCATGTCCTGATACACCTCTGGAAATGTCCATCGACATCATGACATGTCCTGAACTGTGCCATGGCCACGCTCTACCATGTTTTGTGACATCTTGTGGCCACGTCATGCGACGTCCTGATATGTCTATACACGTGCCCTAGCCATGCCATGTCATGTCCTGCCACGTCCTACCATGTCCAAACCCGTGCCATACCCACAACCTAGAATATCTTGAAACATCTTGTGTCCACGTCATGACATGTCTTGACCCGTGCCGTGGCCATGCCCTACCATGTCCTACCATGTCCTGTCACGACATGTGGCATCCTAAAGAGTGCATGCCTATGGCCTCACACATCTAGACATGTGCCATGCCTACGTCCTGCTATGTTCTGTGATGTCCTAACACATCGTGACCCATGCCATGGACACGACCTAGCATGTCATGCGACGTCCAAATACATGTCATGGCCATGTCCTAACATGTCATGACCCGTGACATGCCCGCATCCTGCCACGTCCTATGAGGTCCTAACACATCCTGTTGCCACGTCCTGCAACATCCTAACACATCCTGACCTGTGCCATGGACATGCCCTAGCATGTTCTATGACGTCCTAACACATCCTAAAACATGCCATGGCCATGTCCTAACACGTCCTGACCCGTGCAATACCCATGTCTTGCCATGTCCTATGACGTCCTGACACGTCCTATAACGTCCTGACACGTCCTGAACTGTGCCATAGCCATGCCTTTCCATGTCTTGTGAAATCCTAACATGTCCTGCAATGCCCTGACATGTCCTGACCCGTGCCATACCTTTTTCCTACCATTTCCTTCAAGTCCTGACACATCATGTGGCCACATCCTGCGATGTCCTAGCCTGTGCCATGGCCACACCCTGCCATGCCTTGCAACTTCCTGACACATCCTTACCCGTGCCAAGTCCTGATACATCCTGACACATCCCGTGGCTATGTCCTCCAACATTCTGATACGTCGTGACCTCTACTATGGCCTCACCCTGCCATGTCCAACGTCCTCATACGTCGTGACCTCTACTATGGCCTCACCCTGCCATGTCCTGTGATGTCTGATATTTCCTAAAACGTGCCATGGCCATGTCTAGAGACGTTCTGACCCGTGCCATGCCTACGTCCTGCCATGTCATGCGACGTCCTGACATATCCTATGGCCACGTCCTGCAACATCCTGACACATCTTGACCCGTGCCATGGCCACGCCTTGGCATGTCCTGCGACATCCTACACATCTTGAAACATTCCATGGCCATGTCCTGACACGTCGTGACCATGACATGCCCATGTTCTGCCATGTCCTGCGACGTCCTGACCTTTCTTATGGCCACGTCATGCGACGTCCTGACACATCCTAACCTGTGCCCTAACCATGACCTTTCTTATGGCCACGTCCTGACATGTTATGACATGTCTTGACACATCCTGACACGTGCCATGGCCACACCCTGCCATATCCTGCCATTTCCTGACACGTCATGTGAAATCCTAAAGAGTGCATTGCCATGTCCTCACACATCCTGACCCGTGCCATGCCCACGTCTAGTGGCCATGTCCAACAATGTCATACGGTGTCATGACCCGTGCCATGGCCATGCCCTACCATGTCTTGTGGCATCCTGACATATCCTGACACGTGCCATGGCTATGTCCTGACACATCCTGACCTATGCCATGCCCACATCATGCCATGTCCTATGATGTCATGACACATCCTAACAATTGCCATGGCCATGTACTAACACATCCTAACCAGGGCCATTCCCACATCCTGCCACGTCCTAACACGTCCTGTGGCCACTTCGGGCAACGTCCTGACACGTGCCATGCCCTTGTCTTACCATGACTTGCAACATATTGACACGTCGTGTAGCCACGTACTGCAATGTCCTGAC
Organism: Nicotiana noctiflora; assembly: GCA_032618575.1. NCBI lineage: Eukaryota > Viridiplantae > Streptophyta > Magnoliopsida > Solanales > Solanaceae > Nicotiana > Nicotiana noctiflora. Next base: position 1,618,636 of record JASVEL010012412.1, on the reverse strand, counting down.
ACGTCCTGACCCTTGCCATGGCTATGCCCTGTCATGTCCTGCTACGTCATGACACGTGCCATGGCCATGTCCTGACACGTCCTGACCTGTGTCAAGCCCTTCTCCTGCCATGTCCGGCGACGTCCTGACACATCCTGTGGCCATGTCCTACGACGTCCTAACCCTTGCCATGGCCATACCCTACCATGTCCTGCAACATCCTTACCTGTGCTATGTCCATGTCCTACTATGTCCTGACACGTCTTTCAGCCATGTCCTGACATGTCCTGACTTGTGCCATAGTTATACCTTGTCGTGTCCTGCGTCATCCTAACACATCCAGAAACATGCCATGGCCATGTCCTGATACATCCTAACCCTTGCCATGCCCACGTCCTTCCATGTCATGCGATGTCCTAACATATCTTGTGGCCACGTCCTCCAATATCCTAACACGTCCTCACTCATGCCATGCCCACACTTTGCCATGTCCTGCGGCGTCCTGACATATCCTTAAATATGCCATGGCTAAGTCCTGACACGTCCTCACCTGTGACATGCCCACATCCTGCCATGTCTTGATACATCCTGCAGCAATGTCCTTCGATATCATGACATGTCCTGAACTATGCCATGGCCAAGCCCTACCTTGTCTTGTGACATTTTGTGGCCACGTCATGCGACGTCCTGATATGTACATACATGTGCCCTAGCCATGCCCTGCCATGTCCAGCGATGTCCGGCCATCTCCTGACCCGTGCCATACCCATGACCTACAACATCTTGAAACGCCTTACGGCCACATCATGACACGTCTTGACAAGTGTCATGGCCATGCCCTACCATGTCCTACCATGTCCAGACATGACATGTGGCATCCTAAAGAGTGCATGCCCATGGCCTCATATGTCTAGACTCGTGCCATGCCTACGTCCTTCTATGTGCTTTGATGTCCTGACACGTCCTGTGGCTATGCCCAATGACGTCCTATGAAATCCTGACACGTCCTAACCTCTGCCATGGCCATGCCCTAACATGTCCTGACCCATGCCATGCTCACATCCTGCCATGTCTTGACAAGTCATGTGGTCACAACCTATGACGTCCTGACATGTCCTAACCCATGGCATGGCCACACCCTGGCATGTCTGCGATGTCCTGACACATTGTGAAACATGCCATGGCCATTTCCCAACACGTCCTGACCTATGACATGACCACATCTTTCCATGTCCTGTGACGTCCTGACACATCCTATGCCCACGTCCTACAACATCCTAACCCGTGCCATGGCCATGTCTTAACACGTCATCACTTATGCCATGCCCACATCCTGTCATGTCCTGCAATGTCCTGACACGTCCTCTAGCCACGTCTTGTGACATCATGACACTTCCTGACGCATTCTATGGCCCCACCCTTCCATGTCCTACGATGTCCTGACACGTGCCATGGCCATGTCCTGACACGTCTTGACCCGTGCCAAGCCCTTGTCCTGCCATGTCTTACCATGTCCAGACATATCCTATGGCCACATCCTACAATATTCTAACCCGTGCCATGGCCACGCCATACCATGTTCTGCGACATCCCGACACATCCTAAAGCATGCCATAGCCATGTCTTGACACATCCTGACCCGTGCCATGCCCATGTCCTACTTTGTCCTTACACTTCTTGTAGACACGTGCTACGACGTCTTGACACATACTGATCTGTGCCATGGCCATGCCCTACCATGTCCTGCGACGTCCTGACACGTGCCATGGCCATGTGTTGACACGTTCTGACCTGTGCTATGCCCACGTCCTGCCATGTCCGGACACATCTTGTTGCCACGTTCACCGACGTCCTGACCTGTGGCATGGCCATGTCTTTACATATCATGACCCATTCCATGCCCACGTTTTTGCCATATCCTGTGATGTCCTGATAGGTCCTGACATGTGCCATGGCCATGTCGTGACATGTCCTAGCCCGTGCCATGCCCTTGTCCCGCCATGTCCGGCCATATCCTAACACATCCTGTGGCCACATCCTGCAACGTCCTGACCCGTGCCATGGCCACGCCCTTCTAGATCCTGCAACATCCTGACATATCCTGACCCGTGCCATGCCCACGTTCTGCCATGTCCTGACACGTCCTATGACCATGTTCTACGATGTCCTGTAATGTCTTGACTCGTACCATGGCCATGTCCTGCCACGTCCTACGACGCCTTGATACATCCTATTGCCACGTCCTGCAATATTCGGACACATCCTGACCCGTGTGATGGACACACCCTCGCATGTTCTGCGACATCCTGACACATCCTGAAACATGCCATGGCCATGTCTTGACAGGTCCTAACCCGTGACATGCCCATATCCTTCCATATCTTGCGATATCCTGACATGTCTTGTGGCGATGTCCTGCATTGTCCTGACACTTCTTGACCTGTGCCATACCCACTACCTCCGACAACTTGACACATCCCTTGGCCACATCGTGCCATGTCCTGACCCTTCCATGGACACGCCCTGCAATGACCCGCCATGACCTAACACGTCATGTGGCATCCAGAAGAGTGTATGGCCATGTCCTCACACGTTTTGATCCATGACATACCCATGTCCTGCCATGTCCTGTGATATCCGGTCACGTCCTATGGCCATGTCCAAGGACGTCTTGCGATGCCCTTATATGTCCTAAAGCATGTGATGGCCATGCCCTGCAATGTCCTACGGTGTCGTAACAGGTGCCATGGCAATGTCCTAACACGTCCTGAATTGTGGCATGCACACGTCCTCCCATGTCATAACACGTCCTGACAATTGCCACGACCATGTCCTGACACATCCTGACTTGTGCCATGGCCATGCACTTGCATGTCCTGTGACGTCCTGACATGTCCTCACACGTGTCAATGTGCTGACATGTCTTGACTCGTGCCATGCCCACATCCTGACATGTCCTGACACGTCCTGTGGCTACGTCCTACAATGTCCTGACACATCCTAATCTGTGTAATTCACGTCCAAGCAACGGTCGTAGTCAATATAACCTGGTCTAATAAGTCTAGAATCGATCCCATAGAGAATTAACCTACCAATTGCAACTTTCACAACCCCAAGAACACTTCCGAATCAAGTTCCCAAATTTTGAATATATTTTTCTGAGTTTTTCGCACAACTACTCTGCAATAGTTAAAAGACTGAAAAGAAAGAATTGAATATTGTGTAAATAATATGGAGAAAGACTAAGGTATTGATTTCCCCTATTGATGGAATCCCTTCTGTTTATGCTCATACAAATTGTCAATATATTCTATCAATCATGAATGCTATTTTTACCGTAACCCTCTCCCGAGCAATTACAATAATTTACTAGTGCCCTCTCCCGAGCTACCCTAGCTAGCATTAATTTGAATAGTTCACTTAAGATTGCACCCAAGACTTCATTATTCCTAATCTCATATTTACGCCTAAAGTTATAGATTCCTCCAATTACCTAGGTGTGGTGTTGTTCAACAATATAGCTAAATATGCACTCTTTTCCAAGTTATGCACACTAAATAGGCACAGCTAATCGAGACGTCTACAAATCAACTACAACAAGAACGAAGTTGAACAAATAGAAATCTAGCTAACAATTTGTAATCACATAAACAAGAAGTTCAACACCCAATAGATTCCATCAAAACCTTAGAAAAGGAATTAGCTACTCATGTTCAAAGAAACAAGAATAATAATTGAATTCATAAATAAATAATTGATATGAAAGAAAGGAATAGGTTGAGAGAATTCTCTCTTAAATAATCTTGCAAAAGTAGTAAAAAAATACAATGCTTGCCTCTTTTGGGCGGACTAGAGTTTTTTATAGAGGGTTTAGGGCTTAAAAACTGTATTTGTACAAAACTAGGAATAAAATTGCGGCGCCTTCCGCGGTTCGTCCGCAGTCTCGGATGAGCCGCGAACAGAACAATTCTCTGATTATTCAAAAAGTTCTGCGAGCTTGTTTTTCCGTGGTTCATCCGCGGTCGTGAGTGAACCACGGATGAATAGTACTCTGGATTTATTCTTCAATTTTTCAAGCTAACTTCACTTCAACTCTTCACTTGGCCTTTTCATCATCTTGTGACTCCAAAATAGCTCCTTTATCATCGAATGGCTCATGTGTACCTATAACACACCAATAAACACTAATCAAAGCATTTTGTCATCATAAATAATATCAATTCAACAACAAAGTTTGATTATTTAGGGCATAATTATAGTCAAATTTACCTATTATCAATACCCCACACTTAAACCTTTACTCGTCCTCGAGCAACCTTAATCACACTTTAGGCCAATTTTATTTATGTCTCCCCCAAAATATGTCACAAAACCTATCTTTCATGATTAACCTAAGATATGCACAATCGTTACCCAACCGTAAACTCAACTGCAAGCACATTATTGCTTACTCTAGTTATTATCAAAAACTTGCAAATTTACCATTTTCCTCTTGAGTTACACGCCCTCACACAATTTATTGAGAGAAGTTCCCACACATAAACAATTCAGAACATGGAACTTATAATTATCGGAAAAATTCACTCACTCTCAACAAAGAACATTCATATGTATACAGACACACCATAGGCTTGCCCCTAGTGTAATACTCCACTAATCGAGTTATTCAATCATATATCAAGAGGCCTTTAAAGGTTGTAATGTTAGCTACATGACGGGTAGGATATTTTTGGTTATAGTGGCTAACCTCCCTAAGCACTTTTCTTCTCTTTTTCACAACTTCACTTTTTGTTTTATTGCTTATGTCTCCCCTAAACATTCCTTCACCTTTATTTACTTTTAATCCCCACTTTTATTTTGTTGGTGTAACTGACCTTTCTAATTTTCATATATACATTGATATAGCTCTTTTTCTCAAAATAATTTTTTTTTCTCATTGCTTTGCAACGCATTTAAATTATTTTGGCCAGTTCACTATTTTCTACCATTCATTCTTGATTTTCCCTTTTTCAATTTCCCTTCACCCCACACTTAGCTTTTGCATATTCATTACAACACAAGTGCTTCTAAGGGGCAAAGTAGAACAACTTAAGATTTCAAGTTTTTATGAACATTCAAGGGTTATCAAAGAATAGGCTTTAAGCTCAAAGGGGTTAACTAGGATATTATGTACGGGTGAATTCATGTCTATTGATTTTTGGGGCCAAGCCAGCTATTATTATTTACAACTACAACTACTATGTACAACATATACAAGATAAGTCACCCACCCCACACTTAAAATCATGTCATGTCCTCATGACATAATAATAAAAATATAGCACAAAAGGGGCGAGGGAACTTACCTGTGACTCACTCGGATTTGGAGACGGTGGAGGGGTCAACGTGACATGCTCAACCAAGTGCTCGCAACCATGCCATGAATCTTCTTTCCAACTGAGCTTGCCTCTGTGACATCGCGTCTAAGCGCGTGTGTAGGGCATCTACGAAGGTGCGTAAGTCTGTAACCTCCTCCTCTATAGACCTAATCATAAGTCTGGTAGATTCATACCTAGATATACTCGCTCTATGGTGAGCGTGCCAAGAATGTCCAACTAAGTCAGTGAATGCCTGGCCCGGGCAACCAGCATAGGGTCAACCTCGGCATCCAAGTCAATTGGGTCATTGTCTCGGCCGACCCGGATTTGAGAAGCTCTGAATGGAGCTTTTGGTGGGAGATCACCATTCGTGGCAAGGACCGAAGTCTGATGGCTGAGACACAAAGTAGTGACGAGAGATGGGTAATAAAAACCCTTGGCTTTGAGGGATCCCCTCAACACCATCTCAACACTAATCAAGCGGGAGATGTCCACGTCCCGCTGTGTGATAAAACACCATGTTAGAAGTACCCTATTAAAGTTTACGTCAGTGGTGTTGCTGGAGGGCAAGAGCCGGTTACTTATGATTGAAAACCAATATTTAGCAGTGTGTGTGAAACAGTTAGAGTGGAGTGTTTTGTTTCTTATCCAAACAGGGATGCTATCAACACATAAGGCCTGAATTATCATGTCCCAGGTGACACCCGGCTTATCGTGGTAGTAGTCCACGTCACTAGTATGATTTGGCAGTCTAACAGCCTTTCTAATAGCAGGTGCATGGGCGTAGACGTACTTACCTCAGACGAATACCCTCCTAGCCATCCCGTAGTGAGTATTGGCATAAAACTACCTAACCATCATCTTGTTCACGAGGTTCGGTGTATCAAATAAGAACTCCATTTCGCATCCGCGAAGTTCATCATATATCTCGGGCTTTTCAAACCAAAGGGCTAACCTGTCAATTTCAACTTCTTGAAGAGAGGCCTTAGTCGCCTTGGCGTGGAAGTCAGCTTCCGCCTCCTCACCGGCGAACCTCGATTCATCATATGTTGGTCGCCTAGACGAGCTAGCTCCCTAACTTGATCTTTTAGGGGCCATGATCCTGCACAAAAGAGAACAACCAAAAATTTGCATAATGTTAGAACATCGGTTGGCTACTCATACTTCACCATCCGTGGATTACCGCAATCGTCTCTTTAGTGCTATCATCCCATAACTCCTATACTTAACCACTCATCTACCAAGTTCACCAATTCCCATCAAGCACCCCACACTTATTTATTTTGGCAATCTAACATGACCCAATTAAACCTAAACCATCTCCAATCATATACAACAACAAACATCTCACTAGTTGGGCAATATCTCCCCTAAAAGTTCAATAATGAAATACTACAACAACAAATTCCCACCTTGGCCAACCACACATCAATTATATTAACCAACACATTAGGTCTCCAAAACAACAAAATTAACATTATTAACTAAATTGGAGACCCAACAACACAATCTCTACCATAATCCCATCAATACTAACAAGGTTCCAAAAAAATCATATAACATTCTACTACACAAACCAAGTAATTTATATGGATTCTACTAATACTAGCAATATATAATACATATTTTACATGTTAAACTACAATTAACTAATTAAATCTAGCAAACTAATGATAAAAATTAAAGAAGTAAAAGAAGAAAGAAAGAAGAACAAAAGGAGAAGACTTACTATGGAGTGTAGGAGAAGAATAAGATTGAAGTAGAGGAATTGTTGGGAGAAGAATGGAAAAAAGATGGTAGAGAGAAGGAGGAGAGAATTTAGAGAGAGAGAGGGAATTGGGGGGGGGGGGGGGGGGGGGGGGGGGGGTTTGAAGAATAGGGGGGGGGGGGGGTTGTTATGTTTAGGGTTATTAATGAGGGGTGGGAAAGTATTGAAATAAAAAAATATTTTTTTTTTGTTTTCTGCCGACCGCGGAGCTGACCGATTCGTTCGCGGTCGCGGACGAACCGCGAACAGTCAACTTCAGAGAGGTCATGAACTTACAAGTTAAACTACAATTAACTAATTAAATCTACCAAACTAATGGAGTGTAGGAGAAGAATAAATGTTTTTTCTAGACTAACTATAATAAGTATACTTACAACAAGTTCGTGGGTTGCCTCCCACGTAGCGCCTGATTTAACGTTGTGGCACGACTCATCTTAGCGCATTTTAAGGCTCGCTAGACCTTTGAGGTTCCTCTAACCGTAGTTCCACTTTGTCCTCGATGTCATCCATGCCATCATAAAGTTTCAACCGCTGTCCATTTACCTTGAATGTGCGTGAACCATCAATGGTTTGAATTTCTACAGCGCCCGAATCAAATTCCTCAATTACCCGAAAAAGGGCCTGACCACCTTGATTTTAATTTACCCGGGAGCAACCGTAATCTAGAATTGAATAAAAGTACCATGTTCCCAGTTTTGAAGTTATGCTCTATGATGTTTTGGTCGGGAATCCGCTTCATCCGCTCTTTATAAAGTCTAGTGCTCTTAAATGCCAGGTACTGGAATTCTTCCAACTCGTGCAACATGTTCATTCCAGATTTCCCCGCTTCATCCTAGCTGAGATTCAATTCTTCAGTGCCAACCATGCTTTGTGCTCTAGTTCCACAGGTAGATGACAAGCTTTCCCAATCACAAATTTGTATGATGACATGCCGATTGGTGTCTTGAATGCTGTCCTGTAAGCCCATAATGCATCATCAAGCTTCCTGGACCTGTCGATCCTCGTGGCGTTCACTATTTTTCTTAATAAACTCTTTATCTCCCTGTTGGAGACCTCGACTTGCCCGCTGGTCTGCGGGTGATACGGAGTGGCAACTCAGTGTTTCACATCATATTTTGCCAACAATTTCTCAAACGCCCGGTTGCAAAAGTGTGTGCCCCCATCACTGATGATAGCCCTTGGAGTCCCGAAACCGGTGAAAATGTTCTTCTTCAAAAATCCCACCACCACCTTAGCATCATTAGTGGGTAATACTACAGCTTACACCTATTGGGACACATAGTCTACCACAACAAGTATGTACTTATTACCGTATGAGCTGACAAAGGGTTCCATGAAGTCTATTCCCCAGACGTCGAACACTTCCACTTGCTGGATTGGGTTCATTGTCATTTCATGACGCTGGGAGATGTTCCTGGTGCATTTACATTCGCTGCAACCCTTCACCCACAAGTGCGCATCTTTAAATACCGTTGGCCAATAGAAACCGGTCGCAAGTATCTTGGCGACTGTTCGCACTCCTCCAAAGTAACCACCATATGCTAAAGTGTGACATGCCTGCAAAACAGAAGATTGTTCTGTCTCGGGGATGCATCTCCGGATCATGTTATCGAGACATATCCTAAACAAATAGGGTTCATCATAATAATAAAGCTGGCTTTCACGAAAAAATCTTTTCTTCTGGTCCGACGAGAGGTCGTGAGAAACAATGTCGATGGCTAGCTAATTTGCATAATCAGCATACCATGACACTTCAAGGAGAGTAGTGGGGAGTAGATGCTCATCTGGAAAGGTTTCCAAAATTTCCCCACTCTCTATGACAATTTTATCTCCTTCAAGTTGTGACAAATGATCAGCGACTTGATTTTCGTAGCCCTTTCTATCACATATTTCAAAGTTGAACTCTTGGAGAAGCAGCACCCAACGAATGAGGCATGACTTAGAGTCCTTTTTATCAATTAAGTATCTTGAAGTTGCATGGTCAGTGTATACAATTACCTTGGATCCTATGAGATAGGACCGGAATTTGTCAAATGCGAACACGACCGCAAACATCTCCTTTTCCGTCACTGTGTAGTTTAGATGTGCTCCACTCAAGGTCCTACTAGCATAGTAGATTGGATGCATCAGCTTGTCTTTCCTTTGGCCAAGCACTGCTCCCACTTCATAATCACTTGCATCACCCATTAGCTCAAACGGTTGCTCTAAGTCGGGGGCAATGATGATGGGTGCTGTGACCAACCTCTTCTTCAGTTCCTCAAAAGCAATTCTGCATTCATCAAAAAAAACTGAGGGGTGACCTTCTTCAGGTAACTTACAGAGAGGGTTTGGTATTTTGGAGAAGTTTTTGATGAACCTCCGGTAAAAACCGGCATGTCCAAGAAAGTTTCTAATGGCCTTGACGGATGTTGGTGGAGGCAACTTAGCAATGACATCAATTTTAGCTCGGTCTACCTCAATACCTTTGCTTGAAACCCGGTGCCCCAATACTATACCTTCTTGTACCATAAAATGGCACTTCTCCCAGTTTAGCACTAAGTTTGTCTCCATGCACCGTTTCAACACACTTGTCAGATTGACAAGGCATTCATCGAATGAATTCCCTACCACTGAGAAATCACTTATAAACACCTCCATAATGTCTTCCACCATGTCAGTAAAAATAGCCATCATGCACCTTTGGAATTTGGCATGTGCATTGCATAATCCGAATGGCATCCTCCTAAAGGTGAAAATGCCATATGGACATATGAAAGAGGTCTTCTCTCTATCCTCCGGGGCTTTGGAGATTTGATTGTACCCCGAGTATCCATCCGGAAAGCAGAAGTGTGACCTCTCTGGCAACCTGTCAAGCATCTGATCAATGAAGGGAAGTGGGAAGTGGTCTTTACGAGTGGCTAGATTCAGCTTCCTGTAGTCCATGCATATTCTCCACCCGGTGATGGTTCTAGTTGAGATCAACACATTATTCTCATTTTTCACCACCGTCATGCCACATTTCTTTGGCACACATTGAACTGGGCTAACCCAGCTACTATCAGAGATTGGGAAAACGATTTCCGCGTCTAGCCACTTCATTACCTCTTTCCTCACCACTTCCTTCATGCTTGGGTTCAGCCTTCTTTCATGTTCCCTGGAACGTTTGTGTCACTCTTTTAGGAGAATCTTATGCATGCAATATGTGGGGCTGATCTCCTTTATGTCTGCCATGGTCCATCCAATGGTAGTCTTGCATTCTTTTAGTACATGTATAAGATTTTGATCATGCACATCTAACAAACCAGATGAGATAATAACAGGTAAAGTGGAGTTAGGACCTAGAAATTCATACCTGAGATGAGATGGTAGTGGTTTAAGATCCAGCTTTGGTGGCTCTTCTATAGATGGCTTTGCAGGAGAGGTTTTTCTTTTATCTAAATGAAGAGGCTCAAATTCATGCTCTCTCTTCCAAAACCCCTTGCCTTCCAGAGATAGTACCCATTCTGCTAGACTTTCACCATTTACCTCTTCTAAGTTTATTAGGCATGCTTGAAGTGGATCTTTAATGGTCAACTCTGCATTGTTTGTCTCTACTATCACATCAACCGCCTCAACAAGAGAGCAATTCGCGAACTCACTAGGGTGCCTCATGGATTTTTGCACATTGAATATGATTTCCTCATAATTCAACCTCATCTTGAGTTCCCCAGTCTCACAATCAATCAAAGCTCTCCCGGTGGCTAGGAATGGTATTCCTAAGATTATAGGAATTTCCTCGTCCACCTTCCAATCAAGAATCACAAAATCGATGAGAAACACGAACTTCCCCACCTGGATAAGCACATCATCTAATATACCAAATGGACGCTTAACCGTCCTTTCAGCAAGCTGTAATAACATGGACGTAGGCCTGGCTCTCCCAGTGCCTAGCCTCTTATAAATCACCAAGGGCATGAGATTAGTGTTCGCCCCCAAATCAAACAATGCCTTTGTAAAGGCATAATTTCCTATAGTGCATGGAATGTGGAAGCTACCTGGATCAGATAGCTTCTCAGCAATGGGTCTAGAGACCACTGCACTAAAAGTCTAAGTAAGAGTCATGGTGGCCAAGTCTTGGAAATCAATTTTCTGCGACATCATGTCTTTCATCATCTTAGCATACTCAGGCATTTCTTTCAAAGCTTCGATTAAATGAATTTTTAACTGGATTTGCTTGAGAATATCAAAGAACTTTTTGTATTGCTCTTCTTTCTGGTGCTTGGCCAACCTTGGGGGGAATGGTGTTGGAGGCCTCTTCTTCCCAATGACTTGGGACTTTTCTTTTTCTATCATTTTCTCTTCAACCTGCTACTCTACCTATTCAGCTACTTTCTCTGTTCCCTGCTGCATCTCTTTATTTTCAGCAACTGGTTGGACTATAACTTCTGTCAACCCGGTGGACTCATCTAGTTCAATGGGCATTGGAGTCAGTGTCTCAGCCAGTGTGTTGCTTCTCTCTCTTTCCTGCTCAGCATTAAGATCTCTATCCCTTCTCAGAGTCACTTCCATAAGCTGCTTTGGGACTTGATCTTTTGGGTTTGTTTGTGTTTCTGCAGGCAATGTCCCTTGAGGACTATTGTTAAGAGACATAGCAATCTGGCCCACCTATACTTCATTATTCTTGATAGTTGCATCATGTGCATCTATCCTCTCATTGGTTTTGGCATTTGACCCAATTACCTGCTGCATCATAGCTTCCAACCTTGCAAATCCATTGTCATGTTTTCCCCCATGCTATAGTGGAGGTGGATGATATCCCTGTTGCAGATTGCTGAACTTCTGAGGTCTAGGATATGGGGCCATGTTGTAGTGGTCTCATACCTGCTGCATTATATTGTGGCTAAGGAGGCCTATACTATAGTAGAGCCTGCTGACCCCAACTCTAGTTAGTCTGTCGCTGCCCTCCATAATTAGCCACATAATTCATAGCTTCATGCTGATGATGATGTTCCTGGTCTACAGCCCATGGATTACATATGGGTTGGCTAATACAAGATGTGCATAAACCACATTGGTAGTATCTACAATGTGAACCTGCTGCTTGACCCTAGATTCTTCCACCTTCTTCTTCGGGATGCTCATTTATGTCAATAAGGTTGCCATGTTCTACTCCATAGTGATGGATGCATTCAGAGGTACAAAGTGTACCACTGGAGTGATAGGAGCATTCCTGGTCGTCCACCCGGAATTTTGAGCCATCTTGTCTAGCAAATTTTGTCCCTCTCTCCAAGTCTTGCTCAGAAATGGCCCACCTGCTGAAGCATCTACAATATTCTTCATTCAATCTGAAAGCCCCATGTAGAACCTTTGACCCAACATTTGCTCAGGAATCCCATGGTGAGGACACATAACAAGCATACCCTTGAATATGCCCTAAGTTTCATGTAATGTCTCCATTGGTTTCTGCTTGAAGCTCACAATCTCATCAATTTGTTGAGCTGTCTTGTTAGGTGTGATGAAACTTATTGTGGAATTGTTTGACTAACTCATCCCAAGTTGCAATAGAGTTTATGGGGAATGAGTTTAGCCATACCTATGCAGCCCCTGTAACAGAGAACGGAATGAGCAATAGTATGATGGCTTCCGTAGTCACATTCGGTTGCCTCTGTCTCTTGCATATCGAGAGAAAGTTCTTCAGGTGCTGCTGTGGATCTTCGACCTGAGACCCAGAGAATAATCCCTTGTTTTGCAACAAGTGTGCATGGTGCTAGTAATCTTGAAAGACTCAGCTTGAATCGCTGGCACAATAATGGCAGTTGCCAAATTATCCGCCGTGGGTTGTGCCCAATCATACAGTGCACCTTCCTGTGCCTCCTGTGCCTTTTGCATGTTTAACCCAGCTTGCTGGTTTGGTTCGTTCACGTCACCCATGTCGAAGTCTAGTTTGATTGGTTGCTGAGCTTGCTGAATTTGTTTGATAGCCCTGTTACGTGCGCGGAAAGTTTGCTCGGGGTCTGTGAGTCCTTCAATTAGTTCTCCAGTCCTTGCGGATTTTCTAGGCATGCACCTGAGTACCCAAATCAACAACCATCAAAATATTCAATGTAATATGTAGAAAGAACCTGACTACACAAGAATCTTGAAGTTCTGTCAATGGCAATTGATAATTCTGTTAATTCCCCGGTAACGACACCAAAATTGATTCACGTCCAAGCAACGGTCATAGTCAATATAACCTAGTCTAATAAGTCTAGAATCGATCCCACAGAGAATTAACCTACCAATTGCAACTTTCACAACCCCAAGAACACTTATGAATCAAGTTCCCAAATTTTGAATATATTTTTGTGAGTTTTTCGATCAACTACTTTGCATGAATTAAAAGACTGAAAAGAAAGAATTGAATATTGGGTAAATAATATGGAGAAAGACTAAGGTATTGATTTCCCCTATTGATGGAATCCCTTCTATTTATGCTCATACAAATTGTCAATATATTCTATCAATCATGAACGCTATTTGTACCGTAACCCTCTCCCGAGCAATTACAATAATTTACTAGTGCACTCTTCTGAGCTACCCTAGCTAGCTTTAATTTGAATAGTTCACTTAAGATTGCACCCAAGACTTTGTTATTAGTAATCCCGTCTTTATGCCTAAAGTTATAGAGTCCTGCAATAACCTAGGTGTGGTGTTGTTCAACAATATACCTAAATATGCACTTTTTTCCAAGTTATGCACACTAAATAGGCACATCTAATCGGGACGTCTACCAATTAACTACAACAAGAACGAAGTTGAACAAATAGAAATCTAGCTAAAAATTTGTAATCGCATAAACGAGAAGTTCATCACCCAATAGGTTCCATCAAAACCTTAGAAAAGGAATTAGCTACTCATGATCAAAGAAACAAGAATAGTAATTGAATTCATAAATAAATAATTGATATAAAAGAAAGGAATAGGTTGAGAGAGTTCTCTCTTACTAATAATCTCGCAAAAGTAGTCAAAAATACAATGCTTGCCTCTTTTGGGTGGACTAGAGGTTTTTATAGAGTCCGCGAACAGTTCTCTGATTCTTCAAAAAGTTCCGTGAGCTTGTTTTTCCGCGGTTCATCCGCGGTCGCGAGTGAACCGCGGATGAGTAGTACTCCGGATTTCTTCTTTAATTTTTCAAGCTAACTTCACTTCAACTCTTCACTTCGCCTTTTCATCATCTTGTGACTCCAAAAGAGCTCCTTTAGCATCCAATGGCTCATGTGTACCTGTAACACACCAATAAACACTAATCAAAGCATTTTTTTCATCATAAACAATATCAATTCAACAACAAAGTGTGATTATTTAGGGCATAATTATAGTCAAATTTACCTATTATCACTGTGCAATGGCCATGTCTTGTCACGTCCTAACCCATGCCATGCCCACATCCTTCCATGTCCTGTGATGTCCTGACACGTCCTGTAGCCACATCCTACGATGTCCTAACACGTCCTAACCTATCCTTGGCCATGCCTTGACATATCCTATAATTTCCTGACACATCCTAACATTTGCCATGGCGATGTCCTAACACGTCTTGATCTGTGCCATGCCCTTTACCTTCCATTTCCTGCACGTCCTGACACATCATGTGGCCACGTCCTGTGGTGTCCTGACCCGTGCCATGGAACCGCCTTGCCTTGTCCTGCGAAATGGTAACACGTCCTAAAATGTGCCATGGTCGCGTCCTGAGCCGTGCCATGCCCACGTCCTACTATGTCCTGACACGTCCTATGGCTACGTCATACGATGTCCTGACATGTCGTGACCCATGCCATGGCCTCGCTCTACCATGTCCTTCAATGTCTGACATGTCATAAAACGTGCCATGCCCATGTCCTAAAACGTCCTGACCCGTGCCATGCCTACGTCCTGCTATGTCCTGCGACGTCCTGACATGTCATGTGACCACGTCCTGCAACATCTTGATAGATCCTGGCCCGTGGACATGGCCATGCCCTGGCATGTCCTGCAACATCCTGACATGTCTTGAAACGTGCCATGGCCATGTCCTGACACGTCCTGACCCCTGACATTCCCATGTCCTTCCATGTCTTGTGATGTCCTAACATATTTTGTGGCCACATCCTGTGACGGACTGACACGTCAGGACCCAAGCCATAACCTCCGACCTACGACAACTTGACACGTCCTGTGGCCACGTCCTGACACATCCTGACCCGTGCTATTGCCATGCCTTGCCATATCCAGCCATGTCCTGATATGTCTAGTGGCATCCTGAAATGTGCATCGCCATGTCCTCACATGTCCTTACCTGTGCCATGCCCACGTCCGACAATGTCTTGCGACGTCATGACACGTCTAATGGCCACGTCTAATGACGTCCTAACACATCTTGACCAATGCCATGGCCAGGCTCTGCCATGTCCTACGGCGTCCTAACATATCTTGACACATGTCATGGCCATGTCCTAACACGTCCTGACCCATGCCATGCGCACGTCCTGCCATGTCTTACGACGTCCTGCCACATCCTAACAATTACCATGGCCATGTCGTGACATGCCTTGACCCGTGCCATGCCCACGTCCTGCCACTTCCATAATCGTCATGTGGATTCATTCTGTGATGTTGTGACATGTCCTGACTCGTTCGATGCCCTCGTCCTGCAATATGTTGCGACGTCTTGACACGTCCGGTAGCCATGTCCTACAACGTCCTGAAACATCCTGACTCATGCCATGGCCACGCTCTGCCATGTCCTGCAACATCCTGACATTTCCTAACACATGCCATAGCCATGACCTAAACCGTGCCAAGCCCTTGTCCTGCTATGTCCTACAACATTTTGACACATCATGTGGGCATGTCTTGCGACAACCTAAACCGTCCCATGCCCATGCCTTTCCATGTCCTTCGACATCCTGGTACGGACTATAATGTGCCATGGCCATATTTTAACGTGTCCTAACCCATGCCATGCCCATATACTGTCATGTCCTAACCCGTGCTATGGCCACATGCAGACACATCTTCACCCATGCCATGTCTACTCCCTGCCATGTCCTGCGACGTCGTGACATGTCCGGAAATGTGTCATGGCCATGTCCTGACATGTCCTTACCCATGCCATGTCCTGCGATGTCCTTACATATCCTGTAGCCACGTCCTCCAATGTCATAACACGTCCTCTCCCGTGCCATGGCAACGCCCTGCCATGTACTACGTTATCTTAACACGTCTTGAAATGTGGCTGGCCATGTCTTGACACATCCTGACCCATGCCATGCGCATGTCCTGCCATCTCCTGATACATCCTATGGCAACGTCCTGCATCGTCGTGAAACGTCCTGACCCGTGCCATGGCCATGCCCTACCATGTCATGTGACGTCTTGTGGCCAAGTCATGTGACGTTCTGACATATCCTAACCCATGCCTTACCCACGACTTGCAATTTCTTAACACGTCATGTGGCCACGTCCTGACCCGTGCCATGGCCACGCCTTGCCATGTCCTGTGACTTCTTGACACATCCTTATATGTGCCATGGCTATGTCCTAACATATCCGAACACGTGCCTTACTCACAACCTGTGATTTCTTAACACGTCCTGTGGCCACGACCTGACACATCCTGACCCGTGCCATGGACACGCCTTGCCTTGTCTTGTGACTTCCTGACACATCCTTAAATGTTCCATGGCTATGTCCTGACACATCCTGACCCATGCCATGGCTATGTCTTAAAACATCATGACCCGTGCCATGCCCACATCTTGTCATGTCCTGCGACATCCTAACACATCCTGTAGCCACGTCCTGCAACATCCTGACACGTCCTGACACGTGCCATGGACACGCCCTACCATGCCCTATGACGTCCGGACACGTGCCATGGCCATATCCTGACACATTCTCACCCGTGCCTTGCCCTTGTCCTGCCATGTCCTGTGACGTCCTAACATATCCTATGGCCACGTCCATCGGTGTCCTGACCAGTGCTACGGAAATGCCCTGCCATGTCCTGTGACATCGTGACACTTCCTGAAATATGCCATGGCCATGTCCTGGCACGTCCTGACCCCTACCATGCCCACATCCTATAATATCCTGACACGTCCTGTGGCCACATCCTACGACGTCGTGATACATCCTGACCCGTGCCATGGCCATGCCTTGAAATATCTTGTGATATCCTGACATGTCCTAAAATGTGCCATGGCCATGTCCTGACATGTGCAAACCTGTGCCATACCCACGTCCTGCCATGTCGTGCTACTTCCTAACCCGTCCTATGGCCACATCCTGCAATGTCCTGACACGTCCTTACACGTACCATTGCCATGCCCTACCATGTTCTGCAATATCCTGACACGTCCTGAAATGTGCTATGGCCATGTCCTGAAATGTCCTGACCCGTTCCATGGGCACATCCTTCCATGTCTTGACACGTCCTATAGCCACCTCCTGACACGTACTGACTCATGCCATGGCCACACCCTGCCATGTCCTGCGACATCATGACATGTCATGGCCTGTGCCTTGGCCATGCCCTGCCATGTCCTACGACGTCCTGACACGTGCCATGTCCATGTCTTGACAGGTCCTGACCCGTGCCATGCCCTTGTCCTGCCATGTTCTGCGATGCCCTGACACATCCTTTCGCCACGTCCTACTATGCCCTGACCCGTGCCATGTCCACGCCCTGCAATGTCCTGCGACATCCTCACATTAACATGGCTATGTCCTGACAAGTCCTGACCCATGCCATGCACACATCCTGCCATGTCCTGACACGTCTTGTGGCCACATCCTGCGACATCCTGACCCGTGCCATGGCCACACCTTGCCATGTCCTGCGATGTCCTAATACGTCATGAAACGTGCAATGGAAGTGTCCTGACACGTCCTAACCCGTGCCATGCCTATGTCCTGCCATGTCTTGCGACGTCCTAACACGTCCTATGGCCACGTCCTGCAATATCTGACATGTCCTGACCCGTGCGATGGCCACGCCCTGGCATGACTTGCAATGTCAACACACATCTTGAAATGTGCCAGGGACATGTCCTAACATGTCCTGACCCATGCCATGCCCACGTCCTGCCATGTTCTAATAGGTCCTGTGGCTACGTGTTGATACATCCTAAACTGTGCCATGGCCACGCCCTGCCATGTCCTGCGACGTCTTGATACGTCCCGAAATGTGCCATGGCCATGTCCTAACACATCCTGACCCGTGCAATGCCCACATCCCGCTATGTCCTGCGACGTCCTAACACGTCCTGTGGCCACGTCCTACAATGTCCTGATACGTCCTAACTCGTGCCATAGCCATGCCCTGCCATATCCTACGACGTCCTAACACATCTTGCTGCCACGTCCTACAA
The DNA here is from genome assembly GCA_032618575.1 of Nicotiana noctiflora. Lineage (NCBI taxonomy): Eukaryota > Viridiplantae > Streptophyta > Magnoliopsida > Solanales > Solanaceae > Nicotiana > Nicotiana noctiflora. Next base: position 1,600,181 of record JASVEL010012412.1, on the reverse strand, counting down.
TGTCCTGTGACGTCCTGATCCATGCCTTGGCCATGTCCTGCGATGTCCTGCTTTATCCTAACACATCCTGTGGCCACATCCTGAAACATCTTAACCGGTGCCATGGCCATGCCCTGCTAAGTCCAGCAATGTCCTGACCCATGCCACGACGATGCCCCGCCATGTCCTGTAACATCCTGATAATGTGCCTGAGAGATTCGGCACATTTACATACTAATTGCTCTTATATTAGCTTGTTTCACTACAAAATGTAGTCTATACTTACGTGATTTTGTGGTTTTACAGATAAAGGGGAAGAAAAGACCAAGTACTCAAAAATAGACGCAAAAAGATAAGAAAGAGGGCAAGTTGGGCACAAGAGCAAATCTGCGGTCCAATCTGCGGTCGCAGATTGAATGTGCGGACCGCAAATTAAGTAACCAAATCGCATAACTAAACAGTGAATGGAGTTGAAATGCACGGCAAGAATGCGACGCACTTTGCGATCGCACATTCAACATGCGGTCCGTATTTCTGCTGCATAATGAACATAGAGGAAACCTAAGCGGCAAGTCTGCAGTGCTATCTGCGGTCGCATAATCAACATGCGGACCGTAGAATGGTAATGTGACCAACATATCAAAAGATAGGGTTCCTATCTGCGATGCCGCCTCTCAAGATTGCGGACCGCAGACCTGTTATGCGACAGATCTGCGGTCGCATACGTGACCTAGAAGGGCAAACTTGTCCGCTTTTTGTCAGATCTTGGTCCCTCTATAAATAGCTTTTTAGAGTTTTGTGTAAGGGTATCTGACACAGACTTTAGATTACACTCCAAGACATTATTACTGATCTTTTTGGAAGCTTTTGGTTGAAGAATCTTTCACTTTGTAAGCATTTATGACATTTATTACATCTTGTGTTTTATATTTTAGCATGTGTGGCTAATCTTAAATACTAAGGTTGCGAACCCTAAATGGGTGTTATGTAAATGGGTGTTTAACATTGAATATATGCATAATGGTTGGTTGATATTTCTTCACTTCTCATTCTTCATTTATTATTGGTGGTTGCAAACACTAATTAAAGCCATTAAAGTCTTACCTTGCTTGGGAAAGTGGGTTAGATCTTGGAAGAAGTAAAGAACAAAAACTCGAGGCCTTACACTTCATTTAATAGAATCGCTTTAGGATAAGTGGGTTTTATTTGGAATTTATTGATTACTACATCTTGTGACTCTTAGGCTTTTGGGAAAAAGTAAGAGAGGAAATACTACTCAAGTATTGGGAAATATTGGGTAGTTGCTTAGAAATCAATTGCATATCAAGAATCAACCATTAGTAATATATTATATTAACACCGATGGCATTACACTACATTTATGGGAACACAACTTTGGTTTAATCAATTCTCTAAATTATTACATTAAGCATTTTCACTAGTTCAATATTCTAAATCAATCTTCACTCACACTATCACTCTTACACCATTTTCTATGTTCCTTCTAACGGAATAGATTCAAGATTTTAGTTGGGAAATACACTAATTCAAGTAATCAATTCACGCCTATTCCCTGTGGGATTCGACCCCAACCTAGTTGGGTTATTATATTTCACACCGACCGCCTTACACTAATTGTAAAAGTGTAATTTGAGCGTATCAAATTTTGGCGCCATTGCCGGGGAATACGGTCTTGAAATTACTCATTAGCGTGTACTCTACTTGATATCTAATTCTATTCCATTACACTTTGCTTGTTTTGCTTGGTGTGATAGGTTACAATGTCTGATTACGAGGACGAAGGGGAAGAGAATCCTTTTGCGGATGTCGATGAATATGTCGATGACACAAATGCAATTGTACCCCCTGCTATTGGTGCCTCAACATTTAAGGTGGATCACGGTCTATTCCTCATGCTCAAAGCGGAAGGGTTTTCAAGAATTCCACCGATGACGACCCCACTCAACACTTGAGAAATTTTCTGGGAGTGTGTGCTATGCACAAACAAACCAATGTCTCAGAAGATGCCTTAAGGTTGAGAGTTTTCAAGTATTCCTTGGGCGGTGAGGCTAGAAAGTGGCTTCAAAACTTGCCACCAAACTCAATCCGATCATGGCCTGAACTTGTCCGAACATTCCTAGCAAAGTGGTTCCCACAAAGCAAGAAATCAGAGCTTAGAGATAATATCTTTTTCTTTAAGCAACAACAAGGGGAGCACTTACACGAGGCGTGGGATCGCTTTAAACTATATTTGGTAAGGTCACCAAGTCATGGATTCCCTGACTCAATTTTGCTTGAGAAATTTTACATGGGTCTTGATCCCATGAACCAAGCCATTGCAAAGAATGCGGCGGATGGATCTTTTATGGATAAGTCTTTTGCAAGAGTAACTCAAATCCTCGACAAGATGGCTAAACATAATCAAGCATAACATTCTGAGGATGAATCCGGTGGAATCTCTTATGGGTCTCCTTCTTTGACAAATTTGATCAAGGAAAACCAAGAGAGAGACCAAATCATTGTTGGGTTGGCCACTAATGTCAATGTGTTGACCAAGATGTTTACAGAAAATCAAACAAAGAAAGTCAATGTTGTCGAGGACATGCCATCCAATTCTAATGAAGATTTTGAAGAGGCGAATTATATCAACAACCCCCAATGAGGAGGGTATCAAAGGCAATACTATCAAGGTCAAGGAGCACAAAACCAATGGAGGCCAAACCCGCAAGGGCAAGGAAACCAACAGTGGAGGTATGACCAAGGTAGTTCACAACAAAGAAATTGGGGCAACAACAACAACAATTTTGCTAACCGAGTGAAAATCCTTATGTTCCTCCAAAAGGACAACATTCGAACCAAGGGTCCTCAAGTGATTCAAAATTGGAAGCTATGCTAGAGAGAGTGCTACAAAATCAAGAAATATCTGATGCTTCATTAAGGAACATGACCGAAGTAGTTGGCTCTCATACCGCTTCCATCCAAAAGTTGGAAATGCAAATGAGAGATGTCTCCAAGGAACAAAACCCCAAGCAAAAGGGAACACTACCTAGTGACACTTTTGCAAACACAAGAGGTAGTGGAAGTGGTCCAACCTCTCATGTCATGGCAATCACCACTAGGAGTGGAAAAGTGTTACTTGGAGAAAATGAACACATAGTTGAAGATGTGTAGACCAAACAAATGGTTGAGGGCGAAGAACAAGAAGTAATTGAAAAGCAAAAAGTTGTTGTGGTTAATAAACCCAAGGTCTTTGAAATTGAAAGAATTCTTGAAAAGGCTAGAGCACAACAAGAAGATCGAGAAGAGGAAAAGGAAAAAGGGAACGAGCCATCACAACCTCTTCCACCTATTCCTAGACCTCCCCCTCCTTTCCCTAAAAGGCTAGCAAGGAAGATGGATGATAGCAAGCTTGAAAAGTTCTATGATATTCTCAAACAATTGACCGTGAATATACCTTTCGTAGAAGCTTTTCAAGAAATGCCAGGGTTTGCCAAGTACTTGAAAGATCTAATCACTAAAAAGAAGACCTCAAAGCATGAGGTGGTAAGCATGACTCACAGGGTAAGCTCTATCATTGCTACAACCCCGGTTCAAAAGAATGAGGATCCGGGAGCCTTTACTATACCTTGTACTATTGGGGCACGTGAATTTGCAAGAGCCTTATGTGACAACAGAGCTAGCATCAACTTAATGCCACTAGCCATCTATAAGCTAGCGGGATTGGGTATGCCTAGACCAATAAGTATGAGATTGTAAATGGCCGATCGTTCCATCAAGCGACCGGTGGGTATTGTGGATGATGTACTGGTAAAAGTGGGGAAGTTTCATTTACCCGCGGACTTTGTGATTCTTGATTGTGCCGTTGATAAAGAGATTCCTATCATTTTGGGAAGACCATTCTTGGCTACGGGCCGAGCACTCATGGATTCTGAAAGAAATGAGATAAAGTTTCGGGTGAATAATGAAGAAGTCACTTTTCAAGCTAGCAAGGGTATGAAACTACCCCACGAATATGAGAGCATCTCAATGATAGAAGCGGTAGATGAGGTGGAGGATGCCGTTGAAATGAAAATGGAAGAACAATGCCTTGGAGAGGCATTAGCAGCAATCCTAGTAAATTTGGATGGGGAAAACATGGATGGGTACATAGAATCGGTGAATGCATTGGAGGGTCTTGGATCCTATACGTACAAGTCGTCAAAGCTCTCTCTTGACTTGGAGAATAGAGCTACACCCCCCGCCAAGCCATCAATCATTGAGCCACCTCAACGAGAGCTCAAACCACTCCCTTCGCATTTGAGGTATAAATTTCATGGCTCTAATGATACTTTACCCGTAATTGTGTCTTCTTTGTTGAATGATGTGCAGGTAGATCAATCATTGGAAGTCCTAAGGGAGCACATGCAAGCAATTGGGTGGACAATCGCCGACATACGTGGCATTCCCGCAGGAATTTGTGAACACAAAATCCAATTGGAAAATGACACCAAGCCAAGTGTGGAACGTCAAAGACGACTAAATCCATCAATGCAGGAGGTGGTGAAAAAGGAAGTTATCAAGTGGTTAGACGCCGGAGTTGTCTACCCAATCGCCGGTAGTTCTTGGGTGAGCCCAGTACAAGGTGTGCCAAAGAAGGGGGGCATAATTGTGATTGAAAATGAAAAAAATGAGCTCATCCCTATGCCTTTTATTGATCAAATGCTTGATCGGCTAGTGGGAAGAGCCTTTTAATGCTTCCTTAACAGATACTCTGGCTACAACCAGATCAACATTGCGTTGGAAGATCAAGAGAAAACAACTTTCACTTGTTCTTATGGGACATTTGCTTTTAGCCGGATGCCATTTGGGTTGTGCAATGCTCCAGCGACCTTTCAAAGATGCATGATGTTGATATTTTCCGATATGGTGGAAGATTTTCTCAAAGTTTTTATGGATGACTTCTCAATGGTTGGTGATTCCTTTGAGCATTGTCTTGCAAATCTTAAACAAGTGCTCAAGAGATGCAAAGAAATGAATCTTGTGCTAAATTGGGAAAAATGCCACTTCATGGTGGATGAAGGTATTGTGTTAGGGCATAAGATTTCTAAACATGGCATTGAAGTTGATCGGGCCAAGATCGAAATCATTTCTAAACTTCCTCCACCAAATTCAGTGAAAGGTGTTCGAAGCTTTCTGGGCCACGCCGGATTCTATCGGAGATTCATCAAGGATTTTTCCAAAATTGCACACCCAATGTGCAAGCTTCTTGAAAAGGATGCGAAATTCATGTTTGATGACAAGTGCCTCAAAGCGTTTGAGGAATTAAAGTTGAGGCTTACCACGGCACCCATTATTATCACTCCCGATTGGACTCTTCCTTTTGAACTCATGTGTGACGCTAGTGGTATAGCTATTGGGGCAATTCTAGGTCAACACCACAACAAGATACTTCATCCGGTCTACTATGCAAGTAAAACTCTCAATGGGGCACAAATGAATTACAATGTCACTGAGCAAGAGCTTTTTGCCATTGTGTATGCTTTTGAAAAATTCCGGGCCTACTTGTTAGGGTCCAAGGTGGTAGTCTACACGGATCATACGGCTCTTCGATATCTCATGGCAAAGAAAGATGCAAAGCCTAGACTAATTCGGTGGGTTCTCTTGTTGCAGGAATTTGACTTTGAAGTAAAAGATCGAAAAGGTACTCAAAATTAAGTTGCGGACCACTTGTCAAGGCTTGAGGAAGCAGGGAGACCTAAAGAAGAGCTTGACATAAATGATGCTTTCCCCGATGAGCATATATTGGCACTTTCCAACACCTTTGCCCCTTGGTATGCCGACATTGCAAATTACTTGGTAAGCGAGGTCATTCTGGAAGGGTTAGAACCTCATCAAAAGAAAAATTTCTTGAGGGATTGTCGGCAATACTACTGGGAAGAGCCGTATTTGTTTCGACTGTGTGCTGACAACATCATTCGGAGATGCGTACCAGAGGAAGAAATCATGCCAATCCTAAAAGCATGTCATGACTCACCAGTTGGAGGCCATCATGGAGGGAATATATCTGCTACAAAGATTCTTGAATGTGGCTACTATTGGCCTTCCATCTATCATGATGCAAACCAATTTGCAAAAGCTTGTGAGCAATGCCAGCGGCAAGGTTCAAAATCCAAAAGGCATGAAATGCCTATGCAATATGTGTTAGAGATAGAAATTTTTGATGTATGGGGTATTGATTTCATGGGCCCATTTGTGAGTTCCTATGGGATGAAATATATTTTGGTGGCTTTGGACTACGTCTCAAAATGGGTTGAAGCCGTTGTCTTACCAAACAATGAGGCGAGGAGTGTAATCGCCTTTTTGAAGAAGAATATATTCACTCGGTTTGGCACTCCTAGAGCCATTCTTAGTGATGGGGCATCACACTTCAGCAACAAAGCATTCACAAGGTTACTTGAGAAATTTGGGGTGAAACACAAGGTGGCTACACCGTACCATCCGCAGTCGAGTGGTCAAGTTGAGGTCTTAAATCAAGAGATAAAGAGTATCCTAGCCAAGACTGTGAACGCCCAACAGAACTGACTGGTCCAGAAGATTAGATGATGCATTGTGGGCCTACCGCACGGCCTTCAAGACTCCTATTGGTACTTCCCCCTACAGACTCATTTTTGGGAAGGCATGCCATTTACCGGTGGAGTTGGAGCACAAGGCCATGTAGGCACTCAAGAAGTTGAATTTAGAATGGGCGGAAGATGCAAACTTGAGATTGACGCAACTGAATGAACTAGAGGAATTTCGATTCCATGCATATGAGAGCGCAGAGGTCTACAAAGAGCAGATGAAATTTGTTCATGACAAAAAGATCTTGAAAAGAGAGTTCAAGACGGGCGACCTCGTCGTACTCTTCAACTCAACATTAAAATTGTTCCCGGGCAAGTTGAAATCCAAATGGTCCGGCCCCTTTAAAGTGGTTGGTGTATCCCCATACGGAGTTGTAGAGTTAGAATCTACTGATGGGTCTCGGACATTCAAAGTAAATGGCCAACGCATCAAACACTACTTGGGTGTTGATGGTGAGAAGAAGGTGATAGATCAGCTGGCTCTACAAGATGGACCTTGCTAGTCAAAAGGATGAAATTGGAGAAATCAGTCCCGTCGTGCCGCGACGTTAAATCAAGCGCTGCATGGGAGGCAACCCATGGGTGGTAACACCGTCTTTATATTTTGAATTTTCTTTGTTTATTTATTTCCTTAACATTTGCGAAGTGTAGGGAACCTAAACAGTGGTGATATTTGGCGGAAGCACCAATGGATAGAAATGCAGAAGACGGAGGGTAAAAATGCGGTAGGAATGCGACCGCATAATGGATTTGCGGACCGCAAACCTACTGCAAACCTAACCAGTGAACCTTCTAATTTGGCAGCTAAAATGCATCCATTCTGCTGTCCGCATATTCGTTATGCGACCGCACAATGGATCGCAAAAATGAGTCTGAGAAAGCTTTGTGTAGCAGCAACATGCGACCATTATTCGGACCGCAAATCATCTCTGCGATAGCATAATCGTTCGCAGAATTGACATCTCCCAGGTACGTTCCTATAAGCCCTACACGACAGAACAAAAAAAAAATATAAAAAGAAGAAAAAGACAAAGATAACAAAGGCAGAAAGAACAAAAAGAAAATAAAAACAAAGCATAAAAAAAACAAACGAACAAGTTCGAATCGGATCATCAACATGCATCCTTCTGTAAATCAAGAGCATTCTCAACATCTGACATGGCTCACAAACGACTTGCAAACAAACCCCGTGCTTCTAAAAGACAACGAGTGGAAGAACCATGAAGAGGAAATGACCAACCTGAGGAAGTAAACATCCAGCCTGCAGTGGACATACATGGTGAGGCAAGGAGAAAGCAGGCTGCGAAGGGACTTTCATATCATCTCCGCTGGGGTATTGAGGGGTCGAGGGATAAATATAAAGCCGGGCTTGAACGGAGAAGGCTCCTCCCAGAGAAGCAATTGAGCCTAAATGGGCTTAAAGAAAAATATCCCCACATCCTTACCAACATCAAGCGAAGAAAATGGATGAGATTCACTAACCCTCCGGCAAAATATAACGAAGCCATTGTTCGGGAGTTCTATGCTAATTATGGAGCCTCCATAACCAAACAGCATAAAAGGCAAAGGATGTACCTCGACAAGGTGGAAGTTCGAGGTATCCCAGTCAAGTGCAGTGCGAAAGCCATAAACAAGTTGTTGATCCCAGACTGGGACGGGGATACCTCCACATCTGAGTATAAAGCCAAATTTTCCAACAGAGAGAATGAAAGGAGCTGGATTGCTTCCGTCATCGCAACTGGAACCCCTGCATGGATACAACCAGGGAAAAAGATTTATAAGGAGAGCTTCTCAAGGGAAAGGAGATACTGGCTTGCATTTCTCGCATCCAGATTGATCCCAACGAATCATGAGACAGACATCGCCATTGAGAAGGCCCTCCTCATTGCTTGTATCATGCAGGGCGTTAAACAGAATGTGGGAGAAATAATTTTCCAAGAAATGGGGAGAAGAGCAATGCAAGATGCCACGTCTCTTCCGTTCCCGTCATTGATCACTGCTTTGTGCCATTAGGCCCTAGTTCCTGTTGACCTCCGGGATGCTACAGGTCAGGAGCAAGGTATTATAGACATCACCCGCCTAGCTGATGCGGTGATACCTCTACCAGCAGTTGTTGAAGAAGACTTACTCTCCTCCCAGCCTCCTATTGCTCATGATGATGCGGCACAGTCTTCCACTCCGTCCACCGCTGCTCAAACTACCACTGCTACTGCTCAGCCTCATCCAACCACTCCAGCAGTCTCGTAGCTTGGTCTGTTAGCCAAGCATGCAAACTCTAAAGTTGACCAGCTTGTTAAGACGTTGCCTAATTTAATCAAGCAAGCTCTCACTCCCATGCAGTCCGCCATAGCAGAGATTCAGCAAAAATAGATATCATATGCTGAGCGACTGCAAGGGCTTGAGTTGAGGGTGGAGAAGCTAGAAAGGGGAGCAATACCCGTTTTGCACGATCTCAAAACAGAAGTGGCATCGATGAAGGTCGAATTTCAAAAGATGCAAAACCTGGACTTCGACGTTTTATCCTTCTTTCCTGGAGCAGGTGATAAGAATGTTGATGAGGTGCATGATTTAGGCCTTGATTTCACCAACTTAATGGCCGACCCTGTCGTTCCTACTCCCAGAGGCTCACAGGCCCTAGCTCCTCCTAGCCGTATTGATATTGCCTCTGATAAGGAATCTGAGGGAGGTAGTGATAGTGATGAAAATGAGGATGACTCGGGATTCTCCAGCGATGATGCTCCGCAGCCTATAGACAAGAGGAAGGCAGCAGCTCTAGCGTCACCTCGGAAGGATGATGCTGTGGATTAGGATGAGCGCGCTCAGCTTGAGGTGGCATTGCAGAGATCATTGATTGACCAAGGAAGCACCACAGCTCATACATCAAGTGAGGCATCTAGCAGCTCTGAGATGCCAGCTCTGGTCATAGCAGCCCCACCATCAGCTCCAGTACCAGCCTTGCTTTCTACACCAGAGCTTCCACCGGCAGCAGAGGTTGCACCCTCTACTGTGCCTATGCCAGATACACAGAATGGTGAACACCCCGGCACACAGCCAGCTGCCGACTCCCAGAGCACTTAGTGTGCCTCAGGGAGTCTCTCCTAACACTTTGCTCTTTTATTATATGCATTGGGGTTAATGCATCGTTCTCAGTTGGGGGTGGGGGTACTTTTGGTGTTGTAATTCGATATTGCCATTTTTGTGCTTTTGTGTATCAAACTTGTACAGCTTTGATCTATAAAGCAGTGTATATACAATGTTTTGATTTGTCAATATTTGTTTATGAGTAGTTAGCAAATAAATTCCTCTTGGTTTTTCTTTATCTGATTCTTTTCCAAGAGTGTAATAGTAGAATCAGAACCTCGTGTGTAAATCAATGTGACCAGCTTAGTGAAATTGTTCAGTACCAATCATGCATCCTTGTACATAGCACATATCCTCCTATAGTCATTTCTCTCGACTCGTCCCAATGATAGATAGATTGACGACTTGTCTTAAGGGAACTTGTCTCTAGGACCAATATTGTAAATTTAATGCTCACTTTGTAACTCTCTAGCGACCCATAAAAGCTTGAAATTGCAAAGTAGTTGCTCGAAAGTGCTAAACAATGTTAATTAATCAGTTCAAGTACAAGGTGGGTAAGTGATACTTGTATATATCTTTTGTGTCCACTTCTGTCATCTAGAGCTTGCCTGGTTGGTCTTTCAATACTAATGATAGTACGCCCAATAGGAGGAATAATCTTAGGCATTCGTTGTGTTAATTTGAAACATCTCTCTAGCTTTTCAGACCTTCCATTTTTTAAATAATATCACTAGTACCCTTCTTTGAGCCTTTAAACCTTTCTTTGGCCAAATCAGTACAAACCATTCCCTTTTTGCAAAATGATCCCCTCTTTTGAACCCGTCCCTCCTTGAACATTGAAAATGAGGCTAAAAGGCTAAGTTGGGGGTGGTGTCAAAGTGAGATAGGCAAGGTTATATATTGAGTCTAAGGCCACATACCTCATAGTGCGTATGAACGTATTCAAGCTCCAATTATATAAAAAAAGAGAGAAGACAAGAATGAAGCTTGAAAATTTTGGAGAGGTATGCAAGGTGATTCTATAATTGGGGACTAGATGCCAATGAGGCTTTGTGAGTTAAAGAAAATCAAAGTGCAACAGAATGAAGCTTGTAAGTGGTGTTCAAGGAGGATTAAGTCATATGTACCCAAATGCTTACCTAACCTTCCCTAAACCTATATCACGAGCCTAAAAAGTCCTTATGGGACCTCCAACCGATCATTCTTGAAGAAGTGGCGAATTAAAATAAGGGCAAGCCTATGGTATGACATGTGTAGTGGCATTTGAAGTTCTTTCTGAGAGTGAGTGATCTTTTTGACTTGTCCTCGTGAGTATTGTAAATATGGAGAGTATAGGACATCATTTCTGGTGAGAGTGCTTGAACTGCAGAATTCACTTAAGTTGAGCCTTTAGAGTCTAATGAAAATTCAGTCAGCTGAGGGTAACATTTAGTCACAATGTGAGGCTCAAAGCTTGCATGATTGGTCTATCTTAACATGCTTGCTCTTAGTCAAGGAGGAGTGGAGCGATTGTTCCAATACATGCTTGAAGAACTGAACATTAGCACAAATCTTGTGTCATTATTGTGTTAAGTGTTGGAAATAAGTGTGACATAGGTGTGTTCTGCTTGCTTGAGGACAAGCAAGAGCTTAAGTTGGGGGTGTTGATGTGCCGGAGATATTCGGCACATTTACATACTAATTGCTCTTATATTAGCTTGTTTCACTACAAAATGTAGTCTATACTTATGTGATTTTGTGGTTTTATAGATAAAGAGGAAGAAAAGACCAAGTACTCAAAAATAGACGCAAAAAGATAAGAAAGAGGGCAAGTAGGGCACAAGAGCAAATCTGCGGTCCAATCTGCGGTCGCATATTGAATGTACAAGCCGTAAATTAAGCAACCAAATCGCAGAACTAAACAGTGAATGGAGCTGAAATGCACGGCAAGAATGCGACACACTTTGCGATCGCACATTCAACATGTGGTCCGCATTTCTCTCGCATAATGAACATAGAGGAAACCTAAGAGGCAAGTCTACGGTGCTGTCTGCGGTCACATAATCAACATGCGGACCGCAGAATGGTAATGCGACCAACATATCAAAAGCTAGGGTTCCTATCTGCGACGCCGCCTCTAAAGATTGTGGACCGCAGACCTGTTATGCGACAGATCTGCGGTCACATACGTGACCTGGAAGGGCAAACTTGTCCGTTTTTTGTCAGATCTTGGTCCTTCTATAAATAGCTTTTTAGAGTTTTGTGTAAGGGTATCTGACACAGACTTTAGATTACACTCCAAGACTTTATTACTGATCTTTTTGGAAGCTTTTGGTTGAAGAATCTTTCACTTGGTAAGCATTTATGACATTTATTACATCTTGTGTTTTATATTTTAGCATGCGTGGCTAAGCTTAAATACTAAGGTTGTGAACCCTAAATTGGTGTTATGTAAATGGGTGTTTAACATTGAATATATGCATAATGGTTGGTTGATATTTCTTCACTTCTCATTCTTCATTTATTATTGGTGGTTGCAAACACTAATTAAAGCCATTAAAGTCTTACCTTGCTTGGGAAAGTGGGTTAGATCTTGGAAGAAGTAAAGAACAAAAACTCGAGGCCTTACACTTCGTTTAATTGAATCGCTTAGGGATAAGTGGGTTTTATTTGGAATTTATTGATTACTACACCTCGTTACTCTTAGGCTTTTGGGAAAAAGTAAGAGAGGAAATACTACTCAAGTATTGGGAAATATTGGGTAGTTGCTTAGAAATCAATTGCATATCAAGAATCAACCATTAGTAATATATCATATTAACACCGATGGCATTATACTACATTTATGGGAACATAACCTTGGTTTAATCAATTCTCTAAATTATTAAATTAAGCATTTTCGCTAGTTCAATATTCTAAATCAATCTTCACTCACACTATCACTCTAACACCATTTTCTATGTTCCTTCTAACGGAATAGATTCAAGATTTTAGTTGGGAAATACACTAATTCAAGTAATCAATTCACGCCTATTCCCTGTGGGATTCAACCCCAACCTAGTTGGGTTATTATATTTGACACCGACCGCCTTACACTGATTGTAAAAGTGTAAATTGAGTGTATCACCTGACTCGTTCGGAAACATGCCATAGCCATGTTATAACACATCCTCAACTGTCCAATGCCTACGACCTGTCATATCCTGACACGTTCCATGGCTAAATCCTGCGACGACCTGACACATCATGACTCGTGCCATGGCCTAACATGTCTTGTGACGTCCTAACACATCCTGAAATGTGCCATGGCCATATCCTAAAACGTCCTGACCTGTGCCATGCCCACGTCCTGCCATGTGCTGACATGTCTTGTAGCCACGTCTTGCGACGTCCTGACAAGTCCTGACTCATGCCATGGCCACGCCATGCCATATCTTGTGACGTCCTGACACGTGCAATGGCCATGTCCTGACAGGTCCTGACACGACCTGTGGTCACATCCTGCAACGTCTTGACCCGTGCCATGTCATGCGATATCCTGACACATCTTGAAACATGCCATGGCCATGTCCTGACATGTCCTGACCCATGACATGTCCACGTCTTCCCATGTCATGACACATCCCGTGGCTAGGTCCTGTGACGTTCTTACCTGTACTGACCCATGCCTTGGCCATGCCTAGCCATGTCCTGTGACATCCTGACACATCCTGACCTGTGCCATGGCCATGCCCTGGCATGTCCTATGATGTCCTGACACGTCTTGAAATGTGCCAGGGCCATGTCCTGACACGTCGTGACCCATGCCATGCCCACGTCCTGCCATGTCCTACACGTCTTGTGGCCTCGTCCTGAAACATCCTGACACATCCTAAGCCGTGCCATGGCCACACACTGCCATGTCCTGCGACGTCTTCACACATCCTTATATGTGCCATGGCCATGTCCTCACAGGTCTTGACCCGTGCCATGGCCATGTCCTACGACATCCTATCACGTCTGGTGTCCACGTCCTATAATGTCCTAACACATCCTGACCCGTGCCATGGCCACGCCCTGCCGTGTCCTACGATATCCTAACACATCCTGTGGCCACGTCCTGTAATGTCCTAACATGTCCTGACAAGTCCTGACCAGTACTACACCCACGTCCTGACACGTCCTATGGACACATCCTGCAACATCTTGACACGTCCTAACCCATGCCATGGCCATCCCCTGGCATGTCCCGTGACATCCTGACACATCTTGAAACGTGCAATGGCCATGTCCTAAGACGTCCTAACCGATAACATGCTTATATACTGCCATGTCCTACGACGTCCTAACACGTCTTATGGCCACGTCTAGCGACATCCTGCCACCTGTCATAACCATGACTTGTGACGACCTGACACGTCCTATGGCCACGTCCTGCCACGTTCTGACTCGTGCCATGGAAAGGACCTGCCATGTCCTGCTATGTCTTGAAACATCATGTGGCATCCTAAAAAGTGCATGGCTATGTCCTCACATTTCTTGACCCATGCCATTCCCACATCCTTCCATGTCTTGCGACATCCTGACACGTCTAGTGGACACGTCCAACGATGTCGTGCAACATCCTAACACGTCTTGACCCATGCCCTACCATGTCCTGCAGCATCCTGACACGTGCCATGGCCATGTCGTAGCATATCCTGACCCGTGGCAAGCCCACGTCCTGCCATCTCGTGTGACGTCCAGACACGTTCTGACAAATGCCTTGGCTATGTCCTAACAAGTCCCGACCCATGCCATGCCCATGTCCTTCCATGTCCTGACACATCCTGTGGCCATATTATGCGATATCTTGAAATGTACCAAACCGTTCCATGGCCATGTTTTAACACTTCCTGACCCGTGTAGTGCAATCGTCATGCCATGTCCTGCCATGTCTTGACACGTCCGGTAGCCACATCCTGCTACTTCCTGGCACGTCCTCACCCGTGATATGGCCACGCCCTCCAATGTCCTGCGATGTCATAACACGTCCTGACAGGAGTCACAGCTATGTCCTGACACGTCCTGACCCATGCCATGCCCTTGTCCTGCCATGTCATACAATGTCCTCACTGGTGCCATGGCCATGCCCTGCCATGTCGTGCAATATCCCGACACATCCTGAAATGTTCCATGGCCATGTCCCGACATGTCTTGTGGCTTTGTCCTGACACATCTTGACCCGTGCCATGGCCATGCCCTACTATGTCTTGCGACATCCTGACATATTTTGAAATGTGCCATGGTCATGTCCTAACACGTCCTAACTTGTGCCTTTCCCACATCCTGTCATGTCCTGCGACTTCTTGAAACTTCCTGCGACGTCCTGATACGTCCTGACCCATGCCATGCCCTTGTCTTTCCATGTCCTGCGACGTCTTGACAAATCATGTGGCCACATCCTGGGACGTCCTAACCCGTGTCATGGCCACGCCCTGCCAGGTCCTGCGACATCTTGACACATCCTGAAATGTGCAATAGCAATGTCCTGACACGCCCTAACTCGTTCGATGCCCACGTCCTACCATGTCTTGACACATCATGTGGCCACGTTCTGACACATCCTAACATATGCCATGGCCATGCCCTAGCATGTTGTGCGATGTCCTGAAATGTGCTATGGCCATGTCCTGACACGTCCCGACCCATGCCATGCCTACGTCCTGCCATGGCCTTTAAGGTCCTGACATGTCCTGTGGCCACGTCCTGCAACATCCTGACACGTCCTGACTCGTGCCATTTACATACCCTAGCACGTCTTGCGACGTCCTGACATGCGCCATGTCCATGTCCTGACATGTCCTAACCCATGCCATGGCAACGCCCTTCCATGTTCTGCAATGTCCTAACACGTCATGACATGTGCCATGGCCATGTGGTTACACATCCTGACCCGTTCCATGCCCACGTCATACCATGTCCTTACACATTATGAGGCCACATCCTGTGAAGTCTTGACACGTCTTGACCCATGCAATGGCCATGTCTTGACATATCCTAACATGTGCCATGCCCACGTCATGCCATGTCTTGCGACATCCTGACACATTTGTTAGCCATGTCTAGCAACATCTTGACATGTCCTGACCTATGCCTTAGCCACGCCGTTCCATGTCCTGCGACGTCCTAACACATCCTAACACATGCCATGGACATGTCTTGCATCGTGTTGACACATCCTGAAATGTGCTATGGTCATGTCCTGACACGTCCTGACCCGAGCCATGCCAACATCCTGCCTTGTCCTACGACGTCCTAATACGTCTTGTGGCCACGCCATGCAACATACTGACACGTCCAGACTTGTGCCAGGGCCATGCCCTGGCATGTCTTGCAACCTCCTGATACATCCTGATACGTCCTGAAATGTGCCAGGGCCATATCCTAAAGTGTGTTGCCCCGTGCCATGCCCACGTCCTACCATGTCCTGACATGACCTGTGGACACATTCTGTGACGTCGTGACACGTCCTGACCCGTGCCATGGCCATGTCTTGACACATCCTGACCCATATCATGCACACATCCTTCAATGTCCTAACACGTCCTGACCCGTGCCATACCCTTATCCTACCATATCCTGCTACGTCTTCACATATCTTGTGGCCACGTCATCCTGACACATCCTGAAATGTGCCATGGCCATGTCCTGACACGTCCTAACCCGTGCCATGCCTACGTCCTGTCATGTCCTGCAACGTCTTGACACGTCATGTGGCCCCAACATGAAACATCCTAACACGTCCTGGCTCATGCCATGGACACGCCCTGGCATGTCCGGCGACCTCCTGACACGTCCTGAAATGTGCCATGGCCATGTCCTGACATGTCCTGACACGTGCCATGCCCATGTCCAGCCATGTCCTACGACGTCCTATCATGTCTTGTGGTCACGTCCTACAGTGTCCTGACATGTCTGACCCGTGCCATGGCCATGCCTTTTCATGTCCTGCGATGTCCTAACACATCATATTGACACGTTCTGCAATGTCCTGACATGTCCTGACAAGTCCTGACCCGTACCATGCCCACGTCCTACGACATCATAACACATCCTATGGCTATGTCCTGCAACATCCTGACACGTCCTAACCCATGCCATGGCCATGCCCTGACATGTCCTACGACATCCTGACATGTCTTGAAATGTGTCATGGCCATGTCCTGAGTGATGACATGCTGACATCCTGCCATGTCCTGGGATGTCCTGACACATATTGTCGCCACGTCTTGCAACATCCTGACAGGTGTCATAACCACGACCTGCAATGACTTAACACATTCTGTGGCCACATCCTGACCCGTGCCATGGCCATGACATGCCATGTCCTGCCATGTATTAAGACATCATGTGGCATCCTAAAGAGCGTATGGCTATGTCCTCACATGTTCTGACCTATGATATGCCTACATACTTCCATGTCTTGCGACGTCTTGACACGTCCAGAGGCCAGGTCCAACGATGTCCTACAACATCCAAACACGTCCTGACCCGTGCCATGGCCATGCCCTACCATGTCCTACAGCTTCCTGACACATACTTGTCACGCCCCAACATTAGGAGGGGTGGCTGGAAACCGGTACCGCACTTGCCCGAGCGAACCATGTTGTAATTCATTCATTCTTTTTGTAATTATCGTGGACCAACATGGCCACAATTCGAAATGTATAACTATAGGTGGGCAACATTGTATCACTTAGCCATTTTTCTTAAAAAATGAATATATATGTGCTGTAAAGGGCGCTGACATATTGTACAAATGAACCTCTGTCTACAATGCCTCTAATATTAATTGACATCAAATGGGACAGGGTACCGGCCTACCCAAAAGTTTATACCAAAACTCTGACATGATGACTCATAGACTCGGCTGCACTCCGAATGAGACGGAGTCCTACCGATCATTCACTGAATGCCAATAACGTTTACAATGAAGGCTCGTCAAACTAATTACCTATACCTGCAGGCATGAATGCAGCGTGCCCAACAAAAGGACGTCAGTACAAATAATGTATTGAGTATGTAAGGTAGAAAAAAAACATAAATAAGAACAGTAATGTAAAGAGAGATAGAAGAGATACAACCTGTAACAAATGAGTGCCTATGGGGACAACTAACATGAAATGCATAATACATATATATACATAAACTTATAAAAACCATTCGCCTGTGTAGGCATCAACATCATCATATCATACCCGGGCTCATAGAGGACTCGGTAAAATTGTACCCGGCCATGTAGAGCTCGGTAAACCCAACTGATCAGTGGTTGCACAATAGGTGTCGTACCCAGCGGACTATAGCGCGGCTCGGTAGAGTAAAAAATAGATATATACATATATATATATATATATATATATATATATATATATATATATATATATATATATATATATATATATATATATATATATATATATATATGTGTGTGTGTGTGTGTGTGTGTGTGTATGTGTCTAATGCATGCTCGACTGGTAGAATCATGTTCTAAACCTTTTAGAGTGACTTAAGAATATTATGGACATACATACCCTCAATATGAATGTTACTAGGACTTTTGAAACATATATACTTTCTTAGAATAACTTTGTACGGAAAGAATAATATGGACAACCTTAGTTGTTAGGAGTATATTCATTATGAAATATCGTATTTAGTTCATATTAGATCATGCCAAAAGAAAGAGGGGAGTGCCTCAACATACCTTGACCGATTCTCAGACTGATTCTCTTCACAATCCCTCTAAGTCTCTTTTATTTGGAATAAAAAGTATTTAGTTTGTTGTTGGTCAAAAATTGGCAGAACATCACTTGCTCAGTAGAATGGTGACAAATATCAGAAGACTTTCTCAACATTAGGATCCATAAAGTACGCAAGATGTCAGGAAAATATTTGGATCTAAAGCACCTGAGTAGAGTGGCAAGGCTCGATGGCTTCCCCATCAATTAGAAAATTGGAAAAAAGTTGGTTGTAGCGCAGAGAACTTCATCATAAAACTCAGACAAGTGAATAGGTAGTTCCAACCATAAAAATAACTAGCAACTTGGATGGCTCACTTCGGAACAAGCAGGCGACCTCCAAGAAGATAAGAACCTTGCCAAAGGGTGATTGAAAAGCTTTACCTTTTAGTGAGAACCAATAATGACAAAGTTTCTTCTCAGGGACGTAACAATACATGAGATTCTCACTGTAAAGGCTTTCAATATGACAGCCTTTCGTTTTGTCCTTCGTTGGTTTATTTGTAATCCCTTTTTACTAAGGATGTCAATTTGGGCCGGGCCCGGGCCTAAACGGGCCTGGCAGGCTTCGTGGGCTTTTAATTAAAAAAATTATTTAATAATGATTAATTATATATATATGTTAAGAGTATATAAGTATATATATATATATATATATATATATATATATTGTTAATATTATTAACACATAATATATAGAATTAACATATATATATATATATATATATATATTAACATATATATAATAATTTCTCATCATTAAGGGAAATCTGTAAATTAGGATAAGCATTAAAATAAACAGGGCCATAAGCCAAACTGGTTTGCACAATCCCTATCAGAGACTTTTTCCAATTCTGGTTTCTGCCATCTCTGAGAGCTGCAATAAAGCTTTCAGGTAAGCCTCTTAAAGTAAGTGGCTTGAAGGCAACCTTGTATTAAACCAATATGTATGAATCTATGTGAATCCCTATAAGGGGCAAAATCACTTTCGGATAATAATCAAAAAGTAGCAAGATCACTATCTACTGTTATAGTTTCTTCAGTAGTTTTAACTACCTGTTTTAATCCTATCTTTTCAAAAGTACCTAATTGGTATATTACCTTAGGTTTGACTAATGGTATAGTCCATTTATTGGGAATGTCTAATTGTTGGGGCATTTCATATTCCTCTTTCCTACTGTTTTTAACAGTAGTCTTCTTCCTAATGATATTCATTAAGAAAATAGTGTTAAACTTAGCTCCTACAATTACTTACCAGCATGGCTCTGATACCAATACTATTCTTGTGGATAACAGGATCATATATTACAAGAACTTCAGCCCTGGCTAATTACTAACCTCTGGGTAAACCTTAAACCACGGTGCTCCAACCAACCCTATAAACGACCACCTGTCTCAAACGGGTTTCATGAGCACCACCGGTTAGGTCGGCTTAACCAAGGTTTACTGTCGATATTAGCAAGTACCTAGTCTATGTAGTTCTTAACCTAATACCTCATTAGGGTAATAATTAATCGCTGAACATGCTTTAATAAATAACTTGTAGAGGCTAAGTCTAACACTTAAATATTTAGCTTATCATTTAGGCTAAATAGTAACAAAATACATAAAGGAAAGGGAAAAAGCAATACCAGAGACCTTGAGTTTTTGGCCAAGAGACCCTTTTTGATTTTTTTTATACAAAATTGAAAATATTGCCAAAGATTTGTACAAAGGAGAGAGAAACTAGAAAGAAAAGAGAGCATTTTCTAAACTGACGCCCCCTACTAAATCCTGTCGATCCTTATATAATGGATCTTCTAAACTAGAAAACAAAAACTTCGGGCCTACAATGTTTTTGGCCGACAAGATAAAAGATAAGAATATTACATAATTGCAACCGGACAAAACTTCTTTATTAAAGCAGATTTCGTTGCATTATTGAAATAAACTTTATTAAAGTTGCTTGTCTATATTACCCCAATAATTCAACGATGGGGCCTTCAATTATTCAAACTTTTTCTTGTCCTTTTCCGTTTTTTCTTTCTGAAGATTCTTCAGCATTTTCCTTCAATTTTTCAAGCAATTCTTCTAATTCATCAATATTAATTTCTATCTCCGAGGTGCTTTGAGCTTCCCCTGCCACATATTCTTCGTTGTTGGAAGTATTATCCAAAGAAGCCATGGATATATCATCATTGACTTCCATTCCGAAATTCCTTGCTAAGTCCTTCTTTATTTCCTCAAAATATGAAGCTAGGATTTCTTTCTTGGAGATAGCTCCCTTCTTCATTTGAAGATTTCTCGTAATAATATCAAAAGGACTTGATTTATCCTTAGTAGCATCTGCTTTGTCCATTTTTTCATAATCTTCTAACTTGGTTTGGATATGTTGAATTAATTCCTCACCAATCATTTTACCCTGGGGTCTTTCTATAGTAACTTGGTCCAGAATTTATTATAAAAATCCGTTGAAGGCAAGGAATACCTTTTTCAGTATAACCACATTGAACATTCCATTTAATAATCCATGGGATTGAAAATTCTATAAAGAAATACATCAAAGCAATACCATCATAAAATATATTATCTTTTTGTAGTGAAATTATTCTGGGAGATATATCTACCAATTGAGCATATAAATTTTTAAATAAGGGAGGAAATATTTCTATTGATGGACCATATAACTTCCACCATTTAAAAAACCAATTTGGAATTGGTTGATTGTTCATATTAGAGCATAATTTAATAAACCATGAATGTTTCCTATTAGGATTCTCATAAAGGAAAGTTTTATTAAAACTTTCAATATAGTGCCAATAGTTAAATTTAACTTGGACTTTTTGTTCAGGATGAGTATATTCTCGATCCTTAAGGGTACTCATTCCCCATTCATCCGAAGGTATGACCTTCTTGATGATAATTTTTGAAAAATTATAAATTTTCTTTGTATTAGTAGGATAAAAATGTTGAATGTCAACTGATCATATGGTAGAAAGTTTTATCTCATAGTGAATCATGTATTTATAAGCAGGAGTAGCGTATGACGCTGTATCAAAATACATGTTCATTATCTGCCAAGGGTTATCTTTCCATTTAAGGTCAGATTGTTCCAAAAGAATTATTAACTCTTTTGTTTGTTTGCGGTTATAAACCATTATATTTTCACTATTGTCGTCTGTTATTATTGAGGAATAGGATGGTGTATTGGATGAAGTTCCTTCATCTTTTTTTGATTGTATAAAATCCATAAATTCCTTGTATAACGGATGATTGGTATTATCTTCAGTAAGGTTTGCGGCTATAAGTTGTCTCTTCCCCATTTGAGCAAGAATATTATTTTCTCTGCTATTATTTGAACTTCTGCCTCTTCCTCTTCCTCGAGGAGGCCTATATGTAGGTCTCATGTTCTGCATAGGAAAAAATTGAAAACTATGAATTCAAATATTCTCGGGTAAGAAAATCAGGAAGGGTATTATCCGATCCCTTTTTATAAAAAATGTCGAAATCATAAGGTGCTACAAAGCTTGCCACCTTGCAAACATTTGTTTTGAAACATCATGTTTGAAATATTTATTAAAAATAAATTTTACAGCTTGACAATCCTTCTTAATATTAAATTTCTGATTATAAAGATCAGTTTGAAATTTCATAACACATTTAACTATAGCAAACATTTCTTTTGCCACAGTCGCATAGTTTTTCTGGGCAGTATTCCACTTTCCAGAATAAAATTGAACAAGATACTCTTGTTTATTAGTTGGTGAACATTGTTTTAAAATACCAACATAAACAATATCAGAAGCATCTGTTTCTACAATGTTTTTCCAAGTATGATTGGCAAGAGTTAAACAAGGAAGGTTATGAACCTTCTGTTTAATTCTTTTAACTGATTCAGTATGACTGTCAGTCCATGCTTTGGGATTCTTCTTTAACCTATCATAAAGAAGAGCAGTATCCTGAGCAAGGTCCTTTATAAAAGGAGAGATATAATTTAAACTATCAAGAAATCTTTGGAGTTAGGTTTTATCCGTAATTATATCAGGAAATTTAGAAGCAAATTCAATACTCCTCTTAATAGGAATAATCCTACCCTTCTCAATGTTATGACCAAAAAATCTAACTGATGTTCGGAAAATCATCATTTTTTGTTTTGATATAACTAAACCATTTTCAATTATAATTTTATTAAATAAATCAAGATGCTTAAAATGAGATTCTATATTTTTTTAAAATACTAGAATGTCATCGATATAAACAATTATGAAGTCTGTATAAGGAAGAAAGATATCATTCTTTATTTTTTGAAATTCAGATGGAGCATTTTTCAAACCAAAAGGTATAACATTCCATTCATATTGGCCCATTGGTACATTAAACGCAGTTTTATATCCATCTGATTCAGATATCTGAATTTGCCAATAGCCCGATTTTAAATTAAATTTCAAAAATATAATGGCATTATGAAGTCTATCAAGTAAATCCTTTTTATTAGGAATAGGATATCCAGTCCATTTCAAAACCTTATTAAGCGGTTTATAATTAATAACTAAACGAGGAACTCCTCGTTCTTGTTCAGCATGCTTATTTACATAAAAAGCAGTACACGACCATTTGGACTTGGAGGGTCTAACTAAACCATTTTGCTGTAAGGAATCAATTTCCTTTTTTCATAACTCTAAATATTCGGAGTTCATTTGGCAAGGTCTAGCCTTGGTAGGAATATTATCCTCCAAAAATTCTTCCTCATAAGGAAGATTTGTAATATGCTTCTGTCTACTCCAAAATTGATTTGGGTGATCACCACAAATAGAAGTAGAGAACTAATTTTTGAGAAAGTTTATTTTCTCAATTAGTTTAGGGTTTTTTTAAATCATGATCAATAGTAATGGAACAAATTTCATTCTTCAAAAATTCAATTTGATTCTTTTTGAAGAAATATTATTAGAAATAATCTCATTTAGAAAATGTTGGACAGGTTGAGTTATGAACTCAAAAGTGATATTTTTACCACAATAAGTTCCTGTAAAATCTTTTGTATCCCAATGTAATAAAGGCATTAATTTTATAAAAAATGGGACACCAAGTATTACATCTCTGTCTATATCTTTTACTAAGATAAAAGTTTCCGGAATACATATATCATGTTGACAAATATAAGCTTTAGGTAATTTATAAGAAATACCCATTGAATAACCACTAGCATTTTTTAGACGATGAGTGGTTTTATGAAAATATCTAGAGGGTATTAACCCTTCTTTCACACAATTTAAATCTACTCCACTGTCAAATAAAGCAATAAACTCTTTTTTGAAATTATAATCTATTAAAAGAGTTATTTTTATTAAAAAAATTGTGTGACAAAATATTGTAGTTTTCTAAGAATTCTTCTTCAGCAAAATCAATGGACGCAAGTAAAGTACTGGCAGTATTTTCTTCTGAAGAACTTGGAGCTGTATTTAGCTCAGTAATTTTCACATTGGAAGTTGAAGTAATTACTTCAGAATTTTTTAATCGAAAGACTCTTTCATCCAAAGCTATATGAGAAGCTTTTAATTCCAAAATTATGGATTTTAAAAATGAAACTGTTCTTATAGAAACTAACTTTGGTAAATCCAAAGTAACTACCAGAAGACCTACCAAATGGGATGAAATTGATTTCACAAAAGAATGGGTCATAGAGGAAGCAGTTGCCCCTCGAAATACTAGTGATACCCAGGTAACAGAAATTGAACAAACCTCAGATGGCACAGTAAAGATTAGGTTCAATGAACCTATTCAGACTGATAATATCAGTTCATCATCTAGATTGACTAGATCAAATTCTTCTTATATTTCTCCGATTGATTATGTGGTAGATTTTCCATCTAGAGCTTCCACGTCTCAAATTAAAGAAAATAATTGAATTGATAGTATAAAAATTGGTCAAGATAATATCGTCAATCTTAATTCAGATCTTGAACCCACACCATCCGAAATGGATTTTTCCAATGGTGTTAATGATGTCTGAAAACCAAATAGATTTTACTCCGGGTTCACCGGCAAGAAAACTGATTCTAGAAGAATTTCTAAAACCCACATGGGCTGTTTTCAGAAAATGGTTTCATGAAAACATGACTAGTGAATTAATACAATTCTTTAGAAATGATTTTTATACAGATATTAGCAAAAAGATCAAAATTATTGCTTTTGTTAACTAGTTCATGTCTAAACATGTTTATAACTATATTTCTGTTCTAGAAAGAGATTTTATGCTTACTAGTGTGAAAACCACTAAATCAGTTTGTCCACCCCAACAATCTTTCAAATGGGGGAAAAGGATAAAATTATTTATTTTACTAAATTTTCGAAATTATTGGAAAGTGATGTGGCAACAATTACTGCTAAAAACTTGAATACTATGCTTAGTCAGAATAATTATATGTGACAACCCGGCCCGTCCTTATGGGAATTACCACCCTGTTATGTTGTAATTTCATGTTTCATGCTTTTATATCGGTGTTAGAGTCTATCGGGTGAGTTAGGAGTGATTTGGATTGAAAATGAGGCATATAGCTTTTTTTAGGGAAACATGAATATGGAAAGTCAACCTGGAGTTGACTATTTGGTTAGAGGGCTCAGAATCAGATTCTGATGATTCGATTAGTTCCGGGAGGTGATTTGTGACTTAGGGGAGCAATCGGAATTGAATTTGGAGGTCCGATGTAGATATAGGCTTGAATTGGCTAAGGTTGAATTTTGACGAAATCCGATCGGTAGGTGAGATTTTGATCTGGGGGTTGGAATGGAATTCTGATAATTCCTGTAGCTTTGTTATGTGATTTTGGATATATCCGCAAAATTTCAGGTCATTCGGACGTCGTTTTGTCAGGTTTTTTGATCGAATGTTAGTTTCTAAAGTTTTGAAGAAACTTAGGCTTGAATCCGTGTGTGATTGGTGATTTTGATGTTTAGGATGGTATTTTCATGATTGGAACAAGTTCATATTGTGTTTTGGAGTATGTTGGTGGTTTTCGTTGGGGTCCCGGGGGCCTCGGGATGAATTCGGGGGTCCAAACGGACCAATTTGTGCCAAAGGCACTGCTGTTTCTACTGTAATAATTGCAGAACTATTTTGCTCTCTGCAATCGCGGAGATAGCCATGTGATCGCGTAAGGTGAGGCTGTAATGCATCGCGATCGCGATGCCAAGAGTGTGATCGCGTATGAGGGAAAACCTGAAGCTCTGCGATCGCGAGGTGAAGTGTGTGATCGCGTAAGTCTTGAAATTGAAGCAGTGCGATCGCGTGAGGATGCCTATGATCGCGTAGGGTTATTTTTCTGAAATAATGCGATCGCGTGGGTTTTGTCGCGATCGCGTTGAGTAAATTTGGAGCTTGGTAAAGTTGTTCATCACGATCGCGAGCCTGTGGCTGCGATCGCAGAGGGTCGCCTGGCAGTCAGAGAATTAATATAACAGAATAGTGTATTCGCGAACCCCATACCCAAAACCTCCATTGTTGAGTTCCAAGAGAAGGTATTGACAGGAGATTGCTGGGAAATCATCGGGGTTTCGTCGGAGGTAAGTTTTGTGGCTTAATTACATCATTTTAACATGAAATACTTGGTTAATTCCCTGTAAATGAAAGATTAAAGGTGGGTTTGAGCCCTAGGCCTAAAATTGAAGAAAAACACTGATTTGAGTGGGCAAATGGAGTCCGATTTTGGTAAATTTTATATGCCTAGACACGTATCGAGATGAGGATTCCGAATATGTGACTTTTGTAATTTTTCGACAAGCGTACCGAAAGTCGGGTTTTGGCAACTTTGCCATTTTTGGTGTAAATCGAGTTGTATTGATTGGGTGTCGTCCCATTGGCCTAATTTGTTGTATTTCTACTGTATTTTATCAGATTCTATGCGTGCGGAGCTTGATTCTCGTGGCAAGGGCATTTCGGAGTAATCGTCGCGCCGTATTGAGGTGAGTAATAGATGTGGGTGATGACCGACGGGTTCGAAACCCCGGTATACCACTTTGTGACGCTGTATAGCGGCGAGACATGTACTCTCTTGCGAGTGCGGGGTCGATTGTGATTGGGGACTATGGCTTAGTCCGACATGTTGGCACTGTATTATGATAATTGGCTATTTTTGAGCCGTTGAACCTCCTTCACGGATGGTTGCATACTATATATTGTGATATTGGCCACTCTTGAGCCGTGGAACCCCCTTCTTGGGCGGTTGAGTATACTTGTGGACCGTGAGCTAGTTATTGGATCCTGCAAGGATCGTTATCATTGTCTAGTAATATTGACATGCTAGTTTACTACCAGTCCGTAGCTATTTCTGTTATCATGCTATTTCCAACCTCTGGAACTTGATATTACTGTTTTATACTGAAAAATGATAAAAGAGTTTTCAAAACTACTTTTGAGCCTGTGAGGCTGTATTTGCATATTAGCTTACTGGTAGTGGATCGGGCTGTGCGCCGCAGCAGTATATATGTTGGATCGGACCGCACACCGCAGTAATATTGTGCTTAGGCTGTAGGAGCCCCTTCGCATTCTGAACCCCCACAGTGAGCACGGGTACCCAAATTGGATCGGGCTACGCGTCGTAGCGGTCATATCATGCATTGCATTGCATTTAGCTATATCTGATAGTTGTTATACTATTTTGTTGGTACTAGTTGGTATAGGTACAGTTGATATGGATTCTGTGACACGGTATTTGATTACAGCATTACATAGTGCTTTATTGCGGATTTCTTATCTGCGCTATCTTACCCTATTTATTACCACTAAGTGTGGCGGTACTCATTTTACTCCATGCACCTTGTGTGCAGATTAAGGTACCTCTCAGCAGTGATTCAGTAGCTGTTCAAGGCGGCATCTGTAGGATATTCGAGGTAGCTGCAGAGTCCGCAGGACCCGATGCTCCTTCTTACTGTCTTTTGATTCTGTATTGCTATTTCTCTCCGCACTTGGTATCTTGTAAACCATTGTTACACTTATGTTCATTAGAGGCTCATGACTCTTGACCCTTTGGTCTATGGGAGTTGGTATATTTTTGGGACTTGGTTCCCCGTTTTTAATATATGTATCATTGTTGCTTCATGTTTTGATATGCTTAAATGGGATAAAGCGAGCTTCTAGCTCCGTCGTTGTTAGTGTTTGGTCAGGTTCGCCTAGAAATGTGCTGGGCGCCATCACGACCGGATTTGGGGTCGTGACAAGTTGGTATCAGAGCCTAGGTTTTCTAGGCCTCTTGAGTCTTGAGCCGGTTAGTAGAGTCTTGGGGATCGTTACGGGGATGCTTGTACTTATCCTCGGGAGGCTGCGAACCTTTAGGAAACACATCACACTTCTTGGAATTCTTATCGAGCGTACTTGATTCAGCTTGAGATATACTTTTGAAAATTCCTTCCGGACATCTTTGTACGCATCGAGCGCTCAGTAATATAATTGCCCTATGGCTTGTGATTTCCCCGAACGAAGGGCGAGACATAATCTTTGTGAGTTCATGTTGGGCCAGTCGGAAAGACTTGGGGTTGGACCTTGTTTACGACTTGAGCATTGAGGTGCTGATTTTGTGAGTGGTGGCAATAGATAATGTACTGAGGGTTTGAAACCCCGTATTTTGCACTATACAGTACTGTGCTGAGATGGAACACGCGTCATGTGACGAGCGTGGTCGTATTGTGACTGGGGATTTGGACTTGGTCCTTCCCGATTGATAGATTACTGTGTATAATGACTGAGACTGGGCTTATATCTATGTATTTGGGCTAGTATCCATGTTTGGGCCCTTGTGCCGATCATTAGAGTATTAGGGAAGCTTACTAATGGATGAGCTGTTAATTATTCAACTCTTATCTAATCTGTTGTGTAGCCCCGAGCTATGGGAGTGGTAAATATTTATCATATCTCGTAATTGGAAGGTAAAGTGCCTTATGTGTAGTGGAACGAGTTCAAACTTAGGAAGGCTAAAGTGATTATGTTATGCGTATCCTGGTGGAAGGTATTGTGCGGAAATGCTAAATTGAAGCGAAATAGGTGGGTTGATTTTCATGTGTAATTGAAAGGTAATTGATATGTGTTATGATTCGAGCAGGTACAACGCATGTTCATGTAACAATTATGATAATATGATTTGGGTAGTATTGAGACTAATTTTGTCGATATGCCTTGTGATGTCTAGTCGACTTGTGAATGTATTGCTAGGATGGTTTTGGTGATTCTCTGGCAGGTGGATACACCAAATTACAAAGGAAACTCTGTCAAAATTTTAGGAAAATTTGGGACTTAGAAAAGATTTTTGTCACCTAAAGAGTGGGCTTAACTATTGTGTGTGAATGAATACAAGAATTGCAAAAGAGTTAATATTTCTGATAATTCGAATCTCCGTCGAAGCTTGTAAATGACTTGAGTTTAATCTAACTAGAATATTGTGGCATCATTTGAGTAAGAATGCTATGAGTGGCTAAAAGTGCTTTGATGTATGGCTCCGAGCCAAGTTGGGGAGGTTGTTGTTGATTAACTGATTGCACTGTTGTGTGTTGTGTTGGTTCTGTCTCCAGGTACGTTGGAAAATGTTGATAAAGGTTATGGTGCTTCGTAGATGTGAATAAATACTAGGATGTTTTGAACTGCTATTGGTAAGGAATGTTCGGTGTATAGAAAGGAAATATAGCTAATTGTATATGTATGTAATCATGATCTACAGTGTCAGAGTTCTAACAAGGCACGAGTGGTTATGTTCAATAAGACAGTTGAATTACATCTGAATAAGGGTGAATGACGCCCGAGAGAATTGTTTTATGGTGTTCAAGATTTGCTTGTAACAGTCAGGTGTCTTAAGATTGTGCATGTGGCTAAAGACGGTGGTTTCGTTAGAAGAGATCAAGACATGTATTATTTTATGTGAATGATGGGATTCTATTTAACCGTGTTGGGAGGTAATGATAACGAATTCAAATCGCAAGAAGTTCTTCGAAATAAATATTGTAGAATGTGGTCCTTCTGGGAAACATTGAGAGAGTATTCGGTGGCCTATAGGTCTTAGACGGTGTGGTCTTACGTACGAGTCTCGTGGGGTAACATGAGTTGATGTATTATGGTGTTACAGTAAGGGCTAATATTAAAGATGAATTAGAAAGGAAACTGGGTAAATGGAACAACTTGTTAATAAACCAAAGCGGTATGATAAGGAATACGATTAATTCCTGGTATATGTTGGAAGTAATGAGTCTTGCAGATATTGTAAAACAAAGCTCTTGAGCGCTGGCAGTTGTGTAACTTTATATGGGTATAAGGACTCAGTCCTGGCCGTTTAATTTATGCAGTGTAATTGGGAGAAAGAGTTTGTGATGTGTTATGGAATGTTGATAATGACATATTCAAGGATTTGTGATCAGTTCATAATATATGAGGAGTCATTAAAATTATTTAGCAGTGCGGGCAGCTGTAGGTGATTTAAAGAATCGATCTTTTTAGTGATTAAGGAAAATGGTACTGCTATTCTAGTAATTTGGCAGGGTATATGGTCCAAAAGGACAAGGAAATGTAAACTGATAATATCCAGTGGTATGGTGGTATTCTCTTGTTGGATCGACTATAATAATTGAGTCGTTGATGGCATAGTGAAATTTTTGAATGACTTTCGTGGTATGAATGGACGCTTGATGTGCTTTAAATATATGTACAGTGGAGTACGGGATCGGGCATTGTGATTCATGTGTTATATATGTGTTGGAGACTTGAAGTTCTCGTTAGTCCGCCTATGCAGTGGTCGTATATCATGTGTATCGACACTGTTTTGTGATTATTAAAAATCGGAAGCTCTAGTGGCTTTCTCTCTCAACTTGCTATGACGAATTTGGATTATGATACTTGATTGCTTACTGGACATCATCGGGCCAGATTATCTAGACTAATGTGATATGGACTATGATGGTATGGCACAAATTGCGTAGCAGAGTGCATCAGAGTATGCTCTAGTGGGGTAGTTGTACCTTAGGACCAGCGGACAGCTGGTGGGCATTCCTTTGTCAGTTGGGCCTTCGTGGCGGATATCAGTTGTAAGGCCCCGTAAAATTTTTGTGCATAAAACCTAGTAGATGTGGTGTCATGGTCCGAATAATGTGTTAGGAATGCGCAGAATTCTTCGCGGCTCGCAAGCTCGCCGCGGTTCGGACCCTTGGTAGTGATTTGAGTTTCAAAAATGTAGAGAATTAATTTTTCCGAAAAATGTCAAATATGCGGTCAAGAATGCGACCGCAAACCTGACATGCGGACCGCATTCTTGCCGCAAATCGTTCCAGAAGAGTTGCCCAAAATCGTGTCAAAAGTGCGGTCGATATGCGATCGCATGTCAAATCTGCGGTGCACTTTTGCGACCGCAGAATCCACATGCGGTCCGCATAGTGACCGCATTCCTTAACAGAACCTGCATAACTTTGAGGCCATTTTTGCGGTCACTTTGTGGACCACATGTGGATTCTGCGGTCGCATAGTGACCGCATATTTGACCCCGGCCCAGAATTTTTGTAACATTTTGACCCGATCTCTTCTTTAATATAACACCTTTCTTCTTCATTTTATCATATCATCTCACCAAAATTAGAGAGAGAAGAGAGGGTTTTTAGAGAGAGAAGTTCTTCATCTTCAAAGATTGTTCCAACTACTTAATTCCAAGGATTCTAGGGCAAAGATTCAACATCCCCAATCTTTTCAAGGTAAAAACCCTAACTATTTTCTTTGATTTTCAGTTTTAATTGGGTAAAGAGAGGTTTGCATATAATAGCTTTTAAAAATAGAATTTTTACACTCATGCATGATTATTTAACTTGATTTCTAGTAAAAAGAAGTGAGTAGAAGTAAGAGTCTTCAAGAACAAGGTTGGCAAGAGTAGGATATCTTGTGTAAGCATAAAGTAGGAGGAAAAATCATCACCAGGTATGTATGGCTAATTTTGACTCTTGTGAAATCGCCTATATGTGTGAAGTTTGTTTGTTTCGGGTTAAATTGACAAATGGTGAAATTCTTGATGTTGTTGTTGAATATTCAAAGTTTGTTGTTGAGCTATGAGTGATGTAAAATGAGAGTTTAATTTGGCAAAATAATTGTGAATAATGACTATGATGGCCTATATGGCACCTTGTGGAAAACAAACGAAACACTTGAGAATTGGTTTATTGTGGAAAGAGATGAAACACTTGAATTGTGGAAATATCGTAACATGGTTGTGATATTGAATTGAGAAGAAATTGAGAACATGAACCAATGTGTAAGTTGCCTATTTGAATTTGTTGAAATTGTGTGTAGTACCTTATCTGCTGTTTGAAATTGTTGTGTTTTCAACCTGTAAGGCGGGGTCGTGTTGCGCGCCGCAACGTGGTGAAATAAGGTGTGGGTTGGGGTGATAAGGGTGGCCGAGGTAATAAGGGTGGTCGGGGGCAATAAGGATGGAAAGCGATCGAAATCGCTATTGAAAATTGATACAAAAATCAATAATGTGAAATTGTGAAAGGAGACAGCAGGAGAGTTTGCAACCTGTGGGGCACCGATTGCCCCTTTGTTTGACTACTTGTGCTTTACGTGATTGATTGGTTATTGTTAAATTGGTTGATTGTAGAAAGTGCTTTATGTTGAGAATTATTTGAAATAAGGAAAATGTAGAAACATGGTTGGCTGGCTTAATTAATTGTTGATGTAATTTAATGGCTTGAGTTTACTTGGGACAAAGTTTGTCCATATATACCAGTACAATTTAAGTGTACTAACGTCCCTTTTGCCGGGGGCGCTACATTCGTGTCATGATTGTAGGTGGATCAGTAGCAGGCACTTCAGCTCACCGGCAGTAGTATCCTTCTCCTTCCACTGCCCGTTTTGGTGAGCCCCTTTCTTCCTTGGGGCCCTGTGTGGTTCATGCCACCTTTGTTAAGATTTCATTTTGGTTTTGTAAGGTATAGCCGGAGCCTTGTTACCGGCAAGTATTGTATTCCCCTTTTTGTATCCTAGAGGCTCCGTAGACATGTAAACTGTGGGACTCTAGTATTATGTATACATTATGTTATGTCGGGCGTTGTAAAAACTGCAAACTTGTTAATGAATCACTCGTATCGTTTTATTTGTTTAATGTGAAATCATTTATGATTAGTAATATATTTGGTTAATGAGAAACAATCAACACAGGGGTAACGCGTGGGAATGAAAGGCACCCAGGTCCGCTTGACTGGGGCAACCCGGTCAGGCGCCGGTCATGTTCCTCGATTTGGGGCGTGACAAACTTGGTATCAGAGCTTAAGGTCTTAAAGTGTCCTAGGATGTCTCGGAGCCGTGTCTAGTAGTGCCCTTCTTATAGGTGTGTTGTCGACCACATCATATAAGTAGGGGGCTACACGGGCATTTAGGAATTTACCTACTTCTTTGTTAATCTATATCGTGCGGTAAAGTGCAATGTGGAGATATCCGTGTCTAATTCGTGCCTTGTTCCCAAATTTTCAGAATATGGCACCTAAGAAGAAGGCTAGACTCGGCCTTCGGGCCAATGCCGGCCCAAGTACAGCTGTTAATCATGTACCCGATACCGTGGGAGAGAATGACCCACCAGTCCCGAATTTGCCTGGCCCATCTGTTCAAAACCCAAGTGTCCCTATTCCAGCCGCGGCAGAGGATGCCACCATTCCTCCTGCCGGTGTTCCTGACTCAGATACAGTTCCCGCTTCGGGCTCTGGTATCTCTAATGAAGAACTTAGGGGAGCCATCCATATGTTAACACAGCTAGTGGCCGCCCAGGCCCAGAGATCCCATGATGCCCCTGCATCCTCCAGCGGACAGGGAGATTCCTTTGGCTCCAGAGTCCACCAGTTCTTGCGATTGGCCCCTCCAGAATTTTCAGGTACCGATCCAGAGGCTGACCCACGGGAATTCCTTGATGAGATATACAAGACCCTCAGAGTGATGAAGGCTACAGATATAGAGGGGGTAGAGTTGGCCTCTTACAGGCTGAAGGGAGCGGCACGTTCATGATTTGAAATGTGGGAGGATTCCCATGAGGAAGGGAGCCCTCCGGCCAGATAGGATGAGTTCGTGGATGCATTTATGGACCACTTCTTACCTGCCGAGGCAATGGCAGCCCGTGCCACGGAGTTCGAGGTCCTCAAGCAGGGCAGTATGAGTGTTTGGGAGTATCACATGGAGTTCGTAAGATTGTCCAAGTATGCTCCTCATTTAGTGTCGACCATGGATGCCCGGGTTCGACGGTTTGTTCAGGGCCTTAGCCCTTTGGTGGTGAATGAGGCCGCCACAGCAGCTTTGCACTCGGACATGAACTATGGGAGGATTGTGGGGTTTGCTCAGGCCACAGAGGCCAGGAAATTGAAGATTCGTGCAGAAAGAGAAAGTAGCAGCAGGGCCCGGTCAATGGGTCGTTCAGGGAGATCACTTCCAGGGAAGGGGTCATCAGGGCCATCCCAGTCATATGCTCGGTCCTCCGCGAGTGCACCGCCATCCGTGCACAGTCATCAGCAGGGCAGTTACTCGAGACCTGGTTCAGACAGCAGGAGGTCTCGTCAGTCTGGTCATCCTGGGGTGAGATCCCAGCAGCAGGGGAGACCAACATGCCCCAAGTGTGGGAGATTTCATACAGAGACATGCTACCTTGACCTTCCAGTGTGCTTCGGGTGTGGGGTGAGAGGTCACATTCAGCGGGACTGCCGTGCACCCCATTAGGGTATAGGTAGGGGATCTGCTCAGTCATCCGGTTCTTCAGCTGCTACATCATCAGCGCGTACTCCAGCAGCAGCAGGGCGTGGTGCAGCTAGGGGTGGAGCTCGGGGTAGGGGTGGACCTAGCCGATTCTATGCATTGAGTGGCCGCCAAGAATGCCGAGGCTTCTCCAGATGTTGTTACAGGTATCATGTCTATTCAAACTATTGATTGCTATGCCCTTATTGATCCAGGGTCCTCTTTGTCTTATGTTACTCCATTCATTGCTTCAAGTTTTGGGATAGAACCCGAACAACTTCATGAGCCGTTCTCTGTGTCGACTCCTATTGGCGATTCTATTACAGCCTCACGAGTCTATAGGAATTGTGTTGTTACGGTGGGTGGTCGTGATACCACAGCCGATCTTATTGAGCTTGGGATGGTAGATTTTGATGTAATTATGGGGATGGATTGGCTCTATTCGTGCTTTGCCAAACTTGATTGTCGAACGAGAGTTATGAGGCTCGAGTTCCCTAACGAGCCAGTCATTGAATGGAGAGGAAATGGTGTAGTGCCAAGGGGTAGGTTTATTTCCTACCTTAAGGCTTCGAAGATGATTAAGAAAGGGTGTATCTATCACCTGGTTCGGGTAACGGACACCACCTCGGAGGTGCCTACCCTCGAGTCCGTACCAATTGTGAATGAATTTCCTGAAGTGTTTCCAGATGAGCTTCCAGGCATCCCGCCGGATAGGGAGATTGATTTCGGGATCGATGTAATGCCGGATACTCAGCCAATATCCATTCCACCATACAGAATGGCGCCAGCAGAGTTAAGGGAGTTAAAGGAGCAGCTGAGGGATTTATTAGAGAAAGGGTTCATACGACCGAGTGTGTCGCCATGGGGTGCTCCGGTTCTCTTTGTCAGAAAGAAGGATGGGTCACTTCGAATATGTATTGATTATCGGCAGCTTAACAAAGTCACCATTAAGAATAAATATCCATTGCCTCGAGTGGATGATCCGTTTGACCAATTGCAGGGAGCGAGGTTCTTCTCAAAGATTGATTTACGGTCCGGGTACCACCAGTTGAAAATCAGGGAGCAGGATATTCCTAAAACCGCCTTCATAACTCGTTATGGTCACTTTGAGTTTTTGGTTATGTCTTTTGGGCTAACCAACGCCCCAGCAGCTTTCATGGACCTTATGAATTGGGTTTTCAAGCCATTCCTAGATTCCTTTGTGATTGTATTCATTGACGATATTCTCATCTACTCTCGGAGCAGGGAAGATCATGCCGTTCACCTCAGAGCAGCATTGCAGACCCTTCTTCAGCATCAATTGTATGCCAAGTTCTCAAAATGTGAGTTTTGGTTGGAGTCCGTAGCTTTTCTAGGGCATGTTATTTCCAGTGAGGGAATTATGGTGGATCCTCAGAAGATTGCGGCAGTGAAAGATTGGCCTAGACCCACGACCCCGACAGAGATTCGCAGCTTTTTGGGTCTGGCCGGGTACTATCGGAGGTTTGTAGAGGGATTCTCAACCCTCGCCTCCCCATTGACTAAATTGACGCAGAAAGCAGTTAAGTTCCAGTGGTCCGAAGCATGTGAGAAAAGTTTCCAAGAACCGAAGTCAAGATTGACCTCGGCACCAGTATTGGCCTTGCCAGAAGGCACAGAGGGATTTGTAGTCTATTGTGATGCCTCTAGAGTCGGTTTGGGATGTGTATTGATGCGGCACGGAAAGGTCATAGCTTATGCTTCCAGGCAACTTAAGAACCATGAGAAGAATTATCCGACGCATGATTTGGAACTTGCAGCTGTTGTGTTTGCCTTGAAAATATGGCGACACTATCTTTATGGGGTTCATGTAGATGTGTTTTCGGACCACAAGAGCCTCCAATATTTGTTCAAGCAGAAAGAGCTGAATCTGAGACAGCGGCGGTGGTTAAAACTACTCAAGGACTATGATATGGACATATTGTACCATCCAGGGAAGGCAAATGTGGTAGCCGACGCTCTTAGTCGAAAATCCATGGGTAGTTTGGCTCATTTGGGTGTGGATCAGAGACCCCTGGCTCGAGAGGTTTACCAATTAGCCAGTTTGGGGGTTCGTATTTCGGCGTCAGACGAGGGGGATATCTTGGTGCATAATGGAGCAGAATCATCATTGGTCGCAGAAATCAAGGAAAAACAGTTCATGGATCCCGCATTGGTTCGGGTGAAGGAAGCAGTCATGAATGACAAGACCTCAGCATTTGTACTCAGCAGCGAAGATGGTGTATTGCGGTGTCGAGATAGACTATATGTTCCGGATGTGGACGAGCTTCGGGAAAGAGTGATGGCAGAGGCTCATACTTCCAGGTATTCTGTGCACCCAGGTTCCATGAAAATGTATCATGACCTTAAGGAGATTTATTGGTGGAACGGTATGAAAAGGGATGTGGCAGGCTTTGTAGCTAAATGTCCGAACTGTCAACAAGTGAAGGCCGAGCATCAACGGCCTGGTGGATTAACTCGGCTTATAGAAATACCAAGGTGGAAATGGGAGATGATCAATATGGATTTCGTGGTGGGGTTACCTCGCACTCAGCGTAAGTTCGATTCAATATGGGTGATAGTAGATCGACTCACCAAATCAGCTCACTTCCTGCCTGTCAAGTCCACTGATACCGCGGAGCAATATGCAAGATTGTACATCAAAGAGATAGTAAGGCTTCATGGCACTCCACTTTCTATCATCTCAGATCGCGGGGCTCAGTTCACCGCTAACTTTTGGAAGAAGTTTCAGCAAGGTTTGGGAACTCGGGTGAATCTCAGCACAGCTTTCCATCCACAGACCGATGGACAGGCCGAGCGGACCATTCATACGCTTGAAGATATGTTGCGGGCTTGTGTCTTAGATTTTAAAGGTAATTGGGATGAACACTTACCACTGATAGAATTTGCTTACAATAACAGGCTATCATGCTAGCATTCAAATGGCCCCGTTTGAGGCATTGTACGGGAGAAGATGTAGATCGCCAATCGGGTGGTTTGAGGTAGGTGAAGCGGAATTGCTAGGGCCAGATATGGTGTACGAAGCTATGGAAAAGGTCAAGGTTATTCAGGAGAGAATGAAAACAGCACAGAGTCGTCAAAAGTCCTATGCGGACGTTCGTCGAAGGGATTTGGAGTTTCAAGTCGATGATTGGGTGTTCTTGAGGGTATCTCCTATGAAGGGAGTCATGCGATTCGGAAAGAAAGGGAAATTGAGTCCTAGGTATGTCGGGCCATATCGGATCGTTCAAAGGATTGGTCAAGTTGCTTATAGGCTAGAGTTGCCTCCCGAGATGTCATCAGTGCATCCGGTATTCCATGTGTCCATGTTGAAGAAAGTGATTGGAGATCCATCCACCATCATGCCAGTCGAAGCTATAGAGGTTAATGAAAATTTGTCATATGAAGAAGTTCCAATTGCCATTCTTGATAGGCAAGTCCGTAAGTTGAGAAATAAGGAAGTCGCCTCTGTTAAAGTATTGTGGCGAAGTCAACAAGTTGAGGAGGCCACATGGGAAGCGGAAAAAGAGATGAAGGAAAAGTATCCCCATTTGTTCGATCAAGCCTAGAAGAAATTAGGTGACCCTCCTACTCCTAGTAACTGTCATCTTGCCTAAGTTGTTTCCCTCTTAGTGTTAGTAAGTCTCCTTCATTTTGTAATGAATTTAATGTGTTGTCACGTTTGGGTCATTTGATCCTTTCTTGATAAATGAGAGCCTTATAAAGATTTACGTGTTTAATAAACAACTAATAGTAAGCTTAGATTGGTAATGGTTTGTTAAGTGTACATGGTGTGTTAAAATGGTTAAATGAGGTGAAAATTCATTGAAGTGACTAGTTTATGTGCAATTGTAACAATGTGATAGAATATGTGCATTCGTTGAGGTAAGAAAGTGTATACCAGTTGTGAAAAGTGTTGTAGTTGTATATTGTTGTTTGGTAATGTGTTTCGGGAGCCCTCTGACAGGTGGATATGTCCATAATACAAAGGAAACTCCGGCGAAATTTTTCTAAAATATAAGAGTTAGTCAAAATTTTGATGGTTGCATATCATGTCTTTCAAAACCAACTCATTTATTTCAAAATCCTCATTCGAGGACGAATGATCTTAAGGGGGGGGAGGATGTAAGGCCCCGTAAAATTTTTGTGCATAAAACCTAGTAGCTGTGGTGTCATGGTCCGAATAATGTGTTAGGAATGCGTAGAATTCTTCGCGGCTCGCAAGCTCGCCGCGGTTCGGACCCTTGGTAGTGATTTGAGTTTCAAAAATGTAGAGAATTAATTTTTCCGAAAAATGTCAAATATGCGGTCAAGAATGCGACCGCAAACCTGACATGCGGACCGCATTCTTGCCGCAAATTGTTCCAGAGAGTTGCCCAAAATCGTGCCAAAAGTGCGGTCGATATGCGATCGCATGTCAAATCTGCGGTGCACTTTTGCGACCGCAGAATCCACATGCGGTCCGCATAGTGACCGCATTCCTTAACAGAACCTGCATAACTTTGAGGCCATTTTTGCGGTCACTTTGCGGACCGCATGTGGATTCTGCGGTCGCATAGTGACCGCATATTTGACCCCGGCCCAGATTTTTGTAACATTTTGACCCGATCTCTTCTTTAATATAACACCTTTCTTCTTCATTTTATCATATCATCTCACCAAACTTAGAGAGAGAAGAGAGGGTTTTTAGAGAGAGAAGTTCTTCATCTTCAAAGATTGTTCCAACTACTTAATTCCAAGGATTCTAGGGCAAAGATTCAACATCCCCAATCTTTTCAAGGTAAAAACCCTAACTATTTTCTTTGATTTTCAGTTTTAATTGGGTAAAGAGAGGTTTGCATATAATAGCTTTTAAAAATAGAATTTTTACACTCATGCATGATTATTTAACTTGATTTCTAGTAAAAGAAGTGAGTAGAAGTAAGAGTCTTCAATAACAAGGTTGGCAAGAGTAGGATATCTTGTGTAAGCATAAAGTAGGAGGAAAAATCATCACCAGGTATGTATGGCTAATTTTGACTCTTGTGAAATCGCCTATATGTGTGAAGTTTGT
The DNA here is from genome assembly GCA_032618575.1 of Nicotiana noctiflora. Taxonomy (NCBI): domain Eukaryota; kingdom Viridiplantae; phylum Streptophyta; class Magnoliopsida; order Solanales; family Solanaceae; genus Nicotiana; species Nicotiana noctiflora. The sequence goes on along the minus strand of JASVEL010012412.1, from coordinate 1,561,028 downwards.
TTGTTTCGGGTTAAATTGACAAATGGTGAAATTCTTGATGTTGTTGTTGAATATTCAAAGTTTGTTGTTGAGCTATGAGTGATGTAAAATGAGAGTTTAATTTGGCAAAATAATTGTGAATAATGACTATGATGGCCTATATGGCACCTTGTGGAAAACAAACGAAACACTTGAGTGGAAATATCGTAACATGGTTGTGATATTGAATTGAGAAGAAATTGAGAACATGAACCAATGTATAAGTTGCCTATTTGAACTTGTTGAAATTGTGTGTAGTACCTTATCTGCTGTTTGAAATTATTGTGTTTTCAACTGTAAGGCGGGGTCGTGTTGCGCGCCGCAACGTGGTGAAATAAGGTGTGGGTTGGGGTGATAAGGGTGGCCGAGGTAATAAGGGTGGTCGGGGGCAATAAGGATGGAAAGCGATCGAAATCGCTATTGAAAATTGATACAAAAATCAATAATGTGAAATTGTGAAAGGAGACAGCAGGAGAGTTTGCAACCTGTGGGGCACCGATTGCCCCTTTGTTTGACTACTTGTGCTTTACGTGATTGATTGGTTATTGTTAAATTGGTTGATTGTAGAAAGTGCTTTGTGTTGAGAATTATTTGAAATAAGGAAAATGTGGAAACATGGTTGGTTGGCTTAATTAATTGTTGATGTAATTTAATGGCTTGAGTTTACTTGGGACAAAGTTTGTCCATACATACCAGTACAATTTAAGTGTACTGACGTCCCTTTTGCCGGGGCGCTACATTCGTGTCATGATTGTAGGTGGATCAGTAGCAGGCACTTCAGCTCATCGGCAGTAGTATCCTTCTCCTTCCACTGCCCGTTTTGGTGAGCCCCTTTCTTCCTTGGGGCCCTATGTGGTTCATGCCACCTTTGTTAATATTTCATTTTGGTTTTGTAAGGTATAGCCGGAGCCTTGTTACCGGCAAGTATTGTATTCCCCTTTTTGTATCCTAGAGGCTCCGTAGACATGTAAACTGTGGGACTCTAGTATTATGTATACATTATGTTATGTCGGGCGTTGTAAAAACTGCAAACTTGTTAATGAATCACTCGTATCATTTTATTTGTTTAATGTGAAATCATTTATGATTAGTAATATATTTGGTTAATGAGAAACAGTCAACACAGGGGTAACGCGTGGGAATGAAAGGCACCCAGGTCCGCTTGACTGGGGCAACCCGGTCAAGCGCCGGTCATGTTCCTCGATTTGGGGCGTGACATCAGTGCAGAGGTTTCTACCATTGATTTAGTTCTAGTATTGAGGAACTTTGTCGGATGCGTTTCTGGTGGCCGAACTTGAGGTATATATATATATATATATATATATATATATATATATATATATATATATATATATATATGTTTACCATAATGAGCAACTTGACTCGACGCTCATTTCTTTAGCGAGGGTTCTATATAGATCGGGTGGCGCGCCGCAACAGGTATAGTTATTTGGATCGGGTGGCACGCCGCCACGGGTATGGTATCTGGATCGGGTGGCACGCCGCCACGGGTATGTCATTGGATTGGGTTTTACGCCGCAACATTGTAATGTGAAAATAGAGTTAGATATATGTTACCTGGTATACAATACCTCGTGTCTTCTGAGGAAAAGCCCGTATTGAGTATCGCTTGGCGAATGGCACATCGGTTGTGTTCTTTCAGGATATGATAGAATACATTAATTATTTCACCGTGGGTGAGGTCAATTGCTTGAGTTCAAACCTAAATATGTGAGTGGCTGACTGTTTGAGCTTGGTAACTTGAGGTGCTCCATGAGCAATGGTGTTTGGATAGAATCATGAATCGTGGCAAGGCCACGTGATGTTATGACCTTTCGAGAAGGAGTCATGTACTCTATTTCTATAATGCGAGACACGATCTCAGTTCTATGTTATGATGGCACAAAGGAATTGAATTACAGCTCTCTTGTTGAAGACAGTTGTCATGATTTGAGTATGTTCGGATGTCTCTATTGGAGCATGTGTTGTGCTCGTCGTGGCTTAGGTCGGTGTTGAGGTGGCATGTCACCAGTGCGGTGTGTTATAATTGAAATGATCATTTGAGTCATTATGGAGAGAGAGCATGTGTGATTTCAGTGGGTTAGAAAGGTAATACCGTGATTTGGGTCCGAAATTTGTTGTGGTATCAGTTAAAAGTGAAATGGATTCATGAATGGTTAACCTGAGAGATGGGTTCGATATATCGCGTGTTCGGTTGCCGTTGTCACGACCCCAATCCCGGTCGTGATGGCGCCCAACACACCTGCTAGGCAAGCCCGACCATTTACACTCTCACCCGAGCATGAATCTCAAATCAATTACCTGGATATTATTTCAACAATAAAGCTAAACTGAACAACCACCCAAAGATCTAGGGTCACGAGAGTAGAGCCTCTAAACAAGATCGGATAACAATATCCAAATCAAATACTAAAGTCCGAATAATTAATATACAAAGGAAAAATGGAATAAGAAGAGAAGCCAGGTCCTGCGAACGCCAGCAGCTACCTCAGCAACTCGGATAAATACTGATAAAAGCTGGAGTGCTCGTCTATCCCTCCCGTGTACCTGAATCTGCACACAAAGGTGCAAGGAGTAGGGGTGAGTACTAAGTACTCAGTGAGTAATAAATATATATAAGCAGCTGAAAGTAGGAAATCCACAGAATACCACAATATGAAGCTAAACTACCGTCCGATCCTCCTACGAACTAGCATCAACGGTACAATACAGCTACCACAGAATAATTCAACAGATAAAGATGCAATGCAATGCACATAACCGCTACGGCGTGTAGCCCGATCCATTTAATGTCGACGACGCTCATTGGGGGTGTGTACAGACTCCGGAGGGGCTCCTATAGCCCAAGCGCAATACCGCTGCGGCGTGCAGCCCGTTCCTTATATCAACCACTGCGGCGTGCAGCCCGATCCATCCTCAGTCCACAACAAACATATAAGTCACACAACAACTCAATTTATTTATTACTAGGTTCCAGTTCATAAATTATGAAAATACTTTAACTTTTATTTAATTTTCCCAAAACAGGTGACTTAGCATTTCAATACGGTGTTTTCAAACCAGGATTGAGATCAGTGATTAAGCAAGTATAGCTATCACATATATAACTATCCCCTAGGGATACTACAGGTCGGCACAAGGCCCCAAAAACGGCTTACAACCCACAATTATATTAAACACGGTGTTTTTCAACCACTAATATCATATTATACTCATTCGGGATGGACTAAGTCTCAATCCCCAGTCACAATCAATCCCGCACCTGCCACGTGGTGCGAGCCACGCCCTACTAGCATCACAATGTGCTAAGCCAGGGTTTCGAACCCTCAGGATACCATATACACAAACTACTCACCTCTAGCCGGTAGAAGCCTTAGTCCGCCTTGCGCTTGCCTTGCAATTCAATCACCTTGGACGCCGAATCTCGAACCGGTGAGAATTCTAGTCCGCGACGCCTTTGCTCCTCAACCGGCCTCCTCGCGCTTCCAATCTATCCAAATTCATACAAACATCGACGAAGTTCGATTTCTAAAAGATGGGGTTTTAGCCGTACATATCTGAAATTCGCCCCTTAATGATACTACAATGATCCAATACAGTTATGTAACTTCAATCTACAATACCACATTCAATATGGCCAATATTAGTCATAAATCTCATAACTTGTGCCATCTAGGCCTATTATCAAACATCTTGTAGGCATAAATATTTACACCTCTTAACTATAGCATTGGTTCCTCCAACTATCACCATTAACCAACAATTCATCTTCCTATCATTCTTTAGCAATTTATACTCCTAACATCATGTGTGTGATCAACCATTCATACCCACACCAACAAAATTCCAACAAATATACACATTTAAATCCCTACCATGTTCATGTATTTAAATTGGGGATTTATGGCTTCCAACAACCATACTATAAATTGTAATACTTGATTCATACTCATATTCCCATAATAACACCATATGTGTAAGTCTAAGGTGTAGGATTACCTCTTGTAGATCAAATCTTGAAAGACAACTTTGGGGTGTTCTTGATATTTTGAAGAAATCCTATGAAATCCAACCAAAATCATGTTGTAACTAGTGATTGAGAAGAGAAATCACCATGAAAACACACTTAAAAGCTTACCTTAGGAGTGCAATTGAGTGCCTTGGTCGAATTGGGGGTGTTGGGAAGCCCTAGGCTTGAGAAATGACTCAACTTCAGTCATTTCCCGTCCTTATGTATATTTAGGGCCTGCTACTAGCGCGCCGTGCTAATTAGCGCGGGTTGAGGCAGAAAATAACCCATTAGCGCGGGCTACTAGCGCTCCCGCGCTAAGGCCGTGCTACTGACACATGCCCAGTAAAAAGGTTATAACTCTCTATATATACCTCCAAATGACGCACGGTTTGTTGCATTGGAAACTAGACTCAAAGGGATTTAATTTGATAGGTTGTGGGTTGCATAACACTTTATATAATGGGAGATATGATCGTTTAAAATGAGGTCTTGTGCACACTCATTTACATCTTTGCCTATTATGATGTTTTCCAACATCAAAAGTTCCCGTTAACCATCTGAAATCACCCCGAGGCCCCCGGGACCTCAACCAAAAATACCAACACCTCCTAAAACATCATACAAACTTGTTCCATTCATTGACATGCATCAAACAATCACAAGACCATCAAATTACATCGAATTCAAGCCTAAGTTCTTCTAAAACTTCCAAAACACACATTTAATCAAAAACCCAACCAAACCACGTCCGAATGACCTCAAATTTTGTAGACATATCCAAAATCACATAACAAAGCTACAGAAATTGTCGGAATTCCATCTCGACCCCCGGATCAAAATCTCACCTACCATTCGGATTTCGCCAAAATTCGACCTTAGCCAATTCAAGACTAAAACTACACCGGACCTCCGAATTCGATTCCGATTGCTCTCCTAAGTCATAAATGATCCCCCGAAACTAGTCGAATCTTCAAATTTTCATTCCGAGCTGTCTAACTCATCGGTCAATATTCGGTTGACTTTTCCAAGCTCTTCTTCTCGTAAAGAGATTTATGTCCTCATTTCTATTCTAATTCTCACCGATTTGCTTCTAACTCTCCAAACACATATAAATTAGCATATTGAAGTATTAAATTGAGAAAATGGGGCGATAACTCCCATAACGACGGGCCGGGTCGTTACATTCTCCCCAACATAAATAATCGCTCGTCCTCGAGCGTACCCATAGTTGTACTAGAAGCAACCCAATAGCTGGATGACCTTACCAAGCATATATGCGGGGTGGTACCACATCACCCTGTCCATCATAAGTCCGCTAACGCCATATAGCAGAACTTCCACAGTCCATCTGGAACATAGACCACATTGCACCTTTTGAAATCATATACCACATCTAGATCCCACGTCTATACTTGGAATACACCCGAACCAACTGTAATAGTCCATACTCACCACTCCGAGTGAGACCTTATGGTGTACCAAACAAACAAATCACTTGAGACGATGTCCTCTAATCACCACAATTTCCCACGATAACCAGTTACTACTGAAAAAAACTTTCTCGTTAGTTGAAGTCTTATTCCAACACCTTCATGTATATTTCCCACGGCAACCGAACACACGATATATCGAATCCATCTCTTAGGTCATCCATTCATGAATCCATTTCATGAATTTTTTTTTTTGACTGACATTACAATATATTTCAGAGCCAAACCTTGATGCTTTCCTTTCTAACCAGTTGAAATCACATATTCCCGCACTCATTAATGGCTTCAACGATCATTCTGATTATAACACACCGCATTGGTGATATGACACCTCAACACCGGCCTAAGCCACGACGAGCACAACACAGGCTCCAATAAGAAACGTTTGAACATACTCAATCATGATAACTAACTCAAACAAAAGAGCTGTAATTCAATCCCTATGTTCCATCATAACATAGAACTGAGATCCCGTTTCACATCATAGAATTAGAGTACCTAAACCCTCCTCGAATGTCATAACATCACGTGGCATTGCCACGACTCACGATTCTATCCGAGCACTATAACTCATGGAGCACCTCATGTCACCATGCTCAAAACGGTCAGCCACGCACATATTTAGGTCTGAACTCAAGCAATCAATCACACCCACGGTGATACATTTAATATATGCTATCAAATTCTGAATGGATACAATCGATGTGATATTCCCCGAGAGGTACCCAATACGGACTATTCGTTAGAAGCTAGGAAGTATTGTATACAAAGTAACTTATAGGACACTATATTTTCCACATCACACTATTGCGGCACGCAACCCGTTCCAATAACATACCCGTGGCGGCGTGCCACCCGATCCAGATACCATACCTGTGACGGCGTGCCACTCGATCCACGCATAAATCTCGCAAGAGGAAATGCACATCGAGTCAAGTTGCTCATTAAAACAAACATATATATAGCCTCAAGCTCGGCCACATGAAACGCATCTGACAAAGTTCCTCAATAGCGGAGCTGAATCAATAGTAGAAACCTCTGCACTGATATCCGCCACGAAGGCCCCACTGACAAAGAAATACATACCCGTCGTTCGCTGGTCCTGAGTACAACTACCTTGTTGGAGCATACTCTGATGCTCTCTTCTATGCAATTTGTGCCATTTTTTGACATAGTCCATATCACATTAGTCTAGGCGACCTAACTTATGTCAACCAGTCTGAAATAAGGTATCATAACCCAAATTCATCATATCAAGCTAAGAGAGAGCCATTAGGGCTTCTAATTTCCGATGATGGCTAAACGGTGCCGATACACACGATATACAACCACTGCATAGGTGGATTATGAGAACTTCTAGTCTCCATCACCTATATAACACATGAATTACTACGCCTGATTCCACACTCCACTGTACGAATACATAACACACATCAAGCATCCATTCATACCACGAAAGTCATTCAGAAATTTCCCTATGCCATCAACAACTCAATCATCACAGTCGATCCAACAAGAGAATACCCCCCATACCACTAGATATTATCAGTTTACATTACCTTGTACTTTGGACCATATACCCTGGCATATCACTAGAATAGCAGTACCATTTCTTTCCCTTAATCACCCGAAAGATCGGTTCTTAAATTACATGCAGCTGCCCGTGCTGCTCAATAATTTTTAATGACTTCCCATATATTATGAATTGGTCTCAAAACCATAAACATGCCATTATCAGCTTCACATAACACATCGCATATACCATACCACTCTAATATAACATGGGAACTTCTATCCCTTTTCTGCGCCGCAAATATCGACGCACTCAACTAGTCAAGGACTTCCATGATTCCATATAGAGGAAAACCCATTACACATTCCCAGCTTCGCATACCAACATGAATATACTCACTTTCAAACCACGGTAGAACACATGACAAACTCTTTCTCCGAATTCATTGCATAAGTTTAACTGCCAGGACTGGGTCCTTTTACCCACATCGAGCTACGCAACTGCCAGCACTCAAGAGCTTGGTTGCACCATAGTTGCAAGACTCATTACTTCGTACACATGCCAGAAGTTAAACTTATCTTTATCATACCGTTTTAGTTTGTTAACAAGTTGTTTCATTTACCCAATTCCTTTCTGATTCATCTTTAATTTAATATTCTCCTTTACTAAAGGATCACAATACCTCAACTCATGTTACCACACGAGATTCATACACAAGACCACACGGTCTAAGGCTCATGGCCGCTTTATACTCTCTCAAATGTTTCCCAGAGTACCACCTTTTACAATACTTTATTTTGACGAACTTCCCGTGATTTTGTTTTTTTTGGATTCGTATCATTACCTTCCAATACGGATACACAGAATCCCATCATTCACATATCATTACACAAGTCTTGATCCCTTCTAATGAAACCACCATCTTTAGCCACATACAAAATCTTAAGACACCTTACCGTTGCAAGCAAAGTCTTGAACACCGCAAGGCTATTCTCGGGCGTCATCCACCCTTATTCAATTTATAATTCAACTAACTTTCTTTTCTATACACCGAACATTATTGACCAACAGCAGTTCAAATCATCGTAGGATTTCATCACATCCACGAAGCACCATAACCCTTATCAGAATTTTCCCAACATACTTAGAGACATAACCAATATAGCACACATTAGTGCAATCAGTTAATCAATAACAACCTACCCAACTTGGCTTGGAGCCGTACATCAAAGCACTTTTAGCCACTCTTAGCATTCTTACTCAAATGATGCCACAATATTATAGTGAGATTAAACTCAAGTCATTTACAAGCTTCACAGAGACTCGAATCATCAGAGACCTCAGCTCTTCTGCAATTCTTGCATTTATACACGCACCATAGTTAAGCCTACTCTCTTCTGGTGATAGAAATCTTTTCTAAGTCCCAAATATTCCAAAAATTTTGATAGAGTTTCCTTTGTAATTTGGCCTATCCACCTGCCAGAGAATCACCAAAACCATCCTAACAATACATTCACAACTCAACAAGACATTACAATGTATATCAACAACATTAATCTCAATACTACACGAGTTATATTATCAAAATTGATACATGGACATGCGTTGCACCCGCTCGAATCATAACATGTGTCAAATACCTTTCACCACAATACTCTTAGCATAACCAATTCAGTACAACACCATCCACCAGGATATACATAGCATAATCACTTTAGTCTTCCTGAGTCTAAACTCGTTTTACTACACGTAAGGCACTTTACCTTCCAACTAAGAGTTATGATAAATATTCACCACGCCCATAGCTCGGGGCTATACAACAGATTACAATAAGGATCTAACACCTAACAGCTCGTACATTATTAAGCTGCCATTTCCATAGTTAAGAACAATACCGATCACACGAAATTTCATAACACCAGTTTGTAAAATCAGCACTTTGGTGCTCATGTCATAAACAAAGATTTGGCCTCAAGTCCTCCCGACTGGCCCAAACATGAACTCGCAGAGATTATATCTTGCCCCTCGATCAGGGAATCACAAACCATCAAGGTAATCATATTACTAAGCACGCGAAGCGTACACTGATGTGTGGAAGGAATTTCCAAGAATTACATCTCATGCTGAATCAAGTACGCACGATAAGAGTTCCAAGAAATGTGAAGTGTTTCCTAAAAGGTTTGCAGCCTCCCGAGGATAAATACAGGCGTCCCCGTACCGATCCACGAGACTCTACCAACCGGCTTAAGATTCATGGGCCTAGTAACCTAGGCTCTGATACCAACTTGTCACGACCCCAATCCCGGTCGTGATGGCGCCCAACACACCTGCTAGGCAAGCCCGACCATTTACACTCTCACCCGAGCATGAATCTCTAATCAATTACCTGGATATTATTTCAACAATAAAGCTAAACTGAACAACCACCCAAAGATCTAGGGTCACGAGTCTAGAGCCTCTAAACAAGATCGGATAACAATATCCAAATCAAATACTAAAGTCTGAATAATTAATATACAAAGGAAAAATGGAATAAGAAGAGAAGCCAGGACCTGTGAACGCCAGCAGCTACCTCAGCAACTCGGATAAATACTGATAAAAGCTGGAGTGCTCATCTATCCCTCCTGTGTACCTGAATCTGCACACAAAGGTGCAGGGAGTAGGGGTGAGTACTAAGTACTCAGTGAGTAATAAATATATATAAGCAGCTGAAAGTAGGAAATCCACAGAATACCACAATATGAAGCTAAACTACCGTCCGATCCTCCTACGAACTAGCATGAACAGTACAATACAGCTACCACAGAATAATTCAATAGATAAAGATGCAATGCAATGCACATAACCGCTACGGCATGTAGCCCGATCTATTTAACGTCGACGGCGCTCACTGGGGGTGTGTACAAACTCCGGAGGGGCTCCTACAGCCCAAGCGCAATACCGCTGCGGCGTGCAGCCCGATCCTCATATCAACCACTGCGGCGTGCAGCCCGATCCTCATATCAACCACTGCGGCGTGCAGCCCGATCCATCCTCAGTCCACAACAAACATATAAGTCACACAACAACTCAATTTATTTATTACTAGGTTCCAGTTCATAAATTATGAAAATACTTTAACTTTTATTTAATTTTCCCAAAACAACTGACTTAGCATTTCAATACGGTGTTTTCAAACCAGGACTGAGATCAGTGATTAAGCAAATATAGCTATCACATATATAATTATCCCCTAGGGATACTACAGGTCGGCACAAGGCCCCAAACATGGCTTACAACCCACAATTATATCAAACACAGTGCTTTTCAACCTCTAATATCATATTATACTCATTCGGGATGGACTAAGTCTCAGTCCCCATGTCACGCCCCAAATCGAGGGACATGACCGGCGCCTGACTAGGTAGCCCCAGTCAAGCGGACCTGTGTAAGGCCCCGTAAAATTTTTGTGCATAAAACCTAGTAGATGTGGTGTCATGGTCCGAATGATGTGTTAGGAATGCGTAAAAGTGTCAAATATGCGGTCAAGAATGCGACCGCAGAATCAACATGCGGACCGCATTCTGGCCGCAAATCGTTCCACAGAGTTGCCCAAAATCGTGTCAAAAGTGCGGTCGATATGCGATCGCATGTCAAATCTGCGGTGCACTTTTGCGACCGCAGAATCAACATGCGGTCCGCATAGTGACCGCATTCCTTAACAGGAACCTGCGTAATTTTTTGAGCCAATCTGCGGTCACTATGCGGACCGCATGTTGATTCTGCGGTCGCATAGTGCACCGCATAATTGACCCCAGCCCAGATTTTGTAATATTTTGACCCGATCTCTTCTTTAATATAACGCCTTTCACCCTCATTTTCTTAAATCATTTTACCAAAATTAGAGAGAGAAGAGAGGGTTTTTAGAGAGAGAAGTTCTTCATCTTGAAAGATTGTTCCAACCACTTAATTCCAAAGGATTATAGGGCAAGGATTCAACTTCCCCAATCTTTTCAAGGTAAAAACCCTAACTATTTTCTTTGATTTTCAGTTTTAAATTGGGTAAAGAGAGGTTTGCATATAATAGCTTTTGAAAATAGAATTTTTACACTCATGCATGATTATTTAACTTGATTTCTAGTAAAAAGAAGTGAGTAGAAGTAAGAGTCTTCAAGAACAAGGTTGGCAAGAGTAGGATATCTTGTGTAAGCATAAAGTAGGAGGAAAAATCATCACCAGGTATGTATGGCTAATTTTGATTCTTGTGAAATCGCCCTTATGTGTAAAATTGTTTGGCATGTGTTGATTTGAGAAATTGTATGTGATTATTTGATGTTGTTGTTGGATGTTCAAAGTTGTTGTTGAACTATGAGTGTTGTGGTATGAAATATGAACCGAAAGGTAAATGAGAGTTGAATTGGGTAAAGAATTTGTGAATAATGATTATGATGGCCTATATGGCACCTTGTGGAAAAGAAAATGAAACACTTGAGAATTGGTTTATTGTGGAAAGAGATGAAACACTTGAATTATGGAAAATTGTTGAATATACATGTGTGAATATTCTTGAATGTGGAAACATTGTAACTTGGTTGTGATATTGGCTTGAGAAGAAATTGAGAACATGAACCAATGTGTAAGTGGCTTATTTGAACTTGTTGAAATTGTGTGTAGTACCTTATCTGCTGTTTGAAATTGTTGTGTTTTCAACTGTAAGGCGGGGTAGTGTTGCGCGCCGCAACGTGGTGAAATAAGGTGTGGGTTGGGGTGATAAGGGTGGCCGAGGTAATAAGGGTGGTCGGGGGCAATAAGGATGGAAAGCGATCGAAATCGCTATTGAAAATTGATACATAAATCAATAATGTGAAATTGTGAAAGGAGACAGCAGGAGAGTTTGCAACCTGTGGGGCACTGATTGCCCCTTTGTTTGACTACTTGTTCTTTACGTGATTGATTGGTTATTGTTAAATTGGTTGATTGTAGAAAGTGCTTTGTGTGAGAATTATTTGAAATGAGGAAAATGTGGAAACATGGTTGGCTGGCTTAATAAATTGTTGATGTAATTTAATGGCTTGAGTTTACTTGGGACAAAGTTTGTCCATACATACCAATACAATTCAAGTGTACTGACGTCCCTTTTGCCGGGGGCGCTACATTCGTGTCATGATTGTAGGTGGATCAGTAGCAGGCACTTCAGCTCATCGGCGGTAGTATCCTTCTCCTTCCACTGCCCGTTTTGGTGAGCCCCTTTCTTCCTCGGGGCACAGTGTGGCTCATGCCACTTTTATTTCAGACTTTCTTTTGGATTTTGTAAGGTATAGCCGGGGCCTTGTTACCGGCAAGTATTTTATTTCCCTTTTTGTATCCTAGAGGCTCCGTAGACATGTAAACTGTGGGATTGTGGCCTATGTATATGTATGGGGCGTTGTAAATATAAATTATGAACTTGTTAGTAAATAAATCACATGGTTATGTTTATGCATTATGAAATTAGTCATTGTTGGCAAAATATTTGGTTAATGAAAAACAATCAACACAGGGTTAACGCGTGGGAATGAAAGGCACCCAGGTCCGCTTGACTGGGGCAACTCGGTCAGGCGCCGGTCATGTCCCTCGATTTGGGGCGTGACAAACTTGGTATCAGAGCATATGGTTTTTAAAGTGTCCTAGGATGTCTCGGAGCCGTGTCTAGTAGTGCCCTTCTTATAGGTGTGTTGTCGACCGCATCATATAAGTAGGGGGCTACACGGACATTTAGGAATATTACCCTTCTTCAACACTCCAAATCGTGCGATAAAGCTTGACTATAAGATTGTTTTGTAACCCGTGCGTTGAGATTCAAGGTAAGTTTAAATGCTCTTTCGTCTATTTTATGTAGTGTTGTCATATGTCATGACCAATGGGAAAAGACATGGGTGTTATGGAGATTGCACATGTATCTTGTTGAATAAACTGTATGAATATATATAGTATAAGTACATAGTACTACAAGTATACTTTATTTGGGGAAAGGATTAGAAGTGATTACCCGCACGAAGAGGCATTGATTTGATGATTGATATGTAAGCTTAAATAGCACGCGTGGTTAGTGCAAGAAGTATATAATTGATCGTAAGGTGTGAAAGAATATTGGTTATATAAGCATGTGATATATGAGAGAAAGACTAGGAGATTAATGGTGAGAGTGTAAGTGTCTCACATGAGGTAAAAAGTTACGAAATGAGACTCAATTGGACCTTAGCCGAGAAGACCCTTGTCTCACGAACTTTATAAGGACTTAGAAATGTACATAAAAGATATACGTGGGGACTTGGAATCCCATACCTGCGTGGCTGAATAGGAGAAGGGAACTTATGAGATCATTACTATGGTGACTTAAACTTTCCTAATAGTCGAGTATACATATAAGAGGGATAGATATATGAGGCATATGTCCCTAAAGTTTCTAAACCCAAGACTTGTGTCAAGATCCAGGACATTTTCCCCATGTGGGAGAGGGAGGACCATCGTGAGGCCACTTAAATACAATGAAACAAGAGCGAGACCATGTAGCTATGATATTTGAATATTTTGGTGAAGACATGTGTGGTCTAGAAAAGAGATTAAGGAATGTAAATTCTTCACGCATGGCAATGTGACTGATAGGGTCAACGATTCTAGAAAATAAGAGTATGTTTGTAAAGAGACTTTTACTTGTCATAAGGTCGGGAGAAATGGGACCCAAGGAGGTACCATATGTCAAATGTGAAAGATTGTGAGTTCCTAGAATGGGCTAATCATAGATTTGTGATTAAAAAAAAAAAAAAAAAAGTTTCGGGATACTAAGAAAGCCAAAACGAGTGGGAGAAATGAATGTGTTGCCACAACAACCCAAGATGGTAATTGGGGCTTGATAGAGAGCATCTAAAGAGCCTTACAAATATATAAGTGTTAAGTGATGTTCAGACGAACACTCCTTGCTACATATGTCCCAATAAGAGTTAAGAGGCGAGACGGATGGAATACCTAAGGTAAGAGACCACGTAATATATGGAAGAGTGCGTGGCTATTCACTAACTAGGAAGAATGGGGTGAGAAGAAATGGGGAGAAAACCTTTAAATTGAGATGGTCATGGTTATTTAAAACAATTTTTGCATCAGAATGGTGGACTCACTTAGGGCACAAGTGTTAATAAAAGTTATAAGGGATTAACCGCAATGCAACCGACATGGGTGACACTGAATATCGACTAAAGGGGTCTAGAGGTAGTTCATGTCTACACACAATGGGAAGCGAGGTTGTCGTTGGTGAGGTTGTGGTACTGTAAAATGATTAAACAAGACATAATGATTTTTCAAGTTCACAGGAGGAAGATAAATGTGTGGAACAATAAAGCTATTAATTAGGCACTATCCGCAAATCAAGATGGGAATGAAAGGTTCAGAATAAATTGAAAGAGGAGGAACACTCGTGACGGAGTAGACGTGTTTAGCATGGTAACTCTTAAGCCGCAATATCGGGGAACTTCATTGATAACTATAACATGGGGAATGAGGCGAGTTACTCGTCGGAGATAGAATTAGGGGGACTAAGCCTTACACTTAAGAGTAAAACCAAAAGTAGTTGTTGAAGGATTAAGGAGGATTTAAAGTATCAGAGAATACCCTTCTCAGGATAGTGACCCTTCCTAAGTCATATGCATATACAGGTTGTTGATATACGTTTGAGAGGTGTTTCACCGTAAGGAGGGATGCTAGGAATTTTCACAACGGAAGTAGTGCAATTTCTTAAATTCTATAATGCACATATGGGGAGAAGAGGTTGGTTAAGAAAAGTTAGAGCACAATGTTACCTTACCTTCGATGTAATGGCGTGCAAGTTAGTGTTATTCAGGGTACGTGTGCAAGTTAGCCAGTGCTATTCATTTGAGACAGGAGGTCATATGAGAAAACTCATTCAGCAATGCCTTTGGTTGAGAATTATGAAGAGTTAGTAGCAATTGTTCACATAGGATCGTAACCACATCAAGGAAATTATAGTGGAACTCAATTCGAGGAAGGTCTTATGTAAGAGGAATATAATAAAGATGTTCCGCTAATAATGTAAAGTGTTAAGGTGATAGTTATGCCTCCGGAGTTTGTTTGGGGTGTGTGTTGATGCAACACGAAAAGGTTAGAGTATGCTTTGAGATAACTCAAAAATCACGAGAAGAATTATCCGACACATGATTTGGAGCTCATGGCAGTTGTGTTTGCTTTGAAAATATGGCGGCACTATCTTTATGGAGTTCATGTAGATGTGTTTTCAGACCACAAGAGCCTCCAGTATTTGTTCAAGCAGAAGGAGCTAAATCCGAGACAGCGGCGGTGGTTAGAATTGCTCAAGGACTATGAGATGAACATATTGTACCATCCAGGGAAGGCAAATGTGGTAGCCGATGCTCTTAGTCGGAGATCCATGGGTAGTTTGGCTCATTTGGGTATGTATCGGAGACCCCAGTCTCGAGAGGTTTACCAATTAGCCAGTTTGGGGGTTCGTATCTCTGCGTCAGACGAGGGGAATGTTTTGGTGCATAATGGAGCAGAATCATCATTGGTCGCGGAAATCAAGGAAAAATAGTTCATGGATCCAGCATTAGTTCGGGTAAAGGAAGCAGTTCTGAATGACAAGACCTCAACATTTGTACACAGCAGCAAAGATGGTGTAATGCGGTGTCAAGGCAGACTATGTGTTCCGGACGTGAACGAACTTCGGGAAAAGGTAATGGCAGAGGCACATATTTCCAGATATTTTGTACAACTAGGTTCCACGAAAATGTATCATGACCTTAAGGAGATTTATTGGTGGAACGGTATGAAAAGGGATATAGCAAGCTTTGTAGCTAAATGTCCGAACTGTCAACAAGTGAAGGCCGAGCATCAACGGCCCGGTGGATTAACTCAACTTATAGAAATACCAAGGTGGAAATGGGAGATGATCAATATGGATTTCGTGGTAGGGTTACCTCGCACTCAGCGTAAGTTTGACTCAATATGGGTGATAGTGGATCGACTCACCAAATCAGCTCACTTCCTGCCTGTCAAGTCCACTGATACCGCGGAGCAATATGCAAGATTGTACATCAAAGAGATAGTAAGGCTTCATGGCACTCCACTTTCTATCATCTCAGATCGCGGGGCTCAGTTCACCGCTAACTTTTGGAAGAAGTTTCAGCAAGGTTTGGGAACTCGGGTGAATCTCAGCACAGCTTTCCATCCACAGACCGATGGACAGGCCGAGCGGACCATTCAGGACGCTTGAAGATATGTTGCGGGCTTGTGTCTTAGATTTTAAAGGTAATTGGGATGAACACTTGCCACTGATAGAATTTGCTTATAATAATAGCTATCATGCTAGCATTCAGATGGCCCCGTTTGAGGCATTGTACGGGAGAAGATGTAGATCGCCAATCGGGTGGTCTGAGGTAGGTGAAGCGGAATTGCTAGGGCCAGATATGGTGTACGAAGCTATGGAAAAGGTCAAGGTTATTCAGGAGAGAATGAAAACAGCACAGAGTCGTCAAAAGTCCTATGCAGACGTTCGTTAAAGGGATTTGGAGTTTCAAGTCGATGATTGGGTGTTCTTGAGGGTATCTCCTATGAAGGGAGTCATGCGATTCGGAAAGAAAGGGAAATTGAGTCCTAGGTATGTTGGTCCATATTGGATCGTTCAAAGGATTGGTCAAGTTGCTTATAGGCTAGAATTGCCTCTTGAGATGTCATCGGTGCACTCGGTATTCCATGTGTCCATGTTGAAGAAAGTGATTGGAAATCCATCCGCAATCATGTCAGTCGAGGCTATTGAGGTTAATGAAGATTTGTCATATGAAGAACTTCCAGTTGCCATTCTTGATAGGCAAGTCCGTAAGTTAAGAAATAAGGAAGTTGCCTCTGTTAAAGTATTCTGGCGAAGTCAACAAGTTGAGGAGGCCACATGGGAAGCAGAGAAAGAGATGAAGGAAAAGTACCCCCATTTGTTTGATCAAGCTTAGAAGAAATTAGGCGATCCTTCTACGTCTAGTAACTGTCATCTTGTCCAAGTTGTTTCCCTCTTAGTGTTAGTAAAAGCCTCCTCCATTTTGTAAAGAGTTATGTGTTAAGTAAGCGACTAATAGTAAGTGTAGATTGGTAGTGGTTTGTTTGTGTGTACATGTTGTGTTAAAATGGTTGAATAAGGAAAGGACTCATTGAAGTGACTAGTTTATGTGCAATAGTAACAATGTGATAAAATGTGTGCATTTGTTGAGGCAAGGAAAGTATATACAAGTTGTGAAAAGTGTTGTATTTGTGTATTGTTGTTTGGTAATGTGTTTCGGGGGCCCTCTGTCAGGTGGATATGTCCATAATACAAAGGAAACTCTGGCGAAATTTTTCTAAAATATTAGAGTTAGTCAAAATTTTGATAGCTTGCATATCATGTCTTTCAAAACTCATTTATTTCAAAATCCTCATTCGAGGACGAATGATCTTAAGGGGGAGGATGTAAGGCCCCGTAAAATTTTTGTGCATAAAACCTAGTAGATGTGGTGTCATGGTCCGAATGATGTGACCCTTGGTAGTGATTTAAGTTTCAAAAATGTAGAGAAATAATTTTTCCAAAAAAGTGTCAAATATGCGGTCAAGAATGCGACCGCAGAATCAACATGCGGACCGCATTCTGACCGCAAATCGTTCCAGAGAGTTTCCCAAAAATCGTGTCAAAAGTGCGGTCGATATGCGATCGCATGTCAAATCCGCGGTGCACTTTGCGACCGCAGAATCAACATGCGGTCCGCATAGTGACCGCATTTCTTAACAGAACCTGTGTAAAATTTGGGGCAATTCTGCGGTCACTATGCGGACCGCATGTTGATTCTGCGGTCGCATAGTGCACCGCATAATTGACCCCGGCCCAGATTTTGTAATATTTTGACCCGATCTCTTCTTTAATATAACGCCTTTCACCCTCATTTTCTTAAATCATTTTACCAAAATTAGAGAGAGAAGAGAGGGTTTTTAGAGAGAGAAGTTCTTCATCTTGAAAGATTGTTCCAACCACTTAATTCCAAAGGATTATAGGGCAAGGATTCAACTTCCCCAATCTTTTCAAGGTAAAAACCCTAACTATTTTCTTTGATTTTCAGTTTTAAATTGGGTAAAGAGAGGTTTGCATATAATAGCTTTTGAAAATAGAATTTTTACACTCATGCATGATTATTTAACTTGATTTCTAGTAAAAAGAAGTGAGTAGAAGTAAGAGTCTTCAAGAACAAGGTTGGCAAGAGTAGGATATCTTGTGTAAGCATAAAGTAGGAGGAAAAATCATCACCAGGTATGTATGGCTAATTTTGATTCTTGTGAAATCGCCCTTATGTGTAAAATTGTTTGGCATGTGTTGATTTGAGAAATTGTATGTGATTATTTGATGTTGTTGTTGGATATTCAAAGTTGTTGTTGAACTATGAGTGTTGTGGTATGAAATATGAACCGAAAGGTAAATGAGAGTTGAATTGGGTAAAGAATTTGTGAATAATGATTATGATGGCTTATATGGCACCTTGTGGAAAAGAAAATGAAACACTTGAGAATTGGTTTATTGTGGAAAGAGATGAAACACTTGAATTATGGAAAATTGTTGAATATACATGTGTGAATATTCTTGAATGTGGAAACATTGTAACTTGGTTGTGATATTGGCTTGAGAAGAAATTGAGAACATGAACCAATGTGTAAGTGGCTTATTTGAACTTGTTGAAATTGTGTGTAGTACCTTATCTGCTGTTTGAAATTGTTGTGTTTTCAACCGTAAGGCGGGGTCGTGTTGCGCGCCGCAACGTGGTGAAATAAGGTGTGGGTTGGGGTGATAAGGGTGGCCGAGGTAATAAGGGTGGTCAGGGGCAATAAGGGTGGAAAGCGATCGAAATCGCTATTGAAAATTGATACATAAATCAATAATGTGAAATTGTGAAAGGAGACAACAGGAGAGTTTGCAACCTGTGGGGCACTGATTGCCCCTTTGTTTGACTACTTGTTCTTTACGTGATTGATTGGTTATTGTTAAATTGGTTGATTGTAGAAAGTGCTTTGTGTGAGAATTATTTGAAATGAGGAAAATGTGGAAACATGGTTGGTTGGCTTAATAAATTGTTGATGTAATTTAATGGCTTGAGTTTACTTGGGACAAAGTTTGTCCATACATACCAGTACAATTCAAGTGTACTGACGTCCCTTTGCCGGGGGCGCTACATTCGTGTCATGATTGTAGGTGGATCAGTAGCAGGCACTTCAGCTCATCGGCAGTAGTATCCTTCTCCTTCCACTGCCCGTTTTGGTGAGCCCCTTTCTTCCTCGGGGCCTTGTGTGGTTCATGCCACTTCTATTTCAGACTTTCTTTTGGATTTTGTAAGGTATAGCCGGGGCCTTGTTACCGGCAAGTATTGTATTTCCTTTTTGTATCCTAGAGGCTCCGTAGACATGTAAACTGTGGGATTGTGGCCTATGTATATGTATGGGGCGTTGTAAATATAAATTATGAACTTGTTAGTAAATAAATCACATGGTTATGTTTATGCATTATGAAATTAGTCATTGTTGGCAAAATATTTGGTTAATGAAAAACAATCAACACAGGGTTAACGCGTGGGAATGAAAGGCACCCAGGTCCGCTTGACTGGGGCAACTCGGACCGGCGCCTGACTAGGTAGCCCCAGTCAAGCGGACCTGGGTGCCTTTCATTCCCACGTGTTACCCCCGTGTTGATTATTTCTCATTAACCAAATACCTTACCAATTATAACTGATTTCACAATATACAAACATAACCATGCGAGTGATTCATTAACAAGTTTACAGCTTTTACAACGCCCAACATAATATATACATGAGCCTCGAATCCCACAGTTTACATGTCCACGGAACCTCTAGGATACAAAGGACGATACAATACTTGCCGGTAACAAGGCTCCGGCTATACCTTACACAAAATCAAAATAAAGTCTAAACAAGAGTGGCATGAGCCACGTAGGGCCCCGAAAGGAAAGGGGCTCACCAAAACGGGCAGTGGAAGATGAAGGATGCTATTGCCGATGAGCTGAAGTACCTGCTACTGATTCACCTACAATCATAATACGAATGTAGCGTCCCCGGCAAAAGGGACGTCAGTACACTTGAATTGTACCGGTATGTATGGACAAACTTTGTCCCAAGTAAACTCAAGCCATTAAATTACATCAAAACTAATCAAGCCAGCCAACCATGTTTTCCACCTTTTACTCATTTCAGATAAGCCTCAACACAAACACGTTCAAGGTAAACAAATAGAACAACAACCAATCAACCACACAAATTGCAAGTAGTCAAACATAGGGGCAATCAGTGCCCCCCAGGTTGCAAACTCTCCTGCTGTCTCCTTTCACAATTTCACATCATTGATTTTTGTATCAATTTTCATTAGCGATTTCGATCGCTTTCCATCCTTATTGCCCCTGACCACCCTTATTACCTCGGCCACCCTTATCACCCCAACCCACACCTTATTTCCTCACGTTGCGGCGCGCAACACGACCCCGCCTTACAGTTTAAAACACAACAATTTCAAACAGCAGATAAGGTACTACACACAATTTCAACAAGTTCAAATAAGCAACTTGCACATTGTTCCATGTTCTCAATTACTTATCAAGCCAATATCACAACCAAGTTACAATATTTCCATAATCAAAAATATTCACACAAGTATGTTCAACAATTTTCCACAATTCAAGTGCTTCGTCTCTTTCCACAATAAACCAATTCTCAAGTGTTTCGTTTCTTTTCCACAAGGTGCCATAAAGGCCATCATAACCATTATTCACAATTCTTCACCAATTCCAATTCCCTTGTTATCTTTCAATTCCTATTTCATACCACACCACATGTAGTTTAACATCAATTAGATACCCAACAACAAAATCAACAAATTACACACAATCTCTCAAATTAACACATGCCAAACGAATTGCACACATAAGGGCGATTTCACAAGAATCAAAGTTAGCCATACATACCTCGATTGAGCTTTCCTTAAGTTACTACAACACTCCAAAAACTCTAGCAATTCCAATCTACTATGAAACATAACAAAATTAAACACATATTAGAAAGATATTCATGAAACTAGCTCATTTGAACAATTTATCAAACACTAGTTGAGCATCTTGATTTTGAATCCCCTTTTTAAGACTTCCTTCATTCCCTAACCCAATCTTTAGTTATTTAAGTTAAACAATCTTCCCATAAACCTAAGTTGTACATGCATGTATACACAATACTAATAAACCCAAGAATCATACCTCAATAACTCATCTTATACACCAAACTCGAAATTAAAACCCTAGGGTATAGAATCTTACCACTTAGATGAAGAACTTGCTATTGGGTTCTTGATTCTTGAAGATTGATGCAAGATTTGGATGATTTAGATGTTGGGTTCCTCCTTCTCTCTCTAAAATACTCACACCTCTCTCTAAAATCACTAAGAAATGACCCCAAAATGAACCCCAAAGCCTATATATTGAAATGGGGTCGGGCTATAAAAATAGAAGAATTAACTGGGCTTCTCGGGTTCAATTTGCGGTAGAAATGCGACCGCAAAGTTAACAATGCGACAGAATGCGGTCGCACATTTGACACAAGACAGCATTTTCCAGCCTTTGGTAATTTGATCATAACTTTGTGTAGGAATGTCCAAATGATGAACGGTTTGAAGCGTTGGAAACTAGACTCAAAGGGATTTCATTTGATATGCTATACACCACATAAAACCTTATACATAATTATATATGATCCTTTGAAGTGGAGCTATATGCGAATCCATTTGGAATTTTGGCCAATTTCGAAAATTTTCCCATTTGGCTTACACTTGGGCTTCCATTTGGACCTCATACCACTTACCATAAGACTCATACTCATATTTATCAAGTCTAATTGATGTCCATCATGTTCATAGCACATAAAATATAATAATTAGCCTACGTGGCACCATAGAATCCTATATTCCTTAGCGAAATTTTTTAGGGCCTTACATTCTCCCCCCCTTAGGATCATTCGTCCTCGAATGAGGAGTATAGTATTTCCCAAACACTTTAACATCAAACATCTCTTTTCTAACCTACCTCCAGTCTCTAAATTTTCACTAACTCCTAAATTTTTCAGAAATTTCGACAGAGTTTCCTTTGTAACTAGGCCTATCCTCCTGCCAGGGAATCACCAAATTCGTCTCAACAACACATCCACAATTATACATAGCACCACAATGTATATATCCACAATCCTAATCCCAGTATTACAAGCATTACATTAACATATGGATACCAGAACATGGACTGCACAGTTTTACATCAAAATACCTATATGGTACATTCCAAGTCAAAACTAACTGGTATTCAATCAAACGAAAGTACTTTCCTTCCACGACACATTTATCCTTCCACACGACATTATCGACTTACAAACATTGTCATAACACCTTCTTAAAAATAATATCAACTCCCAAACATACATAACAAGGACGACAGATAAACATCTTGCATGAGATAACTATCCATTGACTTTACCTTTTGATAACTTCCACTGTACAATTTAAACTCCACTGGATATTGCAATTCATGATAACAACAATAACTCAAAATTCCATGATTATATAGTTCAATCAAGTCAATTCATACCCACAAATTTTTTTTTTCATCACTATCTTCTTAGACATAAGCATATGGAAACACAAAGTACATGAGGAACAGTTATGGGGAATATCATACACCTAGTGCAACCTAATGTGTAATACAATCATGTTACTTTTTATTATCAACTCACATAACATTTTCAGGGGTACACTCACACTAAACCCTTGATGACCCTTAATAGTTATCCTAAGATGAGATACCATAAACTTACCATAACTTTATCTATCCAATATATATGTGATCACACTATGAAGCTTTATCTTTGACATGTCTGAACTTACAATACCCAATGATCTAATACAACGAGGAACAACAGAGTTTAAGATCAGGCTGGAGTTCTTCAGGAATCTATTAATGCACTGGGTAGAGTACTTTATGAGGTCGTATACTAAGAGACAGAAAATGTTATTACTAACAAATACTGACATGGTTTATCATTGTGACTACCTCAATTAATACACAAATGAGGAATAGGAGTAAGTAGTACATGGGAAATAGGAATCATTAAGGAGGAATACTCAAGTACGTGAACCACTCATTTTCTAAAGTGTAGGGAAAATCCGTCAACCCCGAATAGGAATACTCTAGCACTTTGAATGTGATATGGGATTCAAAATACACGAAGTTGAATTACACTCTTAACATTACTTGACGCACAGAATCTATGCCACAACCCTATAAGGATGAAAAGAATTGAACGCTTCTGAGATTACCATATTCTAGAAAACTTAACACTTCTTGGTAATTGATCTTATATGAGGAAACAAAAAAATTACGACCATTTTTTTTTCATTCAAATCAACATGTTCATGATATGTACAAAAATCCGAAGTCATCAAATTTCTACCTTTCACGAGTGAAACTCAATAGCTATGAAATCTTGATATTGGGACAAAATCATGAATTGGTTAGATGGTTCTAATAGTTAACACGACACTCCAGGGAGAAGGCAAATAACACTCATATCTAGCCAAGAAGGTGAGATACCAAGGGTAGTAAACTCTCCACATATGACAATGACATAGTCCATGATTCTAGAAGTTAAGGGTGTGAAGAAAACCAAACACAATGAAACAGTGCACAATAATCGCTGAAGGTTTGCAAATGTTCATGAAGAGATCTCCATAGGTTTTGACTCGAAAAAGGAAATGTCATAGTGATACATAGAAGGGCATGTTCTCTTATGGTTGTCGTACAAGTGTAAGGAACTAGCACAATAAATTCACTAAATAAGGAATAAATTTAACACATTGTGGAGACATAAAGAGAAAATAATCATTGGTTATAAGCTGGACACACTTCTACTATATTAACTCCCCACTGCAATACACGACCATGCCACGAGCATCCACAATACTAGGACAGAGTGAGCTACTTACTGCGAGATGTACCAACTGGGCACGAAAACAATGGCGACACAAGATATCTATGATGGGGATGTAAGGATCACATTTTTTTTTAGAGAGACCTTATGCAAACGGTGACCATTTCAATTGATATTCACTCATATAATAGGCACTGAGATGTGCCTATATATTACAAGACAGTGAAAAGGTTTCATAATGTTACTCGTAAGAGAGTAGATTGAATGATCAAGCCATATAAGACACACACAACTAAGTAAAAGAGTGACTCGAGAAGGATCACAAATCTTGGATTCTTTGCATGGAACTTGACACCACATGTACAAACTTTACAATGGTGCATGTATAGGCACAAGTGAGCAGATGTTGTCAATTTAAATGAGGCGTTTCTAAAAGAAATTCATCGGGAATAGTCCTTTGTTAAGAATTTAGAAAAAGCAAGTAGGAAGTATCAATAGTGCTATAACTCAATTCTGGAACATAATTATACAGCTCAATTCCATAGGAGGTTGTAAATAATAGAACTCTGATAGGGATACTTTGTAAATACTACGTCTCATTTAAAGAGTAGGTGCATGTGCATGAACTGTTTTGTAATTTAGATTCTTTTTAAGAACATATCTATGCAAGGACAAGGAAATCATAAGGGTTTAACAAAAAGTTTAAACAATCGCCACATTACCAAATAAAATGGATCACATAGTTTTTTTTTCTTTACATAATTTCCATACCTCTAGGTTGCATTTCATAGCCCTTCCATAGGGTTCACATATAAAATTATTCACCTATACGCTTCATACAATAATAAGGAAATCACAATTACGAATCAAACACTTTAAATGATCACCACATTATCAAATAAAAGAATCATGCCATTTTCTCGTATATTTGTCCGTCGGCTCTTGGGGCCATAATTATCACATCAGTCTTGGCACTAGGCCACATTCCATAACACAGTCTATTCTTCCCCACATTTCACATCATTTCCGCATATTTCACATCAACATCATAATCCGTTTCATATTCTCTCATGTCACAAATATTGCCAGGTACAATTTCTTTTCAAGTTCTTGACACATTCTCTATACTCTATTTCTCAAAAACATTTGACTTATTTCAACATCTCTATGCAAATAGGACTTCACACAGTTTTATTTAATATATGCTGCTTCAATTTCAATTTAAGGCCTTCACATTTCAATACGTGATTCATACCCCTTGCACCCATTTTAAGTTGTCAATAATAGCACATTGATCATATTGGAATGCATCTTTCACAAAATCGGGTCACAACACCAATTCATGTAAAGTATCAAACACAGCTAGAGTCCAACATCTAGTCTTACCACATTTCCACAGTCACTTACTTCAATTCCAAACATCTTTATACATTACCAACGACTAGACGCAATCAAACAAATACCTTTGGTACACATAACAACATTTTGGAAGAATCAACCATAACAAGTTTTCTCACAAAATTTGGCATCAAAATATCAATTCAAACTTGACTTGAAGTCAAGACATTTTAGCACATAGTTCACATTCTTTACATATCCTCATCTACCAAGAATAATATATTAAACAAATGAAGAAGTACCTCCCACATATATTTTCACAGCAATAATTCGCTTAACATAACAAAACGGGTACTACATAAATTATATTTTAAACCTACAACATTTACGCGGACACCATGGAAGCTTAATTTCTAAGAGACGGGGTTTTAGCCGTACATATTGATGATATACTACATGATCTGGTGGTGCAGTGACATTAGTGGGAACAAGGGTACTCTCCTAAACAACAAGTTCTACCAATCACTCCATGGCTCATCACATTCTTCTAACAAGTCCTTGGGTGATCCACTTGGACTCAATGGTGAGATAAATCTCACCTTACATGCTTCAAATTCACATATTATGGTATCAAAATTACCAATATTGAGGGTAATACTTAGAGAGGAAATTAGCTCCATATCTTGGGCCATATCGCACGATCTAGAATATCAAAGAAATGGGTAAATTCCTAAATGCCCGTGCAGCCCACAACTTATATGATGTGGTCGACAACACACCGATAAGAAGGGCACTACTAGACATGGCTCCGAGACATCCTAGGACAATTAAAAACCTTAGGCTCTCATACCAAGTTTGTCACGCCCCAAATCGAGGGACATGACCGGCGCCTGACTAGGTAGCCCCAGTCAAGCGGACCTGGGTGCCTTTCATTCCCACGTGTTACCCCCGTGTTGATTATTTCTCATTAACCAAATACCTTACCAATTATAACTGATTTCACAATATACAAACATAACCATGCGAGTGATTCATTAACAAGTTTACGGTTTTTACAACGCCCAACATAATATATACATGAGCCTCGAATCCCACAGTTTACATGTCTACGGAACCTCTAGGATACAAAGGACGATACAATACTTGCCGGTAACAAGGCTCCGGCTATACCTTACACAAAATCAAAATAAAGTCTAAACAAGAGTGGCATGAGCCACGTAGGGCCCCGAAAGGAAAGGGGCTCACCAAAACGGGCAGTAGGAAGATGAAGGATGCTACTGCCGATGAGCTGAAGTACCTGCTACTGATTCACCTACAATCATAATACGAATGTAGCGTCCCCGGCAAAAGGGACGTCAGTACACTTGAATTGTACCGGTATGTATGGACAAACTTTGTCCCAAGTAAACTCAAGCCATTAAATTACATCAAAACTAATCAAGCCAGCCAACCATGTTTTCCACCTTTTACTCATTTCAGATAAGCCTCAACACATAAGCACATTCAAGGTCAACAAATAGAACAACAACCAATCAACAACATAAATTGCAAGTAGTCAAACATAGGGGCAATCAGTGCCCCCCAGGTTGCAAACTCTCCTCTTGTCTCCTTTCACAATTTCACATCATTGATTTTTGTATCAATTTTCAATAGCGATTTCGATCGCTTTCCATCCTTATTGCCCGCGTCCCCGGCAAAAGGGACGTCGGTACACTTGAATTGTACTGGTATGTATGGACAAACTTTGTCCCAAGTAAACTCAAGCCATTAAATTACATCAAAACTAATCAAGCCGGCCAACCATGTTTTCCACCTTTTACTCATTTCAGATAAGCCTCAACACAAACACGTTCAAGGTAAACAAATAGAACAACAACCAATCAACCACACAAATTGCAAGTAGTCAAACATAGGGGCAATCAGTGCCCCCAGGTTGCAAACTCTCCTGTTGTCTCCTTTCACAATTTCACATCATTGATTTTTGTATCAATTTTCAATAGCGATTTCGATCGCTTTCCATCCTTATTACCCCTGACCACCCTTATTACCTCGGCCACCCTTATCACCCCAACCCACACCTTATTTCCTCACGTTGCGGCGCGCAACACGACCCCGCCTTACGGTTTAAAACACAACAATTTCAAACAGCAGATAAGGTACTACACACAATTTCAACAAGTTCAAATAAGCAACTTGCACATTGTTCCATGTTCTCAATTACTTATCAAGCCAATATCACAACCAAGTTACAATATTTCCATAATCAAAAATATTCACACAAGTATGTTCAACAATTTTCCACAATTCAAGTGCTTCGTCTCTTTCCACAATAAACCAATTCTCAAGTGTTTCGTTTCTTTTCCACAAGGTGCCATAAAGGCCATCATAACCATTATTCACAATTCTTCACCAATTCCAATTCCCTTGTTATCTTTCAATTCATATTTCATACCACACCACATGTAGTTTAACATCAATTAGATACCCAACAACAAAATCAATAAATTACACACAATCTCTCAAATTAACACATGCCAAACGAATTGCACACATAAGGGCGATTTCACAAGAATCAAAGTTAGCCATACATACCTCGATTGAGCTTTCCTTAAGTTACTACAACACTCCAAAAACTCTAGCAATTCCAATCTACTATGAAACATAACAAAATTAAACACATATTAGAAAGATATTCATGAAACTAGCTCATTTGAACAATTTATCAAACACTAGTTGAGCATCTTGATTTCGAATCCCCTTTTTAAGACTTCCTTCATTCCCTAACCCAATCTTTAGTTATTTAAGTTAAACAATCTTCCCATAAACCTAAGTTGTACATGCATGTATACACAATACTAATAAACCCAAGAATCATACCTCAATAACTCATCTTATACACCAAACTCGAAATTAAAACCCTAGCGTATAGAATCTTACCACTTAGATGAAGAACTTGCTATTGGGTTCTTGATTCTTGAAGATTGATGCAAGATTTGGATGATTTAGATGTTGGGTTCCTCCTTCTCTCTCTAAAATACTCACACCTCTCTCTAAAATCACTAAGAAATGACCCCAAAATGAACCCCAAAGCCTATATATTGAAATGGGGTCGGGCTATAAAAATAGAAGAATTAACTGGGCTTCTCGGGTTCAATTTGCGGTAGAAATGCGACCGCAAAGTTAACAATGCGACAGGAATGCGGTCGCACATTTGACACAAGACAGCATTTTCCAGCCTTTGGTAATTTGATCATAACTTTGTGTAGGAATGTCCAAATGATGAACGGTTTGAAGCGTTGGAAACTAGACTCAAAGGGCTTTCATTTGATATGCTATACACCACATAAAACCTTATACATAATTATATATGATCCTTTGAAGTGGAGCTATATGCGAATCCATTTGGAATTTTGGCCTATTTCGAAAATTTTCCCATTTGGCTTACACTTGGGCTTCCATTTGGACCTCATACCACTTACCATAAGACTCATACTCATATTTATCAAGTCTAATTGATGTCCATCATGTTCATAGCACATAAAATATAATAATTAGCCTACGTGGCACCATAGAATCCTATATTCCTTAGCGAAATTTTTTAGGGCCTTACACCCCAGTCACAATCAATGCCGCACCTGCCACGGGGTGTGAGCGACGCCCTACTAGCGTCAAATGTGCTAAGCCGGGGTTTCGAACCCTCAGGATACCATATACACAAACTACTCACCTCTAGCCGGTAGAAGCCTTAGTCCGCCTTGTGCTTGCCTTGCAATTCAATCACCTTGGACGCTGAATCTCGAACCGGTGAGAATTCTAGTCCGCGATGCCTTTGCTCCTCAACCGGCCTCCTCGCGCTTCCAATCTATCCAAATTCATACAAACATCCATGAAGTTCGATTTCTAAAAGATGGGGTTTTAGCCGTACATATCTGAAATTCGCTCCTTAATGATACTACAATGATCCAATACAGTTATGTAACTTCAATCTACAATACCACATTCAATATGGCCAATATTAGTCATAAATCCCATAACTTGTGCCATCTAGGCCTATTATCAAACATCTTGTAGGAATAAATATTTACACCTCTTAACTATAGCATTGGTTCCTCCAACTATCACCATTAACCAACAATTCATCTTCCTATCATTCTTTAGCAATTTATACTCCTAACATCATGTGTGTGATCAACCATTCACACCCACACCAACAAAATTCCAACAAATATACACATTTAAATCCCTACCATGTTCATGTATTTAAATTGGGGATTTATGGCTTCCAACAACCATACTATAAATTGTAATACTTGAATCATACTCATATTCCCATAATAACACAATATGTGTAAGTCTAAGGTGTAGGATTACCTCTTGTAGATCAAATCTTGAAAGACAACTTGGGGTGTTCTTGAGATTTTGAAGAAATCCTATGAAATCAAACCAACATCATGTTGTAACTAGTGATTGAGAAGAGAAATCACCATGAAAACACACTTAAAAGCTTACCTTAGGAGTGCAATTGAGTGCCTTGGTCGAATTGGGGGTGTTGGGAAGCCCTAGACTTGAGAAATGACTCAAGTTCTGTCATTTCCCGTCCTTATGTATATTTAGGGCCTGCTACTAGCGCGCCCGCGCTAATTAGCGCGGGTTGAGGCAAAAAATAACCCATTAGCGCGGGCTACTAGCGCTCCCGCGCTAAGGCCGCGCTACTGACACATGCCCAGTAAAAAGCTCATAACTTTCTGTATATACCTCCAAATGACGCACGGTTGTTAAATTGGAAACTATACTCAAAGGGCTTTAATGTGATAGGTTGTGGGTCGCATAATACTTTATATAATGGGAGATATGATTGTTTAAAGTGAGGTCTTGTGCACACTCATTTACATCTTCGCCTATTATGAAGTTTTCCAACTTCAAAAGTTCCCGTTAACCATCCGAAATCACCCCGAGGCCCCCGGGACCTCAACCAAAAATACCAACACCTCCTAAAACATCATACAAACTTGTTCCAATCATCGACATGCATCAAACAATGCCAAGACCATCAAATTACATCGAATTCAAGCCTAAGTTCTTCTAAAACTTCCAAAACACACATTTAATCAAAAACCCAACCAAACCACGTCCGAATGACCTGAAATTTTGTAGACATATCCAAAATCACATAACGAAGCTACAGAAATTGTCGAAATTCCATCTCGACCCCCGGATCAAAATCTCACCTACCATTCGGATTTCGCCAAAATTCGACCTTAGCCAATTCAAGACTAAAACTACACCGAACCTCCGAATTCGATTCTGATTGCTCTCCTAAGTCATAAATGATCCCCCAAAACTAGTCGAATCTTCAAATTTCCATTCCGAGCTGTCTAACTCATCGGTCAATATTCGGTTGAATTTTCCAACCTATTCTTCTCGTAAAGAGATTTATGTCCTCATTTCTATTCTAATTCTCACCGATTTGCTTCTAACTCTCCAAACACATATAAATTAGCATATTGAAG
Organism: Nicotiana noctiflora; assembly: GCA_032618575.1. Lineage (NCBI taxonomy): Eukaryota > Viridiplantae > Streptophyta > Magnoliopsida > Solanales > Solanaceae > Nicotiana > Nicotiana noctiflora. The sequence continues at coordinate 1,530,108 of JASVEL010012412.1, read as the reverse complement.
TATTAAATTGAGAAAACGGGGTGATAACTCCCGTAACGACGGGCCGGGTCGTTACAGCCGTGGGCATGATATGAAGGTATTGGAACAAGTCTCTATCTAATGAAAAAGGTTTTTCGGTTGGTATTTGCTTATCGTGGGAAATTATTGTGATTAGAGACTATTGTCTCGAGTGATTGGGTTGTTTGATACATTATATGATCTCACCCAGAGTGGTGAGTGTGGGTTATTGCAGTGGATTCTAGTGTATCACGAGTATAGTCTTGGGATTAGCAATTGGAATATGATTTTGGAAAGTACAATGTGGTTTATGGTTCAGATGGTCTGTGAGATTTCAGCTATATGGTGTTTTCCGGCTTATGAGAGATAGGGTGACGTGTGATCGCCCTAATATATGCTTGGTAAGGTCATTCAGCTATTGGGTTGCTTCTAATACAACTTTGGGTCCGCTCGAGGACGAGCATTTGTTTAAGTTAGGGAGAATGTGACGACCCGACCCGTCGTCACAGGAATTACCACCCCGTTATGTTGTAATTTCATGTTTTACGCTTTTATATCGGGATTGAAAATGAGGCATATAGCCTTTTAAAGGGAAACATGAATATGAAAAGTCAACCTGGAGTTGACTATTTGGTTAGACGGCTTGGAATCGGATTCTGATGATTCGGTTAGTTCTGGGAGGTGATTTGTGACTTAGGGGAGCAATCAGAATTGAATTTAGAGGTCCGGTGTAGAAATAGGCTTGAATTGGCTAAGGTTGAATTTTGGCGAAATCCGATCGGTAAGTGAGATTTTGATCCGGGGGTCGGAATGGAATTCCGACAATTCCTGTAGCTTCGTTATGTGATTTTGGAGATGTTCGCAAAATTTCAGGTCATTCGGATGTCGTTTGGTCGGGTTTTTTGATCGAATGTTAGTTTCGTAAGTTTTGAAGAAACTTAGGCTTGAATCCGTGTGTAATTGGTGATTTTGATGTTTAGGATGGTGTTTTTATGATTGGAACAAGTTCGTATCATGTTTTGGAGTATGTTGGTGGTTTTCGTTGGGGTCCCGGGGCCTCAGGATGAATTCGGGGGTCCAAACGGACCAATTTGTGCCAAAGGCACTACTGTTTTTGCTACAATAATTGCAGAACTATTTTGGTCTCCACGATTGCGAAGATAGCCATGCGATCGCGTAAGGTGAGGCTGTAATGCATCGCGATCGCGATGCCAAGAGTGCGATCGCGTATGAGGGAAAACCTGGAGCTCTGCGATCGCGAGGTGAAGTGTGCGATCGTGTAAGTCTGGAAATTGAAGCAGTGCGATCGCGTGAGGATGCCTACGATCGCGTAGGGTTATTTATCTGAAACTATGCGATCGCGTGGGTTTTGTCGCGATCGCGTAGAGTAAATTTGGAGCCTGGTAAAGTTGTTCATCACGATCGCAAGCCTGTGGCTACGATCGCAGAGGGTCGCCTAGCTGTCAGTGAATTAATATAACAGAACAGTGTATTCGCGAACCCCATACCCAAAACCTCCATTTTTGAGTTCCAAGAGAAGTTAATGATGGGAAATTGCTGGGAAATCATCGAGGTTTCGTCGGAGGTAAGTTTTGTGGCTTAATTACATCATTTTAACATGAAATCCTTGGTTAATTTCCTGTAAATGAAAGATTAAAGGTGGATTTGAGCCTTAGGCCTAAAATTGAAGAAAAACACTGATTTGAGTGGGCAAATGGAGTCCGATTTTGGTAAATTTTATATACAGTGACTCGTATCGAGATGAGGATTCCGAATATGTGACTTTTGTAATTTTTTGACAAGCGTACCGAAAGTCGGGTTTTGGCAACTTTGCCATTTTTGGTGTAAATTGATTTGTTTTGACTGGGTATCGTTCCATTGGTCTAATTTGATGTGTATTTACTGCATTTGATCATATTCTACGCGTGCGGAGCTTGATTCTCGTGGCAAGGGCATTGCGGAGTAGTTGTCGCGCTGTATTGAGGTGAGTAATAGATGTGGGTGATGACTAGCGGGTTCAATACCCCGGTATACCACTTTGTGATGCTGTATAGCGGCAAGACACGTACTCTCTTGCGAGTGTGGGGTTGATTGTGATTGAGGACTATGGCTTAGTCCGACTTGTTGGCACTGTGTTATAATAATTGGCTATTCTTGAGCCGTTGAACCTCCTTCTCGGATGGTTGCATACTATATATTGTGATATTGGCCACTCTTGAGCCGTGGAACCCCCTTCTTGGGCGGTTGAGTATACTTGTGGGCCGTGAGCCAGTTATTGGATCTCGCGAGGATCGTTATCATTGTCTGGTGATATTGACATGCTAGTTTACTACCAGTCCGTAGCTATTTCTGTACTCTTGAGCCGTGGAACCCCCTTCTTGGGCGATTGAGTATACTTGTGGGCCGTGAGCCAGTTATTGGATCCCGCGAGGATCGTTATCATTGTCTGGTGATATTGACATGCTAGTTTACTACCAGTCCGTAGCTATTTCTGTTATCATGCTATTTCCAACCTCCGGAACTTGATATTACTGTTTTCCAACTAAAAAATGATAAAAGAGTTTTCAAAACTACTTTTGAGCCTGCGAGGCTGTATTTGCATTTTAGCTGACTGGTAGTGGACCGGGCTGCGCGCCGCAACAGTATATATGTTGGATTGGACTGCACGCCGCAGTGATATTATGCTTGGGCTGTAGGAGCCCCTCCGGAGTCTGAACCCCCACAGTGAGCACGGGTACCCAAATTGGATCGGGCTACGCGCCGTAGCGGTCATATCATGCATTGCATTGCATTTATCTACATCTAATAGTTGTTATACTGTTTTGCTGGTACTTGTTGGTATAGGTACAATTGATATGGATTCTGTGACAGGGTATTTGATTACAGCCTTACATAGTGCTTTATTGCGGATTTCTTATCTGCGCTATCTTACCCCTGTTTATTACCACTGAGTTTGGCAGTACTCATTTTACTCCCTGCACCTTGTGTGCAGATCCAGGTACCTCTCAGCAGTGATCCGGTAGCTGTTCGAGGCGGCATCTGTAGGATATTTGAGGTAGCTGCAGAGTCCGTAGGACCCGATGTTCCTTCTTACTGCCTTTTGATTCTGTATTGCTATTTCTCTCCGCACTTGGTATCTTGTAAACCATTGTTTCACTTATGTTCATTAGAGGCTCATGACTCTTGACCCTTTGGTCTATGGGAGTTGGTATATTTTTGGGACTTGGTTCCCCGTTTTTGATATATGTATCACTGTTGCTTCATGTTTTGATATGCTTAAATGGGATAAAGCGAGCTTCTAGTTCCATCGTTGTTATTGTTTGGTCAGGCTGCCCTAGAAATGTGCTGGGCGCCATCATGATCGAATTTAGGGTCGTGACATTATACTAATATGTATGTTGGTATTTTGGGAGAACAGATTATTACAATACAAGAGAAATTGGACAAGCTTATAGAAGAAGTCCAAAAGATTTCTCATAAAGGGGATAAAGGAAAAGAGCAAATAGCTACTACCAGCATCCAACCTCCACCGGAGGTAAAAGACTTTTAAACTAAAAGTTTTAATAATCTGGAAGAACTTCTTACTAAGAAGTTTGGAGAGTTCAAGGCTAGTCCTTTAACTCTAGAGCATAAACCTAACAAAGGTAAGAGAATTTAGGTAAATGATGAGATTAATAAAATCTCAGAAAAATATGCTCGCAAACCTTACCAAAGGATGTTCTACTATCCTAGACCAACCCCTCATGATGTTCTTTTAGAAGAACTTGATAATGACCACTACCACCAAGGTTATAGTGGGTCTGATATCTATGAGTGCAATATAGATGGTCTTGCTGAAAGACAAATCTATACCATGGTACATAGAATGCTTATGTACAGTACTATCTGCAAAGTTAATAATAATGCAGATAAAGCAATAGCAGAAACGCTTATTGCTGGATTTACTGGTCAGCTTAAAGGTTGGTGGGATAATTATCTCACTCAAGAACAACGAAATTAAATCATTAAAGCGACCAAAGTCAAGGGTGATAAGACTGTCCAAAATGTAGTCTACTCATTAGTTCTTAATATTATAGAACACTTTTCTGGGAGATGGTCTGATAATAGTGAAACTATTAGGACTATGCTTCAGAATTTGAGGTGTCCAACCCTCACATCTTTTAGATGGTATAAAAATATTTTCTTATCCCGAGTAATGGAATTACGAGAGAGTAATAGTACTCACTGGAAGGCTAAATTCATAGATGGTCTTCCTCCCTTATTTACTGAGAGGATTCGAAAAGTCCTTAGAGGCACAGGGATGAGTATCGCTTATGATGCTTACTCATATGGTAAACTTATTAGTGTATTCACTCATGAAGGATTAGCTCTTTGAAATGAAATAAAGCTAAGCCAATAAATTAAGAAATATCGTCTCACTGAGAAACAACAATTAGGCGAATTTTGTGAACATATCGTCATTGACATTCCTACAAAAAGGAAGAAGTCTCATAAGAATAAGGACTTTAGAAGGAGACAGGGTTCGCCTGAAAAAAGGCGTGATAAGACCCAAAGAAGGAAGACTTTTCATAAAGCCAGAAAGGGTTTTATTAAAATAAAAAACCCTCAAGCCTATTACAAATGCGGATGAGTAAGCCATTATACAAAAGATTGCAGGATCAAGGACAAAACTAAAGAACTTGATCTAGATGAGAATATTAAAGATTCTCATTATAAAATTCTCCTAAATTCTTCTCCGGGAAATTCTGATTATGAATCAGGTCATGAGTCTTCAACCAGTGAAGACTTGAAAGTGCTTCAAGAAGAAGATTATAATTCATCTTCTGAAAATGACCAAGATTTTTATAATAAGGGACAATGATCCAACCAATGTTGTGTTCCTAATGATGAACTCTCCAATATTTATTCCCAATTTAAGGACTTGGAACTTAACGTTTTGACTAAGGATAACATGATAGAGTTGTTAAGGGTTATCAAAGACCCTGAATTAAGGTCACAAATCATTGATAAACTTCCTACTAATTTAGAGGAAGAATCAAAAGTGGATGACATTCTATCCCCATCAAGACCTTACACCATGTCTGCAATTCAACGAATGATGAAAAACAAGCCCCAACTGGATAGACCAGCTACAGTCCAAGATTTGAGTACAGAGATAACTTATCTCAAGAAACAAATCTCGGAATTAAAAGCTTCACAAATAGCTTTGGATGAAAGAGTCTTTCGATTAGAAAATTCTGAAGTAATTACTTAAACTTGCAATGTGAAAATTACTAAGCTAAATACAGCTCCAAGTTCTTCAGAAGAAAATACTGTCAGTACTTTACTTGCGTCCATTGATTTTGCTGAAGAAGAATTATTAGAAAAACTACAATATTTTGTCACACAAATTTTTTTAATAAAAATAACTCTTTTAATAGATTATAATTTAAAAAAAGAGTTTATTGCTTTATTTGACAGTGGAGCAGATTTAAATTGTGTGAAATAAGGGGTAATACCGTCTAGATATTTTGATAAAACCACTCATCGTTTAAAAAATGCTAGTTGTTATTCAATGGGTATTTCTTATAAATTACCTAAAGCTTATATTTGTCAACAGGATATATGCATTCCAGAAACTTTTGTCTAAGTAAAAGATAAAGACAGAGATGTAATACATGGTGTCCCATTTTTTATAAAATTAATGCCTTTATTACGTTGGGATACAAAAGGTTTTACAGGCACTTATTGTGGTAAAAATATCACTTTTGAGTTCATAACTCAACCTGTGCAACGTTTTCTAAATGAGATTATTTCTAATAATATTTCTTCAAAAGAGAATCAAATTGAATTTTTGAAGAATGAAATTTGTTCCATTACTATTGATTAGGATTTAAAAAATCCTAAACTAATTGAGAAAATAAACTTTCTCAAAAATCAGTTCTCTGCTTCTATTTGTGGTGATCACCCAAATCAATTTTTGAGTAGAAAGAAGCATATTATAAATCTTCCTTATGAGGAAGAATTTTTGGAGGATAATATTCCTGCCAAGGCTAGACCTTGCCAAATGAACTCTGAATATTTAGATTTATGCAAAAAAGAAATTGATTCCTTACAACAAAAGGGTTTAATTAGACCCTCCAAGTCCAAATGGTCTTGTACTGCTTTATATGTAAATAAGCAAGTTGAACAAGAATGAGGAGTTCCTTGTTTAGTTATTAATTATAAACCGCTTAATAAGGTTTTGAAATGGATTAGATATCCTATTCCTAATAAAAAGGATTTACTTTATAGACTTCATAATGCTATTATATTTTCGAAATTTGATTTAAAATCAGGCTATTGGCAAATTCAGATATCTGAATCAGATAGATATAAAACTGCGTTTAATGTACCAATGGGCCAATATGAATGGAATGTTATGCCTTTTGGTTTGAAAAATGCTCCATCTGAATTTCAAAAAATTATGAATGATATCTTTCTTCCTTATACAGACTTCATATTTGTTTATATCGATGACATTCTAGTATTTTCAAAAAAATATAGAATCTCATTTTAAGCATCTTGATTTATTTAAGAAAATTATAATTCAAAATGGTTTAGTTATATCAAAACCAAAAATGATGATTTTCCAAACTTCAGTTAGATTTTTGGGTCATAACATTGAGAAGGGTAGGATTATTCCTATTAATAGAAGTATTGAATTTGCTTCTAAATTTACTGATATAATTACGGATAAAACCCAACTCCAAAGATTTTTTGGTAGTTTAAATTATATCTGTCCTTTTATAAAGGACCTTGCTAGGGATACTGCTCTTCTTTATGATAGGCTAAAGAAGAATCCCAAAGCATGGACTGACAGTCATATTGAATCAGTTAAAAGAATTAAACAGAAGGTTCATAACCTTCCTTGTTTAACTCTTGCCAATCTTACTTGGAAAACAATTTGTAGAAACAGATGCTTCTGATATTGGTTGTGGTGGTATTTTAAAACAATCTTCACCAACTAATAAACAAGAGTATCTTGTTCAATTTTATTCTGGAAAGTGGAATATTGCCCAGAAAAACTATGCGACTGTGGTAAAAGAAATTCTTGCTATAGTTAAATGTGTTATGATATTTCAAACTGATCTTTATAATCAGAAATTTATTATTAAGACTGATTGCCAAGCTGCAAAATTTATTTTTAATAAAGATTTCAAACATGATGTTTCAAAACAAATGTTTGCATGGTGGCAAGCTTTGTTAGCACCTTTTGATTTGGACATTTTTTATAAAAAGGGATCGGATAATACCCTTCATGATTTTCTTACCCGAGAATATTTGAAATCATAGTTTTCAAATTTTTCCTATGCAGAACATGAGCCCAACATATAGGCCTCCTCGAGAAAGAGGAAGAGGCAGAAGTTCAAATAATAGCAGAGCAAATAATATTCTTGGTCAAATGGGGAAGAGATAGCTTATAGCTGCAAACCTTACTGAAGATAATACCAATCATCCGTTATACAAGGAATTTATGGATTTTATACAATCCAAAAATGATGAAGGAACTTCATCCAATACACCATCCTATTCCTCAGTAATAACAGAGGACAATAGTGAAAATATTGAGGTTTATAACCGCAAAGAAGCAAAAGAGTTAATAATTCTTTTGGAACAATCTGACCTTAAATGGAAAGATAACCCTTGGCAGATACTAAACAGGTATTTTGATATAGCGTCATACGCTACTCATGCATATAAATACATGATTCACTATGAGATAATACTTTCTACCACAGGATCAACTGACATTCAACATTTTTATCCTACTAATAAAAAGAAAATTTATAATTTTTCAAAAATTATCATCAAGAAGGTCATTGTCACGACCCTAGTTCACCAATCGTGAACATGTCGTGATTGCACCCAGTCCCCACGACTAGGTAAACCTAACACGTTGCGGAATATACAAGTTTATGAACATTAAATAAGAAATAGCGGAAAAATAGTATAAAAAGGAATGTAATCCATGCCGCTTGGCACATACACCCGTCAACTACACTGTATAAAACACCACCAAGACCCGGAATCCCACGGGTAACACATACTAAAAGAGAATATACAACTGTAGCTCTATGTAAAAAGAGTATCTAACAACGAAAAGAAGGAAAACATCTACTAATACAATCAGAATAGAAGGAAGGCCTCCGAATCCGCGGACGTAGCAGATCATACCTCGATGTCTCCCAAGAGCTGCTGAATCACCTGATATGTGCCTGACCTAATGTACCTGGATCTGCATAACAAAAGTGTGCAGAAGAGTAGCATGAGTACACCACGACGGTACTCAGTAAGATCCAAGCCTAACCTCGATGGAGTAGTGACGAGGAAGGTCCGCGCCCTACTGAGAAAAAAAAATAATAAACAAATGATAATGACAAAAATAAGCAGTTTAAATGATAGAAATTCTGAAACAACAACAATAAAGTGATTACTACAGCCGTCTACAATTAAGCTAACAACAAGTAACCAAAACTCAATTAACAAGTCCAGGACCTGTGGGAATTGAACCCACAGTCCCATCAACAGTACCCCTAGGTCTCCGGGAATCGAACCCGCATCCCATGCCTCAATAAATCTCAGGATCTCCGGGAATCAAACTCGCAGTCCATATCTCAATAATATATTGTCGAAATTCCATTCCGACCCCCGGATCAAAATCTCACCTATCGTTCGGATTCGCCAAAATTTCAAACTTCGGCATTTCAAGCCTAATTGAGCTACGGACCTCCAAAATACATTCCGAACACGCTCGTAACCCCGAAATCACCTAACGAAGCTAATGGAACCATCGGATCTCCATTCCGAGGTCGTCTTAACACTATTCTGACTACGGACCACTTTCCAACTTTAAAGCTCCCATTTAGGGACTAAGTGTCCCAAAACACTCCAAATTTCAGAACCGACTCTCCCGGCAAACCACAATAGCAGAAAAGAACTTAGGGGAACGGTTAAATTGGAGATCGGGGCGTTATTTTCTAAAACGACCGTCCGGGTCGTTACATCTTCCCATACTTAAAAGATTCATTAATCGTTGAACGAGCATAGAAAACATACCTGGAGTGGTGAAGAGATGAGGGTACTTGTTGCGCATATCCTGCTCGGTCTCCCAAGTCGCCTCCTTGACCGGCTGACCCCGCCAATGGACCTTTACGGAAGCGATGTTCCTTGACCTTAGCTTCCTGATTTGCCTGTCTAGAATGGCCACAGGCTCCTCAACATAAAACAGATCCTCGTCTAGCTAAACAGAAGTGAAATCCAACACACGCGATGTGTCATCATGGTATCTCCAAAGCATAGAGACATAAAACACGGGATAGACCCGGGCTAGGCTGGGAGGTAAGGCCAACTCATAAGCAACCTCCCTAACACGCCTCAAAATCTTAAAAGGGCCAATAAATCTATGACTCAGCTGAGCACATTAGCCTGATATAATCTGAAGATATTCCCTCTTGTTCAAACGATTAAGTCTTAGAGCCTAATTCCAACATCCAAAATTCTATGTCAGGCCTATTTTCATCAAGAGATCACTCAATATTCCTCAAACGCCGTCCTCAAACATGACTGCATAACCTTGCTGGATTCTTACCTTGCAACACAAAATCCACAGGACCACGATAATATTTTATGACAAAATTAGCCAAAAATTCAACGAATCGGATGCTCTCATTACACCTCATGATCTACATAGGTCTCGTTCTAACTTTTACAATACTGACACGACAGAAGAGATGTGCCGATATCCATAACCAACTACTAAATCAACAATTCATTGGGTCTATACTCCTGACAAGATCCATTACCTTGTCCTAAACCAGAGGATGATCTTTTCCTCTATAATATACCTTATATAATCAGTTTGATCTGATCCCAAATCCCATAATCTCATCTCACCCAGTACAAACTGCTCAGGCGATAAGCCACCTCAGACATAATCAAAAGTCCCACAATATGACACAATGTGCTAGTAGGCTACCAATTCGTACGTGATACAAAAGGAAGGCGAACACTAGAGAGAACTATTCAACTCTCACACTAACATGGACCGCCTCAGAAGAAAAGGAAACATAACACATAAAAGCAATTATAGACACTAAAATAAAATCACACTATTGCGGCATGCAACCCGATCCCAACAGTATACCCATGGCCGCGTGCCACCCGATCCAAATAATATAACCATGGCGGCGTGCCACCCGACCCATAGATAAAACTCACACAAGGAGCCATACGTTGAGCTGAGTAGCTCTTCACATCAATATACTGAATATCGGTCATGAGCACACTAAGGTGCATAATATCGTTCGCAAGGAAAACATATAGAGCTATAGGCTACAAACTCAAGCACAACTGAGGTGCGATACATAATCTAAGTCTCAAGAGCCATCAGGCTCATATAACATCACCGCTGAGCGTAACCTCAACACATAAGGAATTTACCAAGCCGTCTCACAACTCATACGACGCAATATATCATTATATGAAATAACTAACCACGAAATAAGACCGCGACTATCCCTCCACAAAGGGCACATTACTGGAAGAAACATAACTGGCCTGACGCAAGGCTCACTTCCCCATTTAACTCTATCCACCGACTTTAAGTCTATACTGGTCGTGCCAAGCTAAGTCAATAATATTTCACAGGTCTATAACCCAATAAGCAGAGTGCCCTCCAGGTATAAATTCTCAAATGGATGATATCACCAAAAATCCTCATACTTCGTTTAAATTTCTAAAAAATCAAGTGACTACATGTCACAGCTATACAATCTTCTTGTGGGACAAGCTCCCACCATCTTTCGAATAATTAAATGGGCCCACACATTCAACCCACCGGCTGCACTAACACTAAAAAGCGATCAGGAGTCCCTAACCGGGATGCAAAGCCTTTCTCATAGAACACCGATCTCAAATGATACTGATGTTAATACCCATCTTACTCAAAACACTGAAACTCCTTTGCTGCTCATCCGAGCTCTTTATATCACATTCATTGACCAAATTGTGACCTTGGTCCTTACTTCAAATTTTCATACTACTCACTGTACCCCACGTGCCGATATACGATAGGCACAATTTCCATCATAGCTCTAGAACCGACGATAGGCTAATACTTCATCACATAAGACTTTTCATTAAGCTCACTGCAGGAGAACTATAACAACATACGGCGAATTCTCATAACCATCGAATATGCCAATCCATAAGTAGTGGTCCAAGCCACCATAACCCTTCCCGAGATCTGCCTACTCATAACAGGCCCTTAACAGAAGAATACATCAGAATAACATCAATCACTGCGGCCGACAAGTCTCAAATGCACCGCCACAAATCACATGCATAATTCGATCACATTGCATAAACCGATCATTGACACCAATACGCCAACTCAAATATGGCTGATCAATCTACTTCCTTCCAGGTTATCCTTGATTGCCTTAGAAATGTTAATATCTTCCTTCAATACCTAACGTATTCCAACCGCACTTACCCCGAGTGACCTTAAATCATGAGGCCATGCTATCTCAAGAACGATGACCATTTCATGTCTCTCAAATACTACACCACAAGTCAAAACATCATAGATCGTTTTGTGCCTTTCTTCATAAGTTGCTTCAAAAGCTTGAGCCTCAACTGTACTTATAGACTTAGAATTATCAGGCACCACACTTTACCTCTTGAATTCACTAGGACCACTATTGAGAACCATCCGGCCCTAACTTGCCCCAGTACCCAACCGACTCTACTGAATGTTTATAACATATGAATACCCTCTCGATAAAGAACCCAACGGAATCACTTCCCGCGAGGCCTGCACCTACACGAGGCATAAATCACGAATCTTTCCTCAAGTTTGAACATGAGCCAGTAATGCTAACCATAACATTCATTCAACAATTCATATACTCAAATTACCACCCATGGTCCTTTTCCGTAGCTGCAATAACCCATTAATACGCTAATACTCAAAATTCACGCAGGTAATTAGACATGCGACCCAAATCATCAGCGGTAAGACTCTCCCACTTAGCCCAAAGACACTATTACACGACTCTCGAACATATTAGAACCATTCTCTGAAGTCACTTACTATTATTCAAATATTCTCTGAAGTCATTTACTATCATTCAACTGCAATCACTTGATGCAACGAATATAACCACCTATTCTCTATTAGCACTCTAACACCATAGGGTATGACCTCATCCCAATACAACCAAACATCTTCTCGCTCAATGCTCCGAGCATTCTCTACCAAAGACGTCTTAAAACATACTATGATTCTCACACGCCTATGAAGCACCATGTAGCCTTTGTCGAATATTTCCCTGCTGATAATAAAATGTAGAGTTTATTAGGGACACAGGAACATCCAAAGTCCCAACATCATACCATACGAGCCTCAACTCTTGACCATCCGCATGTTTTCAAGAACTTCTTGAATAGCACCTAAATACATCGCAGACCAAATCTGATATGACACATGACCTATAATTAGATCATTGATAGTGAAATCCTTTCACTTGACACGAAGCCTTAAGATACATCTTGCTAATCCATGACAATGGCCTTTATCATTTGTACATCATCATCATAAGACAGTCCAAGACATTTCTTTGGTACATGTCCTTCTTAAGATAGTTAAACTCATTTTCCCCAGTATCTCTGCTGGTTGAATCCTTCGCCAAATAGATATCTCATATGAACCATATAGTCTTCATCACCACCAACTATCTTTAGATCCACATCCACCTTGTGATTCTTCCATTACTGTGACGATTAGGCAGTTAAGTAAACCTTCTCAAGACCGTACTTATCAACCGAATGTCTGAACCTAGTGCACCCCCATGTGCACAATTGATGATTTCTCAATTCTCTTGCATTATCGATATGGATGACACGTTGTAACAATAGTTGAGTAAATTCTTGACTCCCTTGAAATCCCTCTCCAGCATCACAAATCGTCGGCGCATACTTGATACCGAGAGTGAAATTTCAATACACGAGTGGATGCAAAAGAACATATGACATAGGCTCCAACTGAATAAATGGCGCATGATAAGGAATTCAAAGAATTCAAAGAATTGTAGACAAATACATACGTCTCCGTATCGATCAGCGAGAATCAAAGTAACCTGTCTGTGTCCCGTGACTCCTACGAACTTAGAGCTCTGATACCAACTTGTCACGACCCTAGTTCACCAATCGTGAACATGTCGTGATGGCACCCAGTCCCGACGACTAGGTAAACCTAACACGTTGCGGAATATACAAGTTTAAGAACATTAAATAAGAAATAGCGGAAAAATAATATTAAAAGGAATGTAATCCGTGCCGCTTGTCACATACACCCGTCAACTACATTGTATAAAACACCACCAAGACCCGGAATCCCATGGGTAACACAAACGAAAAGAGAATATACAACTGTGGCTCTATATGTAAAGAGTATCTAACAACGAAAAGAAGGAAAACATCTACTAATACTATCAGAATAGAAGGAAGGCCTCCGGATCCGCGGACATAGCAGATCATGCCTCGAGATCTCCCAATAGCTGCGGAATCACCTAGTATGAGCCTGTCCTGATATACCTGGATCTGCACAACAAAAGTGTGCAAAAGAGTAGCATGAGTACACCACGACGGTACTCGGTAAGTGCCAAGCCTAACCTCGATGGAGTAGTGACGAGGAAGGTCCGCACCCTACTGAGAAAACAAAACAATAAACAAATGAGAATGATAAAAATAAGCTGTTTAAATGATAGAAATTCTGAAACAACAACAATAAAGTGATTACTACAGCCGTCTACAATTAAGCTAACAGCAAGCAACCGAAACTCAATTAACAAGTCCAGGACCTGTGGGAATTGAACCCACAGTCCCATCAACAGTACCCTTGGGTCTTCGGGAATCGAACCCGCAGCCCATGTCTCAATAAATCTTAGGATCTACGGGAATCAAACCCGCAATCCACATCTCAATAATATATCAATAGCTCAGGGATCTCCGGGAATCGAACCCGCAGTCCATATCTCAATAACTCGGGATCTCCGGGAATCGAACCCGCAATCCATATCTCAATAACTCGGGATCTCCGGGAATCGAACCCGCAGTCCAGAAACAATATCACTCCGGGTCTCTGGGAATCGAACCCACAGCCCTAGGATCTCCGGGAATTGAACCCGCAGTCCACCAACACATCAAGTAAAGAAAACACACAGAGAATATAATATGGTTACTTACAACTTCACTGAAACTAGTGCCAACAATTTATCAAGAAGTTGAAGTAAGTCAACTAGATAATTAGACATGTTGAATACTAGCTAATCATGCTTTTCTAACTAATACCGCATAACAGTAACGCTTTTATCAGCTAAGAGCAGGAATATCACTAATCGGACAATTCAAGTAAAGTGTGTGTTACAACAACCAGCGCATGTACACGCCCGTCACCGCGCGTACAAGACATTTAAACTATCATATAATATCCTAGGAGTGAAAGTTCCCCCACACGAGGTTAGACAACTCACTTACCTTTACTCCGGTACAAAACCGCTAAGAGACAACTCTCTTGCCGCGAATGTCGGCCTCCAATGGTGCAGTATCTGATAAAAATCAATAGATTCATATCAGAATAGGCCAATTGGGCATTACCCAATCAAAACAACTCCAAATACACCAAAACCCATAAGTTGCCAAAATCCGACTTTCGGTACGCTTATCGAAAAATCACGAAAGTTACATATTCGGAACCCTCGTCTCAATACAAGTCTAAGCATATAAGATTTACCAAATTCGGATTCCATTTGCCCATTAAAAACCTTGATTTTCTAAAGTACAAGCCTAGGGCTAAACCCTCCATAATTTACCCCAAATTCCTCCATTTTCATGATGTAATTGCATAATATTATCAATACTAATCATAAGATGAGTCCATAGTTGATTACCTGATGTTTTCCCTTGATTCTCCCTCAAACATTGCCCAAATCGCCTCTTAAGCTGAGACTCCAAATGTGTGAAATGTTTCTAAAATTTTCTAACTTCTTATACCATTAATCTTCTCCAATTTTCGCTTCTGCGGTCTATTTTCTGCTTCTGCGGATCCGCTTCCTCGACACTTTGTCGCTTCTACGAAACCCAGACCTGGCTAGCCCATTCCGCTTCTGCGAGCCTAAAGCCACTTCCGCGAGGCCGCTCCTGCGGAGCTCTCCGCACCTACGAACAGGAGTCCGCTTCTGCGGACTCGCCTAAGCGAAGACTTGTCCGCTTCTGCGGACTTCCCCAACTTATCTCCTGACCGCTTCTGCAGTCCCCATACTCGCACCTGCGATGCCGCTTATGCGGACTAAGGACCGTCCCTGCGCTCCAGTCCGCTTCCGCGCCCCAATTTCCGCTTCAGCGGACTCGCCTATGCGGTTCCATTTCCGCAGGGGCGAAAACAACAGAGGCAGAACTCCTAATCCTGCAATTTCTATGTTTTATTCTCGTTTAACCATCCAAAATCACCCCCGGGACCTCATCCAAACATGCCAACACATCCTAATACCTTATTCGAACTTGTTCCAATCCTCAAAATCACTAATTACACACAGATTCAAGCCTAAGTTTCTTCAAAACTTCCGAAACTAACATTCAATCAAAAACCCGATCAAACGACGTCCGAATGATTTGAAAATTTGCGAACATATCCAAAATCACATAACAAATAGAAATTGTCGGAATTCCATTCCGACCCACGGATTAAAATCTCACCTATCATTCGGATTCGCCAAAATTTCAAACTTCTGCATTTCAAGCCTAATTGAGATACGGGCCTCCAAAATACATTCCTAATGCGCTCCCAACCCCAAAATAACCTAACGAAGCTAATGGAACCATCAGATCTCCGTTTCGAGGTCGTCTTAATACTGTTCCGACTATAGACCATTTTCCAACTTTAAAGCTCCCATTTAGGGACTAAGTGTCCCAAAACACTCCAAATTTCAGAACCGACTCTCCCGGCAAACCACAATAGCAGAAAAGAACTTAGGGGAATAGTTAAATTGGGGATCGGGGCGTTATTTTGTAAAACGACCGGCCAGGTCATTACAGTCATACCTTCGGATGAATGGGGAATGAGTACCCTTAAGGATCAAGAATATACTCATCCTGAACAAATTAAATTTAACTATTGGGACTATATTGAAAGTTTTAATAAAACTTTCCTTTATGAGAATCCTAATAGGAAACATTCATGGTTTATTAAATTATGCTCTAATATGAACAATCAACCAATTTCAAATTGGTTTTTTAAATGGTGGAAGTTATATGGTCCATCAATAGAAATAATTCGTCCCTTATTTAAAAATTTATATGCTCAATGGGTAGATATATCTCCCAGAATAATTTAACTACAAAAAGATAATATCTTTTATGATGGTATTGCTTTGATGTATTTCTTTATAGAATTTTCAATCCCATGGATTATGAAATGGGATGTTCAATGTGGTTATACCGAAGAAGGTATTCCTTGCCTTCAACGGATTTTTCACAATAAATTCTAGACCAAGTTACTACAGAAAGACCCCCAGGGTAAAAGGAATTAATTCAACATATCCAAACCAAGTTAGAAGATTATGATAAAATGGACAAAGCAGATGCTACTAAGGATAAATCAAGTCCTTTTGATATTATTATGAAAAATCTTCAAGTGAAGAAGGGAGTTATCTCCAAGAAAGAAATCCTAGCTTCATATTTTGAGAAATAAAGGACTTAGCAAGGAATTTCGGAATGGAAGTCAATGATGATATATCCATGGCTTCTTTGAATAATACTTCCAACAACGAAGAATATGTGGCAAGGGAAGCTCAAAGCACCTCGGAAACAATAATTATTATTGATGAATTAGAAGAATTCCTTGAAAAATTGAAGGAAAATGCTGAAAAATATTCAAAAAGAAAAAACGAAAAAGGAAAAGAAAAATTTTTAATGATTGAAGGCCCCATCATTTAATTATTGGGGTAATACAGACAAGCAGCTTTAATAAAGTTTATTTCAATAATGCAACGGAATCTCCTTTAATAACGAAGTTTTGTCCGGTTGCAATTATGTAATATTCTTATCTTTTATCTTGTCGGCCAAAAACATTGTAGGCCCGAAGTTTTTGTTTTCTAGTTTAGAAGATCCATTATATAAGGATCAACAGGATTTAGTAGAGGGGGCATCAGTTTAGAAAACATTCTCTTTTCTTTCTAGTTTCTCTCTCCTCTGTACAAATCTTTGGCAATATTTTCAATTTTGTATTAAAAAAATCAAAATGGGTCTCTTGGCCAAAAACTCAGGGTCTTCGGTACTGTTTTTTCCCCTTTCCTTTATGTATTCTGTTACTATTTAGCCTAAATGATAGGCTAAATATTTAAGTGTTAGACTTAGCCTCTGCAAGTTATTTATTAAAGCATGTTCTGCGAATAATTATTATCCTAATGAGGTATTAGGTTAAGAACTACATTGACCGGGCAGTTGCTAATCTCGATAGTAAACCTTGGTTAGGACTACCTAACCGGTAGTGCTCATGAAACCCGTTTGAGACAGGTTTTCCTTTATAGGGTTGGTTGGAGCACCGTGGTTTAAGATTTAACCAGAGGTTAGTAATTAGCCAGGGCTGAAGTTCTTTTAATATATGATCCTGTTATCCACAGGGATATTATATATATTAAGTGTATAGATATACATATATGTTAAGTATATATGTTAAGTTTATATATGTTAAGTATATATATATCAAGTATATATATGTTAAGTATATAAATGTTAAGTATATACTCCCTCCGTTTCAATTTATGTGAACCCATTTGACTGGGCACGGAGTTTAAGAAAAGAGAGAAGACTTTTGAACTTGTGGTGTAGAATGAGGCACATATACTTTGTGTGGCTATAAATCACTGTATAAAGAAAAATTATTTCTAAATAAGGAAAGGGGTCATTTTTCTTGGCACGGACCAAAAAGCAAATAGGTTCACACAAATTGAAACGGAGGGAGTATATGTTAAGTATATATATATGTTGAGTCTATATATGTTAAGTATATCTATATATATGTTAAGTATATATATGTTGAGTGTATATATATTAAGTGTATATATATGTTAAGTATATATATATTAAGTATATATATGTTAAGTATATATATATTAAGTATATATATGTTAAGTATATACATGTTATATATATATATATGTATGTTAAGTATGTATGTTATGTGTATATATAATATATATTATGTATATATATTATGTGTATATGTATATGTATTAAATAGATATATATTATGTATTAAGAGATAAATCAAACAATTGTGTAATAATTTTTATTACCAAAAATAACATATCTTTATTAGTTTTCTTCCCACCAATGGAATGGGCACAACAACGTACTAGTACCACCATTAAAAGGAAAAAAAACTAAAGAAGATGTGCCAAAGTACAATTTACAATACAATCTACATATCTCTAACAAATCTCATAAATCCTTCAAGATTTGGAGGAGGTTCCGTTGGCGGTGGTGGAAAAGAAGCTTGTTCATCACCACTTCCCGGCGAAGCATCATCCTCTGCAAGTTCAGCTATCATTTCTTCGTTAGCTTCATCAACATCCGGTTGTGATTCTGCAAGTCCAAAGTTTCTTCTTTCCGAGTAGATCCACTCTCTAAATAGAACTGACTTCTCAAAGCTGTCCCTCATAGATGTTCTATGATCTCCTATTTGAAGTCTTACTTGACTGAAGGCGCTCTCTGATGCAACTGTTGATACTTGAATTGATAACATATCGCGAGCCATCCTTGCATGAGCAGGAAAATGTTTTTCCCGTAACTTCCACCTTTCCAAAAGCTCAAAACTCCCGTCTGGATTCTCCTTCTCTAGTCCCTGCGACAAATAAACTTGAAGCTCATTTAGATGGGAAGATTCATAATAATTATCTCCTTGAGAACCCCTAAACTCCGTCCAAGATTAAAGTGCCTTCAAGCCCGCATCTCTTTTAGACGACTGTGAAGTAGACGAAGTAGGGGTTGGAACATTTGGCCTATAATTTTGTAAGGCTAGTTGGTATGCATTATAAATTGTTTGAGTATTAATTTTAATTGATGCTTTTGCATCTGCAAGAGTAGCACGTTCCTCTACTGTAAGATCTAAAGCGTTATAAATATTTGTATACCAAAAATGAGGACCTCCTGATTTCATTGTAGGGTTTAAAATTGCAGCTACACCATAAATAGGGGGATAGGGAAAAAATATTTTTTAAACTTTTCTTTCATTGCATTTATAGCACGTTGATAAATTTGCCCACCCTCCTTAAAATCCATAAATAATGCACATAAGGCTGTAATATAAACTAAACAATTTGAAATAGTTGGATAATATTGTCCGGAAAATACTTTTGTAGCAGCGTGAAAATGTTCTAAAAAATCTATAAGAATTTTAACATTTGTCCAATCTTGGGTTGTAAGCATTTCATCATCATCCACACCCCCAACCCGAGAATTGAACGTTGCATTAATTGGGTTCCTATATTCGTAAGCAACTACTAAACATTCGTACATATAATTCCATCTAGTGGGGCAAGGTTTAGGAACCTTTCTTTCTCTAAGGCCATATTCATCACATTTTTTATAATACTCACAAAGTCTACTTCTACGGTTAGAATAAAAAAGCTAGTTAAGAGCCATTCTAACCTCTTTAATTTCTAAATTTAAAATTCGCATACCATCACCGACAATTAAATGATAAATATGACAAATACATCTAACATGAAATATATTACTAAATGCAGGATTTAATGTTGTTGTAAGAATGCCTACTGCACTAGTGTTGCTAGAAGAATTATCCATAGAAATTGACATTATTTTATCATTAATGAAAAAATATCTACAAATATCTCCAACAATGTTAGCGATAAACTTACATGTGTGACAGGAGTTAATTATTCTATACGCAAGAATGCATTTTTGCATTATCCACTCCTCGTCTATCCAATGACTAGTAACAGTTAGGTAAGCACAATCGTTATTACTTCTACCAATATCAGTGGTTGGTGACGTCCAAATCGACTGCTAAAAAGCAAAGCCAAACACTAAGAATGGTGATTGAAAAAGTATTTATACTTAAATGCGAAAATATAAACTAAACTAGAAAGCAAGTAAAATGATCAATGGCTACACGTATGATTGCTTCTGAAATTACACTGAAGTGGTCATGAAATTGCTAGTAATCATGCTTCTTTTCATACTTATAATTGATTTATTGAACTATTCGGATTGTTGATTATAAGGTTAATAATATTCATAAGAATCTTTCGAGTTTTTATGAATATATCCAAGTTAAATCAATACCTATATGTCTATGGTATTAATATTAATAAGAATGCATTTACAACTCTTATTCTTCAACCAAACAAGGAAATTAAGTATATGTCTATCTTAATTACAAATCCTTCACCCGATGCCCGGGATTCAAATCTTGTTCTATATGATTTTATATGCAACCAAAAATTTCCTCTGTCAAGTTTAATACAAGGTTCGTAGATAATATTTCATTGTTGGCCGAGCAGTAAAATAATTAAGATCAAAATCAAATAAACAACCCACAACAATAAATTTAATATATTCAATCTAAGATTCAAATAACAAGATCATCTAACAAATACATAAGCACAAAAAGTTATCTAATCCACATTTTAAACATGAATATTTTCATAAACAAGATTCAAGTGTTGGAAATAAATGCTACACACTTAAATAATCAATAGAAAACAAAGAGATGAAGAAATAAACATAAATGGGTAAGAAATTCTTAACCAAAAGCTTCAATCTTCAAGACCCAAGTGTGTGTGCAAAACCCTAGCTTCCAAAAATATTCTTTCTACTGAAAATAAGCCAAAGATATCTTCACAAACGAGCCTCATCGGGTATTAAATTATTTGGGATCAAAAGGTGCGAAATTCCATAATAGCCCATGCATGAAGCACGTACATCGCAATTGCGAACAAAAGTTTGCAATTACCAAATACGCCCAGATAAGCCTAAGTTCGCAATTCCTAACAAAGCTTCGCATTTGCACAGTTGCCCTTATTTACACAGTGTTCGCATTTTCCACAATATATTCGCATTTGTGAAGCTTCACTAAATACTGCATTGTTCGCATTTGCAAACATTATTTCGCAATTGCGATTACTGCTAAATTTCTGCTAAATTCGCAATTGCGAAGGTGTCCTTTTTAAGCCTTTTTTCGCATTTACCATTAAATGTTCGCATTTGCGAACCATGAATACACTGCCCAAATTTTCTTCTCTTTTTTGCTTCTTTTGCCTTGTTTTCACTTGGTTTCTTCACCATTACTTCTAAATCACATTCAATCATGTAGAATAGAAGTAAATAACATTAAATACATGATTTTATCACTTCAAACATAGCAAATGTATTGGTTTAAAGGCAATATAAGTTGGTATTTTACCAACATATCATACCCCCAAACTTTAACTATTGCTTGTCCTCAAGCAATGTAAACGATAAAATCTCCTCCCGAGTGACTAAATCAACCTCATATCCTCAACACACCAAGCCAATTAAAAAGAAAGTCTACTTTATTTACAAAAACATGACTTTGATTGGTACCAACAATTACTCCAAAGCATATGAATTATTAAGAACTTCACATAAACTTCATTATACTCCAAGTGCTCAAACACTAATGCAAATCAAAGTAACAACCAAGTCATGACACTCAAGCTTCAAAATTTGCCTCTATAACACAATCAACCTTCTTTGGTCATTCTTATCAGTTGAAAATGAGATTAGATTCATAACTAAATTTTCATGTGACCTTACCTTCAAAAGAGGATCCCACACTCATAAATCTCAATTTTAATCAAAATTGGGTTATCAAATGGAAAGAATTAACTCACTCTCAAAAAGATGTTCAAATGCATACAAGTAGTACCATAGGCTTGCCCTTTGTGTATTTCTCCACTAATTTAGACAACTTGGTTCAAAATCAATTAGGACTTAAAGGTTGTAGTTTAGGCATTTGGTTAAGGTAAGGAAAAATTTTGGTTAAAGTGACTCAAAACCTCCCAAAGCACTACAATATCACAATAAAAGTCCACTTCCTTCAAAGATATTTTCCACCCTTGTTTCACTTTTAAGTCTACACCTAGTCATTTATTTACAACTTTTATCAACATATTATATATATATATATATATATATATATATATATATATATATATATATATATATATATATATATATATTTATTTCTTTTCACAATCCAATTCACCAATTCTATTACATACCTTTCATCTTCTCAAATCAATTCCATATCACAACTTTCCCAACTTTCATCCCCAAACTTAGGCTTTTAGCCTACGTAAACACTTTCAAGGTACTTTAGGGAAGTAGGGTGCCAAAATCTATAACATTTAAGAACAAATGATTAAACCATGTAACATGGTTGCCAAAGAATAAGGTTAAAGGCTCAAAATTGGTTGACTAGGGAAAATATTTTAGGGTAGGAAATATAAAATATACTAGCGACCCAAGGAAGGCCTAATATCATTTTTTGAACTAAGTTAGTCTATAATTTTGCCTCAAAACACATTCAGGGCAAGGTCTAGACCATAAGTATTACAAAAGAACTTACGAATAAAACTCACCGCACATGGCACTTGAAAACTCAAATGGAATACGAATCCACAATCCAGTTAACACAAATGACTCAAGAAGGTTATATAGCATACAAGAAGCTATTTAGTGAATTAAAGAGCCAAAAATTGAATCTAAAAGGTCATGACATTTTGTTACTTCAATTGTTATCTTTTTCACCAACAAAAAATTCATATGCCAAGGTTTAAATATGTTGGTACCAAGCAAGTCACATTTTTATAAATGGGCACAAATCCCAACTCAAATCATTTATTTACCCGAATTAACAAAAAAACTAAATCTAACCACAAAACTAACTAACTATAATTTATTTCTATAATTACCCGGTTCAAGAAAAGAAGACAAATATTGGCATCCTTGGAAAAAGAACCGTGGTATAAATAAAACCAAGGATCACGCCACTAACACCAAGAATACTAAAATAAAATAAAAATAAAAAAAAGAAACAACAAAAACAAGAAGAAGCTAATGAAAACGACGTACTAAACATAATACTTTCATCATACTAATACCACGCATGATATAATAACTAAAAGAAAAATCATAGTAGTAATCTGCCAAATATCCATAAAGAATTAAATAAAACTATAGCAATTCTACATGAAGCCACCCCCAACAAAAGATATTGCATTGTCCCCGATGCAACTAAGCATGATATAGTAAAAGATGGTGGAAAGTGCTCCCTGTATTATGCATCAACTGCTCTCCTCACTATCTGACTCGGACTCATCATCCTCTTCTTCTTCCTCGGGCCACTCTGCTGGAATATCATCAGGATCCACAACTCTGCTCGATGGTAGAAGGTCGTGAGGCTTAAGGACTTTCCATATGCCCTTCACACCCTTCCACATGCGAGTAAAGAATTTATCCCTCTTGTTCTCCCTATTCACCATTTTAGTGTGTGACTCTCCTAATTTGGTATGAAAAGTACTCAGCTCGCCATGCTTCTTTGCCAGCTCCGTGTATGCTTTTTCCAAAGCCTTGAGGTGATCTCCCTGTTTCCTTTGATCGTCAATGTAATTCTGGAAATCTTTCTTGGAAATATTAGTAGATCCCTCAGATGTCTCCCTAGGTCCCTGGAGAAGGCCAGAAACAAGCTCACGAATAACTCTCATCTCCTAACTAATCAAAGCAAATGGTCCTCCAGCTAATGAGGATGGCATACTACTATGAGAAGATGAGACCAATTTTTCTTCGACTGCACTGCTCCTCCATCTCCCCTTTTCTTCAATGGATGTATGGGCTTCCCCGGATCTACCCAGTTGTCCCTAAGAGCTTCCTCCACCCCAGCAAGCTGACATAACTCAGTAATCAGTGAAGGAAATATCAATGAGGGACTGTTTTGGATCCGATACTCTCTAAGTTCATTTATGAAAATCTTGCCCACATTTAGCTGGATGCCATCAATGATGCAAGCTACCATTTGAGCTCGAGTGATTGGGATGTTCCATATGTTAGAGGCGGGAGAGATACGACTGCAAATGATAGCTAGCCATATCTTTGCTTCTACTGTAAATTCTTTTGAGCTAATCCCCCTCTTTTCGGGTGCCCATGGAACGACTGCACCGGGATATAGTTTTGATGCCAACCACTCTCCTGAAGCACAATCTTTTTCTTTGAATGGAGTCATGTCGTGGTCTGGAAATCTGTAAAATCTGTTCACATCTTCAACCCCAAAGCACACCATTTTTCCCCTAATTCTCATCTTGGGCTTTTTCAATCGGATTGCTGGGAGGTTTGCATAAAATTGTCTCACCAATTGCTCATTTACTCGGCAAGGTTGAGTGGCAAAACAAATCCGTCCCATGCCCATTAGTCTTTGGTAGAACTCAGGAAGACGTTCTTGGACATCATCCATAACTATCCCACACTCTGGAAGCAATTTTTTGGATAGCAACTCCTCATAATATCTATCCTGGCACTCCATTGTCAGGAACCGATTGTCATCGAAGGCTTGCCCTTCTGCCTCATGATGTTCGCTGGAGGATCCTTCTGAGTTCGGGTGCATTGTTTAATTATAAAACCTATATGAAAGTTTGTAAGTGTTAAACATGGTATGGAAATAAATAATAGTGCAAAATGATGTAAATATGCCAAAAGAATGATCGATCAATCAAAACTCAGCCTTAGAAAAAGTTCCAGAATTTTTTAATTTTGAAGTGCTGTGTCACGACCCCAAACCCCGTCGTGATGGCGCCCAACACATTGCTAGGCAAGCCCGACCATCTTATCCATTTATACCAGCCAATTGTAATTAATACTGATTAATCGGCGTGATTAGCCTATTTTCATAACAAATCAAGAAGTGTAGAAATGAAATACAATAACACAGTCCCCACCAAATCGTGGTGTCACAAGTCTGAGCCTCTACAAA
Source organism: Nicotiana noctiflora (assembly GCA_032618575.1). Taxonomy (NCBI): domain Eukaryota; kingdom Viridiplantae; phylum Streptophyta; class Magnoliopsida; order Solanales; family Solanaceae; genus Nicotiana; species Nicotiana noctiflora. The sequence goes on along the minus strand of JASVEL010012412.1, from coordinate 1,505,018 downwards.
TGAGATCTACTACACAATCAAGTCTAAGTAGAATGGAGACAACAAAATGATAATAAGGAAGAGGTCAGGTACTGCGAACATCGGCAGCTATCTCGAAGTCTCCACAGAATGGGGATAATAAAGAAGTTGCGATAGCTCAACTACCCTCCTGAACCTGTATATCTGCACAGAAAGTGCAGGGGAGTGGGGTGAGTATATTTCAACTCAATGAGTAACAATAATAAACAATAACTGAAAATAAGAACTCATGTACTATCACTAAACAGTTCTAAGGAAAACCCCCACGGGTAAGTCATCACTACAGTGAGTACTCTGATCTCCAGTCCACATCTATCTCAACAAGGTCCCAAACTGACCAAATCCTCACTCGTACTGCCACAGTGTACAACCAACTTAATATATCTTGATATATACATATGTCTATAATGTATAGGTATTTATCTATGCATAAGGATATGAATAAGTGTAATGCTGCGGCGTGCAGCCTGCTCCAATACGTATACCACTGCGCCGCGCAGCTCGCTCTATTTAATGTCGACGGCGCTCACTAGGGGTGTATACAGACTTAGGAGGGGCTCCCTAGGCCCAAGCGCTATGATACTGCGGCGTGCAGTCCGATCCACACATATATTACTACGGCGTGCAGTCAGGTCGAATATATATATATATACATATATAACCATACTGCTGCGGCGTGCAGCCCGATCCCATAATATACTCCAGCGCACACTGAGAATGTGTGCAGACTCAGACTCCGAAGGGGCTCCTACAGCCCAAGCGCAATAATACTGCGGCGTGCAGTTTGATCCACACATGTATATTACATGTATATTACCTGCATAATATGTATACTGTTGCGGCGTGCAGCCCGATCCAATATATATACTGCTGCGGCATGCGGCCCGATCCAATATGTAAACTACTGCGGCGTGCAGCCCGATCCAATATATATTGCTGTGGCGTGCAGCCCGATCTAATATGTATACTGCTGCGGCGTGCATCCCGATCCAATATTTATATATATATGTATATAATACCTCCTAACGGGTCCTCGACCCTGGGTCCTCGACCCTGTCCCATTCAGTATAGAATTGGCCTTTCAGGCCCACTCGGCTAAATCAGGGAATTTCCACCCTAAGTAGTCTATTTCTCCCAGTACACATCTAGTACTGGCTCTCGATATGCTATCCAACTAATTTTACGGCTGAGTGTAAGGTTCTAATCATGATATAGGGGTTACCTAGCTCTACAGGTTCCCTAATGCTCTACAGATCGGCACAAGGCCCCAAACATGGCTACTAGCCTAAATACACAGTTATAATCTCATTCTCAGTCACAATATACAATACACTATTAGTCGGAATGGACCAAGTCGAATTCCCCAATCACAATGCCACCACGCCCGTCACAAGACGCGTGTCTCATCTCAACATAGCACTGTGAAGTGCTAGTACGAGGTTTCAAACCCTCAGCACATTATTTACTATTACCACTCACCTCGAACTAGTAGAAGCCTCAGTCCGCCTTGCGCTTGCCTTGCAAATGAATCTCCTCGGATGCCAAATCTGCTCAAAATCATAGAGAGTACATCAATATATGCTAATAACACACAACCCATTCGAAATAACTCAAATTACACCGAACCCCACGAATTTGTCACAACCAGACTTTTGGTAAACTTCTCAAAAAATTATTAAAGTTACATATTCGGAATCCTCGTCTCAACACGAGTCTATGCATATAATGTTTTCCAAAATCGGACTCCGATTGCCCACTCAAATCAACATTTTACCAAAGCCCTGGCTTAGGCTAAATTCCCCCATTAATTCATCCAATTTCAGTGAAATAGAGGAGGATTTCAAGATAAAAACGCGTAAATGAACCATAAAACTCACGTCCGATGATAACCCAATGAACTCCCAGCAATTTCTCGTCCAAATCGCCCAATTCACCTCTAAAAACCGAGCCCTAATGATTTCATAACTTCTGAAATTTTTCCCTTCTGTTATTCTTATCACTGGCGTGATTTCCGCTCCTGCGGTTCTTGACTTGCACCTGCGAGTCCGCTTCTGCGGCCAATTGGTCGCTTCTGTGATCAAGCTCTAAGCCGGCCCATTTCGCACCTGCGGCCCAGGTCTCGCACCTGCGAGACCGCTCCTGCGAACTCACCTCCGCACCTGCCATCTTCCCAGTCGCCTGCCTTCCGCTTCTGCGACCTCAGACTCGCAGAAGCGAGTCCGCTCCTGTGATGCATCATCTGCTTCTGCGAAACCACCTGGCCAAGCCCCCTTTCGTATCTGCGATGATAATTCCGCTCCTGTGATTCCGCTTCTCCGGTCCCCAATCCGCAGGAGCGAAAATGCTACTGCAATTTATGACAGCAGCTCCCAAACTCCAAATCTTTCTGTTTAACCTTCCGAACTCATCCTGAGGCCCCCGAGACCTCAACCAAAACCACAAACATACTCCATAACACTATACAAACTTGCTCCAATGATAAAGACACATCCTTCAATACGGAAAAACATCGAATTCAAGCAATTCAAGCCTAAGTTTCCATTCAAACTTCCGCAACCGATATTCGATCAAAAACACGACCAAACGACCTCCGAATGACCTGAAATTTTGCAGACACATCCAAAATTTCCTAGCGGAGCTACTGCAACTGTCAGAATTCCATTTCGACTCCCGGATCAAAATCTCACCTATCGATCGGATATCGCCAAAATTAAACTTTATCCAATTCAAGCCTAAAACTACACCGGACCTCCAAATTCCCTTTCAATCACTCTCCTAACTAATAAATGACCTCCCGGAGCTGACCGAATCATCATAATTCGATTCTGAGCTCTCTAACTCACAAGTCAACATCTAGTTGACTTTTCCCAACTATTCCTTCTTCTAAGAGACTTTTTCTCTCATTTCCAACTAAACTCAATCCGAATTGACTCAAACTCGCCAAACATGCATATTGAAACATTAACAAGTATTTAACGGGGATAACGAGGTGATAACTCACATGATAATGGGCCGGGTCATCACATTCTCCCCAACATAAGCAAACGCTCGTCCTCGAGTAGACCAAGAGGTTTACTGGAAGTACCCAATAGCCGAATGACCTTACCAAGCATATGTTTGGGGTGATCCCACGTCACCCTATCTCATATAAGTCCGGTACACACTATAGTTTGAAATCTCACAGCCCATCCGCACCATAGACCACATTGCACTTTTCGAAATCACATACCAGATCCGAATCTCATGCCTATACTCAGAATACACACAATCCATCTGTAATAGCCCATACTTGCCACTCCGGGTGAGGTCACATGATGTATCAAACAACCCAGTCGCTCGAGACGATGGCCTCGAGGCACAACAATTGCCCAAGGTAACCAAGTACTAACAGAAAAACCTTTCTCATTAGATAGAGTATTATTCCAACACCTTCATATCCTGCCCACGGCAGTTGAAACACGCGATATACCGAACCCATCTCTCGGGTCAACCATTCGTGAATCCATTTCCCTTTTAAAACTAATACCACAATAGATTTCGGAGCCAAACCTCGATATTACCTTTCTAACAAGCTAAGATCAAATATGCTCGTACTCATTAATGACTCCAACGATCATTTCGATCATAACACACCACACTGGTGACATGACACCTCAGCATCGACCTATGCCACAACGAGCACAACACATGCTCCAATAAGAATGATCTGAACACACTCGAATCATGACAACTGACTCACACAAAGAGCTATGATTCAAATTCCTCAATTCCATCACAACACATAATTGAGATCTCGTCTCACATCACGTGCCTGATCGAAAGGTCATAACATCATGTGGCCTCACCACAGCTCATGATTCTATCCAAACACTATTACTCCTAAAGCACCCCAAGTCTCCAGGGTCAGAACGGTCAGCCACGCACAAATTTAGGTCTTAACTCAAGCAATCAATCACACCTGTGGTGATACAATTAATATGCGCTATCAAGTCCTGAAACGAAACAACCGATGTGCTATTCCCCGAGCAATACCCAATACGGACTATTCCTCAGAAGCTAGGAAGTATTGTATACAAGTAACATATAAGAAGCTATATTTTCCACATCACACTGTTGCGGCGCACAACCCGTTCCAATAAAATACCTGTGGAGGCGTGCCACCCGATCCAGATACCATACTTGTGGCGGCGTGCCACCCGATCCTGATACCATACATATGGCGGCGTGCCACCCGATCCACGCATAAATCTAGCAAAAAGGAATGCATATCGAGTCAAGTTGCTCATTACAAGAAACATGTATATAGCCTCTAGCTCGGCTACATTAAACGCATTCAATAAATTTCCTCAATACCGAAACTAAATCAATGGTAGATACCTCTACACTGACATCCGCCACGAAGGCCCAACTGACAAAGCAATACGTACCAGCCGCCCGCTGTCCCTAAGGTACTTCTACCCTACTGGAGCATGATCTGATGCGCTCTACCACGCAGTTGTGACATTTCTCTGTATAGTCCATATCACATTAGTCTAGACAACCTGACTTATGACAACCAGTCTGCAATCATATATCATTATTCAAATTCATCATATCAAGTAACGAGAGAGCCACTAGGGCTTCCAATTTCCAATAACTGCTAAACGGTGTCGATATACACGACATACCACCACTGCGTAGGCGGATTAAGAGAACTTCTAGTCTCCAACATATATATAACACATGAATCACTATACCTGATTCCACACTCCACCGTACGAATACATAACACACATCAAACATCCATTCATACCACAAAAGCCATTCAGAAATTTCCCTATGCCATCAACAGCTCAATCTTCAACGTCAATCAAACAAGAGGGAACAGCAATACCACTAAATATTATCAGTTTACATTACCTGGCCCTTTTGACCATATACTCTGCCGAATTACTAGAATAGTAGTACCATTTTCCTTAATCACCAGGAAGATTGATTCACAGATTACTTGCAGCTGCCCACGCTGCTTGATGATTTTAATAACTTCCCATATAATATGAACTAATCTCAAACCTTGAACATGCCGTTATCATCTTTCAATAACACATTGCATATACCATATTGCACAAATATTCATGGAGAATTTCTATCCCTCTCCTACGCCGCGAACATTGACGCACTCAACTAGTTGAGGACCTTCATGATCCCATATAGGATAAAAGTCATTACACATTCCATGCTTCGCATACCAATAGGAATATACTCATTTTCAAACCATGATAAAAACACATCACAACTCTTTCCTCCCATTCATTGCACAAGCTTAACTGCCAGGACTGAGTACTTTTACCCACATCGAGCTATGCAACTGCCAGCACATCAAGAGCTTTGTTGCACCATAACTGCAAGGCTCGTTACCTCGAACACACACCAGGAGTTACTCGTGCCCTTTTCATACTGTTCCAATTTACTAACAAGTTGTTCCATTTACCTAGTTTCCTTTTTGATTCATCTTTAATTGAATATTAGCCTTTACTGTAGCACCATAATACATCAACTCATGTTACCACACGAGACTTGTACATAAGACCACGCCGTCTAAGACTAACAGGCCGCTGAATACTCCCTCAGATGTTTCCCAGAGGTACCACAATCAACATCACTTTACCTTGAAGAACTTCCTACAATTTTGAATTCGTTATCATTACTCTCCAATATAGATGCATAGAATATCATCATCCACATAACAAAACAAAAGTCACGATTTCTTCTAACGAAACCACGGTCTTTAGCCACGTACACAGTCTTAAGGCACCTGACTGTTGCAAGCGTAGATCTTGAACACCACAAGGCTATTCTCGGGCGTCATTCACCCTCAACCAGTTATAATTCAACTGCCTTATTGAACAGGACCACTCGTGCCTTACTAGATCTCTGACACCGCAGAACATGATTACATACAAATACAATTATCTATCTTTCTTTTCTATACACCGAACTTTCTTTACCAACATAAGTTCAAAACATCCTAGTATTTCTTCACATCTACGAAGCACCATAACCTTTATAAAAAATTTACCAACATACCTAGAGACAGGACCAACATAGCACACAATAGTACAATTAGTTAATCAAAAACAACCTCCCCAACTTGGCTCAGAGCCATACATCAAAGCACTTTTAGCCACTTATAGCATTCTTACTCAAATGATGCCACAATGTTACAATGAGATTAAACTCGAGTCATTTACAAGCTTCGGCGGAGACTCAGGTCATCAGAAATCTTAATTCTTTTGCACTTCTTGTATTCATTCAGACGCAACAGTTAAGCCCATTCCTTAGGTAAAAAAATCTTTTCTAAGTCTCAAATGATTAAAAAAAAAATTTGACAGAGTTTCCTTTGTAATTTGGCCTGTCCACCTGCCAGAGAATCACCAAAACCACCCTAACAATACATCGGTAACTCGAAAAAACATCACAATGCATATCCACAACATAAATCTCATTACAACATGAATTATATCATCAAAGTTAGTACATGAATGTGCACTGCACCTGCTCAAATCATAACATATGTCAAATACCTTTCACCACAATACTCATAGCACGACCAATTAAAATTTCTTGAGTGTGAACTCATACTACCACACGTAGTGCACTTTACATTTCCGCTAAGAGGCAATGAACATATTTCTCATGCCCATAGCTAGGGCTACATATCAAATCACAATAAGAACCGAGTACCTTACAGATCTCCCATTATCAAACTGCCATTTTTCATAATTAAAATCAATACCGATCGTATGAACTTCATAATACCAACTCGCAAAATTAGCACCTTGGTGCTCAAGCCATAGATAAGGATCCAGCCTCAAGTCCTCCAAACAGGCCCAACATGAACTCATAGAGATTATATCTCGTCCCTCGATTGGGGAATCATAAGCCATCAAGGAAAATTTATCACTAAGCACTCGAGTGCGCACATCAATGTGCAGAAGGAATTTCAAGAATCATACTTCAAGCTGAATCAAGTACGTACGATAAGAATTTCAAGAATTTGAAGCTTTCCTAAAAGGTTTGCAGCCTCCCGAGGATAAGCACAGGCATCCCCGTACCGATCCACGAGACTCTACTAAACCGGCTCATGACTCGTGAGACCTGTTAACCTAGGCTCTGATACCAACTTGTCACGGCCCCAAACCCCGGTCGTGATGGCACCCAACACATTGCTAGGCAAGCCCGACCATCTATTATATATATATATATATATATATATATAATATCTTATAATGGGTCCTCAACCCTGTCCCATTCAGTATAGAATTGGCCTTTCAGGCCCACTCGGCTAAATCAGGGAATTTCCACCCTGAGTAGTCTATTTCTCCCAGTACACATCTAGTACTGGCTCTCGATATGCTATCCAACTAATTTTACGGCTGAGTGTAAGGTTCTAATCATGATATAGGGGTCACCTAGCTCTACAGGTTCCCTAATGCTCTACAGATCGGCACAAGGCCCCAAACATGGCTACTAGCCTAAATACACAGTTATAATCTCATTCTCAGTCACAATATACAATACACTATTAGTCGGCATGGACCAAGTCGAATTCCCCAATCACAATGCCACCACGCCCGTCACAAGACGCGTGTCTCATCTCAACATAGCACTGTGAAGTGCTAGTACGAGGTTTCAAACCCTCAGCACATTATTTACTATTACCACTCACCTCGAACTAGTAGAAGCCTCAGTCCGCCTTGCGCTTGCCTTGAAAATGAATCTCCTCGGATGCCAAATCTGCTCAACATCATAGAGAGTACATCAATATATGCTAATAACACACAACCCATTCGAAATAACTCAAATTACACCGAACCCCACGAAGTTGTAACAACCAGACTTTTGGTAAACTTCTAAAAAAATTACTAAAGTTACATATTCGGAATCCTCGTCTCAACACGAGTCTATGCATATAATGTTTTCCAAAATCGGACTCCGATTGCCAACTCAAATCAACATTTTACCAAAGCCCTGGCTTAGGCTAAATTCCCCCATTAATTCATCCAATTTCAGTGAAATAGAGGAGGATTTCAAGATAAAAACGCGTAAATGAACCATAAAACTCACGTCCGATGAAAACCCAATGAACTCCCAGCAATTTCTCGTCCAAATCGCCCAATTCACCTCTAAAAACCGAGCCCTAATGATTTCATAACTTCTGAAATTTTTCCCTTCTTTTATTCTTATCACTGGCGCGATTTCCGCTCCTACGGTTCTTGACTTGCACCTGCGAGTCCGCTTCTGCGGCCAATTGGTCGCTTCTGTGATCAAGCTCTAAGCCGGCCCATTTCTCACCTACGGCCCAGGTCTCGCACCTGCGAGACCGCTCCTGCGAACTCACCTCCGCACCTGCCATCTTCCCAGTCGCCTGCCTTCCGCTTCTGCGACCTCAGACTCGCAGAAGCGAGTCCGCTCCTGTGATGCATCATCTGCTTCTGCGAAACCACCTGGCCAAGCCCCCTTTCGTATCTGCGATGATAATTCCGCTCCTGCGATTCCGGATCTGCGGTCCCCAATCCGCAGGAGCGAAAATGATGCTGCAATTTATGACAGCAGCTCCCAAACTCCAAATCTTTCCGTTTAACCTTCCGAACTCATCCCGAGGCCCCCGAGACCTCAACCAAAACCACAAACATACTCCATAACACTATACAAACTTGCTCCAATGATAAAGACACATCCTTTAATACGGAAAAACATCGAATTCAAGCAATTCAAGCCTAAGTTTCCATTCAAACTTCCGCAACCGACATTCGATCAAAAACACGACCAAACGACCTCCGAATGACCTGAAATTTTGCAGACACATCCAAAATTTCCTAGCGGAGCTACTGCAACTATCAGAATTCCATTTCGAATCCCGGATCAAAATCTCACCTATCGATCGGATATCGCCAAAATTAAACTTTATCCAATTCAAGCCTAAAACGACACCGGACCTCCAAATTCCCTTTCAATCACTCTCCTAACTAATAAATGACCTCCCGGAGCTGACCCAATCATCATAATTTGATTCTGAGCTCTCTAACTCACAAGTCAACATCTAGTTGACTTTTCCCAACTATTCCTTCTTCTAAGAGACTTTTTCTCTCATTTCCAACTAAACTCAATCCGAATTGACTCAAACTCGCCAAACATGCATATTGAAACATTAACAAGTATTTAACGGGGATAACGAGGTGATAACTCACATGATAATGGGCCGGGTCATCACATTCTCCCCAACATAAGCAAACGCTCGTCCTCGAGTAGACCAAGAGGTTTACTGGAAGTACCCAATAGCCGAATGACCTTACCAAGCATATGTTTGGGGTGATCCCACGTCACCCTATCTCATATAAGTCCGGTACACACTATAGTTGGAAATCTCACAGCCCATCCGCACCATAGACCACATTGCACTTTTCGAAATCACATACCAGATCCGAATCTCATGCCTATACTCAGAATACACACAATCCATCTGTAATAGCCCATACTTGCCACTCCGGGTGAGGTCACATGATGTATCAAACAACCCAGTCGCTCGAGACGATGGCCTCGAGGCACAACAATTGCCCAAGGTAACCAAGTACTAACAGAAAAACCTTTCTCATTAGATAGAGTATTATTCCAACACCTTCATATCCTGCCCACGGCAGTTGAAACACGCGATATACCGAACCCATCTCTCGGGTCAACCATTCGTGAATCCATTTCCCTTTTAAAACTAATACCACAATAGATTTCGGAGCCAAACCTCGATATTACCTTTCTAACAAGCTAAGATCAAATATGCTCGTACTCATTAATGACTCCAACGATCATTTCGATCATAACACACCACACTGGTGACATGACACCTCAACATCGGCCTATGCCACAACGAGCACAACACATGCTCCAATAAGAATGATCTGAACACACTCGAATCATGACAACTGACTCACACAAAGAGCTATGATTCAAATTCCTCAATTCCATCACAACACATAACTGAGATCTCGTCTCACATCACGTGCCTGATCGAAAGGTCATAACATCATGTGGCCTCACCATAGCTCATGATTCTATCCAAACACTATTACTCCTAAAGCACCCCAAGTCTCCATGGTCAGAACGGTCAGCCACGCACATATTTAGGTCTTAACTCAAGCAATCAATCACACCTGTGGTGATACAATTAATATGCGCTATCAAGTCCTAAAACGAAACAACCGATGTGCTATTCCCCGAGCAATACCCAATACGGACTATTCCTCAGAAGCTAGGAAGTATTTTATACAAGTAACATATAAGAAGCTATATTTTCCACATCACACTGTTGCGGCGCACAACCCGTTCCAATAAAATACCTGTGGAGGCGTGCCACCCAATCCAGATACCATACTTGTGGCGGCGTGCCACCCGATCCTGATACCATACATATGGCGGCGTGCCACCCGATCCACGCATAAATCTAGCAAAAAGGAATGCATATCAAGTCAAGTTGCTCATTACAAGAAACATGTATATAGCCTCTAGCTCGGCTACATTAAACGCATTCAATAAATTTCCTCAATACCGAAACTAAATCAATGGTAGATACCTCTACACTGACATCCGCCACGAAGGCCCAACTGACAAAGCAATACGTACCAGCCGCCCGCTGTCCCTAAGGTACTTCTACCCTGCTGGAGCATAATCTGATACACTTTGCTACGCAGTTTGTGGCATATTCTAACATAGTCCATATCACATTAGTCTAGACAACCTGACTTATGACAACCAATCTGCAATCATATATCATTATTCAAATTCATCATATCAAGTAAAGAGAGAGCCGCTAGGGCTTCCAATTTCCAATAACTGCTAAACGGTGTCGATATACACGACATACCACCACTGCGTAGGCGGATTAAGAGAACTTCTAGTCTCCAACATATATATAACACATGAATCACTATACCTGATTCCACACTCTACCGTACGAATACATAACACACATCAAACATCCATTCATACCACAAAAGCCATTCAGAAATTTCCCTATGCCATCAACAGCTCAATCTTCAACGTCAATCAAACAAGAGGGAACAACAATACCACTAAATATTATCAGTTTACATTACCTGGCCCTTTTGACCGTATACTCTGCCGAATTACTAGAATAGCAGTACCATTTTCCTTAATCACAAGGAAGATTGATTCACAGATTACGTGCAGCTGCCCACGCTGCTTGAGGATTTTAATAACTTCCCATATAATATGAACTAATCTCAAACCTTGAACATGCCGTTATCATCTTTCAATAACACATTGCATATACCATATTGCACCAAGATACATGGAGAATTTCTATCCCTCTCCTACGCCGCGAACATTGACGCACTCAACTAGTTGAGGACCTTCATGATCCCATATAGGATAAAAGTCATTACACATTCCATGCTTCGCATACCAATACGAATATACTCATTTTCAAACCATGATAAAAACACATCACAACTCTTTCCTCCCATTCATTGCACAAACTTAACTGCCATGACTGAGTACTTTTACCCACATCGAGCTACGCAACTGCCAGCACATCGAGAGCTTTGTTGCACCATAACTGCAAGGCTCGTTACCTCGAACACACACCAGGAGTTACTCGTGCCCTTTTCATACTGTTCCAATTTACTAACAAGTTGTTCCATTTACCTAGTTTTCTTTTTTATTCATCTTTAATTGAATATTAGCCTTTACTGTAGCACCATAATGCATCAACTCATGTTACCACACGAGACTTGTACATAAGACCACGCCGTCTAAGACTAACAGGCCGCTGAATACTCCCTCAGATGTTTCCCAGAGGTACCACAATCAACATCACTTTACCTTGAAGAACTTCCTACAATTTTGAATTCGTTATCATTACTCTCCAATATAGATGCATAGAATATCATCATCCACATAACAAAACAAAAGTCACGATTTCTTCTAACGAAACCACGGTGTTTAGCCACGTACACAGTCTTAAGGCACCTGACTGTTGCAAGCGTAGATCTTGAACACCACAAGGCTATTCTCGGGCGTCATTCACCCTCAACCAGTTATAATTCAACTGCCTTATTGAACAGGACCACTCGTGCCTTACTAGATCTCTGACACCGCAGAACATGATTACATACAAATACAATTATCTATCTTTCTTTTCTATACACCGAACTTTCTTTACCAACATAAGTTCAAAACATCCTAGTATTTCTTCACATCTACGAAGCACCATAACTTTTATAAAAAATTTACCAACATACCTAGAGACAGGACCAACATAGCACACAATAGTACAATTAGTTAATCAATAACAACCTCCCCAACTTGGCTCAGAGCCATACATCAAAGCACTTTTAGCCACTTATAGCATTCTTACTCAAATGATGCCACAATGTTACAATGAGATTAAACTCGAGTCATTTACAAGCTTCGGCGGAGACTCAGGTCATCAGAAATCTTAATTCTTTTGCACTTCTTGTATTCATTCAGACGCAACAGTTAAGCCCATTCCTTAGGTAAAAAAATCTTTTCTAAGTCTCAAATGATTAAAAAAAAAAAATTTGACAGAGTTTCCTTTGTAATTTGGCCTGTCCACCTGCCAGAGAATCACCAAAACCACCCTAACAATACATCGGTAACTCGAAAAAACATCACAATGCATATCCACAACATAAATCTCATTACAACATGAATTATATCATCAAAGTTAGTACATGAATGTGCGCTGCACCTGCTCAAATCATAACATATGTCAAATACCTTTCACCACAATACTCATAGCACGACCAATTAAAATTTCTTGAGTGTGAACTCATACTACCACACGTAGTGCACTTTACATTTCCGCTAAGAGGCAATGAACATATTTCTCATGCCCATAGCTAGGGCTACATATCAAATCACAATAAGAACCGAGTACCTTACAGATCTCCCATTATCAAACTGCCATTTTTCACAATTAAAATCAATACCGATCGTATGAACTTCATAATACCAACTCGCAAAATTAGCAACTTGGTGCTCAAGCCATAGATAAGGATCCAGCCTCAAGTCCTCCAAACGGGCCCAACATGAACTCATAGAGATTATATCTCGTCCCTCGATTGGGGAATCATAAGCCATCAAGGAAAATTTATCACTAAGCACTCGAGTGCGCACATCAATGTGCAGAAGGAATTTCAAGAATCATACTTCAAGCTGAATCAAGTACGCACGATAAGAATTTCAAGAATTTGAAGCTTTCCTAAAAGGTTTGCAGCCTCCCGAGGATAAGCACAGGCATCCCCGTACTGATCCACGAGACTCTACTAAACCGACTCATGACTCGTGTGACCTGTTAACCTAGGCTCTGATACCAACTTGTCACGGCCCCGAACCCCGGTCGTGATGGCACCCAACACATTGCTAGGCAAGCCCGACCATCTATTATATATATATATATATATATATATATATATATACAACACATTGCTAGGCAAGCCCGACCATCTATTATATATATATATATATATATATATATAATATCTTATAATGGGTCCTCAACCCTGTCCCATTCAGTATAGAATTGGCCTTTCAGGCCCACTCGGCTAAATCAGGGAATTTCCACCCTGAGTAGTCTATTTCTCCCAGTACACATCTAGTACTGGCTCTCGATATGCTATCCAACTAATTTTACAGCTGAGTGTAAGGTTCTAATCATGATATAGGGGTCACCTAGCTCTACAGGTTCCCTAATGCTATACAGATCGGCACAAGGCCCCAAACATGGCTACTAGCCTAAATACACAGTTATAATCTCATTCTCAGTCACAATATACAATACACTATTAGTCGGAATGGACCAAGTCGAATTCCCCAATCACAATGCCACCACGCCCGTCACAAGACGCGTGTCTCATCTCAACATAGCACTGTGAAGTGCTAGTACGAGGTTTCAAACCCTCAGCACATTATTTACTATTACCACTCACCTCGAACTAGTAGAAGCCTCAGTCCGCCTTGCGCTTGCCTTGAAAATGAATCTCCTCGGATGCCAAATCTGCTCAAAATCATAGAGAGTACATCAATATATGCTAATAACACACAACCCATTCGAAATAACTCAAATTACACCGAACCCCACGAAGTTGTAACAACCAGACTTTTGGTAAACTTCTAAAAAAATTACTAAAGTTACATATTCGGAATCCTCGTCTCAACACGAGTCTATGCATATAATGTTTTCCAAAATCGGACTCCGATTGCCCACTCAAATCAACATTTTACCAAAGCCCTGGCTTAGGCTAAATTCCCCCATTAATTCATCCAATTTCAGTGAAATAGAGGAGGATTTCAAGATAAAAACGCGTAAATGAACCATAAAACTCACGTCCGATGAAAACCCAATGAACTCCCAGCAATTTCTCGTCCAAATCGCCCAATTCACCTCTAAAAACCGAGCCCTAATGATTTCATAACTTCTGAAATTTTTCCCTTCTTTTATTCTTATCACTGGCGCGATTTCCGCTCCTGCGGTTCTTGACTTGCACCTGCGAGTCCGCTTCTGCGGCCAATTGGTCGCTTCTGTGATCAAGCTCTAAGCCGGCCCATTTCGCACCTGCGGCCCAGGTCTCGCACCTGCGAGACCGCTCCTGCGAACTCACCTCCGCACCTGCCATCTTCCCAGTCGCCTGCCTTCCGCTTCTGCGACCTCAGACTCGCAGAAGCGAGTCCGCTCCTGTGATGCATCATCTGCTTCTGCGAAACCACCTGGCCAAGCCCCCTTTCGTATCTGCGATGATAATTCCGCTCCTGTGATTCCGCTTCTCCGGTCCCCAATCCGCAGGAGCGAAAATGCTACTGCAATTTATGACAGCAGCTCCCAAACTCCAAATCTTTCTGTTTAACCTTCCGAACTCATCCCGAGGCCCCCGAGACCTCAACCAAAACCACAAACATACTCCATAACACTATACAAACTTGCTCCAATGATAAAGACACATCCTTTAATACGGAAAAACATCGAATTCAAGCAATTCAAGCCTAAGTTTCCATTCAAACTTCCGCAATCGACATTCGATCAAAACACGACCAAACGACCTCCGAATGACCTGAAATTTTGCAGACACATCCAAAATTTCCTAGCGGAGCTACTCCAACTGTCAGAATTCCATTTCGAATCCCGGATCAAAATCTCACCTATCGATCGGATATCGCCAAACATCACAATGCATATCCACAACATAAATCTCATTACAACATGAATTATATCATCAAAGTTAGTACATGAACGTGCGCTGCACCTGCTCAAATCATAACATATGTCAAATACCTTTCACCACAATACTCATAGCACGACCAATTCAAATTTCTTGAGTGTGAACTCATACTACCACACGTAGTGCACTTTACATTTCCGCTAAGAGGCAATGAACATATTTCTCACGCCCATAGCTAGGGCTACATATCAAATCACAATAAGAACCGAGTACCTTACAGCTCTCCCATTATCAAACTGCCATTTTTCACAATTAAAATCAATACCGATCGTATGAACTTCATAATACCAACTCGCGAAATTAGCACCTTGGTGCTCAAGCCATAGATAAGGATCCAGCCTCAAGTCCTCCAAACAGGCCCAACATGAACTCATAGAGATTATATCTCGTCCCTCGATTGGGGAATCATAAGCCATCAAGGAAAATTTATCACTAAGCACTCGAGTGCGCACATCAATGTGCAGAAGGAATTTCAAGAATCATACTTCAAGCTGAATCAAGTACGCACGATAAGAATTTCAAGAATTTGAAGCTTTCCTAAAAGGTTTGCAGCCTCCCGAGGATAAGCACAGGCATCCCCGTACTGATCCACGAGACTCTACTAAACCGACTCATGACTCGTGTGACCTGTTAACCTAGGCTCTGATACCAACTTGTCACGGCCCCAAACCCCGGTCGTGATGGCACCCAACACATTGCTAGGCAAGCCCGACCATCTTATCCATTTAAACCAGCCAATTATAATAAATACTAATTAATCGGCGTGATTACCCTATTTTCATAACAAATCAAGAAGTGTAGAAATGAAATACAAGAACACAGTCGCCACCAAATCGTGGTGTCACAAGTCTGAGCCTCTACAAATGAGATATACTACACAATCAAGTCTAAGCAGAATGGAGACAATAAAATGATAAAAAGGAAGAGGTCAGGTGTTGCGGACGTCGGCAGCTACCTCGAAGTCTCCACAGAATGGGGATAATAAAGCAGTTGCGATAGCTCAACTGCCCTCCTGAACCTGTATATCTGCACAAAAAGTGCAAGGGAGTGGGGTGAGTATATTTCAACTCAGTGAGTAATAATAATAAACAATAACTGAAAATAAGAACTCATGTACTATCACTAAACAGATCTAAGGCAAACCCCCACAGGTAAGTCATCACTATAGTGAGTACTCTAATCTCCAGTCCACATCAATCTCAACAAGGTCCCACACTTACCAAATCAACACTCGTACCGCCAGGGTGTACAAACAACTCAATGTATGTAGATATATACATATGTCTATAATGTATAGGTATTTATCTATGCATAAGGATATGAATAAGTGTAATGCTGCGGCGTGCAGCCCGTTCCAATACATATACCGCTGCGGCGCGCAGCCCGCTCCATTTATCATCGACGGCGCTCGCTGGGGGTGTATACAGACTTCGGAGGGGCTCTCTCGACCCAAGCGCTATGATACTACGGCGTGCAGTCCGATCTACACATATATTACTGCGGCGTGCAGTCCGATCCACACATATATTACTACGGCGTGCACTCCGATACAATATATATATATACATATATAACCATACTGCTGCGGCGTGCAGACCGATCCCATAATATACTCCAGCGCTCACTAAGAATGTGTGGAGACTTAAACTCCGAAGGAGCTCCTACAGCCCAAGCGCAATAATACTGCGGCGTGCAGTCCGATCCACATGTATACTGTTGCGGCGTGTAGCCTGATCCAATATATATCTGCTGTGGCGTGCTGACCGATCATATATATATACTGTTGCGACATGCAGCCCGATCCAATATATATACTGCTGCGGCGTGCAGCCCAATCCAATATATATACTACTGCGGCGTGCAGCCCGATCCAATATAGGTATATATATATAATACCTCATAATGGGTCCTCGACCCTGTCCCAGTCAGTATAGAATTGGCCTTTCAGGCCCACTCGACTAAATTAGGGAATTTCCACCCTAAGTAGTCTATTTCTCCCAGTACACATCTAGTACTGGCTCTCGATATGCTATCCAACTAATTTTATGGCTGAGAGTAAGGTTCCAATCATGATATAACGGTCACCTAGCTCTACAGGTTCCCTAATGCTCTACAGATCGGCACAAGGCCCCAAACATGGCTACAAGCCCAAATACACAGTTATAATCTCATTCTCAGTCACAATATACATTACACTATTAGTCGGAAAGGACCAAGTCCAATTCCCCAATCACAATGCCACCACGCCCGTCACAAGAAGCGTGTCTCATCTCAACATAGCACTGTGAAGTGCTAGTACGGGGTTTCAAACCCTCAGTACATTATTTACTATTACCACCCACCTCGAACTGGTAGAAGCCTCTATCCGCCTTGCGCTTGCCTCACAAAGCAATCTCCTCGGATGCCAAATCTGCTCAAAATCATAGAGAGTACATCAATATAGGCGAATAACACACAACCCATTCAAAATAACTCAAATTACACTGAAACCCATGAAGTTGTCACAACTGGACTTTTGGTACACTTCTCAAAAAATTGCGAAAGTTACATATTCGGAATCCTTGTCTCAACACGAGTCTATGCATATAAATTTTTCCAAAATCGGACTCTGATTGCCCACTCAAATCAACATTTTACGCAAGCCTTGGCTTAGGCTAAATTCCCCCATTAATTCAATCAATTTTAGTGAAATAGAGGAGGATTTCAAGATAAAAACGCGTAAATGAACCGCGGGATTTCTCGTCCAAATCTCCCAATTCGCCTCTAAAAACCGAGCCTTAATGATTTTATAACTATTGAAATTTTTCCCTTCTGTTATTCTTATAACAGGCGCGATTTCCGCTCCTGCGGTTCTTGACTCGCACCTGCGAGTCCGCTTTTGCGGCCAATTGGTCGCTTCAGCAATCAAGCTCTAAGCCGGCCCATTTCGCAACTGCGAGACAGCTCCTGCGAACTCACCTCCACACCTGCGATCTTCCCCAGTCGCCTGCCTTCCGCTTCTGCGACCTTAGACTCGCAGAAGCGAGTTCGCTCCTGCGATGCATTTTCCTCTGCTGTAGAACCACCTGGCCAAGCCCCCTTTCGCATCTGCGATGATAATTCCGCTCCTGCGATTCCGCTTCTGCGGTCCCCAATCTGCAGGAGCAAAAATGCTGCTGCAATTTATGACAGCAGCTCTCAAACTCCAAATCTTTCCGTTAAACCTTCCGAACTCATCCCGAGGCCCCCGGGACCTCAACCAAAACCACAAACATACTCCATAACACTATACAAACTTGCTCCAATGATAAAAACACATCATTTAATACGGAAAACATCAAATTCAAGCAATTCAAGCCTAAGTTTCCATTCAAACTTCCACAACCGACATTCAATCAAAAACCCAACCAAACGACCTCCGAACGACCTGAAATTTTGCAGACACATCCAAAATCACCTAACAAAGCTACTGCAACTGTCGGAATTCCATTCTGTCCCCCAGATCAAAATCTCACCTATCGATCGGATATCACCAAAATTCAACTTTAGCCAATTCAAGCCTAAAACTACACCGGACCTCCAAATTCCCTTCTAATCGCTCTCCTAGCTAATAAATGACCTCCCGGAGCTGACTGAATCATCAGAATTCGATTTCGAGCTCTCTAACTCACTAGTCAACGTCCAGTTGACTTTTCCCAACTATTCCTTCTTCTAAGAGACTTTTTCTCTCATTTCCAACTAAACTCAATCAAAATTGACTCAAACTAGCCAAACATGCATATTGAAACATTAACAAGAATTTAACGGGGATAACGAGGTGATAACCCACATGACGATGGGCCGGGTCATCACATACTGGCTGCAGATGTCTCAATTCCCATATTTTCTTCGCAATTGCGAAGAAAACAGGGTTGGGAATTGCGAATAAATTGTCGCAAATGCAAACCAAGCAGACACTGGCAGTTATCGCAATTGCAAAAATTCTTCGCAAATGCGAAGTTTTCAGCATTGCACAGTTTTCGCAATTGCAAATTTTATTTCGCAAATGCGAACCATCGTCAACAACTCAGTGTTCTTTCAAAGAACAGTTATTAAGCAGAAAACTTTTCAATCCAATCAATTTTTACTGAACCCAACCATAAAAAATCATATTTCATGTATTTTACTTCATACACAACTACAAATCAATAATTTCGATTGTTTTGGCCACGAATTTCATTCGAGTCTTACATCGACCACATTAAAAGCGCATAATGTTTGCAACTATTTCACAAATAATTAGGTACTCAGACTTCTCCAAATTTTACCATGAATGAACACGCTCACTGTCAACCAAACCTCACCCAGAAATCAAAATGAATTTCAGTTTTTACAAATTGGGGTTAAGAACATTTTGTAGCTATTTTGAACCCTAGGATTCCATAATACCAACAAAATCCACAAGAAATTGAAGATGAAAAGGAAATAAACGTAAAGATTACACTTTCATACCCGATTCTCTTCAAAGGGGAGTGAAATTTGATAGATTTTCAATAATGAGAGAGAGAAAAAATAGTTTTAGAACCCTTGGAGTGTTTTATGAAATATTGTTTAAAAATGAGCCTCAGTCGACTTTTACACTGCATTAGTCACAATTGCGACTTTTACTTCGCAATTGCGAAGCCAGTTATTTTGCCTTTGAGTCGCAAATGCAAACATTTGTTCGCAAATGTGAACTGTGCTCTGCATTTTCCAAACAGCTACTGGTTTGTGCCTGCCCGAATACCCCGACCTACTCAAATCAACTCCAAAAAATCTGAAACTTGACAGATTAGTTAAAAATATTATTCTAAGATATTACAAAAAAAAGAAAATTTCAAAAATGATGAATTTTTTTGAAAACGACTAATAATTATGAAAAATGATGGGTTGCCTCCCACCAAGCGCCGCATTTAATGTCGTGGCATGACGCAAACAACATTACCACTTTTCTCGCCACTTGGATGATAGGAAATGTCATTTTGATTTCTTATCTCTTCAAATTGTAAAATGTAAGGCATGAATTTTTCTTCCTCGCAATCCTTCATTGACTCGTGTAGTTGAACTCCCATATCGCCACACAATTCCAATGTTGAAAAATGCCAGGAATGTGATTTCAAACTTTTACTTTGCAATTGTTCTTTGACCTTGACATCCTCATTTACCCCCGAATTAGAGTCAATCTCAACCACATTTGCATTTACACCGATTGACCCTAATTCCATATTTTTGTCAGCATCATTAACAATATTTTGGTCAAATAGCTGAAATTCCTCTTTCTGCTCCACAAGCTGGCTAGTATCCACACGAATAGGTTGTAGGGCATCAGACGCCTCAACCTTTTTATTCAATTGAGCATACAAGTCATGGATATCTGAGACAAATTGGTTTATCTCTTGCTGGAGTTCAGTTTTTGCCTCTATTAGTTGCTCTATCTTATTTGAAAGACCATCACGTAAAAAGTCATGAAATTTTATCAATTGAGCTTGTTCCTCTATCCAAGATAGGCTCGCTATATCTGCTTCGTCTAAGTTATCTTCTGGTGAGAACTCACTCTCTTTAGTCACTTCCTCAGCTTCGGCTTTCATTATCATGATTGTTGCACTAATTCTTTGTATAGCCTGTCGAATGCTCAATTGTTTGCCTTATCATGTCCATAATTGTCACGACCCCAAATCCGGTCGTGATGGTGCCCAGCACACTGCTAGGCCAGCCTGACCAATTAACAACAATCACAGAGCCATAAGCTCACTTTATCCAATTTAAGCATAACGGAATAATTCAACAGTGATAGATATATTAAAAACAGGGAACCAAGTCCCAACACGTGCCAACTCCCATAGACCGAAGGGTCAAGAGTCATGAGCCTCTACAGAGTATACAAAGTGTAAATAGTGAATATAACTGTGCACAAGTGTGGGATGATCAAAACAAAATACAGTCAGACTGGAGAATCAGGTCCTGCGAAAGCTGGCAGCTACCTCGACTGTCCAAAAGCACTCCTGAGCCGCAATAGAATCAGCCCTATTGTGATGTACCTGAATCTGCACACAAGGTGCATGGAGTCGGGTGTGAGTACTTCCAACTCAGTAGTAATAACAGTAAATAATGTTGAAGGGAAGAAAACCACGATAGGCACTATCTCATGCAACACAATACAGAACTATCTTTTTATTCCTTTCCAGCATATGTGAGTAGATTATTAAAAATCTCAATTTTTTTTAGCTACTTTCTTTCATAATAATATACCAATACCTGGATACAATCTCAAGCAGTGCAAGTCCGCACTCAAATCAGCCCCTCGGGCTCAGCACTCCTTATCAATTTACACCAGGAGATCTGGTCAATAAGGCAACTAATGCATGTGTGCCAGTAATGTATGAGTGCTGAATGTTATGCCACGTAGTACACTTAAATCAATGTATGTATGCCATGCAATGCATATGACCGCTACGGCGTGTAGCCCGATCCAATTTGGGTACCCGTGCTCACTGTGGGGGTTTAGACTCCGGAGGGGCTCCTACAGCCCAAGCACAATATTAATATCACATCTGCTGTGGCGTGCAGCCCGATCCGTATACCACTGCGGCGTGCAGACCGATCCATGCATGTGTATGCATATGCTCACATAAAATGTCATGCCCTAACGTATGGCCCTCGGCCCCAATCAGTCTAACAAATAATCAAGAAAGCCCTACGGGCAACAATATCATATTAGCTCACAGCTAAAAATGTTATTAAGACCTTATTCAAGTTTTTAATAACCTTATAAAAATGCTGAATAGCAAAATACCATTTTAAAACCTTAAATTTAGAATAAAATATGCACAATGTTATCAAAACGGTGATACCAATCCCTGAAGGATTCAAATAATTGGCACGAAGCCCAAACATGATAATTAGTCCAATTCATTTCAACAATTAGGTGTTATTATTTATTACGCCGGACGAACCAAGTCGCGATCCCCAACGGTGATCTACCCCACGCCCGTTATCCGGCGTGCAAGTCACCTCAACACAGCACTAAGATGTGCAAGTCCGGGGTTTACTAACCCTCAAGACATCATTTACAAGTATTACCCACCTCGAACCGACGAAAGCTCATGCCCGCGATGCCTTAGCTCCTCGAACCGGCATCCACGCACATCAAAACTAGCACAAATATATCAAAATAGGCTAATGGAACATCACCCAATCGAAAGAACTCGAAAAATATCAGAAATCACGAAATTGGCAAAACCCGAGCCCCGGTTCCACATCTCGAAAAATTTCGAAACTCACATTTCGGAATCCTCGTCTCTCCACGAGTCCGTACATACCAAGAACTCCCAATTCGGACCACAAATGGTCCTTCAAATCCCCATTTTAAGATTTTTGCTCAAAGCCCTAATTTTCTTGATTTCTTATCCAAATTCAGAGAATTAATGAAAGATTCATTGATAAAATCATGTATTTAACTCATAAAACTTACCTCCAATGATTCCCCGTCGAAATCCCTTCAATTCTCGTCCAAAAGCTCTCAAGCATGACCAAAAATGGTGGGAAAATAGGTTGATTTCGCGACTGGAATGTTTTAAAAACATTCTGCCCAGGCATATTACTCATCGCGATTGCGGGAATGACTCTGTCATCGCGGAGAACAAAATTTGGCCCAAAATTTACCCTTCGCGATCGCGGGACAGGCTTCGCGATAGCGGTGAACAAACTCCGGTTCCTCCGGACAGGCTTCAGTATAATGGTCATAACTTTTTGCACACAACTCCGAATGATGAATGGTTTGATGTTATGGAAACTAGACACATAGGTCTATTACTTTAGTTTGATGCTCATTTCCTGAATCCCTATACATTTATAGATATAAGCTTCCCAATTTATACATGTGTATTATAGATCCTTCTCGGACACCCTATAGTGTAACGTCCATAACTATTTACACATATGTCCAAATCACGATTTCTTTATCCTCCGAAAAACTAGACACGATGTGCTACAACTTTCATTTTTGAATCACCTTAACATTCCTTGTAGATAAAAAGCTATGAGCTTCCGAAGTAGGATCAATGCACAGAAATGTTCCTTCTTCGCGATCGCGGAGCATTTCACGCGATCACGATTCATTAATACTTTTCGCACATTTTACTCACCGCGATCACGTCCCATTGTCCGCGATCGCGTAGAACACTGCTACAGACATAAACCAACAGTTAAAAATGGCCTAGAAATGGTCCGAAACCACCCCGAAACTCACCCAAGGCCCCCGGGACCTCAACAAAAAGAACCAACATGCCCTATAACCTTATTCGAACTTGTTCCAATCATCAAAACTCTATCGTTAACATCAAAATCGTCTGTTTTCAACAAATTTAAGCTTAAGTTTAACTTTAACTTCAAAATTTCACATTCGATCAAAAACCCGACCAAACAATGTCCGAATGACCTGAAAGTTTGCAGGCATATCCAAAATCACCTAACGGAACTACTGCAACTGTCGGAATTCCATTCCGACTCCCGGATCAAAATCTCACCTATCGATCGGATTTCGCCAAAACTCAACCTTAGCCAATTCAAGCATATTTCTACACCGGATCTCCAAATTCAATTCTGATTGCTCTCCTAAGTCATAAATGGTCCCTTGAAACTAGTCGAATCATCAAAATCCGATTCCGAGCAATCTAACTCGAAAGTCAACTCTAGGTTGACTTTCCATATTCAAACTTCCTTCAAACATGCTATTTGCTTCATTTTTAATTCAATTCACTCCTAACTCACCTGATAGGTTCTAACACTGATATAGAAGCATAATATATGTTAATGCAAGTTAACGGGGTGGAAATTTCCGTAACGACGGGCCGGGTCGTTACATTCTCCCTAACTTAAACAAACGCTCGTCCTCGAGCGGACTCAGAGTTGTAATAGAAGCCACCCAATAGCTGAATGACCTTACCAAGCATAATTTCAGGCGATCATACGTCACCCTGTCTCACATAAGTCCGAAAACACCATGTAGTCAAAATTTTACAGACCATTTGAACCATAAATCACATTGTACTTTCTGAAATCATATGGCCAATGCAATTCCCATGCCTATACTCAGGATACACTCGAATCCACTGGAATAACCCATATTTACTACTCCGGGTGAGATCATATGATGTATCGACAACCCATTCACTCGAGACGATAGTCTCTAATCACAACAACTGGCCACAATAATCAAATACTAGCTGGAATCACGTATACTCACACTCATTATTGGCTCCAACAATCATTTCGATTATAACACACCGCAATGGTGATATGACACCTCAAAACCAGCCTAAGCCACGACGAGCACAATATAGGCTCCAATAGAAATGCCTGAACACACTCTAATCATAACAGCTCAAATCATGATAACTGTCTCCAGCAAAAGAGCTTCAATTCAATTCCTCTGTGACTTCATAACATAGAACTGAGATCGCGTCTCGCATTATAGAATTAGAGTACCCGAATCCTCCTTGAGAGGTCATAACATCACGTGGCCTTGCCACGATTTGTGATTCTATCCCAACGTTATTACTCATGAAGCAACTCAAGCCACAAAGCTCAAAACGGTTAGCCACGCACAGATCTAGGTCTTGAACCCAAGCAATCAACACCATACCTGTGGCGGCGTGCCACCCGATCCAAATAACCCGTGGCGGCGTGCCACCCGATCCAAATAACCCGTGGCGGCGTGCCACCCGATCCACGCATAAATCTCGCAAAAAGGAAATGCATATCGAGTCGAATTTTCTCATTACAACAAACATATATATATATATATATATATATATATATATATATATATAGCCTCAAGCTCGGCCACATGAAACGCATCCGACAACGTTTCTCAATACTGGAACTGAATCAATGGTAGATACCTCTACACTGACATCCGCCACTATGGTCTAACTGACAAAGAAATGCCTACCAGCCGTCCGCTGGTCCTGTGTAAAACTACTCTGTTGGAGCATACTCTGATGCTCTCTGCTACGCATTTTGTGCCATTTTCCGACATAGTCCATATCACATTTGTCTAGACGACCTGACTTATGTCAACCAGTCTGAAATAAGGTATCATAACCCAAATTTATCATATCAAGCTAAGAGAGAGCTACTAGGACTTCCGATATCCAATAATCACAAAACGGTGCCGATACACGCGATATATAGCCACTGCATAGGCAGATTACGAGAACTTCTAGTCTCCAACACATATGTAACACATGAATCGCTATACCTGGTTCCACACTCCACCGTACGAAACGCACATCAAGCGCCCATTCATACTACGAAAGCCATTCGGATATTTCCTTATGCCATTTACAACTCAATCATCAATGTCAATCTAACAAGAGGATACCATTACACCACCAAATATTATCAGTTTATGTTACCTGGCTCTTTTTGGACCATATTCCCTGCCAAATTACGAGAATAGTAGTACCATTTTCTTAAATCATCAGAAAGATAGATTCTCAATTCACCTGTAGCTGTCCGCGCTGCTCAATAATTTTATTGATTTCTCATATATTATGAACTGATCTCAAAACCTAGAATATACCATTATCAACTTTCCATAACACATCGTATATACCATATCACACTAAGACAACATGAAAATTCATATCCCTTCCTCAGCCTCAACATCGGCGCACTCAACTAGTCAAGGACTTTCATGATCCCATATAGAGAAAACTCATTGCACATTCCAGACCTTACATGCCAACAGGAAAAATACACTCATTTTCAAACCATGGTAGACCACATCATAAACGCTTTCTCCCAATTACATTGCATAAGTTAAACTGCCAGGACTGAGTCCTTATACCCATATCGAGTTACACAACTGCCAGCACTCAAGAGCTTTGCTACAATGTCTGCAAGACTCATTACTTCAACCACATACTAGGAATCAATCGTATCCCTTTTTATACCATTCTGGTTTATTAACAAGTTGTTCCATTTACCAGGTTTCCTTTCTGATTCATCTCTAATTTCATATCAGTCTTTACTATAGTACCATAATACATCAACTCATGTTACCACACGAGACTCGTACACAAGACCACACGGTCTAAGACCCATAGGCCATTGAATACTCTCTCAATGTTTCCCAAAAGTACCACATTCTACCACACTTTATTTTGAAGAACTTTATGCGATTTTTGAATTAGTATCATTACCTTCCAATACGGATACATAGAATCCCATCATTCACATAACATAGAACAAGTCTTGATCCCTTCTAACAAAAACACCGCCTTTATCCACATACATAATCTTAAGACACCTTACCGTTACAAGCAAAATCTGGAACACCACAGGACTATTCTTGGGCGTCATTCACCCTTATTTAGCTGTAATTCAACTGTCTTATGGAACAGAACCACTCGTGCCTTGCTAGAACTCTGACACCGTAAAACATGATTACATACAGATACAATTAGCTATCTTTCTTTTCTATACGGTGAGTATTCTTTACCAACAGCAGTTCAAACACCCTAGTACTTCATCAGATCTACGAAGCACCATAACCTTTACCAGGATTTCCCAACATACTTAGAGAAAGAATCAACATAGCACACCATAGTGCAATCAGTTATTCAATAGAAACCTCCCCAACTTAGCTCGAAGCCATTCATCAAAGCACTTTCAACCACTCATATCATTATTACTCAAGTGATGCCGAAATGTTACAATGAGATTAAACTCAAGTCATTTACAAGCCTTGACAGAGACTCGAATCATCAGAGACCTTAGCTCTTCTGCAATTCTTGTAGATATACACGCACCACCAATAACCCCACTCTCTTTAGGTGACAGAAATCTTTCTAAGTCCCAAATTTTCCAAATATTTCGGCAGAGTTTCCTTTGTAAATTGGCCTATCCACCTGCCAGAGAATCACCAAACCATTCTAACAATACATCCACAACTCAACAAGATATTACAATGTATTTCAACAATATTAAATCTCAATACTATACGAATCATGTTATCACAATTTATACTTGAACATGTGCTGTACCTGCTCGAATCATAACACATATCAAAATCACTTTAGTCTTCCTGAGTTTAAACTCGTTCCACTACACATAAGGCACTTTACCTTCCAGTTACGAGATATGATAATTATTCACTACGCCCATAGCTCGGGGCTACACAACAGATTAGACAAGGGTCGAACAATTAACAGCTCATCCATTATCAAAACTGCCATTTGCACAATAAAGATCATTACCGATCGTATGAACATCATAATACCGGCTCGCTAAATTAGTACCTTGGTGCTCAAGCCATAGACAAAGATCTGGCCTCAAGTCCTCCCGACTGGCCCAACATGAATTCATAGAGATTACATCTCGCCCTTCGACCAGGGAATCACAAGCCTTCAAGGTACTTATATTACTGAGCGCTCGAAGCGTACACAGATATGTGGAAGGAATTTCAAAAATAATATCTCAAGCTGAATCAAGTGCGCACGATAAGAATTCCAAGATATGTGAAGTGTTTCCTAAAGGTTTACAGCCTCCCGAGGATAAGTACAGGCGTCCCCGTACCGATCCACAAGACTCTACCAACTGGCTCAAGACTTATGAGGCCTAGTAAACCCAGGCTCTGATACCAACTTGTCACGACCCCAAATCCGGTCGTGATGGCGCCCAGCACACTGCTAGGCCAGCCTGATCAATTAACAACAATCACGGAGCCATAAGCTCACTTTATCCAATTTAAGCATAACGGAATAATTCAACAGTATTAAAAACAGGGAACCAAGTCCCAACACGTGCCAACTCCCAAAGACCGAAGGGTCAAGAGTCATGAGCCTCTACAGAGTATACAAAGTGTAAATAGTGAATATAACTGTGCACAAGTGTGGGATGATCGGAACAAAATACAGACAGACTGGAGAATCAGGTCCTGCGAACGCTGGCAGCTACCTCGACTGTCCAAAAGCACTCCCGAGCCGCAATAGAATCAGCCCTGCTGTGATGTACCTGAATCTGCACACAAGGTGCAGGGAGTCGAGTGTGAGTACTTCCAACTCAGTAGTAATAACATTAAATAATGATGAAGGGAAGAAAACCACGATAGGCACTATCTCATGCAACACAATACAGAACTATCTTTTTATTCCTTTCCAGCATATGTGAGTAGATTATTAAAAATCTCAATTTTTTTTCGCTACTTTCTTTCATAATAATATACCAATACCTGGATACAATCTCAAGCGATGCAAGTCCGCACTCAAATCAGCCCTTCGGGCTCAGCACTCCTGATCAATTTACACCAGGAGATCTGGTCAATAAGGCAACTAATGCATGTGTGCCAGTAATGTATGAGTGCTGAATATTATGCCACGTAGTACACGTAAACCAATGTTCGTATGCCATGCAATGCATATGACTGCTACGGCATGTAGCCCGATCCAATTTGGGTACCCGTGCTCACTATGGGGGTTCAGACTCAGGAGGGGCTCCTACAACCCAAGCACAATATTAATATCACATCTGCTGCGGCGCGCAGCCCGATCCATATACCACTGCGGCGTGCAGACCGATCCATGCATGTGTATGCATATGCTCACATAAAATGTCATGCCCTAACGTATGGCCCTCGGCCCCAATCAGTCTAACAAATAATCAAGAAAGCCCTACGGGCAACAATATCATATTAGCTCATAGCTAAAAATGTTATTAAGACCTTATTCAAGTTTTTCATAACCTTATAAAAATGCTGAATAGCAAAATACCATTTTAAAACCTTAAATTTAGAATAAAATATGCACAGTGTTATCAAAACAGTGATACCAATCCCTGAAGGATTCAAATAATTGGTACGAAGCCCAAACATGATAATTAGTCCAATTCATTTCAACAATTATGTGTTATTATTTATTACGCGGGACGAACCAAGTCGCGATCCCCAACGGTGATCTACCCTACGCCCGTTATCCGGCGTGCAAGTCACCTCAACACAGCACTAAGATGTGCAAGTCCGGGGTTTACTAACTCTCAAGACATCATTTACAAGTATTACCCACCTCGAACCGATGAAAGCCCATGCCCGCGATGCCATATCTCCTTGAACCGGCATCCACGCACGTCAAAACTAGCACAAATCAGCACAAATATATCAAAATAGGCTACTGGAACATCACCCAATCGAAAGAACTCGAAAAATATCAGAAATCACGAAATTGGCAAAACCCGAGCCCCGGGTCCACATCTCGAAAAATTATGAAACTCACATTTTCGGAATCCTCGTCTCTCCACGAGTCCGTACATACCAAGAACTCCCAATTCGGACCACAAATGGTCCTTCAAATCCCCATTTTAAGATTTTTGCTCAAAGCCCTAATTTTCTTGATTTCTTATCCAAATTCAGAGAATTAATGAAAGATTCATTGATAAAATCATGTATATAACTCATAAAATATACCTCCAATGATTCCCCGTCGAAATACCTTCAATTCCTGTCCAAAAGCTCTCAAGAATGACCAAAAATGGTGGAAAAATGGGTTGATTTCGCGACTGGAATGTTGTAAAAACATTCTGCCCAGGCATATTACTCATCGCGATCACGGGAATGGCTCTGCGATCGCAGAGAACAAAATTTGGCCCAAAATTTACCCTTCACGATCGCGGGAAAGGCTTCGCGATCGCGGTGAACAAACTCCGGTTCCTCCGGACAGGATTCAGTATAATGCTCATAACATTTTGCACACAACTCCGAATGATGAATGGTTTGATGTTATGGAAACTAGACACATAGGTCTATAACTTTTATTTGATGTTCATTTCCTGAATCCCTATACATTTCTGTATATAAGCTTCCCAATTTATACATGTGTATTATAGATCCTTCTCGGACACCCTATAGTGTAACGTCCATAACTATTTACACAAATGTCCAAATCACGATTTGTTTATCCTTTGAAAAACTAGACACGATGTGCTACAACTATCGTTTTTGAATCACCTAAAAATTCCTTGTAGATAAAAAGATATGAGCTTCCGAAGTAGGATCAATGCACAGAAATTTTCCTTCTTCGCGATCGCGGAGCATTTCACGCGATCGCGATTCATTAATACTTTTCGCACATTTTACTCACCGCGATCGCGTCCCATTGTCCGCGATCGCGTAGAACACTGCTACAAACATAAACCAGCAGTTAAAAATGGCCTAGAAATGGTCCGAAACCACCCCGAAACTCACCCGAGGCCCCCGGGACCTCAACCAAAAGAACCAACACGCCGTATAACCTTATTCGAACTTGTACCAATCATCAAAACTCTATCATTAACATCAAAATCGTCCGTTTTCAACAAATTTAAGCTTAAGTTTAACTTTAACTTCAAAATTTCACATTCGATCAAAAACCCGACCAAACAATGTCCGAATGACCTGAAAGTTTGCAGGCATATCCAAAATCACCTAACGGAACTACTGCAACTGTCGGAATTCTATTCCGACTCCCGGATCAAAATCTCACCTATCGATCGGATTTCGCCAAAATTCAACCTTAGCCAATTCAAGCATATTTCTACACCGGATCTCCAAATTCAATTCTGATTGCTCTCCTAAGTCATAAATGGTCCCTCGAAACTAGTCGAATCATCAGAATCCGATTTCGAGCACTCTAACTCGATAGTCAACTCTAGGTTGACTTTCCATATTCAAACTTCCTTCAAACATGCTATTTGATTCATTTTTAATTCAATTCACTCCTAACTCACCCGATAGGTTCTAACACTGATAGAGAAGCATAAGATATGTTAATGCAAGGTAACGGGGTGGAAATTTCCGTAACGACGGGCCGGGTCGTTACAATAATAAGAGCTTTACTTTCCATATTATCCACTTCCTTAGCCCTATAATTTTCATCAAAACAAGTAGATTCATCATAGTAGGGGCGTGGGGAAGCTAAAGACAAATATGCACAATAATCCCAATGACCATTTTGGCCACCACACTTATCAGAAATACTCCACTCATGGGTTTGAAATTGTGTGCACAATCCATCCCTAGGAGAATTTAAATAATTTTGCCATGAGTGTGGTCCTCCGGAATAAGGACAAGGATCATCAAAGTATGAACAACTACCATCTGACCAATTGTTATTATATGATGCCATTTTTCAAAAAAATAAGAAAATAAATAAGAAAAATTAATTACATAAATATTCACAAGTTTGGATCAAAGCACTTTCGCTTACTTTTCAAACAACCTAAATTACGCCAAATTGTTCCCCGGCAACGGCGACATTTTTGGTGACGTCCAAATCGACTGCTAAAAAGCAATAGATACGGTCGCATCAATATAATTTACCCAACTAGGAGTCGGGGTCGAATCCCACAGAGAACAATGTGTAGGCTATTAGGTATGTAAGAAAATTATTGCTAATTATGCAAAGCCAAACACGAAGAATGGTGGTTGAAAAAGTATTTATACTTGAATGCGAAAATATAAACTATACTAAAAAGCAAGTAAAATGATCAATGTCTACACGTATGATTGCTTCGGGAATTACACTAAAGTGGTCATGAAATTGCTAGTAATCATGCTTCTTTTCATACTTATAATTGATTTATTGAACTATTCGAATTGTTGATTATAAGGTTAATAATATTCATAAGAATCTTTCGATTTCTTATGAATCAATCCAAGTTAAATCAATACATATATGTCTATGGTATTAATATTAACAAGAATGCATTTACAACTCCTATTCTTCAACCAAACAAGGCAATTAAGTATATGTCTATCTTAATTGCAAATCCTTCACCCGATGCCCGGGATTCAAATATTGTTCTATTTGATTTTATATGCAACCAAGAATTTCCTCTGTAATGTTTAATACAAGGTTCGTAGATAATATTTCACTGTTGGCCGAACAGTAAAATAATTAAGATCAAAATCAAATAAACAACCCACAACAATAAATTCAATATATTCAATCTAAGATTCAAATAACAAGATCATCTAACAAATACATAAGCACAACAAGTGTAACGACCCGGCCCGTCGTTACGGGAATTTACCACCCCGTCATGTTGCAATTAAATGTTTTATGCTTTTATATCAGTGTTAGAGTCTATCGGGCGAGTTAGGAGTGAATTGGATTGAAAATGAGGCATATAGCCTTTTTGAAGGAAACTTGAATAAGGAAAGTCAACCTGGAGTTGACTATTTGGTTAGAAGGCTCGGAATCAAATTATGATGATTCGGTTAGTTCCGGGAGGTGATTTCTGACTTAGGGGAGCGATCGGAATTGAATTTGGAGGTCCGGTGTAGAAATAGGCTTGAATTGGCTAAGGTTGAATTTTGGCGAAAATCCGAACGGTAGGTGAGATTTTGATTCGGGGGTCGGAATGGAATTCCGACAGTTGCAGTAGTTTCGTTATGTGATTTTGGATATGTCCGCAAATTTTCAGATCATTCGGACGTTGTTTAGTCGGGTTTTTGATGGATTGTGTAATTCGGAATGTTTTAAGGAATTTAGGCTTGAATTCGATGCGAATTGTGGGTTTTGATATTGTTAGACGTGTTTTGAGGATTGGAGCAAGTTC
Source organism: Nicotiana noctiflora (assembly GCA_032618575.1). Lineage (NCBI taxonomy): Eukaryota > Viridiplantae > Streptophyta > Magnoliopsida > Solanales > Solanaceae > Nicotiana > Nicotiana noctiflora. Next base: position 1,472,115 of record JASVEL010012412.1, on the reverse strand, counting down.
GAATAAGGTATTAGGATATGTTGGTGTGTTTGGATGAGGTCCCGGGGGCCTCGGGGTGTTTTCGGATGGCTAAACGGGAGAAAATGTGGAAAATTGCACGTTTGGGATTCTGGTTCTGTTGTTTTCGCTCCTGCGGAAATGGGGGCACAGGAGCGAGTCCGCAGAAGCGGACGAGGAGGCGCAGGAGCGCTTGTCTTCGCAGAAGCGGAAAAATGACCGCTGAGGCGGCGTCGCGGGAGCGAAGGGTAGACCGCAGAAGCGGTCAAGAGGCGAAATGGAGAAGTCCGCAGAAGCGGGCGATTGATCGCATAGGCGAGTCCGCAGGAGAGGACTCTTGGTCGCAAAGGCGGAACATTCCGCATGAGCGGAATTTTTCCGCAGAAGCGGACCCGCAGGAGCGGTCCGTGTATTGCAGGAGCGGAAATGGCCAATAGGCCTGGGTGCGCAGAAGCGACCAGTTGGTCGCAAGAGCGGTTCCGCAGGGGCGGAAAATGGCCCGCAAAAGTGAAAATCGCAGTGAGTTAAGTGTATCAGAAGTTAGAAAATTTCAGAAACATTTCACACATTTGGGTCTCGGCTTTAGAGGCGATTTGGGCGATTTGGGCGATTTTGAAGAGAAACTCAAGGGAAATCATCAGGTAATCAACTATGGACTTAAACTATGATTAGTATCGATAATATTATGCAATTATATCATGAAAATGGAGGAATTTGGGGTAAATTATGGAGGATTTAGCACTAAGCTTGAACTTTAGAAAATCAAGATTTTGAGTGGGCAAATGGAGTTCGATTTTGGTAAATTTTATATGCCTAGACTCGTATCGATATGAGAATTCCGAATATGTGACTTTTGTAATTTTTCGAGAAGCGTACCGAAAGTCGGGTTTTGACAACTTTGGGAATTTTGATGTAAATTGAGTTGTATTGATTGGGTGTCGTTCCATTGGCCTAATTTGTTATGTTTCTACTGTATTTGATCAGATTCTACGCGTGCGGGGCTTGATTCTCGTGGCAAGGGCATTGCGTAGTAGTCGTCGCGCCGTATTGAGGTGAGTAATAGATGTGGGTGATGACCAGCGGGTTCGAAACCCCGGTATACCACTTTGTGACGCTATATAGCAGCGAGACACGTACTCTCATGTGAGTGCGGGGTCGATTGTGATTGGGGACTATGGCTTAGTCCGACTTGCTGATACCGTGTTATGATATTAGGCTATTCATGAGCCGTCGAACCTCCTTCTCGGATGGTTGCATATTATACTGTGATATTGGCTACTCTTGAGCCGTTGAACCCCCTTCTTGGGTGGTTGAGTATACTTGTGGGCCGTGAGCTAGTTATTGGATCCCGCGAGGATCGTTATCATTATCTTATCATATTGACATGTTAGTTACTACCAGTCCGTAGCAATTTCTGTTGTCATGCTATTTCCAATCTCTGGAACTTGGTATTACTGTTTTCCAACTGAAAAATGATAAAAAGGTTTTCAAAACTACTTTTGAGCCTGCGAGGCTATGATTGCATATTAGCTGACTAGTAGTGGATCGGGCTGCGCGCCGCAGCAGTACATATATCGGATCGGACTGCACGCCGCAGTGATATTGTGCTTGGGCTGAAGGAGCCCTTCCGGAGTCTGAACCCCCACAGTGAGCACAGGTACCCAAATTGGATCGGCTACGCGCCGTAGCGGTCATATCATGCATTGCATTGCATTTAGCTACATCTGCTAGCTGTTATACTGTTTTGCTGGTACTTATTGGTACATGTACAGTTGATATTGATTCTGTGACAGGGTATTTCAATTATAGCTTTACATAGTGCTTTATTACGGATTTCTTATCTGCGCTGTCTTACCCTTGTTTATTACCACTGAGTCTGGCAGTACTCATTTTACTCCCTGCACCTTGTGTGCATATCCAGGTACCTCTCAGCAGTGATCCAGTAGCTGTGCGAGGTGACATCCGTGGGATATACGAGGTAGCTGCAGAGTCCGCAGGACCCGATATTCCTTCTTATTGTCTTTTGATTCTATATCGACTTTTCTTTCCGCACTTGGAATCTTGTAAACTTTTATACACTTATGTTCAGTAGAGGCTCATGACTCTTGAACCATTCGGTCTATGGGAGTTGGTATATTTTGGGACTTGGTTCCCGCTGTTGGTATATGTATCATTGTTGTTCCATATTTTGATATGCTTAAATGGGATAGAACGAGCTTCTAGCTCCGTTCTTGTTAATGATTTGTCAGGCTGGCTTAGCAATGTGCTGGGCGCCATCACGACCGGATTTGGGGTCGTGACAAGTTTGTATCAAAGCCTAGGTTTACTAGGCCTCATGAGTCTTGAGCCGGTTGGTAGAGTCTTGTGGATCGGTACGGGGACGCATGTACTTATCCTCGGGAGGCTGCGAACCTTTAGGAAACACTTCACATTTCTTGGAATTCTTATCGTGCGCACTTGATTCAGCATGAGATATAATTTTGAAATTCCTTCCGCACGTCTGTATACGCATCGAGCGCTCAGTAATATAATTGACTTATGGCTTGCAATTCCCCGATCGAGGGGTGAGATATAATCTCCATGAGTTCATGTTGGGCCAGTCGGGAGGACTTGAGGCCGGATCCTTGTCTATGGCTTGAGCACCAAGGTATTAATTTTGCGAGTCGGTATTATGAAGTTCATACGATCGGTACTGATCCTTATTGTGCAAATGGCAGTTTGATAATGGGAGAGCTGTAAGGTATTCAGTTCTTATTGTGATTTGATATGTAGCCCTAGCTATGAGCGTGAGAAATAATTATCATATCTCGTAATTGGAAGGTAAAGTGCATTATGTGTAGTGGAACGAGTTTAAACTCAGGAAGACTAAAGTGATTTTGATATGTGTTATGATTCGAGCAGGTACAGCGCAGGCTCAAGTATAAATTATGATAAAATGACTCGTATAGTATTAAGATTTAATGTTGTTGAAATACATTGTGATATCTTGTTGAGTTGTGGATGTATTGTTAGAATGGTTTGGTGATTCTCTGGCAGGTGGATAGGCCAATATACAAAGGAAACTCTGCCGAAATTTTTGGAAAATTTGGGACTTAGAAAGACTTCTGTCACCTAAATAGGGGGCGTAACTGTTATGTGTGAATGAATGCAAGAATTGCAAAAGAGTTAATATTTCTGATGATTCGAATCTTCGCCGAAGCATGTAAATGACTTGAGTTTAATCTAACTAGAACTTTGTGGCATCATTTGAGTAAGAATGCTATGAGTAGCTAAAAGTGCTTTGATGTATGACTCCGAGCTAAGTTGGGGAGGTTGTTATTGATTAACTGATTGCACTGTCGTGTGCTGTGTTGGCTTTATCTCTAGGTATGTTGGGAAATTTTGATAAAGGTTATGGTGCTTTGTAGATATGAAGAAATACTAGGATGTTGTGAACTTATGTTGGTAAAGAATGTTCGGTGTATAGAAAAGAAAGATAGCTAATTGTATCCGTATGTAATCATGATCTACAGTGTCAGAGTTCTAATAAGGCACGAGTGGTTCTGTTCAATAAGACAGTTGAATTACAGCTGAATAAGGATGACTGACGCCCGAGAATTGTTTACGGTGTTCAAGATTTTGCTTGTAACAGTCAAGTGTCTTAAGATTGTGCATGTGGCTAAAGATGGTGGTTTCGTTAGAAGAGATCGGTACTTGTGTTATATTATGTGAATGATGGGATTCTATGTAATCCGTATTGGAAGGTAATGATAATGAATTCAAATCGCAAGAGGTTCTTCAAAATAAAGTATTGTAGGATGTGATCCTTCCGGGAAATATTGAGAGAGTATTCAGTGGCCTATATGTCTTAGACCCGTGTGGTCTTATGTACGTGTCTCATGTGGAATGAGTTGATGTGTTATGGTGCTACGGTAATGGCTAATATTAAATCAAAGATGAATCAGAAAGGAGACTGGGTAAATGGAACAACTTGTTAATAAACCGAAGCGGTATGATAAAGAATACGACTAATTCCTGGTATGTGGTTGAAGTAATGAGTCTTGCGGATATTGTGCAATAAAGCTTTTGAGTGCTGGCAGTCGTGTAACCCGATATGGGTATAATATGGGTATAAGGACTCAGTCCTGGCAGTTTAACTTATGCAACGTGATTGGGAGAAAAAGTTTATGAAGTGTTTTATCATGGTTTGAAAATGAGTATACTCCTGTCGGTTTGCGAAGAGTGGAATGTGTAATGAGTTTTCTTCTATATGGGATCACGAAAGTCCTTGACTAGTGGAGTGCGCCAATATTGAGGCGGAGGAAAGGGATATGAATTTCCATGTTGTCTTTGTGTAATATGGTATACACGATGTGTTATGGAAAGTTGATAAAGGTATATTCTAGGTTTTGAGATCAGTTCATAATATATGGGAAGTCAATAAAATTATTGAGCAGTGCGGACAGCTGCAGGTGAATTAAGAATCGATCTTTTTGATGATTTAAGAAAATGGTACTGCTATTCTATTAACTTGGTAGGGAATATGATCCAAAAAGGACAAGGTAATGTAAGCTGATGATATCCAGTGGTATGGTGGTATTCTCTTGTTGGATCGACTGTAATAACTGAGTCGTTGATGGCATAGTGAAATTTCTGAATGGCTGTCATGGTATGAATGGACGCTTGATGTGCGGTATGTATATGTACAGTGGAGTATAGGATCGGGCATTTTGATTCATGTGTTATATATGTGTTGGAGACTTGAAGCTCTCGTTAGTCCGCCTATGTAGTGGTTGTATATCATGTGTATCGACACCGTTTTGTGATTAAAAAAAAAAGAAATCGGAGGCTCTAGTGGCTTTCTCTCTCAACTTGATATGCCGAATTTGGATTATGATACTTGATTGCTGACTGGTCATCATTGGGCCAGGTTGTCTAGACTGATGTGATATGGACTATGATGGTATGGCACAAATTGCGTAGCAAAGTGCATCAGAGTATGCTCCAGCGGGGTAGTTGTACCTCAGGACCAGCAGACGGCTGGTGGGTATTGCTTTGTTGGTTGGGCCTTAGTGGCGGATGTCAGTGTAGAGGTATCTACCATTGATTCAGTTCCAGTATTGAGAAACATTGTCAGATGCGTTTCATGTGGCCGAGCTTGAGGCTATATATATATGTTTGCTGTAATGAAAAAATTCGAATCGTTATGCATTTCTTTTTTTCTTGCGAGATTTACGCGTGGATCGGGTGGCATGCCGCCACGGGTTATTTGGATTGGGTGGCACGCCGCCACGGGTATGTCGTTGGAGCGGGTTGCACGCCGCAACAGAATATTGTGAAAATATAGTTAGTTATATGCTACTGGGTATACAATACTTCCCCACTTCTAAGGAAAAATCCATTTTGAGTATCGCTTGGCGAATGGCACATCGGTTGTGTCCTTTTAGGATTTAATAGCATACATTAATTGTTTCGCCGTGGGTGAGATTGATTGCTTGGGTTCAGGCCTAAATATGTGCGTGGCTGACCGTTTTGAGCTTAGTGGCTTGAGGTGCTTCATGAGTAATAACGTTGGGATAGAATCACGAATCGTGGCAAGGCCACGTGATGTTATGACCTCTCGAGGAGGATTCGGGTACTCTATTTCTATAATGCGAGACGCGATCTCAGTTCTATGTTATGATGACACAAAGGAATTGAATTGCAGCTCTTTTGCTGGAGACATTTGTCATGATTTGAGCTGTCATGATTCGAGTGTGTTCAGACGTTTCTATTGGAGCCTATGTTGTGCTCGTCGTGGCTTAGGTCGGTGTTGAGGTGCCAAATCACCAGTGCGGTGTGTTATGATAGAAATGAGCGTTGGAGCCAATAGTGAATACGAGCATATTGGATCTTAGCTTGTTAGAAAGGTAAAACAAATCGAGGTTTGACTCCGAAACCTATTGTGATATCGGTTAAAAGTGAAATGGATTCATGAATGGTTGACCTATGGAAATGGGGTCGTGATAGGAAATTGTGTGATTAGAGACTATTGTCTCGAGTGATTGGGTTGTTTGATACATCATATGATCTCACCCGGAGTGGTGAGTATGGGTTATTGCAGTGGATTCTAGTGTATCCTGAGTATAGGCATGGGATTAACAATTGGTATATGATTTCGAAAGGTGCAATGTGGTTAATGGTTCAGATGGTTTGTGAGATTTTAGCTATATGGTGTTTTCGGACTTATGAGAGATAGGGTGACGTGTGATCGCCCGAATATATGCTTGGTAAGGTCATTCGGCTATTGGGTTGCTTCTAGTACAACTTTGGGTCCGCTCGAGGACGAGCGTTTGCTTAAGTTGGGGAGAATGTAACGACCTGGCCCGTCGTTAGAGGAATTTACCACCCCGTCATGTTGCAATTACATGTTTTATACTTTTATATCAGTGTTAGAGTCTATTGGGCGAGTTAGGAGTGAATTGGATTGAAAATGAGGCATATAGCCTTTTTGAAGGAAACTTGAATAAGGAAAGTCAACCCGGAGTTGACTATTTGGTTAGAAGGCTCGGAATCGGATTCTGATGATTCGGTTAGTTCCGGGAGGTGATTTGTGACTTAGGGGAGCGATCGGAATTGAATTTGGAGGTCCGGTGTAGAAATAGGCTTGAATTGGCTAAGGTTGAATTTTGGCGAAAATCCGAACGGTAGGTGAGATTTTGATCCGGGGGTCGGAATGGAATTCCAATAGTTGCAGTAGTTTCGTTATGTGATTTTGGATATGTCCGCAAATTTTCAGATCATTCGGACGTTGTTTAGTCGGGTTTTTGATGGATTGTGTAATTCGGAATGTTTTAAGGAATTTAGGCTTGAATCGATGCGAATTATGGGTTTTGATGTTATTAGACGTGTTTTGAGGATTGGAGCAAGTTCAAATAAGGTATTAGGATGTGTTGGTGTGTTTGGATGAGGTCCTGGGGGCCTCGGGCTATTTTCGGATGGCTAAACAGAAGAAAATGTGGAAAATTGCACGTTTGGGATTCTGGTTCTGTTGTTTTCACTCCTGCGGAAATGGGGGCGCATGAGCGAGTCCACAGAAGCGGACGAGCAGGCGCAGGAGCGCTTATCTTCGCAGAAGCGGAAAAATGACCGCTGAGGCGGCATCGCAGGAGCGACGGGTAGACCGCAGAAGCGGTCAGGAGGCGAAATGGAGAAGTCCGCAGAAGCGAGCGATTGATCGCATAGGCGAGTCCGCAGGAGCGGACTCTTGGTCGCAAAGGCGGAACATTCCGCAGGAGCGGAATTTTATCCGCAGAAACGGACCCGCAGGAGCGGTCCGTGTATCGCAGTAGCGGAAATGGCCAATAGGCCTGGGTGCGCAGAAGCGGCCAGTGGGCGATCGCAGAAGCGGTCCTGAGGCGTGATGGGGAGGTCCGCAGAAGCGAAAATCGCAGTGAATTAATTGTATCAGAAGTTAGAAAATTTCAGAAACATTTCACACATTTGGGTCTCGGCTTTAGAGGCGATTTGGGCGATTTTGGAGAGAAACTCAAGGGAAATCATCAGGTAATCAACTATGGACATAAACTATTATTAGTATCGATAATATTATGCAATTATATCATGAAAAATGGAGGAATTTGGGGTAAATTATGGAGGATTTAGCCCTAGGCTTGAACTTTAGAAAATCAAGATTTTGAGTGGGCAAATGGAGTCCGATTTTGGTAAATTTTATACGCCTAGACTTGTATCGAGATGAGAATTCCGAATATGTGACTTTTGTAAATTTTTGAGAAGCGTACCGAAAGTCGGGTTTTGAAAACTTTGGGAATTTTGATGTAAATTGAGTTGTATTGATTGGGTGTCGTTCCATTGGCCTAATTTGTTATGTTTCTACTGTATTTGATCAGATTCTACGCGTGCGGAGCTTGATTCTCGTGGCAAGGGCATTGCGGAGTAGTCGTCACACCGTATTGAGGTGAGTAATAGATGTGGGTGATGACCGGCGGGTTCGAAACCCCGGTATACCACTTTGTGACGCTGTATAGCGACGAGACACGTACTCTCTTGTGAGTGCGGGGTCGATTGTGATTGGGGACTATGGCTTAGTCCGACTTGTTGATACTGTGTTATGATATTAGGATATTCATGAGCCGTCGAACCTCCTTCTCGGATGGTTGCATATTATACTGTGATATTGGCTACTCTTGAGCCGTTGAACCCCTTCTTGGGTGGTTGAGTATACTTGTGGGCCGTGAGCCAGTTATTGGATCCCGCGAGGATCGTTATCATTGTCTTATCATATTGACATGTTAGTTACTACCGATCCGTAGCTATTTCTGTTATCATGCTATTTCCAATCTCTGGAACTTGGTATTACTGTTTAACAACTAAAAAATGATAAAAAGGTTTTCAAAACTACTTTTGAGCCTGCGAGGCTGTATTTGCATATTAGCTGACTGGTAGTGGATCGGGCTGCGCGCCGTAGCAGTATATATGTTGGATCGGACTGCACGCCGCAGTGATATTGTGCTTGGGCTGTAGGAGCCCCTCCGGAGTCTGAACCCCCACAGTGAGCACGAGTACCCAAATTGGATCGGGCTACGCGCCGTAGCGGTCATATCATGCATTGCATTGCATTTAGCTACATCTGCTAGCTGTTATACTGTTTTGCTGGTATTTATTGGTACATGTACAGTTGATATTGATTATGTGACATGGTATTCGATTACAACTTTACATAGTGCTTTATTGCGGATTTCTTATCTGCGCTGTCTTACCTTTGTTTATTACCACTGAGTCTGGCAGTACTCATTTTACTCCCTGCACCTTGTGTGCATATCCAGGTACCTCTCAGCAGTGATCCAGTAGCTGTGCGAGGTGACATCCGTGGGATATACGAGGTAGCTGCAGAGTCCGCAGGACCCGATATTCCTTCTTACTGTCTTTTGATTCTTTATTGACTTTTCTTTCCGCACTTGGAATCTTGTAAACTTTTATACACTTATGTTCAGTAGAGGCTCATGACTCTTGAACCTTCGGTCTATGGGAGTTGGTATATTTTGGGACTTGGTTCCCGCTGTTGGTATATGTATCATTGTTGTTCCATATTTTGATATGCTTAAATGGGATAGAACGAGCTTCTAGCTCCGTTCTTGTTAATGATTTGTCAGGCTGGCTTAGCAATGTGCTGGGCGCCATCACGACCGGATTTGGGGTCATGACAACAAGTAATTGAATCCATATTTTAAACATGAATATTTTCATAAACAAGATTCAAGTGCTGGAAATAAATACTACACACTTAAATAATCAATACAAAGAAAGGAGATGAAGAAATAAACATAAATTGGTAAGAAACTCTTAACCAAAAGCTTCATTCTTAAAGACCCAAGTATGTGTGCAAAACCCTAGCTTCCAAAAATGTTCTCTCTACTGAAAATAAGCCAAAGATATCTTTACAAACGAGCCTCATCGGGTATTAAATGATTTGGGAATCAAAAGGTGCGAAATTCCATAATAGCCAATGCCTGAAGCACGTACCTCGCAATTGCGAACAAAAGTTCGCAATTACCAAATATGCCCTGATAAGCATAAGTTCGCAATTCCTAACAAAGCTTCACATTTGCGAAGTTGCCCTTATTTACATAGTGTTCACATTTGCGACAATATATTCGAAATTTGCGAAGCTTCACTAAATACTGCATTGTTCGCATTTGCGAACATTAGTTCGCAATTGCGATTACTGCCAAATGTCTGCTAAGTTCGCAATTGCGAAGGTGTCCTTTTTAAGCCTTTTTCGCATTTACCATGAAATGTTCGCATTTGCGAACCATGAATACACTGCCCAGATTTTCTTCTCTTTTTGGCTTCTTTTGCCTTGTTTTCACTTGGTTTATTAACCATTACTTCTAAATCACATTCAATCCTGTAGAATAGTAGTAAATAACATTCAATACATGATTTTATCACTTCAAACATAGCAAATGTATTGGTTTAAAGGCAAGATAAGTTGGTATTTTACCAACTTATTAGTGGTAATAGAAATTCTATTACTTATATAACTAAATAAATACCGCAAATATTGTTCGTATTCGTGTTTAAATTTATAAATATCGGCCTTAACTGTTGCACGAAGCCAACCTTTATAAGTAGGATTAAAAACTTTTCTAATATAAAGCACAAAATTAGGATTAGAAGAAAAAGTATACGGTAAACACATAACGGTAACCATCTTTGCTAATTCTTCCCTATCTTTATTTGGATCATAATATAATATACCTCCGGTGACAGTGTGAATTCCATGTTGAACTAGATTTGAACCTGTACTAGGGTTACCCGCATTTTCTACACTTGTCCCCTCTAGCTCTGCTTTCAATTTGAAATATTTAACTTTTTCAGTAGGGTGTGTTTGTATGTGTTTAGTCAAACTACCCATGCCACTACGGTCTCCAGTATATCTGTGCACCAACAATTTTTTACAATAATTACACTGAGCCTTATTTTGATCTCTTACTTGACTAAAAAATTTCCAAACTAATGACGTTTCTTGGCGTTTAGAAAGTTGTCTACCAAAGTGGGTGTTTGTACAGGTGGGTGTTCTGGTGCATCAGTTGGGTTAGCCGGACTATTAGGTATATCATCTAATCCGGTTGGGTTTCATCTAACTCCTGTTGAGTTTCATCAAAATCCTGTTGGGTTTCATCAAAATTCAATTGCCTATGAACTTGTAAATTGGGATAAAGATCTGTCATAATTTCATTAACTAGTTGATCTTCTCGTGAAATATTATGGAAAAATTCAGTATCGCTAAATTGAAAATAGTGATTATCACTATCAAGAATAATTGGACCACTAGGAAGGGTATGTCGGGGAACCGAGGGGGAAGGTTAATTGGTTGACGACTACTTTCACCCATTTTAGCTTTTCCCTTACCAATAAATATTTTTTTCAAAGAAAATGTCATATTAATTATAATTATGCAAACTAAATCACACAAAATATATTCTTAAAAATTAAGAGTTAGAACAAGTTTTCCGAATTGCCGAACAACTTCTTCAAAATTGAAAATTGAAAATCGTTGAAGACTTGAAGACTTGAATACTTCAATTCACCAACTTCACAAAATTTCAGAAAATTGGAATAATAATATAAGCAATTGAGAGAGATTGAGAGAGATTGAGATAGACTGATGAATTTGTGAGTAAAAATAAAAGAATGAGGGGGTATTTATAGTTGAGAATTGAGAAAAAGTGTAATTATATAAAGTTTGGGGTTATATTAAAGTTTGGGGGCCATTTGGCTAAATTTTAAAGACCAAAAACGGCTATATTTGGTCACCAACGGCTATATTAAAAATCTGCCCGTTGGGCTTTCAATTAAAATTATTATTTTTTTAAATTTTTACCGTTGGGCCCGCTAAGGCCCGCCAGGCCCGCCAGGACAGGCCTAGGACTGCTAGCCGGTCCCGGTCTTCGCGGTCCCAGTCTCACAGGCTTAAGGGAAGGGACCGGCCCATCACGGTCATAAAAGAACACATGGGCCCAGCACACCAGAACCGGCGCGTCAGGACCACCAGGCCCGCCAGGACCGCGGTCCCGATCCGGAACCGGCCCGCCAGACTGTCTTACCTTTTACGTGTAATCAAGACAAGCCATGTCTTAATACTCATCATTGATGTTGATGCCACTTTGGCATGGCTTAGTGCCACATGGCAACTCATAAAGGATCCTTATCCATTTATTAGGTAATTAGGTAATGTCTCATTATCCGATAATTAATCAATTACCTGCATACTTAAGAATTGTCTCAAATTACTTAAGATTTTATTTATTTTTATTTAATACACTATATACATTCTACTGTCACGGTCATATAGTACAACATAAAATAAATACATACACTATTATTATTATTAAAAGACAATAGAAGTAAATTAAAATAAACATATAAATAAAATCTTTGAATACTTTTATACTATGTCAAGTATGAATTGATGTAACGCAAATGGATTTTCTTAATTATTTTATTAATAGGTAAAAGAAGTCTAAACTCTAAACAAAGAAAATTTTGTCACTCTATCTTGACTTGATTTATAAAAAGTTTATTCCAAATTCTCTAATGTATTGCGCAACGCGCAAATAAATTTATTAGTTTAAAAACATTCATGTAAAGATATATATATTTTTCTCAACTTCTAAATTTCCTACTCTCATATAAAGACTACGAATACGCTTAATTCTTAAAATGGTAAAAAGATAATTTTCTTTTCTTGAGATAAAAATAATTCAAATCTTTAGAATAAAAAACTCTCATAAGATTTTCTCATATTACTTGTATAATTTAAAACATATACGAAATTAGTAATATTATTAACTATATAAAATCATAAATTTTTTGTAAACAACTATTTTTTTTATAAAATATTTCACCAAAAATACCATATCAAATATATATTAACGCTGTGAATATTGTTAAACTTACGGGATGTAACAACCTTCCCTCCTTTAGAATATTCGTCCTCGAATGTTAACTCTTGGAGATTTGCAAAATTTTCATTGGGGTCTCCTCTATAAATTAAACTTAAACCCCAAACTAAATTTTAAGTCTTGACTATTCACAAACTTTTGTATTTGAGTATCTCATATTTTCTTCATCTTTAATTTACTTACCTTTCAATCTCGTATCATATCTTATGTTTCTTTCATAATCCCCTTCCACATTACGCCTTAAAGCTTTACTATGATACCTGCACCTGTGGTGCATATAAAATTTGGCGAAAACTCCATACAGACTTCTTACGATTCAAGTCTATAACACGATCGGGAAACAAAAGAAGGGTAATATTTCCTAAATGCTCTGTTGCCGCTCAATTATAAATGTGGCGTGCAATGCACACATAAATAAGACTCTACTAGGCACGGCTTTGTAGATTCTCTAGGACATGACCCGCTCTGATACCACTTTGTCATGCCCCAACTTTGGGAGGCGTGGCTGACACCCGGTACCGCACTTGCCCGAGTGAGCCACCCTGTAACATATTCATTCCTTTTGTAATTATCATGGACCAACGTGGCGACCATTCGAAATGTATAACTGTAGGTGGGCAACAATATAACTTCACCATTATTCTTAAAACATGAATATATATGGGCCGTCAAGACCTCTGACACATTGTACAAATGACCCTCTATCTACAAAGCCTCTAATATTAATGACATGAAACGGGACGTGGTACCGGCCTGCCCATAAATTTGTAGCAAAACACTGATATGATGACTCAAAGACTCGGCTGCACTCCGAATGAGATGGAGTCTTACCGATCATTCACTGAATGCCAATATCGTGTACGATGAAGGCTCGTCAAACGGATTAGCTATACCTGCAGGCATGAATGCAGCGTCCCTAACAAAAGGATGTCCGTACGAATAATCTACTGAGTATGTAAGGCAAAAAAAAATAAAATAAGAACAGTAATGTAAAGAGAGATAGAAGAGATACAACATGTAATATCTGAGTGACTATGGGGACTATTGACATGAAATGCATAATACATATATATACATAAACTTATAAAAACCATTCACCTATGTGGGCATCATTATCATCATCATATCATACCCGGCGTCATAGAGGAATCGGTAAAATGGTACCCGATCACATGGAGCTCGGTAAACCCAACTGATTAGTGGTTGCATAATAGGTGTCGTACCCGGCCAACTATAGCGCGGCTCGGTAGAGTAAAATAGATACATATATATATATGTAATGCATGCTCGACTGATGGAATCACGTTCCAAACCTTTTAGAGTGACTTAAGAACATTATGGACATACATACCCTCAATATGAACATTACTAGGACTTACGGAACATATATATTTTCTTAGAATAACTTTGTACGGAAAGAACAACATGGACAACCTTAGTTGCTAGGAGTAGATTTATTATGAAGTAGCGTATTCGCATTAGATCTTGCTAAAAGAAAGAAGGAAGTGCCTTAACATACTCGGACCGATTCTCTTGACAATCCCTCTAACTCTCTTTTATTTGGAATAAAAAGTATTTAATTGGTTGTTGGTCAACAATTGGCAGAACATCACTTGCTCAGTAGATTGGTGACCAATATCAGAAGACTTTCTCCACATTAGGATCCATAAAGTACGCAAGAAGTCAGGAAAACATTTGGATCGAAAGATTTGTAACTTCAGAGAAATAAACAATGCTACCAATGCCATTATTTAAGAGACATAAATTGCCGGAATATCACTGCTGGAATCTTCTGGACATAATTAAAGATGTAAATCAACTTCTAATATGCTGGAAATGTGAAGAAAAGTTGGTTGGACGATGAGAAATCTGAAAACTCTTATTACTATCGGTAGTAAATTGACGTTAAAATTTTTCTAAAAAGCACCTGAGCAGAGTGGAAGGCTCGATGGCTTCCCCATCAATTAGAAAATTGGAAAAAAGTTGGTTGTAGCACAGAGAACTTCATCATATAACTCAGACAAGTGAATAGGTAGGTTCCGACCATAAAAATATGTAGGAACTTGGATGGATCACTTCGGAACAAGCAGGCGACCTCCATGAAGATGAGAACCTCGCCAAAGGGTGATTGAAAAGCTTTACCTTTTAGTGAGAACCGATAATGAAAACGTTTCTTGTCAGGGACGTGACAATACATGAGATTCTCAATGTAAAGGCTTTCAATATGACAGCCTTTCGTTTTGTCCTTCGTTGGTTTATTTGTGAGCCGACAAACCATGTCTTAATACTCATCATTCACATTGATGCCACTTTGGATTGGCTTAATGCCACGTGGCATTTTATAAAGGATCCTTATCCACTTATTAAGTAATTAGGTAATGTCCCGTTATTCAATAATTAATCAATTACCCCCATACTTAAGAATTGTCTCAAATTAATTAAAATTTTATTTATTTTAATTTAATACACTATATACATTTACTGTCACGGTCATATAGTACAACATAAAATAAATACATACACTACTATTCTTATTAAAAGACAATAGAAGTAAATTAAAAAAGACATATAAATAAAATCTTTGAATACTTTTATACTTTGTCAAATACGAATTGATGTTAACAAATGGATTTTCTTAATTATTTTATTAAAGGTAAAAGAAGTCTCAACTCTAAACTAAGAAAATTTTATATCTCTATCTCGACTTCATTTATAAAAAGCTTATTCCTAATTCTTTAATGTATCAAGCGAAGCGCAAATAAATTTATTAGTTTAAAAACATTCATGTAAAGATATACATATTTTTTCTCAACTTCTAATTTTCCTACTCTCATATAAAGGGTAATAATTTTCGTACGCTTAATTCTTAAAATAGTAAAAAGATAACTTTTTTTCTTGTGATAAAAATAATTCATATCTTTACAATAAAGAGAATCTCATAAACTATTCTCATATTACTTGTATAATTTAAAACATATATGAAATTACTAATATTAATAACTATATAAAATCATATATTTTTTTAAACAACTATTTTTTTATAAAAAGTTTCACCAGAAATACCACATCAAATATATATTAATGGTGTCAATGTTGTTAAACTTACGGAATGTAACAATACTAACACGTGCCATGGCCATGTCCTGACACATCTTGACCCGTTGCAAGCCCACGTCCTGCAATCTCGTGCAACGTCCTAACACGTCCTGACAATTGCGTTGGCTATGTCCTAACACGTCCTGACCCATGTAATGCTCACGTCCTGTCATGTCCTGACACGTCCTGTGGCCACGTCATGCGACGTCCTAACACGTCCTGAACCATGCCATGGCCTTGTCTTGACATGTTCTGACCCTTGCAGTGCCCTCGTCCTGCCTTGTCATGCGACATCTTGGCACATTCTGTAGCCACGTCCTGCAACTTCCTGACACGTCCTCACCTATGCTATGGCCACGCCTTGCTATGTCCTGCGACGTCCTGACACGTCCTGACATGTGTCATGTCCATGTCCTGACACGTCCTGACCTATGCCATTCCCTTGTCCTGCCATGTCATATAATTTCCTGCAATCTCCTGACCCGTGACATGGCCACGCCCTTCCATTTGGTGTGATATCCTGAGACATCCTGAAATGTGGCGTGGCGATGTCCTGATACGTCTTAACCCGTGGTATGCCCACGTCCTACCATGTCCTACCACGTACTGTTGCTTTGTCCTGACACGTCTGACCCGTGCCATGGCCATGCCCTATCATGTCCTGCGATGTCCTGATACATTCGGAAACGTGCCATGGCTATGTCCGAACACGTCCTAACCCGTGACATGCCCACGTCCTGTCATGTCCTGCGACATCCTGAAACTTCCTGCGATGTCCTAACACGTGTCGTGCCCTTGTCTTTAGATGTCCTGCGACATCTTGACACATCTTGTGGCCACTTCCTAGGACGTCTTGACCCGTGACATGGCCACGCCCTGCCAGATCCTGCGACTTCCTAACACATCCGGAAATGTGCAATGGCCATGTGTTGACATGTCCTGACTCGTGCCATGACCACGTCCTGCTATGTCTTGATATGTGTTGTGGCCACGTCCTAACCCGTGCCATGCCTACGTCCTGACACATCGTGAACCATGCCATGGCGACACTCTAGCATGTCCTACGATGTCCTAACACGTCCTGAAACGTGCCATGGCCTTGACCTGACATGTCCTGACCCATGCCATGCCAATGTCCTGTCATGTCTTGCGAGGTCCTGACGTCCTCTGGCCACGTCATACAATATCCTGACACGTCCTAACCCATGCTATTTACATGCCTTGGCATGCCATGCGACATCCTAACACTTCCTGACACATGCCATGGCCATGTCCTGACATGTCCTGACCCGTGCCGTGGCCACGCCCTTCCAAGTTCTGCAACGACCTAACACGTCAAGACATGTGCCATGGCCATGTGCTTACATGTCCTAAACTGTGCCATGCCCACGTCCTACCATGTCCTAACACGTCTTGTATCTTTGTCCTGACACGTCCTGACCCGTGCCATGGCCAAGTCCGAACATGTCCTAACCCGTGACATGCCCACGTCCTGTCATGTCCTGCGACGTCCTGAAACTTCCTGAGACGTCCTGACATGTCCTGACACGTGCCATGCCCTTGTTTTTCCACGTCCTGCGACGTCTTGACACATCTTGTGGCCACGTCCTGGGACGTCCTGACCCGTGTCATGGCCACGCCCTGCCAGGTCCTGTGATATCCTGAGACATCTTGAAACATGCAATGGCCATGTCTTGACATGTCCTGACTTGTGCTATGCCTACGTCCTGCCGTGTCTTGACATGTCTTGTGGCCAAGTCCTATGGACACATCTTGTGACATCCTGACACATCCTGACCCGTGCCACGGCCATGCCCTGGCTTGTCCTGCGATGTCCCAACAAGTCCTGAAACGTGCCATGACCCTGTCCTGACACGTCCTGACCCGTGCCATGCCTACGTCCTGCCATGTCCTGCGAGGTCCTGATGTATTGTGGCCACGTCCTGCAACATCATGACACGTCCTAAACCGTGCTATTTACATGCCCTAACATGTCCTACAATGTCCTGACACGTCCTAACACATGCCATGGCCATGTCCTGACACGTCCTGACAAGAGCCATGCCAACATCCTGCCATGTCCCGTGATGTCCTAAAACGTTCTGTGGCCATGTCTTGCAACATCCTAACATGCCCTAACCTGTGCCATGGCCACGCCTTGGCATGTCCTGCAATGTCCGTAAATATGCCAAGGCCATATTCTGATGCGTCCTGACCCGTGCCATGCCCACGTCATGCCATGTCTTGCCACAAACTATAGCGACGTCCTGTGATGTTTTGACACGTCCCGACCCGTGCCATGGCCATGTGCTTACGCGTC
Organism: Nicotiana noctiflora; assembly: GCA_032618575.1. Taxonomy (NCBI): domain Eukaryota; kingdom Viridiplantae; phylum Streptophyta; class Magnoliopsida; order Solanales; family Solanaceae; genus Nicotiana; species Nicotiana noctiflora. The sequence continues at coordinate 1,454,256 of JASVEL010012412.1, read as the reverse complement.
CTGACCCGTGCCATGCCCATATCCTGCCATGTCCTGACATGTTATTCGGCCATGTCCTGTGATGTCCTGACACGTCCTGACCCTTACAATGGCCATGTCTTGACAGATCCTAACCCGTACCATGCCCACATCATGCCATGTCCTGCAATGTCCTAACACGTCCATTAGCCATTTCTTGCAACATCCTAACATGTCCTACCCGTGGCTTGGCCACGCCGTTTCATGTCCTGCATCGTCCTAACACGTCCTGACACGTGCCATGGCCATGTCTTGCATCGTCCTGACACATCCCGAAATGTGCCATGGTCATGTCCTGAAACGTCCTGACCCGAGCCATGCCAACATCCTGCCATGACCTGTGATGTCCTAAAATGTTCTGTTGCCACGTCTTGTAACATCCTAACATGTCCTGACATGTGGCATGGCCACGCCCTGGCATGTCATGTAACATCCTGATACGTCCTGAAATGTGTCAGGGCTATGTTCTGATGCGTCCTGACCCGTGCCATGCCCACATCCTGCTATGTCTTGCTAAAAACTATGGCCACGTCCTGTGATGTCCTGACACGTCCTGACCCGTGCCATGGCCATGTCTTGACACGTTTTGACCCGTGCCATGCCCACATCCTTCCATGTTCTGCGACGTCCTAACACATCCTGATACGTGCCATGGCCATGTAGTAACACGTCATGACCCGTGCCATGCCCTTGTCCTGCCATGTCCTACTTCGTCTTGACATATCCTGTGGCTCCGTCCTGCGACATGCAAACCTGTGACATTGCAACGCCCTTTCATGTCCTGCGACATCCTGACACATCCTAATACATGCCATGGCCATGTCCTGACACGTCCTAACCTGTGCCATGCCTACGTTCTGTCATGTCCTACGACGTCCTAACACGTCATGAGGCCTCGTCCTGCAACATCCGGACATGTCCTGACCCATGCCATGGACATGCCCTGGCATGTCCTCTGACCTCTTGACATGTCCTGAAACGTGCCATGGCCATGTCCTGACACGTGACATGCCCACATCCAACTATATCATGCGACGTCCTGATACATCTTGTGGCCACGTCCTGCGATGTCCTAACACGTCCTGACCCGTGCCACGGCCTCGCCCTTCCATTTCCTGCGACATCCTAACACGTCCTGAAACGTGGCATGGTCATGTCCTGACACGTCCTAACCCGTACCTTGCCTACATCCTTCCATGTCGTCCGATGTCCTGACATGTCCTGTGGCCACGTTCTGCAATATCCTGACATATTCTATCTCGTGCCATGGACATGCCTTCACATATCAAGCGACTTCCTGACACATCATGAAATGTTCCATGGCCAAGTCCTAATACGTCCTGACACGTGACTTGCCCACGTCATGCCGTGTCCTGCGACGTCCTGACATGTCTTGTGACCACGTCTTGTGACATCCTGACAAGTCCTGACCCGTGCCATACCCACAACATGCGACAACTCGAAACATCCTACCATTTCCTGCCACATCCTGACCCATGCCATGGCCACGCCCTGCCATGTCCTAACACGTCATGTGGCATCTTGAAAAGTGCATGACCATGCCCTCACACGTCCTGACTCGTCCCATGCCCATGTCATTCCATGTCCTGCAACATCCGGAAACATCCTATGGCCACATCCAACAATGTCTTGTGATGCCCTGACACGTCTTGACCCATGCCATGTCCATGTCCTGACACGTCCTGACCTGTTCCATGCCCACGTCTTGCCTTGTCCTGAAATGTCCTGTGGCCACATCCAGCAACGTCCTAACATGTCTTGTGGCCACGTCCTGCAAAGTCTTGACAAGTCCTGACACGTGCCATGGCCACGCCCTAGCATGTCCTTCAACGTCCTAACATATCCTGAAACGTGACATGGCCATGTCCTGACACGTCCTAACCTGTGCCATAGCCATGTCTTGACACATCCTGACCCGTGCCATGCCCACATCCTGCCATGTACTACGATGACCTGACACGTCCTGCAACTTCCTGACATGTCCTGGCATGTGCTATGGCCACGCCCTCCCATATCCTGCAACGTCCTGACACGTGCCATGGCCTCACCCTAACATGTCTTGCGACGTCCTGATACATCCTGAAATGTACCATGGCCCTGTCCTAACACGTCCTGACCCATGACATTCCCATATCCTACCATGTCCTACGATGTCCTGACACGTCTTGTGCCACATCCTACGCATCTTGACACATCCTGACTCGTGCCATGCCCATAACTTGTGATGGCTTGACACGTCCTGTGACCACATCCTGCCACGTCCTGACACGTCCTTACCGATGCTATGACCACGCCATGGCATGTCCAGCCATGTCCTGACACGTCATGTGGCATCCAGAAGAGTGCATGGCCATGTCCTCACACGTCATGACCCGTGCCATGCCCACATCATGACATGTACTATGACGTCCTGACATTAGCCAAGTCCAACATAATCTTTCGATGCCCTAATTTGTCCTGAACCTTGTGATAGCCATGCCCTGCCATGCCCTGCAGCATCCTGACATGTGCCTTGGCCATCTTTTGACAGGTCGTAACCCGTGCCATGCGCACGTCTTGCCATGTCCTGACACGTCCTGACAATTGCCACGGCCATGTTCTAAGACGTGCTGACCTGTGCCATAGCCACGCCCTGGAATGTGTTATGACGTCCTGACATGTCCTGACACATGCCAATGTGCTTACACTGATAGCAATACAATAGAGGATTCAAGAATTACTAAAGAAAAACAAGAAATGTGCGGAAACTTAAAGAAAATAAAGAAACGAAAAAAGGCAGAAATTAAAGATAGATTGAATTCAAGAAAGAGTTTCTTGAATTCAAGAAATCTATTTTTGAATTTGAATCATAAAAACAATAATTAGCTAACAAAGAACAAATCGCCTTTGATAGAGAATTAAAAACAATAAATAGATTGTGAAACCCGAGCTTTTAGAATAACAAGAACAACAATAAGCCTAAACTTATGACCTTTCTTGAATGCCTATAAGTGATCTAATATTCGAAAAAGGTTTAATCTTACCACCTTAAGTTGAGTCTTGAAAGTTAAAGAATAAATCCATGAGTAGCCACACACAAGAGTGCAAGAAAATCTCACAATTTTTATTGGTAATAATCCAAATAATCTACCTAAAAACAAAGAAGATACCCCTTTATATAGAGGGGGTCACGAAATTGTACTTAAAATAAGGAAATAAAGTCCTAAACTACTTTGGACAGCAAGTCCAACTAACATAGGAAAAGGTAAAACTCTTGGAAACAAAAATCAAGTCAATCTTGGAAAGTAATTCTACCAATCTTAGGAAAAGGAAAATATTAACCTTAACTAACTAGGAAAGCAATAAATATTGTCTCATAATATATGGAAATAAGTCCCAAACCAATCTTGGATAGAATCTTGAAAATCTTGAAGGAAATTTGCAAGCAACTTGGCAACAACTGGCACTCAACATATAGCATGCTTATTATACCTTTATTGGACATCAAGTAAGTCTTTTTTATGCTATTAAAACATGGTTTTATGTAGGGCTTCATGGGCTACAAGTTTGGGCACATTTAGGTGCAAAATTGGTCCAAAGACCTTGCCTTACAACTTTTTAACTTGAGATCTTGTTAAAGGCCCTCTTTGCGATTCCAAAGCTTCATACTTGTCCTTTAATAGATTTGAGCTTCCTAGTATGCTATCAGACACATCCTGACACATGCCATGGCCATGTCAAAAGACATCCTGCAATGTCCTGACACGTCTTGACCCATGCCATGACCATGCCCTGCCATGTCCTGCAACATCCTTACACATCCTGACACATGCCATGGCCATGTCCTGACACGTTCTGACCCGTGCCATGCCCATGTCCTGTCATGCCCTACGATGTCATGGCACGTCCTAACAATTGTTATGGCCATGTCCTGACACGCCCTGACCCGTTCCATGCCCATGTCCTCCCATGTCCTAAAACATCTTGTGGCCACGACCTACGACGTCCTGACACGTCCTGACCCATGCCATGCCCTCGTCCTTCCATGTCCCTCAATGTCTTGACATGACCTATAGCCACGTCCTCCAATGTCTTGACACATCCTGACCCGTGCCATGGCCACACCCTGCCATGTCATACGATGTCTTATCACGTCCTAACACGTGCCATGGCCATGTCCTCACATGTACTGACCCGTGCCAAGCCTTTGTCTTGCCATGTCTTGCGACATCCTGACACATCATGTGGCCACGTCCTTCGACATCCTGACCATGCTATGGCCACACCCTGCCATGTCCTGCGACATCCTGATACGTCCTAAAATGAGCTATGGTCATGTTTTGACATGTCCTGACCCATGCTTTGGCCACGCCGTTTCATGTCCTGCATCGTCCTAACACGTCCTGACACGTGCCATGGCCATGTCTTGCATCGTCCTGACACATCCCAAAATCTGCCATGGTCATGTCCTGACACGTCCTGACTCGAGCCATGCCAACATTCCTCCATGTCCTGTGATGTCCTAAAATGTCCTGTCGCCACGTCTCGTAACATCCTAACATGTCCTGACATGTGCCATGGCCACGCTCTGTGGCCACTGTGAGCACGTGAGCACGTGAGCACGTGATATTTGCCGACTTAACACGTCCTGTGGCCACTGTGAGCACGTGATTTTTGCCCCAGGCAATTGAATTCCAAAATATATAAAAGTAATACAAAAATGATTTTTTGTTTGCAATCGTGTGATCTTTGTGAAATACCAGTGTTTGTTTGAAATAAAATTGAAATAAAAATACTATACAAAAGGAAATTAACTAAGAAAATATCAAAATTGTAGAATAAATACTAGGAAATTATAATATAAAGCAAATATACAAAAAATATCGCAAAAATTAAGGAAAAAATACAAAAATGGAAAATAAAGGAAAAATATCAGCTGTAAAATAAATACAAAGGAAAACAATAGAAAATACAATAAGAAAATATATGAAAAAATAGAAAAAGCACAAAAAAATACATTGTATAATAAATTTGGGTCAAATATAAAAAGAATATACATATATACTCAGCCCAAAATATAACACAACACCAGACCCAAAATCATTCCGCCCGGTTTGCCTAGCCTATGAACCAAACGACACCGTGCGGAGCAATTGAATCTGAGTCGTTGATACATTTGATCAACGGACCTAGTGAGCCAGTTCCCTCACAAATGAAACGACGTAGTATAAGTATTCAATCACAGCCGTCCAATGCATTTGATCAGACGGACAAGGCTGACGAGCCAATTAATTGAAACGACGTAGCATTGGGCGATTAATCTCAACCATCCAATATCTTAATCTAACGGACACAATGAAATCCCTCATTAGAAGACTCGACACCATTTAAGACACAAGAGATCCTAGCTCTTCATCTTATCAAATCCAACGACCATGAATTAAAAACACACGATTAATATATATTACACCATCCCATTTCAGAACCGTCATTAAACACACACATATTCTATATGCAAACCCTAGCCGCCCTACTATCCTTATTGTCTCCCACCATCTCTCATGGAGACCACCGGAGGTCACCGCAAACCTTCGTCTCCGGCCTAAAGCCAACCCCAAACACTCTACTCACCACCAAACAACCCTTAACGCCCATTAATCTTGACCAAAAGACCAATAGTTTCCCCAAGTCTTGAAAATCCGGTCGCCGGAACCCTAGCCGGCGACCACCCAAGTTATGAACCATGTTCCAAAAATAACACCATTAGACCACCTTGAGGTGATCTACCACCATATCTTGGTGGTTTCCCTCGAATAAGCCCCAAACCTGTCGAATATTTGAAAAACACTCGCCTGAACCCTACTCCGGTGAGTACCAAAAACCACCCAGTGCCAAAAACCTTACCCATGGTCTCCAGACTTCCTCTCATACAGTCAAATCAAACCAAAAAGCCCTGTTCAGAAGATCTAGTACTCAGAAGATTGACAGTCTTCCAATCTTTGAAAAATCAAGAAACATGAAAAGAACAAAAAACAAATAAAGAAAGAAGAGGAAAAAGAAAAGGAAAAGGGCCTGAAAAATCTAAGTACCCCTCCCACCTTTGTTTTCGTTATGAAACATGCATCTTTACATGCCTATCATTCTTATCTGAACCTGTTTCTATGCATATCTAAAATATGAATCTACCTCTATTTTCAATTCATACTTGTTCATGCGAACCTTGAAACTCTACATGCCTGAAATTATCTAAGTGTTCCTAGGCTTCTGATAGTAACTACACATGAATCATGTGCTAATTAGCTAGTTTTATGTGATTGTTCAATATATTCTGTCTCGATTGGGTTTTAATTAGTTAGAATTCAACCATTATCAAAATTTTCGTCGGAGTTCTGATTAATTGGAAGTTAATTCGTGATTAAGGTTATTTGTGCAAAACAACATGAATCTGGTTATATTTGTAATTTGATTTGTATGTTAGTTCATTCTGAACCTTTGCATGCTTATGTATGCTTTGGTCATATGTATAAATGTTTTGTGGCTATGTTTGTGAATTAAGTATGAGTTTTGACTAGTGGCTACGTTCTGATTAGTGGCTATTTTTAAAAGTGGTTAAAATTGAAAATTCTTTAGTCTGAAATTGATTAAGTCTTAAAGCTATGGCTTAATGGCTATTTGTTAAATTAGTGCTACCCTAGTCCTGCGAAGACCTAAGGCAGGTCGGGTAATAATAATTAAATACAAGGGGTAAAAGGGGAAGGGTAAATGGCATTATTGTGGATTAAATAGAGCCTATAAGGATAAAAATGACTTTAGTGCTTGGTATTTCTGAAATTACTTGAATAAAAAGGGGTATACTAGGTAGTGTCAAAAGGGATTTGTGTAATAAACCTTAGAAACTGAGGGTAATTGGGTAAAACCTGCTACCAAGGGTTTTAGGGCATTTTGATACAATTTTAATAGACTATACTGTATTTAATTGAAAAGAATACGGGTAGGGAAATAGAATTAACTTATTTGAAGTTCCCCCCAAAAAACCTCTATAAATAGGCTTCTCTAAGCCTGAAAAAGGGGTTCCACACATTAGAGTTCCGGAGGTTCCAGGTCTCCAGATTTTGAGAGTTCGAATTTTGATAATTAAAAGGGTTGATTATGATGGTTCCATATTTGATAACTGAAAGAGAGATTCAGCTGATACTATTTGTCTACTTGATCATCAATTAGAGAAATTGTTGCCTTGGGATATTTGGCTGGTGTTTCTCTACTGTTTTGTTCTCACTAGCTTGGATTTCGATTATTCTCGAAGTTGATTGCTATTTCTTTATCGAGCTTGGGGATTTGCTGTGTTGTTCATCTATTGATTTCTCATGTTTCTGTGATGTTACCACTGCTTATTGCGTCTGCTTTTCATCCCCTTGGAACTCACTGTTCCATTTTCGTTGATCAGATACACATCTGTTTTCCTAGAGATATAATTGAGATTTATGAATGAAGAATTGAAGTTTAATTGACGAAGATGTTTCTGTTTCTTCTTTCTAGCAATAGCTTTTATTTCATAGAAATCATTGTAATTCGTTAGGCATTTGTTGTAATAATTAATGACCATATGACTTTGATTTAGATTAGAGTAGAGTAGTTAATGTTGTAGTTAGGTGTAGATCAGATCGTTAGATACATTTTATCACCTAATTCAAAACTAAAACAGGATAAATTGAAGTTAATACACTTAGGTAAATAAAAATACAATTTTGAAACTAGACGTATGAATTGGTATCTAACTACTCTATTTAATAAAACTCTGATCAAATAAGTAGTTTATAAGTTTAAGTTACATAATCACTTAGATTCACTAAAACATGATTTAGATATAGATTTGCCTTAGATTTTTGGTGATCGTTAATAACTCAAGCATGTTTAGTTAGTATAACAATATTGATACAAATTATGGCATTAGAATTTTAGTTAATTGCAGAAATTAGTTATGATTGAAATGTAACTTGGTACCCTTCTGAAATAACACGAGTTTACTGATTTTCCCTGTTATTCGAAAAAATATATCTGTTTAAGTACTGTTCTAAACTGTCAGTTTGTTCTTAATTTTATATACTCTGGGCTAATCATGAATATGGTCCCAAATCCGATTAATAAGATGCTCGTGTTATCGAGTAGGGACAGTAGCTTGCGTTGGGCTTCTGAAGCCCAAATGTCCTTAATAATGGACTACTAAGGCAGTCTGAAGTCCAGGCCCCAATGATAAATAATGGCCTGGACTCCAAACATTATAGCTTTGAAAAAATACCAAAAACAGATGCATATTAGGAAGAAGAAACAAAAATAGAAAACATAGTATGGGAATAGGATTGAGCCTTAAAGTAAGGGGATGAGCCTCGTTCCAAAGATGAAAAATACGGGGCCCCCCAAACAGATTTCAAATATAAAAAGATTAGACTCGGAGGGACCGTTTAGCAAATTTCACGGTCCTTCCCAAAGATAATAATGACGTAGACATTATAGGCATGATAAATGAAAATTACGTTCCTAATACGGGTGCACATTTTATGTGACCCAAATCTTAAATCCCGGTGAAGCTAAAATGCACTAATGTCACATGCGTAGTGGTTGCGGTGTGACTTGAAATCCATTTTCGTGACGTCGCAAGTCCTAAACAATAACAAAGCGGAATATTAATAACATTTAAAAATTGAAGCATATCAATCAGATAAAACAAATTTGGCAGTCGAGCGACCGTGCTAGAACAACGGAATCCGGGAATGGCTAACACCTTTTCCCGGGTAAACACAATTCCTTATCCGGATTTCTAGTTCCTGGACTGTTAAATAGAGTCATAATTTCCTCTGTTCGAGATTAACCCAGTGACTTGGGACACCATTATTTTCCCAAGTGGCGACTCTGAAAATTAATAGAAAATCCCGTTCTGAATGTCATTTAATTGGAAAAACTCCTTCCCTATTATTATTATATCCCTTCCAGGAGTGTAGTAGTAAACAGTTGGGACGTAAAGAAAAAGGAGGTGTGACAGCTCTGGCGACTCTGCTGGGGATAAGAAACCAAGAACTTCGGTTCAAGGTTTAAGAATACGAGCTTATTAAATTGTTGTTTTTGATTATATCTGATTTCGTTATATGCTTTGATCAATGTGCTATATGTTTACTGCTTTGATATTACGTGAACTGTATATATAAGATTGTACCGAAAACCCTTCTCTTCTTACTTCTGGAGATGTGCTTACTGGTTGAGACTCCCCTTTCAGTTAAGTCATACCCAATAATAAATCGAGGCCGGATAAGTTACAAAGCAGGACGATCCCGTGGGTCCCCAGTATGTAGCCCCCTTCTCTATCCGAGTTGTCCGCTCGGGTACACAGTCTACAAGAAATGAAAATCAGGATATCGAGTCTAGATTTAGGACGATAATTTTCATCATATCTGACTTAGGGGACTCAACATAGGGGCTGGGTCCGTCGAGGATAGGTGACCCGGATATCAAAGACCGAGCATGATTATATGTTGCATTTATTTGTCCTGGGTTATTATGTTGACCGGCTAAATACCTAAAAACAAAAAGAAAGAAAAATACAGATTTTTAGAATAGCAATAATGAAATAGTGACAAAACACTGTCAAAATTTTGAAAAAGAAAAAGTCTGAAAATAGTCGAAATAAATTTTGTCGAAATAGTTGGTCTTAGAACAATTTGACTGAACTACGCTGGTTTGATTCTCACCGGAGGTGAGATACATATGATGTGCCGGAGAAATTCGGCACATTTACATACTACTTGCTCTTATATTGGCTTGTTTTGTTGCAAAATGTAGTCCATACTTACATGATTTTGTGGTTTTATAGATAAAGAGGAAGAAATGACCAAGGACACAAAAATGGAAGCAAAAAAACAAGAAAAGGGCAAAGTTGTGCAGAAAGGCAAGTCTGTGGACCAACATGCGGTCGCAGATTGACATGCGAGCCGCAGAATTGCAGACCAAATCGTAGAGCTAAACAGAGGCTGGAGCTAAAAACCACATCAAAAATGCGACGCATTCTACAATCGCATAGTGAACATGCGATCCACACTTCTGCCGCAAAATGAACATGAAGGAAACCCCAGATCTATGGTCGCGTAGTTGACATGGAAGGGTAAACTTGTCCGATTATTGTCCGAAATTGGTCCCTCTACAAATAGCTTTTTAGAATCTTGTGTAAGCGTATCTTGTGCAGACTTTATACTAAACTCCAAGACTTTATTACTTGATCTTTTTGGAAGCTTTTGGTTGAAGATTCTCTTACATTGTAAGCATTTATGACATTTATTACACCTTGTATTTTGTGTTTTAGCATGTGTGGCTAAACTTAAATACTAAGGTTGTGAACCCTAAATGGGTGTTATGTAAATGGGTGTTTAACATTAAATATATGCGTAGTTGTTGGTTGATAATTCTTTACTTCTCATTCTTCATTTATTGTTGGTGGTTGCAAACATTAACAAAAGCTAGTTATGTAAGGCCCCGTAAAATTTTTGTGCATAAAACCTAGTAGCTGTGGTGTCATGGTCCGAATAATGTGTTAGGAATGCGTAGTGATTTAAGTTTCAAAAATGAAGAGAAATAATTTTTCCGAAAAAGTGTCAAATATGCGGTCAAGAATGCGACCGCAAACCTGACATGCTGACCGCATTCTTGCCGCAAAACGTTCCAGAGAGTTGCCCAAAATCGTGTCAAAAGTGCGGTCGATATGCGATCGCATGTCAAATCTGCGATGCACTTTGCGACCGCAGAATCAACATGCGGTCCGCATAGTGACCGCATTCCTTAACAGAACCTGTATAAAATTTGGGGCAATTCTGCGGTCACTATGCGGACCGCATGTTGATTCTGCGGTCGCATAGTGCACCGCATAATTGACCCCGGCCCAGATTTTGTAACATTTTGACCCGATCTCTTCTTTAATATAACACCTTTCTTCTTCATTTTATCATATCATCTCACCAAAATTAGAGAGAGAAGAGAGGGTTTTTAGAGAGAGAAGTTCTTCATCTTTAAAGATTGTTCCAACTACTTAATTCCAAGGGATTCTAGGGCGAGGATTCAACTTCCCCAATATTTTCAAGGTAAAAACCCTAACTATTTTCTTTGATTTTCAGTTTTAATTGGGTAAAGAGAGGTTTGCATATAATAGCTTTTGAAAATAGAATTTTTACACTCATGCATGATTATTTAACTTGATTTCTAGTAAAAGAAGTGAGTAGAAGTAAGAGTCTTCAAGAACAAGGTTGGCAAGAGTAGGATATCTTGTGTAAGCATAAAGTAGGAGGAAAAATCATCACCAGGTATGTATGGCTAATTTTGATTCTTGTGAAATCGCCTATATGTGTGAAGTTTGTTTGTTTCGTGTTAAATTGACAAATTGTGTGAAATTCTTGATGTTGGTGTTGAATATTCAAAGTTTGTTGTCGAGCTATGAGTGATGTAAAATGAGAGTTTAATTTGGCAAAAGAATTGTGAATAATGACTATGATGGCCTATATGGCACCTTGTGGAAAACAAACGAAACACTTGAGAATTGGTTTATTGTGGAAAGAGATGAAACACTTGAATTGTGGAAATATTGTAACATGGTTGTGATATTGAATTGAGAAGAAATTGAGAACATGAACCAATGTGTAAGTTGCTTATTTGAACTTGTTGAAATTGTGTGTAGTACCTTATCTGCTGTTTGAAATTGTTGTGTTTTCAACTGTAAGGCGGGGTCGTGTTGCGCGCCGCAACGTGAGGAAATAAGGTGTGGGTTGGGGTGATAAGGGTGGCCGAGGTAATAAGGGTGGTCAGGGGCAATAAGGATGGAAAGCGGTCGAAATCGCTATTGAACATTGATACAAAAATTAATAATGTGAAATTGCGAAAGGAGACAGCAGGAGAGTTTGCAACCTGTGGGGCACCGATTGCCCCTTTGTTTGACTACTTGTGCTTTACGTGATTGATTGGTTATTGTTAAATTGGTTGATCGTAGAAAGTGCTTTGTGTGAGAATTATTTGAAATGAGGAAAATGTGGAAACATGGTTGGTTGGCTTAATTAATTGTTGATGTAATTTAATGGCTTGAGTTTACTTGGGACAAAGTTTGTCCATACATACCAGTACAATTCAAGTGTACTGACGTCCCTTTTGCCGGGGCGCTACATTCGTGTCATGATTGTAGGTGGATCAGTAGCAGGCACTTCAGCTCATCGGCAGTAGTATCCTTCTCCTTCCACTGCCCGTTTTGGTGAGCCCCTTTCTTCCTCGGGGCCTTGTGTGGTTCATGCCACTTCTGTTTAGATTTCATTTTGGTTTTGTAAGGTATAGCCGGAGCCTTGTTACCGGCAAGTACTGTATTTCCCTTTTGAATCCTAGAGGCTCTGTAGACATGTAAACTGTGGGACTCCGGTCTTATGTATATATATTGTGTTATGTCGGGCGTTGTAAAAATTGAAATCTTGTTAATGAATCACTCGTATCGTTTTATTTGTTTAATGTGAAATCAATTATGATTAGTAATATATTTGGTTAATGAGAAACGGTCAACACAGGGGTAACGCGTGGGAATGAAAGGCACCCAGGTCCGCTTGACTGGGGCAACCCGGTCAGGCGCCGGTCATGTTCCTCGATTTGGGGCGTGACAAACTTGGTATCAGAGCTTAAGGTTTTAAAGTGTCCTAGGATGTCTCGGAGCCGTGTCTAGTAGTACCCTTCTTATAGGTGTGTTGTCGACCACATCATATAAGTAGGGGGCTACACGGGCATTTAGGAATTTACCTACTTCTTTGTTAATCTATATCGTGCGGTAAAGTGCAATGTGGAGATATCTGTGTCTAATTCGCGCCTTGTTCCCAAATTTTCAGAATATGGCACTTAAGAAGAAGGCTAGACTCGGCCTTAGGGCCAATGCCGGCCCAAGTGCAGCTGTTAATCATGTACCCGATGCCGTGGGAGAGAATGACCCACCAGAGTCCCGAATTTGCCTGACCCATCTGTTCAAAACCCAAGTGTCCCTATTCCAGCTGCGGCAGAGGATGCCACCATTCCTCCTGCTAGTGTTCCTGACTCAAATACAGTTCCCGCTTCGGGCTCTGGTGTCTCTAATGAAGATCTTAGGGGAGCCATCCATATGTTAACACAGCTAGTGGCCACCCAGGCCCAGAGGTCCCATGATGCCCCTGCATCCTCCAGCGGACAGGGAGATTCCTTTGGCTCCGGAGTCCATCAATTCTTGCGATTGGCCCCTCCAGAATTTTCAGGCACCGATCCAGAGGCTGACCCACAGGAATTCCTTGATGAGATATACAAGACCCTCAGAGTGATGAAGGCTACAGATATAGAGGGGGTAGAGTTGGCCTCTTATAGGCTGAAGGGAGCGGCACGTTCATGGTTCGAAATGTGGGAGGATTCCCGTGAGGAAGGAAGCCCTCCGGCCAGATGGGATGAGTTCGTAGATGCATTTATGGACCACTTCTTGCCTGCCGAGGTGATGGCAGCCCGCGCCACGGAGTTCGAGGTCCTCAAGCAGGGCAGTATGAGTGTTTGGGAGTATCACATGGAGTTCGTAAGGTTGTCCAAGTATGCTCCTCATTTAGTGTCGACCATGGATGCCCGGGTTCGACGGTTTGTTCAGGGCCTTAGCCCTTTGGTGGTGAATGAGGCCGCCACAGCAGCTTTGCACTCAGACATGAACTATGGGAGGATTGTGGGGTTTGCTCGGGCCACAGAGGCCAGGAAATTGAAGATTCGTGCAGAAAGAGAAAGTAGCAGCAGGGCCCGGTCAATGGGTCGTTCGGGGAGATCACTTCCAGGGAAGGGGTCATCAGGGCCATCCCAGTCATATGCTCAGTCCTCCGCGAGTGCACCGCCATCCGTGCACAGTCATCAGCAGGGCAGTTACTCGAGACCTGGTTCAGACAGCAGGAGGTCTCGTCAGTCTGGTCGTCCTGGGGTGAGATCCCAGCAGCAAGGGAGACCTACATGCCCCAAGTGTGGGAGATTTCATACAGAAACTTGCTACCTTGACCTTCCAGTGTGCTTCGGGTGCGGGGTGAGAGGTCACATTCAGCGGGACTGCCGTGCACCCCATCAGGGTATAGGTAGGGGATCTGCTCAGTCATCCGGTTCTTCAGCTGCTACATCATCAGCGCGTACTCCAGCAGCAGTAGGGCGTGGTGCAGCTAGGGGTAGAGCTCAGGGTAGGGGTGGACCTAGCCGATTCTATGCATTGAGTGACCGCCAGAATGCCGAGGCTTCTCCAGATGTTGTTACAGGTATCCTGTCTGTTCAAACTATTGATTGCTATGCCCTTATTGATCCAGGGTCTTCCTTGTCTTATGTTACTCCATTTATTGCTTCAAGTTTTGGGATAGAACCCGAACAACTTCATGAGCCGTTCTCTGTGTCGACTCCTATTGGTGATTCTATTACAGCCTCACGAGTCTATAGAAATTGTGTTGTTACAGTGGGTGGTCGTGATACCACAGCTGATCTTATTGAACTTGGGATGGTAGATTTTGATGTAATTATGGGGATGGATTGGCTCTATTTGTGCTTTTACAAGCTTGACTGTCGAACGAGAGTTTTGAGGCTCGAGTTCCCTAACGAGCCGGTTATTGAATGGAGAGGAAATGGTGTGGTGCCAAGGGGTAGGTTTATTTCCTACCTTAAGGCTTCGAAGATGATTAAGAAAGGGTGTATCTATCACCTGGTTCGGGTAACGGACACTGCCTCGGATGTGCCTACCCTCGAGTCCGTGCCAATTGTGAATGAATTTCCTGAAGTGTTTCCAGATGAGCTTCCAGGCATCCCGCCGGATAGGGAGATTGATTTCGGGATCGATGTAATGCCGGATACTCAGCCAATATCCATTCCACCATACAGAATGGCGCCAGCAGAGTTAAGGGAGTTAAAGGAGCAGCTGAGGGATTTATTAGAGAAAGGGTTCATACGACCGAGTGTGTCGCCATGGGGTGCTCCGGTTCTCTTTGTCAGAAAGAAGGATGGGTCACTTCGAATGTGTATTGATTATCGGCAGCTTAACAAAGTCACCATTAAGAATAAATATCCATTGCCTCGAGTGGATGATCTGTTTGACCAATTGCAGGGGAGCGAAGTTCTTCTCAAAGATTGATTTACGGTCTGGGTACCACCAGTTAAAAATCAGGGAGCAGGATATTCCTAAAACCGCCTTCAGAACTCGTTATGGTCACTTTGAGTTTTTGGTTATGTCTTTTGGGCTAACCAACGCCCCGGCAGCTTTCATGGACCTTATGAATCGGGTTTTCAAGCCATTCCTAGATTCCTTTGTGATTGTATTCATTGACGATATTCTCATCTACTCTCGGAGCAGGGAAGATCATGCCGTTCACCTCAGAGCAGCATTGCAGACCCTTCTTGAGCATCAATTGTATGCCAAGTTCTCAAAATGTGAGTTTTGGTTGGAGTCCGTAGCCTTTCTAGGGCATGTTATTTCCAATGAGGGAATTCAGGTGGATCCTCAGAAGATTGCGGCAGTGAAAGATTGGCCTAGACCCACGACCCCGACAGAGATTCGTAGCTTCTTGGGTTTGGCAGGGTACTATCGGAGGTTTGTAGAGGGATTCTCAACCCTTGCCTCCCCATTGACTAAATTGACGCAGAAAGCAGTTAAGTTCCGGTGGTCCGAAGCATGTGAGAAAAGTTTCCAAGAACTGAAGTCAAGATTGACCTCGGCACCAGTATTGGCCTTGCCAGAAGGCACAGAGGGATTTGTAGTCTATTGTGATGCCTCCCGAGTCGGTTTGGGATGTGTATTGATGCAGCACGGAAAGGTTATAGCTTATGCTTCCAGGACAACTCAAGAACCATGAGAAGAATTATCCGACGCATGATTTGGAACTTGCAGCTGTTGTGTTTGCCTTAAAAATATGGCGGCACTATCTTTATGGAGTTCATGTAGATGTGTTTTCAGACCACAAGAGCCTCCAGTATTTGTTCAAGCAGAAGGAGCTGAATCTGAGACAGCGGCGGTGGTTAGAACTACTCAAGGACTATGATATGGACATATTGTACCATCCAGGGAAGGCAAATGTGGTAGCCGACGCTCTTAGTCGAAAATCCATGGGTAGTTTGGCTCATTTGAGTGTGGATCAGAGACCCCTGGCTCGAGAGGTTTACCAATTAGCCAGCTTGGGGTTCGTATTTCGGCGTCAGACGAGGGGGATATCTTGGTGCATAATGGAGCAGAATCATCATTGGTCGCGAAAATCAAGGAAAAACAGTTCATGGATCCAGCATTGGTTCGGGTGAAGGAAGCAGTCATGAATGACAAGACCTCAGGCATTTGTACTCGGCAGCGAAGATGGTGTATTGCGGTGTCAAGATAGGCTATGTGTTCCGGATGTGGACGAGCTTCGGGAAAGAGTGATGGCAGAGGCTCATACTTCCAGGTATTCTGTGCACCCTGGTTCAACGAAAATGTATCACGATCTCAAGGAGATTTATTGGTGGAACGGTATGAAAAGGGATGTGGCAGGCTTTGTAGCTAAATGTCCGAACTGTCAACAAGTGAAGGCCGAGCATCAACGGCCTGGTGGATTAACTCAGCTTATAGAAATACCAAGGTGGAAATGGGAGATGATCAATATGGATTTCGTGCTGGGGTTACCTCGCACTCAGCGTAAGTTTGACTCAATATGGGTGATAGTAGATCGACTCACCAAATCAGCTCACTTCCTGCCTGTCAAGTCCACTGATACTGCGGAGCAATATGCAAGATTGTACATCAAGGAGATAGTAAGGCTTCATGGCACTCCACTTTCTATTATCTCGGATCGCGGAGCTCAGTTCACAGCTAACTTTTGGAAGAAGTTTCAGCAAGGTTTGGGAACTCAGGTGAATCTCAGCACAGCTTTCCATCCACAGACCGATGGACAGGCCGAGCGGACCATTCGGACGCTTGAAGATATGTTGCGGGCTTGTGTCTTAGATTTTAAAGGTAATTGGGATGAACACTTGCCACTGATAGAATTTGATTACAATAACAGCTATCATGCTAGCATTCAAATGGCCCCGTTTGAGGCATTGTATGGGAGAAGATGTAGGTCGCCAATCGGGTGGTTTGAAGTAGGTGAAGCGGAATTGCTAGGGCCACATATGGTGTACGAAGCTATGGAAAAGGTCAAAGTTATTCAGGAGAAAATGAAAACAGCACAGAGTCGTCAAAAGTCCTATGCAGACGTTCGTCGAAGGGATTTGGAGTTTCAAGTCGATGATTGGGTGTTCTTGAGGGTATCTCCTATGAAGGGAGTCATGCGATTCGGAAAGAAAGGGAAATTGAGTCCTAGGTATGTCGGGCCATATCGGGTCGTTCAAAGGATTGGTCAAGTTGCTTATAGGCTAGAGTTGCCTCCTGAGATGTCATCGGTGCATCCGGTATTCCATGTGTCCATGTTGAAGAAAGTGATTGGAGATCCATCCACCATCATGCCAGTCGAAGCTATAGAGGTTAATGAAAAATTGTCATATGAAGAAGTTCCAGTTGCCATTCTTGATAGGCATGTCCGTAAGTTGAGAAATAAGGAAGTTGCCTCTGTTAAAGTATTGTGGCGTAGTCAACAAGTTGAGGAGGCCACATGGGAAGCGGAAAAAGAGATGAAGGAAAAGTACCCCCATTTGTTCGATCAAACCTAGAAGAAATTAGGTGACCCTCCTACTCTTAGTAACTGTCATCTTGTCTAAGTTGTTTCCCTCTTACTAATAGTAAGTGTACATGGTGTGTTAAAATGGTTAAATAAGGTAAGAGTTCATTGAAGTGACTAGTTTATGTGAAATTGTAACAATGTGATAAAATATGTGCATTCGTTGAGGTAAGAAAGTGTATACCAGTTGTGAAAGGTGTTGTAGTTGTATATTGTTGTTTCGTAATGTGTTTCGGGGGCCCTCTGGCAGGTGGATATGCCCATAATACAAAGGAAACTCTGGCGAAATTTTTCTAAAATATAAGAGTTAGTCAAAATTTTGATGGTTGCATATCATGTCTTTCAAAAACCAACTCATTTATTTCAAAATCCTCATTCGAGGACGAATGATCTTAAGGGGGGGGAGGATGTAAGGCCCCGTAAAATTTTTGTGCATAAAACCTAGTAGCTGTGGTGTCATGGTCCGAATAATGTGTTAGGAATGCGTAGTGATTTAAGTTTCAAAAATGAAGAGAAATAATTTTTCCGAAAAAGTGTCAAATATGCGGTCAAGAATGCGACCGCAAACCTGACATGCGGACCGCATTCTTGCCGCAAAACGTTCCGGAGAGTTGCCCAAAATCGTGTCAAAAGTGCGGTCGATATGCGATCGCATGTCAAATCTGCGGTGCACTTTGCGACCGCAGAATCAACATGCGGTCCGCATAGTGACCGCATTCCTTAACAGAACCTGTATAAAATTTGGGGCAATTCTGCGGTCACTATGCGGACCGCATGTTGATTCTGCGGTCGCATAGTGCACCGCATAATTGACCCCGGCCCAGATTTTGTAACATTTTGACCCGATCTCTTCTTTAATATAACACCTTTCTTCTTCATTTTATCATATCATCTCACCAAAATTAGAGAGAGAAGAGAGGGTTTTTAGAGAGAGAAGTTCTTCATCTTCAAAGATTGTTCCAACTACTTAATTCCAAGGGATTCTAGGGCAGGGATTCAACTTCCCCAAAATTTTCAAGGTAAAAACCCTAACTATTTTCTTTGATTTTCAGTTTTAATTGGGTAAAGAGAGGTTTGCATATAATAGCTTTTGAAAATAGAATTTTTACACTCATGCATGATTATTTAACTTGATTTCTAGTAAAAAGAAGTGAGTAGAAGTAAGAGTCTTCAAGAACAAGGTTGGCAAGAGTAGGATATCTTGTGTAAGCATAAAGTAGGAGGAAAAATCATCACCAGGTATGTATGGCTAATTTTGATTCTTGTGAAATCGCCTATATGTGTGAAGTTTGTTTGTTTCGTGTTAAATTGACAAATTGTGTGAAATTCTTGATGTTGGTGTTGAATATTCAAAGTTTGTTGTCGAGCTATGAGTGATGTAAAATGAGAGTTTAATTTGGCAAAAGAATTGTGAATAATGACTATGATGGCCTATATGGCACCTTGTGGAAAACAAACGAAACACTTGAGAATTGGTTTATTGTGGAAAGAGATGAAACACTTGAATTGTGGAAATATTGTAACATGGTTGTGATATTGAATTGAGAAGAAATTGAGAACATGAACCAATGTGTAAGTTGCTTATTTGAACTTGTTGAAATTGTGTGTAGTACCTTATCTGTTTGTTTGAAATTGTTGTGTTTTCAACTGTAAGGCGGGGTCGTGTTGCGCGCCGCAACGTGGTGAAATAAGGTGTGGGTTGGGGTGATAAGGGTGGCCGAGGTAATAAGGTTGGTCAGGGGCAATAAGGATGGAAAGCGATCGAAATCGCTATTGAACATTGATACAAAAATCAATAATGTGAAATTGTGAAAGGAGACAGCAGGAGAGTTTGCAACCTGTGGGGCACCGATTGCCCCTTTGTTTGACTACTTGTGCTTTACGTGATTGATTGGTTATTGTTAAATTGGTTGATCGTAGAAAGTGCTTTGTGTGAGAATTATTTGAAATGAGGAAAATGTGGAAACATGGTTGGCTGGCTTAATTAATTGTTGATGTAATTTAATGGCTTGAGTTTACTTGGGACAAAGTTTGTCCATACATACCAGTACAATTCAAGTGTACTGACGTCCCTTTTGCCGGGGACGCTACATTCGTGTTATGATTATAGGTGGATCAGTAGCAGGCACTTCGGCTCATCGGCAGTAGTATCCTTCTCCTTCCATTGCCCGTTTTGGTGAGCCCCTTTCTTCCTTGGGGCCCTGTGTGGTTCATGCCACTTTTGTTTAGATTTCATTTTGGTTTTGTAAGGTATAGCCGGAGCCTTGTTACCGGCAAGTATTGTATTTCCCTTTTTGTATCCTAGAGGCTCTGTAGACATGTAAACTGTGGGACTCCGGTCTTATGTATATATATTGTGTTATGTCGGGCGTTGTAAAAATTGAAATCTTGTTAATGAATCACTCGTATCGTTTTATTTGTTTAATGTGAAATCAATTATGATTAGTAATATATTTGGTTAATGAGAAACAGTCATCACAGGGGGTAACGCGTGGGAATGAAAGGCACCCAGGTCCGCTTGACTGGGGCAACCCGGTCAGGCGCCGGTCATGTTCCTCGATTTGGGGCGTGACAAGTTAAGTCTTACTTTGCTTGGGAAAGTGGGTTAGATTTTGGAAGAAGTAAAGAACAAAATCTCGAGGCCTTAGACCTCGTTTAATAGAATCGCTTAGGGATAAGTGGGTTTTATTTGGCACCTATTGATTGTTATACATTGTGACTCTTAGACTTTTGGGAAAAAGCAATAGAGGAAATACTATTCAAGTATTGGGAAATATTGGGTAGTTGCATAGATATCAATTGCATATCAATAACCAACCATTAGAAATATATTATATTAACACCGATAGCATTACACTACATTTATGGGAACACAACCTTGGTTTAATAAACTTTATTAATTACTACATCAATCATTCACATTAGTTAATACTCTAAAACAACCTTCACTCATACTATTAGTCTTACACCATTTTTATGTTACTAACGGAGTAGATTTAAGATTCTAGTCGGGTAACACACTAATTCCAGTAATCGTTTCACACCTATTCCCTGGATTCGACCCCAACCTATTTGGGTTACTATTTTTGACATCGACCGCCTTACACTAATTATAAAAGTGTAATTTGAGCGTATCAAATTTTTTACCCGTTGCCGGGGAATACATTTTTGAAATTACTCATTAGTGTGTACTTTACTTGATATCTAATTCTATGCATTTTTGAAATTACTCATTAGTGTGTACTTTACTTGATATCTAATTCTATTCCATCACACTTTGCTTGCTTTGCTTGGTGTGATAGGTTACAATGCCTGACTACGAGGACGAATGGGAAGACAATCCTTTTGTGGATATCGATGAATATATCGATGACACAAATGCAATTGTACCCCCTGCTGTTGGTGCCTCAACGTTTAAGGTGGATCATGGTCTAATCCTCATTCTCAAAGCGGAAGGGTTTTTCAGGAATTCCACTGACGACGACCCAACTCAACATTTAAGGAATTTTCTGGAAGTGTGTGCTATGCACAAACAAACCAATGTCTCGGAAGATGCTTTAAGGTTGAGAGTCTTCAAGTACTCATTGGCCGGTGATGCTAAAAGGTGGCTTCAAAACTTGCCACCCAATTCAATCCGATCATGGTCCAAACTTGTCTCGACATTCCTAGCAAAATGGTTCCCACAAAGCAAGAAGTCCGAGCTTAGAGATAAGATCTTTTTCTTTAAGCAACAAAAAGGGGAGAATTTACATGAGGTGTGGGATCACTTCAAACTATATTTGGTGAGGTCGCCAAATCACGGATTCCCTGATTCAATCTTGCTTGAGAAGTTTTACATGGGTCTTGATCCGATGAACCAAGCCATTGCAAAGAATTCGGCGGATGGCTCTTTTATGGATAAGTCTTTTGCTAGAGTAACTCAAATCCTTGACAAGACGGCCAAACATAATCAAGCATGGCATTTTGAGGATACATCCGGTGGAATAGCTTATGGGTCTCCTTCCTTGACAAATTTGATCAAGGAAAACGAAGAGAGAGACCAAATCATTGCGGGGCTGGCCACTAATGTTAATGTGTTGACCAATATGTTTACGGAAAATAAAACGAAGAAGGTCAACGTCGTCAAGGATATTCCACCCATTCCGAATGAAGATTTTGAAGAGGCTAATTACATCAACAACCCCCAAGGAGCGTACCAAAGGCAAAACTATCAAGGTCAAGGAGCACAAAACCAATGGAGGCCGAACCCACAAGGGCAAGGCAGCCAACAATGGAGGTATGACCAAGGTAGTTCACAACAAAGAAATTGGGGCAACAACAACAACTTTTCTAACCGGAGTGAAAATCCTTATGTTCCTCAAAAAGGACAACATTCGAACCAAGGGTCCTCAAATGATTCAAAATTGGAAGCTATGCTAGAGAGAGTGCTACAAAATCAAGAAAAGTCCGATGCTTCAATGAGGAACATGGCCGAGGTCGTTGGCTCTCATACCGCCTCCATTCAAAAATTGTAGATGCAAATGAGAGACCTCGCCAATGAGCAAAACCCCAAGCAAAAAGGAACACTACCTAGTGACACGATTGCAAACCCAAGAGGTAGTGGAAGTGGTCCAACCTCTCACGTCATGGCAATCACCACTAGGAGTGGAAAAGTGCTAATTGGATAGAATGAACACATAGTTGAAGATATGGAGAACAAACAAACGGTTGAGGTTGAAGAACAAGAGGTTATTGAAGTTGAAAAACAAAAGGTTTTTGTGGTTGATGAACCAAAGGTTTTTGAAGTTGAAAGAATTCCAGAAAAAGCTAAAGCACCACAAGAAGATCGAGAAGAGGAAAAGGAAAAGGGGAAAGAGTCATCAAAACCTCTTCCACCTATTCCTAGGCCTCCTCCTCCGTTACCTCAAAGGCTAGCTAGAAGGATTTATGATAGCAAGCTTGAAAAGTTCTACGACATTCTCAAACCATTGATGGTGAACGTTCCTTTTGTAGAAGCTTTTCAAGAAACTCTGGGGTTCGCTAAGTACTTGAAAGATTTGATCACTAAAAAGAAGACCACAAAGCATGAGGTGGTAAGCATTACTCACCGGGTAAGCTCTATCATTGCCACGACTCCGGTCCAAAAGAAGGAGGATCCGGGAGCCTTTACCATACCTTGTACTTTTGGGGCACGTGAATTTGCAAGGGCCCTATGTGACAATGGAGCTAGCATCAACTTAATGCAACTTGCCATCTATAAGCAAGCGGGATTGGGTATACCTAGACCTATAAGCATGAGATTGCAAATGGCCGATCGTTCCATCAAGCGACCGGTAGGGATTGTAGATGATGTACTAGTGAAAGTGGGGAAATTCCATTTGCCCACGGACTTTGTGGTTCTTGATTGTGCTGTGGATAAAGAGATCCCTATTATTTTGGGTAGACCATTCTTAGCTACGGGAAGAGAACTCATGGATTCTGA
Organism: Nicotiana noctiflora; assembly: GCA_032618575.1. NCBI lineage: Eukaryota > Viridiplantae > Streptophyta > Magnoliopsida > Solanales > Solanaceae > Nicotiana > Nicotiana noctiflora. Next base: position 1,431,069 of record JASVEL010012412.1, on the reverse strand, counting down.
GAGAAATGAGATAAACTTCTGGGTGAATGATGAAGAGGTCACTTTTCAAGCTAGCAAGGGCATGAAGTTGCCCCACGAATATAAGAGCATTTTTATGATAGAAGCGGTTGATGAGGTAGAGGATGCTGTCGAATTGAAAATGGATGAACAATGCCTTGGTGAGGCATTGGCGGAGATCTCATTGAATTTTGATGGGGAAGATATGGATGGGTACATAGAATCGGTAAATGCATTGGAGGGTCTTGGATCCTACACATACACGCTGGCAAAGCTTTCTCTTGACTTAGAGAATAGAGCTACTCCCCCCGCCAAGCCATCAATCATTGAGCCACCACAACTAGAGCTCAAACCACTTCCTCCACACTTGAGGTATAAATTTCTTGGCTCTAATGATACTTTACCCGTAATTGTGTCTTCTTTGTTGAATGATGTGCAGGTAGAGCAATTATTGGATGTCTTAAGGGAGCACAAGCAAGCGATTGGGTGGACAATCGCCGACATCCGTGGCATTCTCGCAGGTATTTGTGAACACAAAATCCAATTGGAAAATGACACCAAGTCAAGTGATGAGCATCAAAGGTAACTAAATCCTTCAATGCAAGAGGTGGTGAAAAAGGAAATTATCAAGTGGTTAGATGCTGGAGTTGTTTACGCAATCACCGATAGTTCTTGGGTGAGCCCAGTACAATATGTACCAAAGAAGGGGGGCATAACCGTGATCGAAAATGAAAAAATGAGCTTATCCCTACAAGAACGGTGACCGGGTGGAGAGTGTGCATGGATTATCGGAAACTCAATAGTGCAACTTGCAAGGATCATTTTCCTATGCCTTTTATTGATCAAATGCTTGATCGGCTAGAGGAAAGGGAATTCTATTGCTTTCTTGATGGATACTCCGACTACAACCAAATCAACATTGCATTGGAAGACAAAGAGAAAATGACATTCACTTGTCCTTATGAGACATTTACTTTTAGCCGGATGCCATTTGGGTTGTGTAATGCTCCGGCGACCTTTCAAAGATGCATGATGTCAATTCTCTCCGATATGGTGGAAGATTTTATAGATGTCTTCATGGATGACTTCTCAGTTGTTGGTGATTCCTTTGAGCATTGTCTTGCAAATCTTAGAAAAGTGCTCAAGAGATGCGAGGAGACAAATCTTGTGCTAAATTGGGAAAAATGTCACTTCATGGTGGATGAAGGTATTGTGTTAGGGCACAAGATTTCTAAACATGGCATTGAGGTTGATCGGGCAAAGATAGAGATCATTTCTAAAATTCCTCCACCGAACTCAGTGAAAGGTGTTCGATGCTTCCTGGGCCACGCCGGATTCTATCGGAGATTTATCAAGGATTTCTCCAAGATTGCACACCCAATGTGCAAGCTTCTTGAGAAGGATGCAAAATTCGTGTTTGATGACAAATGCCTCAAAGCATTTGAGGAATTGATGTTGAGGCTCACCACGGCACCTATTATTGTCACTCCCGATTGGACTCTTCCTTTTGAAATCATGTGTGATGCCAGTGGTGTAGCCACGTCATGCAATGTCGTGACACATCCTACCAAGTGCCATGCCCACGTCCTGCCATGTCCTACGACATCTTGACATGTCCTGTGGCCACATCCTACAACATCCTGAAATGTCCTAACCTGTGCCATAGACATGCCCTGGCATGTCCTATGACGTCCTGACACGTCCTAAAATATGCCATGGCCATATCTTAACATATCCTCACTTGTGACATGCCCACATCTTCACATATCCTGCAACATTCTGACATGTCTTGTAGTCACGTACTGCGACATCCTGACACGTGTCATAACCACGACCTGCGATGACTTGACACGTCCTATGGCCTCGTCCTGCCATGTCCTGACCTGTGCCATGGCGATGCCCTTCCATGTCCTGCCATGTCCTTTCATGTCCTGACCTGTGCCATGTCCATGCCCTGCCATGTCCTCACATGTCCTGACCCGTGGGATGTCCACGTCCTACCATGTCTAGTAACTTCCTGACACGTCTGGTGGCCATATCCAATGATGTCTTGTGACATCATAACACGTCCTGACCCCTGCCATGGACATGCCCTGCCATGTTCTGCAGCGTCCTGACACATCCTGACTCTTCCATGGCCATGTACTGATACGTCCTGACCCGCGGCATGACCACGTCCTCCCATCACGTGCGACATCCTAAAAATTGACTCAGCCATGTCTTAACCCATCTTGACCAATTATATGGCCACGTTATGTGACGTCCTGACACGTCATGTGGCCACGTTATGTGATGTCCTGAGACGTCCTGAACTGTGCCATCGCCATATCTTGACACATCTTGACACGTGCCATGCCCTCATCGTGCCATGTCCTACGACATCTTGACACATCCCAGCCTTGTCCTGCGACATCCTCACCCGTCCTCACCCGTGCCATGGCCAGGCCTTACCATGTCCTGCAACGTCCTAACACGTCCTGACATGTGTCATATCCATATCCTGACACGTCATGACCCATGGTATGCCCTTGTCCTTCCATGTCATGCGACTTCCTACAATGTCCTAACCCGTGCTATGTCGTGTGATATCCTGACATATCCTGAAATGTACCATGACCATGTCCTGACACGTCCTAACCTGTGCCATGCCCCCGTCCTGCTATGTAGTGACACGTCCTGTGGCCACGTCCTAACGCGTGCCATGAACATGCCCCGCCATGTTCTGTGACGTCATGAAACATTCAGAAACATGCCATGGCCATGTCCTAACATGTTCTGACCCATGCTTTGCCCACGTCCTGCCATGTCCTGTGACGTCCTGACACTTCCTACGACATCCTGACATGTCCTGACCCGTGCCATGCCCTTGTCCTACCATGTCCTGTGACGTCTTGACTTGTGCCTTGGCCATGCCATCCCATGTTTTGCGACATCCTGACACATCCTCAAACGTGAAATGGCCATGTCCTAACATGTCCTAACTCGTGCCATGCCCATGTCCTTCCATGTTTTATCATGTCCTGTGGCCATGTCCTATGGCCACGTCTTACAAACTCCTGACACATCTTGATATATGCCATGGCCATGCCCTGGCATCTCGTGCGATGTCCTGACACGTCCTGAAATATGCCATGGCCATATCCTGACATGTCCTGACCCGTGCCATGCCTACGTCCTGCCATGTCCTGCGACGTCCTGACAGGTCTTGTGGCCATGTCCTTCAACACCCTGACACGTTCGAACCTGTTCTATTGGCATGCCCTGGCATATCCTGTGACGTCTTGACACGTCCAGCCATGTACTATGGCCATGTCCTGACCCCTGCCATGGCCACGCCATGCCATGTTCTACAACGTCCTGACACGTCTTGACACGTGCCATGGCCATGCCCTGCCATGTCATACGACATCCTGACACGTCCCGACCCGTGCCATGGCCATGCCTTGCCTTATCCTACGACATCCTGACACGTCTTGAAACGTGCCATGGCTATGTCTTGACACGTCCTGACCCATTCCATGCCCACGTCCTGCCATTTCCTGACACGTCCTATGGCTGCATCCTGTAATGTCCTGGCATATCCTGACCCGTTCCATGGCAACGCCTTGCCATGTCTTGCGATGTTCTAAAATATCAGAAACATGCCATTGCCACGTCCTGGTACGTCCTGACTGCTGCCATTCCCGCATCGTGCTATGTTCTACAATGTCCTAACAAGTCTTGTGGCCACATCCTGCCATGTCCTAACATGTCGTGACCGTGCCACAGCCATGCCATGGCATGTCCAGCGATGTTCTGACACGTCCTCAAACGTGCCATGGCCATGTCCTGACACATGACACGCCCATGTCCTGCAACGTACTGACACGTCCTGTGGCCATGTCTTGCGACGTCCTGACACGTTCTAACCTTTTCCATGGCCATGCCTTGACACTTCCTGAACCGTGTTGTGCCTATATCCAACTATGTCTTGTGATGTCCCGAAACAACCTGTAATGTCCTCACACATCTTGACCCGTGCCATGACCACGCCCTACCATGTCATATGATGTTCTCACAAGTCCTGACATGTGCCATGGCCATGTCCTAACACGTCCTGACCCGTGCCATGCACTTTTCTTACCCTGTTCTGGAACGTCTTGACACATCATGTGGCCACGTCCTGCGACGTCCTGACCCGTGCCACGGCCACGCCCTGCCATGTCCTATGACATCCTGACACGTCCTGAAATGTGCCATGGGCATGTCCTGACACGTGCTGACCTGTGCCATGCCCACGTCCTACCATGTCCTAACACGTCTTATGGCCACGTCTTATAGCCATATCCTATAACGTCCCGACACGTCCAACCCCTTCCATGGCCATGCCCTGGCATGTTCTGTGATGTCCTGACACATTCTGAAACATGCAATTGCCATGTATTGATAAGTCCTGACCTGAGACATGCCCACGTCTTGCCATGTCCTGCGATGTCCTAACATGCCCTGCGGCCTGATGTGCCGGAGAGATTCGGCACATTTACATACTAATTGCTCTTATATTAGCTTGTTTCACTGCAAAATGTAGTCTATACTTATGTGATTTTTGTGGTTTTACAGATAAAGAGGAAGAAAAGACCAAGTACTCAAAAATAGACGCAAAAAGATAAGAAAGAGGGCAAGTTGGGCACAAGAGCAATTCTGCGATCCAACCTGCGGTCGCAGATTGGATGTGCGGACCGCATATTTAGCACCCAAATCGCATAACCAAAATAGTGAATGGAGTTGAAATGCACGACAAGAATGCGACGCATATTGCGATCGCACATTCAACATGCGGTCCGCATTCCTGCCGCATAATGAACCTAGAGGAAACCTAAGAGGCAAGTCTGCGGTGCTATCTGCGGTCGCATAATAAACATGCGGACCGCAGAATGGTAATGCGACCAATGTATCAAAAGCTAGGGTTCCTATCTGCGATGCCGCCTCTCAAGATTGCGGACCACAGACCTGTTATGCGACAGATATGCGGTCGCATACGTGACCTGGAAGGGCAAACATATCCGATTTTTGTCAGATCTTGGTCCCTCTATGAATAGGATTTTAGAGTTTTGTGTGAGGGCATCTGACACAGACGTGAGACTACATTCCAAAACTTTATTACTGATCTTTTTGGAAGCTTTTGGTTGAAGAATCTTTCACTTTGTAAGCATTTATGACATTTATTACATCTTGTGTTTTATATTTTAGCATGTGTGGCTAAGCTTAAATACTAAGGTTGTGAACCCTAAATGGGTGTTATGTAAATGGGTGTTTAACATTGAATATATGCATAATGGTTGGTTGATATTTCTACACTTCTCATTCTTCATTTATTATTGGTGGTTGCAAACACTAATTAATGATATTAAATTCTTACCTTGCTTGGGAAAGTGGGTTAGATCTTGGAAGAAGTAAAGAACAAAAACTCAAAGCCTTACACTTCGTTTAATAGAATAGCTTAGGGATAAGTGGCTTTTATTTGGCATTTATTGATTATTAAATCTTGTGACTCTAAGACTTTTGGGAAAAAGAAATACAGGAAATACTACTCAAGTATTGGGAAATATTGGGTAGTTGCTTAGAATTCAATTACATATCAAGAATCAACCATTAGTAATATATCATATTAATACCTATAGCATTACACTACATTTATGGGAACACAACCTTGGTCTAATCAATTCTCTAAATTATTGACATTAAGCATTTTCATTAGTTAAATACTCTAAATCAACCTTCACTCATACTACCAATCTTACACCAATTTCTATGTTACTTCTAACGGAATAGATTCAAGATTTTAGTCGGGAAACACACTAATTCAAGTAATCAATTCACACCTATTCCCTATGGGATTCAACCCCAACCTAGTTGGGTTATTATTTTTGACACCGACCGCCTTACACTAATTGTAAAAGTGTAATTTGAGTGTATCACGGCCACGTCCTCCGACGTCTTCACACGTCCAGACTCGTGCCATGGCCATGATTTGACACATCCTAACCCATGCCATGCCCACGTCTTGCCATGTCCTACAATATACTGACACGTCTTGCGATGTCCTGAAATGTCCTGACCCGTGCCATGGCTACACCCTTCCATGTCCTGCGACATCTTGACATGTCCTGACATGTGCTATGGCCTGACACGTCCTGACCCATGCCAAGGCCTTGTCCTACAACGTCATGTGACATCTTTACACATCATGTGGCCACGTCCTACAACATCCTGACCCATGCTGTGATCATGCCCTGCCATGTCCTGCGACATCCTGACACGTCCTGAAACACACCATGGCCATGTCCTGACACGTCCTGACATGTGCTATGCCCACTTCCTACCATGTCCTGACACGTACAATGGCTGCGTCTTGCGACATTCAGAAACGTCCTGACCCATGCCATGGCCTCACTCTGTGACGTACTGACAAGTTCTGAAATGTGCCATGGCTATGTCCTGACACGTCCTGACCCGTTCCATGCCTATCTCCTACCATGTCGTGTGACATCCTACACGTCCTGTGGCCACGTCCTGCAATATCCTCACATGTCATAACCCGTTCCATGGACATGCCCTGGCATGTTCTGCGACGTCTTGAAATGTGTAATGGCCATGTCCTGACACGTCCTGACCCGTGACATGCGCACGTCCTGTCATGTCCTGCGATGTCCTAACATGTCCTGTTACCACGTCCTGGCCTATGCCATGGCCATATCTTGACCCGCTAGCTGTCAGTAGGTGATGCACCCCTCACGGCGACCCCACCAATCAACTTCCTTACGCCTTACGTGTTTACTAGCCCATTGACTCGCTCAAATGTCAGACTCCTTGGTCTGTGTTTCAAGACGGGTCGAATGGGCAGCCCACAGGCTAGCATCTGGACAGCGAAGATGCTGAAGCACGCTAGAGGCACGTGCTGCCTACCACAATCAAGGAGATGGCATTCCACGAGCGTATCAAAAAATCGGGATTTGGCCTTCTCTCAATCCACATTAGTCCACGGCACGAGTCGATCGGCTGACCGACTCAACACCGTTCTATATTCGACCGGGGCACATAACCGACCCCCATCTGCATCCTTGCTGACAATTTCAAGCATTATTTGACTCTCTTTTCCAAGTCCTTTACATCTTTCACTCACGGTACTTATTCGCTATCAGTATCTCGCCTGTGTTTAGACTTGGATGGAATTCACCGCCAAATTTGGTCTGCATTGCCAAATAACCCGACTAGTAGACAATGCTTACAACATGGCCATGGCCAAGGATCCAACCTAAAAACATAAGGTGAACACAACTCATGTGTCGCACGTACATTTGCCTTGCCGATACAAGCCAACAACAGCCCCAACACGCGATGCATAACCATGTGTGTTGTTGCCGATGCCAAAATTGCAAATCCAAGACAATCCCCGAAAAACACAAATAGGGGGTTGACGTAATGCCAGACACAACCCATAACAACCGATGGCAATCAGCAGTTTACTGAGCATCACCCCATGTGCACGACACCTTTTGGCATTACTTTCACGATGCGTTGTTGTTCCATTGCAAAAAGCCATCACCCATCACGAGCGATGTTGCCTCCCGATGTTGCCCGCAACTACTGATTGCAGTGGACATCTACTGAATTTTGCCCTATGCACATGGCACCTTGTGGCACTACTTGCACGATACTTTACTGTTCATTGTCAAAAGCCATCAACTGCCACAAACTTTGGTGGGGGGGGGGGAGAGGGGTTCTAGGCTTAACCCACAACAATCGATGGCAATGGGCAACTTACTATGCTTCGCCCCATGCGCATGGCACCTTGCAGCGCTACTTACACGATGCTCCACCTTTTGTTGCCAAAAGCCAATGTTTGCCACGAGCGTTGTCACCCCCAGGCATGCTACGAGCCCATACGAGTACTTGCCGGCGTGGTTTGTGAACTTCAGGGACGTAGCACGGACAAGCATGCATACCCCCTATGCCCACACCCCATGCCAGCGTCCCCCATGCTTGCCCGCACTACCTAGAAGAAAGCACCTGAGGTGGCTTTCAACACCTCTACATCCCTTATATATGCTTAAAAAAACCCAAGTTTCAGGAGTAGACACGTTTTTTCAAGAGAATCATAATAGAGTTGTACACATCAAATAGCACAAACCAAGGTATAACTTAGATAATATATTCACAAATGACTTTTAAACATTGTAAATGATATTTTTCACAAAAGAAATATTTTTTTATTTTTATTTTTATTATAAAACGAAAATCATGGAAAAATAGTAAAAAATAGGAAAATTATTATAAAAGTAGGAAAAACAATGGAGAAAATTTCAAATACATCTAGTAATAATATTACACATAAAATGGTAATTATATTTCTAAAAACTAACATAAAAACAATTTAAAATTACAAAAAATACATAAAATTTAATAAAAAATAGACAAAAAATATGTAAAATACGTAATATTTTTATAAAACCATATGTATGACAACCCACCATTAATCTTGAGGAACTTCCATTTCCGCTACCGCCATAAATGATTCGACTTCAAACCGCTGGTGCCAACCACTGAAATGTGCCATGGCCATGTCCTGACACGTGCTGACCCGTGCCATGCCCATGTCCTGCCATGTCCTAACACGTCCTGTGGCCATGTCCTATGGCCACATCCTGACTCATTCCATGGCCACGACCTAGCATGTCCTGTGACGTCCTGACATGTCCTGAAATGTGCCATGGACATGTCTTGACAGGTCATGACCCGTGACATGACCACGTCTTGCCATGTCTGGAAATGTACTAAAACGTCCTGTGGCCATGTCCTTAGATGTCTTGAAACATCTAGACCCATGCCATGGGCATGTATTGACACGTCCTGACTCACGCCATGCCCTTGTACTGCCATGTCATGCGACGTCCTGACACGTCCTGCAACATCCTGACATGTCTTGACCCATGCCATGGCCATGTCCTACCATGTCTTGCTACGTCCTAACACATCTTGACACGAACCATGGCCTGACACATCCTGACCCATGCCAAGCCCTTATCCTGCCATATCATGCGAAATCCTGACACATCATATGGCCACGTCTTACAACGTCCTGACCCATGCCATGGCCTCACCCTCCTATGTCCTACAATGTTCTGGCATGTCCTGAAACATGCCACGGCCATGTCCTAATACGTCCTGACCCGTGCCATGCCTATCTCCTGCCATGTCCTGCGATGTCCTGACACGTCCTGTGGCCACGTCTTGCAACATCCTGTCATGTCCTGACCCGTGCCATGGACACGCTCTGGAATGTACTGCGATGTACTAACACGTCCTGAGAAGTCCCGTAGCCATGTCCTGACATGTCCTGACTTTTGATATGCCGGCGTCCAGCCATGTCCTGCGACGTCCTGACACGTGTTGTGGCCATGTCCTGCGACATCCTCACACGTCCTGACCCGTGCCATAACCACGACCTGCGATGATTTAACATGTCTAATGGCCACTTCCTACCACATCCTGACACGTCCTGACATGTCATGACCCGTGCCATGGCCATGCCCTGCCATATCCTGCCATGTCCCGACACGTCATGTGGCATCCTGAAGAGTGCATGTCCATGTCCTCATGTGTCCTGACCTCTGCCATGCCCATGTCCTACGACGTCTTGACACATCCTATGGCCACGTCAACAACATTTTGCGATTCCCTAACACGTCCTGACCCATGCAATGACCATGTCCTGCAGCGTCCTGATACATGCCATGATAATGTTATGACACGTCTTGACTTGTGCCTTGCTCACGTCCTGACAATTTCCATGGCCATGTACTGACACGTCTTTATCTGTGCCACAGCCATGCCCTAGCATGTCCTACGATGTTTTGACATGTGCTGACACGTGCCAATATGTTGACATGTCCTGACCCGTCCATGACCACATCCTGCCATGTATCGACATGTCCTATGTCAATATCGTGCGATGTCCTGACATGTCTTCACCCGAGCCATGGCCTTGCCTTGACACGTCCTGACCCGTGCCATGCCCACGTCCTTCTATGTCCTACGAGTCGTGACACATCATTTAGCCACGTTCTGAGATGTCCTGACACATCCTAACCTATGCCTTGGCAACGCTCTGCCATATTCTACGACGTCCTGATACGTCCTGACATGTGCCACGGCCATGTCCTGAAATGTTTTGACTCGTGCCATGCCTTTTTCTTGCCGTTTCCTGCACTTCCTCACACATCATGTGCCCACGTCCTGCGATGGCCTGACCCGTGCCATTGCCACGCCATGCTATGTCTTGTGACATCCTGACATGTCCTAAAATGTGCCATGGCCATATCCTGATACGTCCTAAACCGTGACATGCCCACATCCTGCCATGTCCCGCAACATCCTAACATATCCTGTGGCCACATCTTACAATATTGTGACAGGTCCTAACCCGTGCCATGGCCATGTCCTGGCATGTCCTGTGACATCCTGATACGTCTTGAAATGTTCCATGGCCATCTTCGGACATGTCCTGACACGGGACATGCCCACGTCGTGCCATGTCCTAAAACGTCCTAACACATCTTGTGGTGATTTCCTGCGACGTCTTGACATGTTCTAACCCACTACGACCTGCTACGACTTGACACGTCCTGTAGCCACGTCTTGCCATGTCCTGACACGTCTTGACATGTCCTGACCTGTGCCATTGCCATGCACTGCCATGTCCTGACACATCATGTGTCATCCTAAAGAGTGCATCACAATGTCCTCATATGTCAAGACCCATGCCACGCCCACGTCCTACCATGTCTTATCATGTCCTGACACGTCCAGTGGCAACGTCCAACAATGTCCTCTGACATCCTTACATATCCTGACCCGTGCCATGGCCATGCCCAGCCATGTCCTGCGGCATCCTAACATATCTTGATACGTGCCATGGCCATGTGCTGACACATCCTGACCCGTACCATGCCCACGTACTGCCATATCATGCGACGTCCTGACACGTCCTGACAATTGCCTCTGCCATGTCCTGACACGTCCTGACCCATGCCATGCCCATGTCCTGCCACGTCCAAACACGTTCTGTGGCCACATCCTACGACATCCTGACACGTCCTGACCCATTCCATGGCCATGTCCTGACATGTCCTGACCCGAGCCGTGCCCTTATCATGCCATGTCTTGCGACGTCTTGACACGTCCTATAACCACGTCCTGCGACATCATGACACATCCTCACTCGTGCCATGTCCTGCGATGTCCTGACACGTTTCATGGCCATGTCCTGACACATCCTGACACGTGCCATGCCCTTGTCCTGCCATGTCATGCGATGTCCTAACAAATCCTGTGGTCACGTCCTGCAATGTACCGACCTATGCCATGGCCAAACCCTACCATGTCATGCGACATCCTAACACATCCTAAAATGTGCCATGGCCATGTCCTGACACGTGCTAACCCGTACCAAGCCCATGTCCTGCCATGCCCTGACACGTCCTAACCCGTGCCATGGCCATGCCCTACCATGTCCTGCAACGTTCGGAAACGTTCGGAAACATGCCATAGCTATGTCCTAACACATCCCATCCCGTGCCATGCCCTTGCCTACCATGTCCTACGACGTCTTGACACATCTTGTGGCCACGTCTTGGGATATCCTGATTCGTGGCATGGCCATGCCCTGCCATGTCCTGTGACATCCTGACATGCCCTAAAACGTGCAATGGCCATATCCTATATCATCCTGACACGTGGCATGCCCACGTCCTGCCATGTCCTGACAAGTCCTGGGGCCACGTCCTATGGCCACATCATTCAACTTCCTAACACATCCTGACACATTCTTTGGCCATGCCTTAATATATCATGCGATGTCCTGACACGTCCTGAAATATGCCATGGACATGTCCTGACATGTGACATCCCCACATCCTGCCATGTCCTACAACATCCTGACATGTCTTGTGGCCACGTCCTACAAAGTCCTAACATGTCCTGACCTATGCCATGGCCATGTTTCGACACGTCCTGACCTGTGACATGTCCATGTCCTACCATGTCTTACGATGTCGTAACACATTCTGCGATGTCCTGACACATCCTGAGCCGTGCCATGGAAATCACCCAACCATATCTTGTGACGTCCTGACACATCTTGACATGTGCCATGGCAATGTCCTGACACGTCCTGACCCGTGCCAAGCCCTTATCTTGCAATGTCCTGCGATGCCCTGACACATCTTGTGGCTAACTCCTACAACATCCTGACCCGTGCCACGGCTACACCCTGCCATTTCCTGCAACATCCTGACACCTCCGGAAATGTGCCATGGCCATTTCCTGACCCGTGCCATGTCCACGTCCTACCATGTCCTAAGACATGCTGACATGTCTTGTGGCCAAGTCCTGCAACTTCTTGACACGTCCTGACCCGTTCCATGGCCATGACCTAGCACAACCTGAAACGTGCCATGGCTATGTCCTGACATGTCATGACCCGTGACATGCCCATATCCTACGACGTCCTGATACATTCTAACCAATGCGATGGACATCTCTTGACACGTCTTGACCCATGCCATGCCATCATCCTGCTATGTCTAGCGACGTCTTGACACTTCTCTTGATGTCCTAACATATCTTGACACATCCATACATGTCATGACGTGTGCCATGGCCACGCCCTGCCAAGTCGTGCAATATCCTAACACGTGACATGGCCATGCCCTAACACGTCTTGACCTTTGCCACCCCCTTATCATGCCATGTCCTGCCACATCCTGACACATCATGTAGCCATATCCTACGGCATCGTGACCCATGCCATGGCCATGCCTTTCTATGTCCTGCGAAATGTTGACATGTCCTAAAATATGCCATGGCCATGTCCGGACCCGTGCCATGCCCGCGTCCTGACATGTCCTATGGATGTTTCCTCGACGTCATGACATGTCCTGACTTGTGCCATGGCCATGCCCTACCATGTCCTATGACGTCCTAACACATCCGGAAAAGTTCCATTGCCATGTCCTGGGATGTCTTGATATGTCTTGTGGCCACATCCTGCAATGTCCTGACAAGTCCTGACCCGTGCCATGGCAAAGGCATGGCATGTCTTGCGACATCCTAACACGTCCTAAAACATGCCATGGCCATGGCTTGACACGTCCTGCCCTGTGACATGCCCAAGTCCTTCAATGTCATGTGACGTCCCGACACGTCCTATTGGCTTGCCCTGCAATGTCCTAACCCGTGCGATGGCCATGTCTTGACACGGCCCGACCCGTGCCTTACCCACATCCTGCCATGTTATGTGACATCTTATCATGTCGTGCAACATCCTGATTTGTGCCATGGCCACGCCCTTCCATGTCCCTCAACATCTTGACACGTCCTGACACATGCCATGGCCATGTCCTAAAACGTCCTAACCTGTGTCATGCCTTTAGACTGCCCTATCCTACAATGTCTTGACATAACATATGGCCACGTCATGCGACATCCTGACCCGTGCCATGGCCACACCCTACCATGTGTTTCCACATCTTGACACATCTTGAAACATGCAATGGCCAAGTCCTGACACATCTTGATCCGTGCCATGCCCACGTCCTGCCATGTCCTAAAACGTCCCATGGCCACGTCCTACAACGTCCTGACACGTCCTGACCTGTGCCATGGCCACACCCTGGCATGTCCTGCAACATCCTGACACGTCCGGAAACATGCCATGGCCATGTCCTGACACGTCCTGACCCGTTATATGCCCATATCCTGCCATGTCCTGCGACGTCTTGACACATCCTATGGCCACATCCTGTGACGTCCTGACATATCCAGACCCGTGCCATGGCCATGTGTTGACACGTCCTGACCCGTGCCATTCCCACGTCCGACCATGTCTTGCAACGTGCTAACATGTCCTATGACGTCCTGACACGTCCTGACCTATGCCATGGCCATGCCCAGCCATGTCCTGCAACGTCCTGACGCGTTCCATGGCCATGTCCTGACACGTCCAGACCTGTGCCAAGCCCTTGTCGTGCTGTGTCATGCGACATCATGATATATCCTGTTGCCACATACTACGAAGCTTAACCAGTGCCATAGGCATGCCTTACCATGTCCTACAACATCCTGACACGTCCTAAAACGTGCCATGGCCATGTCCTGACACGTCCTGACCCGTGCCATGCCTACATCCTGTGATGTCCTGACACGTCCTATGGCTGCGTCCTGCGGTGTTCTTCCACGTCCTGACCCGTGCCATGGCCTCGCTCTGCCATGTCATGTGACGTCCTGACACGTCCTTAAATGTGCCGTGGCTATGTACTGACACGTCTTGACCCATTCCATGCCTACATCCTGTGATGTCTTGACACGTCCCACGACCCATGACTTGCCCACGTTCTACCATGTCCTGCGACATCCTAATATATCCTACGACGTCCTGACACATTAAGACCCATTCCATGGCCAAGTGTTGCCAAGTCTTGCGACGTCCTAACACGTCCTATTTCCATGTCCTAACATGTGCTGATCCATACCAAGCCATGGTCCTGCCATGTCTTGTGACGTCTTTACACATCTAGTGGCAACATCCTACGATGTCCTGACCCATGCCATCGCCACGCCCTACCATGTCATGTGACTTCCTGAAATGTGCCTTGTCCTCACACTTCCTAAGACGTCCTAACACGTGCCATGCCCACGTCCTGGCATGTCATGAAACGTCCTATGGCCATGTCCTTTGGCCACGTCCTTCTATGTCCTGACACGTCTTGACCCATGCCATGGCCACGCCTTAGCATGTCCTGCGACGTCCTGAAACGTCATGAACATGCCATGGCCATGTCTTGACACGTCCTCACCCGTGACATGCCCATATTTCGCGACGTCCTAATACGTCCTGTGGCCATGTCTTGTGACATGCTAACACGTCCTAAACTATTCCATGACCATGTCTTGACACGTACTGACCCATGCCATGTCCATGCCAAGTTATGTCATGCAACGTCCTAACACGTGTCATGTCTATGTCCTGACACATCATTACCCGCGACATGCTCTTGTCCTGCCAGTCATGCGATGTCCTAACACATGCTGTGGCCACATCCTGCAATGTCTTGACCCGTGCGATGGCCACACCTTGCCATATCGTGCGACATCCTGACACATCCTGAAATGGGCCATGGTCATGTCCTTGAATGTCCTAACCCATGCCATGCCCACGTCCTGCCATGTCCTCACACGACCTTTGGCCACATCCTAACACATCCTGACCCATGCCATGGCCATTCCCTACCATGTCCTGCAACGTCCCGACACGTTGGAAACCATTCTACGGCCATGTCCTGACATTTCTGGACCCGTGCCATGCCCATGTCCTGCCATGTCCTACGACATCCTGACATGTCCTGCGATGTCCTAACACGTCCTGAACAGTGCCATCGCCATGCCCTTCCATGTCCTGCAACGTCCTGACACGTCCTAACACATGCCATGGCCATGTCCTAAAACATCCTGACCTGTGACCTACCCTTGTCATGCCATGTCCTGTGATGTCTTGACTCATCTTGGGGCCACATCTTTGGACATCGTGACCCATGGCATGGCCACGTCCTGCCATGACCAGTAATATCGTGACACATCCTTAAATATGTCATGGTCATATCCTGACACATCCTGGCTCGTGCCATACCCATGTCCTGCCATGTCCTGACACGTTCTTGGCTACCTCCTATGGCCACGTCCTGCAACATCTTAACCTGTGTCGTCGCCATGCCCTGCCATGCCATGCGACATCCTGACACTTCCTGAAACGTACCATGTCCATGTCATGACACGTCCTAACCCGTCCCATGCCCACATTTATGTCCTGACACATTCTGTGGCCATGTCCTGACACGTCCTAACCCGTTCCATGGCCACGCCCTTCCATGTATTATGACATACCTTTCAGAAATGTGCCATGTCCATGTCTTGACACGTCCTGACCCGTGCCAGGCCCAATTCCTGCCATGTCCTACGACGTCCTATCACTTCCTGTGATGTCCTGACACGTCCTAAACTATGCTATGCCTTTGTCCTACCATGCCCTGTGACGCCTTGACACATTTTATAGCCACGTCTTGTGACGTCCTGACCCGTGCCATGGCCACGCCCTGCAATGACCTACGACATCCTGACACGTCCTGAAACGTGTTGTGGCCATGTCCTAACAATTCCTGTCATGTCCTGACACGTCCCGTGGCTACATCTTATGGCCACGTCTTGCAACTTCCTTACACATCCTGACCCATGCCATGCCCACGCCCTGCCATGTCCTGCAACGTCTCGACACGTCCTAAAATGTGCCATGGCTATGTCCTGACACGTCCTGACCCATGACATGCCCACATCCTGCCATGTCCTGTGATGTTGATACGCTCAAATTACACTTTTACAATTAGTATAAGGCGGTCGGTGTCAAATATAATAACCCAACTAGGTTGGGGTCGAATCCCACAGGGAATAGGCGTGAAATTATTACTTGAATTAGTGTGTTTCCCGACTAAAATCTTGAATCTATTCCGTTAGAAGTAACATAGAAATGGTGTAAGAGTGATAGTATGAGTGAAGGGTGATTTAGAATATTTAACTAGTGAAAATGCTTAATGTAATAATTTAGAGAATTGATTAGACCAAGGTTGTGTACCCATAAATGTAGTGTAATGCCATCGGTGTTAATATGATATATTACTAATGGTTGATTCTTGATATGCAATTGATTTCTAAGCAACTACCCAATATTTCTCAATACTTGAGTAGTATTTCCTCTCTTACCTTTTCCCAAAAGTCTAAGAGTCACAAGGTGTAATAATCAATAAATGCCAAATAAAACCCACTTATCCCTAAGCGATTCTATTAAATGAAGTGTAAGGCCTCGAGTTTTTGTTCTTTACTTCTTCCAAAATCTAACCCACTTTCCCAAGCAAGGTAGGACTTTAATGGCTTTAATTAGTGTTTGCAACCACCAATATTAAATGAAGAATGAGAAGTGAAGGAATATCAACCAACCATTATGCATATATTCAATGTTAAACACCCATTTACAAAACACCCATTTAGGGTTCACAACCTTAGTATTTAAGCTTAGCCACACATGCTAAAATATAAAACACAAGGTGTAATAAATGTCATAAATGCTTACAAAGTAAAAGATTCTTCAACCAAAAGCTTCCAAAAAGATGAGTAATAAAGTCTTGGAGTGTAGTATAAAGTCTGCACAAGATACCCTTACATAAAATTCTAAAAAGCTATTTATAGAGGGACCAAGATCTGACAAAAAACAGACAAGTTTGCCCTTCCAGCTCACATATGCGAACGCGATCTGTCGCATAACAGGTATGCGGTCCGCAATCTTGAGAGGCGGCGTCGCGGATAGGAACCCTAGCTGTTCATGTATTGATCGCGTTACCATTCTGCGGTCCACATATTGATTATGCGACAGTAGAAAGCACCGTAAACTTGCTTCTTAGGTTTCCTCTGTGTTCATTATGCGGCAGAAGTGCGGGCCGCATTTTGAATGTGCGATCACAAAAGATATCGCATTCTTGCCGTGCATTTTAGCTCCATTAACTGTTTAGTTCTGTGATTTGGTTGCTTAATTTGCGATCCGCACATCCAGTCTGCGACCGCATATTGGACCGCAGGTTTGCTCTTTTGCCCAACATATCCTCTTTCTTATCTTTTTGCGTCTATTTTTGAGTACTTGGTCTTTTCTTCCTCTTTATCTTTAAAACCACAAAAATCACATAAGTATGGACTACATTTTGTAGTGAAACAAGCTAATATAAGAGCAATTAGTATGTAAATGTGCCGAATCTCTCCGGCGCATCAACACCCCCAACTTAAGCTCTTGCTTGTCCTCAAGCAAACAGAACATACATACGCCACACTTATTTCTAACACTTAGCACAATAATGACACAAGATTTGTGCTAATGTTCAGTTCTTCAAGCATGTATTGGAACAATCGCTCCACTCCTCCTTGACTAAGAGAAAACATGTAGAGACAGACCAATCATGCAAGCTTTGAGCCTCACATTGTGAATAAATAATACCCTCAGCTGACTGCATTTGCATTAGACTCTAAAGGCTCAACTAAAGTAAATTCTGCAGTCAAGTCAAATGCTCACGAGGACAAGTCACCATATTTACAATGCTCACGAGGACAAGTCAAAAAGATCACTCACTCTCAGAAAGAACTTCAAGTGCCACTACATGTCATACCATAGGCTTGCCCTTATATTAATTCGCCACTTCTTCAAGAATGATCGGTTGGAGGTCCCATAAGGACTTTTTAGGCTCGTAATGTAGGTTTAGGGAAGGTTAGGTAAGCATTTGGGTACATATGACTTCATCCTCCTTAAACACTACTTTGAAGCTTCATTCTGTTGCACTTTGATTTTCTTTAACTCACAAAGCCTCCCTCATTGGCATCTAGTCCTCGATTGTAGAACCACCTTGCATACCTCTCCCAATTTTATTCAAGTCTCCACTATGTATGTATATATATATATATATATTTTTTTTTTGTTTTCTTTTTTTTTTCAAATTGGAGCTTGAATACTTTCATACGCACTATGAGGTATGTGGCCTTAGACTCAATATATAACCTTGCCTATCTCACTTTGACACCACCCCCAACTTAGGCTTTTAGCCTCAAATTCAATGTTCAAGGAGGGACGTGTTCAAAAGAGGGGATCATTTTGCAAAAAGGGAATGGTTTGTACTGAGTTGGCCAAAGAAAGGTTTAAAGGCTTAAAGAGGGGTACTAGTGATATTATTTACAAAATGGTAGGTCTGAAAAGCTAGAGAGATATTTCAAATTAACATAACGAATGCCTAAGATCATTCCTCCAACTGGGCATACTATCATTAGTCTTGAAAGACCAACCAGTCAAGTTCTAGATGAAAGAAGTGTACACAAGAAATATATACAAGTATCACTTACACACCTTGTACTTGAACTGCTTAATTCACATTGTTTAGCACTTTCGAGCAACTAATTTGCAATTTCGAGCTTTTATGGGTCGCTATAGAGTTATAAAGTGAGCCTTAAATTCACAATATTGGTCATAGAGACAAGTTCCCTTAAGACAGTCGTCAATCTATCTATCATTGGGACGAGTCGAGAGAAATTACTATAGGAGGATATGTGCTATGTACATGTATGCATGCTTGGCGCTGAACAATTTCACTAAACTGGTCACATTGATTTACACATGATGTTCTGATTCTACTATTACACTCTTGGAAAAGAATTAGACAAAGAAAAACCAAGAGGAATTGATTGGCTAACTACTCATAAACAAATATTGACAAATCAAAACATTCTATATACACTGCTTTATAGATCAAAGTTGTGCAAGTTTGATACACAAAAGCACAAAAATGGCAATATCAAATTAAAACACCAATAGTACCCCCACCCCCAACTTAGAATGATGCATTGTCCCCAATGCAGATAATAAAAGAGCAAAGTGTGAGGAGAGACTCTCTGAGGCACACTAAGTGCTATGGGAGTCGGCAGCTGGCTGTGTACCGGGGTGATCACCCTCCTGTGTATCTGGCATAGGCACAGTCGAGGGTGCGACCTCTACTGCTGGTGGAAGCTCTGGTGTAGAGAGCAAGGTTGACACTGAAGTTGTTGGTGGGGCTGCTAGGACCATAGCCGGCATCTGAGAGCTGCTAGATGCATCAGCTGATGTATGAATTGTGGCGCCTCCTCGGTCAATCAATGATCTCTGTAATGCCACCTCAATCTGAGCGCGCTCATCCTCATCCACAGCATCATCCTCCCGAGGTGACGCTGGAGCTGTTTCCTTCCCCTTGTCTACAGGTTGTGGAGCATCATCACTGGAGAATCCCGAGTCATCCTCATCTTCATCACTGTCACTACCTCCCTCAGCTTCCTCATCAGAGGCAATATCAATATGGCTAGGAGAAGCTGGGGCCTGTGAGTCTTCGGGAGTAGGAACGGCCATTCAGTTGGTGAAATCAAGGCCTAAATCAGGCACCTCATCAGCATTCTTATCACCTGCTCCAGGAAAGAAGGATGAAACGTCGAAGTCCAAGTTTTGCATCTTTTGAAATTCGACCTTCATCGAGGCCACCTCTGTCTTGAGCTCGTGCAAACCGAGCATTTCTCCTCTTTCTATCTTCTCCACCCTCAACTCAAGCCCTTGCAGTCGCTCAGCATATGCTATCTGTTTTTGCTGAATCTCCGCTATGGCAGACTGCATGCACTACCAGAAAATGGGCCTATGGGAACGGAGTTATTTGGAACGGTTCAGCAACCGTTGCTATAGAACCCATATGGCAACGGTTGTAACCGTTCCAATAAGTCATAGGTACATTTGGCACACTTCAGTCATAAAACCGTTGCGCTTGTGTAAAAACCGTTCCCATAGAGATATTTTTTTGCAACGTTTCTTGTAACCGTTCCTATATACTTATCTGTTGCAACGGATTTGGGAGAAAAATCATTGGGAACGGTTATTAATCCCTCCTAATTATTTCCCCCCAAAATTTTCGTGTAACCCGCCAAATCCCCAAATTATTTATATTTTACTTTTTTTTTATCTATATTTCTTTATGTAATAATTTAGTTATAATTAATTAAAATTAAAAGTAAAAGAGAAGCTCTCAGACCAGAACCGAGAAGCTCTCTCATCCAAACCTCGCCTCTGCCGAACCTCGCCTACGCCGGTGGTGCCTGCGCCGGTGACGCCTACGCCGGTGAAAATCCCTCTTCCGACCTCCATTAACGCATCAAATCTCAGCAAATAAATTTCAAAAGTTGAGCCCTAATTCACACCATAAACAACCAGCTCCTTCAAACAATTCGAACCATCCAATTAGTTTAGGTTTTTGGTTGATTAAGCTCGGCTAACAGCTCAAGTTTCACAGACCTAATTCAAGGTTTTTGCTCGATTCTCATAAATTTTCTGATTTATTTCGCATGCTCTTCTTTACTGATTTTGCAATTTCTCAACAGTTGAGCCCTAATTCGTCTATTTCATTCGTCACTGAAGAAAAATTTGCCGCTGGCTAGCTGTGGAATAGATATCATCGTAAGTTCCTTATTAGTGGATTAATTGTTTTTAATTTTACTCGTTACAGCTTCAAAACATCTCTAAACAGTAGAGTTAACAATGGAGGTCGAGGATTCCGCTAGAGCTCCAAGAAAGTGCCCTGTTGGTTGAGTTTGTTTTTGTTCATCTTATTCGTTGCCCTGTTTGATTTGCTGAGTTGCAAGTTTAACTTCGAATTCATATTTAAGGTCCATTCCTTTCTCTATGTGTTGTATTTCTTTTGGACTGTTTCTTCCACGAGCTTGAATATAAATATGATGCCATTGATTTTCTTACGTAGCATTGAATGATTTGTTCTTCATTTCTATTTCAAATATGGAATCATGCTTTAAATGTTCATATGTGAATTCTTCCTGGTTATCATTCTTTTATATAATATCTAGTATGTTTATTTTGGTACTGCTGCATCAATAATAGAAATGGGGAAACTCAACAGTTCATTGGAATTGGGATTTTCAGTTAACTCTGATTTAGATAACTAATGGGCCGTGGAATTTGTTTAGTGATAATGGGTCAGTTGAAGTTTAACATTCATACATTAATTTAAAGAGAATTTTTCGCAAAACACATTCTTTAAGACCTAATTAGCAATAAATAGAAATCCTTTCCTATATTACATGGTATAGATATGTTATACGGTAATTGACAATGTATATAATGTATTACTTGCTCTTGGGGAGACTCGAACTTACAACCTCTTGATTGAAAGTAAATGTTGCTTACCATAAGAGCAACCTCTAAATTAGACAAGTGATAAGAAGAATTGTGCAAAATAAGTGAATATATCATCGTAAGTTCCTTATTAGTGGAATTATTACTACTAATTCCTCTGTTTTATCGTATAGGATATCTATGGATAATAATGATAAAAGTTGGATAAATCTCCTAAGATGGACAGATAACTATATCCGTGGAGTGAATGATTTTCTTGATAAGGCATTTGAGCGAGCCGCCCAAGGAAATGAAATATTATGCCCTTGCAAAAAGTGCATGAATCGCTATTGGTATTATAGAAATGTGGTGGAGGATCATTTGGTTGTTCATGGATTTGTTGATGGTTATACCAAATGGGTTTTCCACGGGGAAGGAATTTCCTCGAGAAGTACACCTCATGCAAGCAATGATGATAAAGGTTCTACCATGCGTGACGATGTTGATGGACTACTTCATGATTCATTTAGAAATATAGAGGGTCAGGTAGGGGATGAAGAAGGAGTTGGGGAAAGACTATCTGAAGATGCAAAGAAGTTTTTCAAATTGTTGGAGGAAGGAAAACAAGAGTTATATCCGGGGTGTGAAAATTTTAGTAAACTGAGTTTCACTATTCGATTGTACTTGCTTAAATCCTTGCATGGGTTGAGCAATGTGGCTTTCTCCGATTTGTTAGAGTTGATAAAAGAGGCATTTCCCTTTGCTCAAGTACCAGAATCTTTCAACAAGGCTAGAAACATGATAGCAGATTTGGGTCTTCATTATGAAAAAATACATGCATGCCCTAATGATTGCATGTTATTTTGGAAAGAAAATGCGAATGCTGAGAATTGCTCTATTTGTGGGTCTTCAAGATGGAAGAGTGGTGGTCCTTTGACTAAAGCAAGCTCTAAAATCCCTGCAAAGGTTTTAAGATACTTTCCTTTAAAGCCTAGGCTTCAGAGGATATTCATGTGTCCTGAAACGGCTGCTGCAATGAGATGGCATTCTAATGAACGACCCAATGATGGGAACAAAAGACATCCTGCTGATGGGGAAGCTTGGAAGGCTTTTGATTCTTTGCACCCAGACTTCTCTAGAGATGCTAGGAATGTTAGATTGGGTCTTTCAAGTGATGGTTTCAACCCGTTCCGGACGATGAGCATTTCTCATAGCACGTGGCCTGTAATGTTAATGAACTATAATCTATCACCATGGATTTGCATGAAGCCGGAGTATATAATGTTGTCTATGATCATTCCAGGTCCATCATCATGTAACGACCCAGCCCGTCGTTACGGGAGTTATCGCCCCATTTTCTCCATTTAATACTTCAATATGCTAACTTATATGTGTTTGGAGATTTAGAAGCAAATCGGAGGGAATTTAGATAGAAATAAGGCCATAAATCCCTTTTTGAGAAGAATAGGTTGGAAAAGTCAACCGAATGTTGACCGATGACTTTGGCAGCTCGGAATTGAATTCTGATGATTCGACTAGTTTTGGAGGATCATTTATGGCTTAGGAGAGCAATCGAATCGAATTCGGAGGTCCGGTGAAGTTTTAGGCTTGAATTGGCTAAGGTCGAATTTTGATGAAATCCGAACGGTAAGTGAGATTTTGATCCGGGAGTCGTAATGGAATTCTGATAGTTGCAGTAGCTCCGTTAGGTGATTTGGGATATGCGTGCAAAATTTTAGATCATTCGGAGGTGTTTAGGTCGAGTTTTAGATCAAATGCAAGTTTTGGAAGAACTTAGGCTTGAATCCGATGTAAATTTGGTGTTTTGATATTAGTTTTGTTGTTTTGAGAGTGAAACTAAGTTTACATGATCATATATGGCATGTTAGTATGTTTGTATACAGTCCCGAGGAGCTCGGATGAGTTTCAGATAGGTTTGGGTTGCATTATGCTCGTTTTTCTTATGCTTCGACATCGTTTGTTTCAAGCATAAATGATATTATATTGAACAAATGAGCTCCGATTACTGTTTTGAATGAGGAATTAGATCCGTATCGTAATTACGGACCCGTAGCAAAAAGAATCATCGAATTTGGACATCGTATGAGGATTTTATGGCCATTTTACTAAAGCTGGCCAGATTTTCAAGTTAATGACGAAACTGCCCCTGACGGCGTATTAAAAACCTGCACTATTTGCAAATCTTAAAACCTACATATCTCCTTCATTATAAGGTCAAATTGAGTGATTCAAAAGCCTAAATTCATTATAATTTCACAAGGAATCCATTGGGAGCAGTTAAACGGGTGAACAATATACCTAGAACGAGCAGGTCGAGTTTTCTTCCAATTTTGGAACGGGAAGAAGCTTCTGAGGTGATTTTTAAGAGAGAAATCAATGGGTAATCGCTGGAGGTAAGTTTCTTGACTCAAGAATATGCTTTTATGCTATAATAAACACCAAAATTCCTGAAATTGGTAGAATTTGTGAAGAACTAGGGCCTAAATCATGAAAACGAATTTTTGGGTTTTGAAAGGCCATTCGAACTCCGATTTCGATAAAATTTATATGCACGGACTCGTGGAGAGACGAGGAATCTATTGGTATGATTTTCGGAATTTTTCGGGCAGCGGCCCGGGGTCCGGGTTTTACCAACTTGGTGTATTATCGCATATTTCGTATAAATTGAATTGGGTTATGTTTCTTTGACCCATATTTGATATAATTGTTGTGGTTTGACTAGATTTGACGCACGAGGCAGCAAATTTGAAGGGAAAAGGTATCGCGGACGAGTCCACGACCGGCTAGAGGTGAGTAGTTTGTGTATATGGTAGCCCTGAGGGTTCGAAACCCCGGCTTAGCACATTGTGATGTTAGTAGGGCGTGGCTCGCACCCCGTGGCAGGTGCGGGACTGATTGTGACTGGGGATTGAGACTTGGTCCATCCCGGATACGGAAAATATGCTATTAGTGATGGAAATACGCTGTGTTCGACATATTTGTGGGCTGTAAGCCTTGTTTGGGGCCTTGTGCCGACCTGTAGTATCCCTAGGGGATAGTATTTATGTGATAGCTATACTTGCTTAATCATTGATCTCAGTCCTGGAATTTGAAATCACACTATTGAAATGTTAAGTCACCGGTTTTTGCAAACTAAATAAAAGTTAAAGTACTTTTCATAAATTATGAACTAGGAACTGGAATTAAGAAAAATGAACTATTTTTGTGACTTATCTGATTTATGTGGACTGAGGATGGATCGGGCTGCACGCCGCAGCGGTTTATATAAATAAGTTGAGCTGTTGTGTGACTCATATGCATGTTGTAGACTGAGGATGGATCAGGCTGCACGCCGCAGCGGTTGATATGAGGATCGGGCCGCACGCCGCAGCGGTATTGCGCTTGGGCTGTAGGAGCCCCTCCGGAGTCTGTACACACCCTCAGTGAGCGCCGTCGACGATAAATGGATCGGGCTACAAGCCGTAGCGGTTATGTGCTTTGCATTGCATCTTTATCTATTAAATTATTCAGTGGTAGCTGTATTGTACTGTTGATCCTAGTTCGTAGGAGATTCGGACTGTAGTTTAGCTTCATATTGTGGTATTCTGTGGATTTCCTACTTTCAGCTGCTTTTATATATTTATTACTCACCGAGTACTTAGTACTCACCCCTACTCCGTGCACCTTTTGTGTGCAGATTCAGGTACATAGGAGGGATAGACGAGCACTCCAGCTTTTATCAGTATTTATCCGAGTTGCTGAGGTAGCTGCTGGCGTTCGCAGGACCTAGCTTCTCTTCTTATTCTATTTTTCCTTTGTATATAAATTATTCATACTTTAGTGTTTGGTCTAGATGTTGTTATCCGATCTTGTTTAGAGGCTCCAGACTCGTGACCCTAGATCTTTGGGTTATTATTCAGTTTAGTTTTATTGTTGATAATGATATCCAGGTAAATGATTTGAGCTTCATGCTCGGGATGAGAGTGTAAATGGTCGGGCTTGCCTAGCGGTTGTGTTGGGCGCCATCACGACCGGGATTGGGGTCGTGACAAGTTGGTATCAGAGCCTAGGTTACTAGGCCTCATGAGTCTTGAGCCGGTTAGTAGAGTCTTGTGGATCGGTATGGGGACGCCTGTACTTGTCCTCGGGAGGCTGCAAATCTTTAGGAAACACTTCACATTTCTTGGAATTCTTATCGTGCGTACTTGATTCAGCTTGAGATATAATTCTTGAAATTCCTTCCACACACCTACGTATGCATCAAGCGCTCCGTAATATAATTGCCTTGATGGCTTGTGATTCCCCGATCGAGGGGCGAGGTATAGTCTCTGTGAGTTCATGTTGGGCCAGTCGGGAGGACTTGAGGATAGATATTTGTCTATGACTTGAGCACCCTGGTGCTAATTTTACAAACTAGTATTATGAAATTTTGTGTGATTGGTATGCTCCCTAACTGTGGAAATGGTAGCTTAATATTGTACGAGCTGTCAGGTTTTAGATCCTTATTGTAATCTATTGTGTAGCCTTGAGCTATGGGCGTGGTGAATATTTATCATATCTCTTAGTTGGAAGGTAAAATGCCTTACGTGTAGTAAAACGAGTTTAGACTCTGGAAGACTAAAGTGATTATGCTATGTATATCCTGGTGGAAGGTGTTGTACTGAAATACTAGATTTAGGCAAAGTAGGTGTAATTGCATGGTATCTGATATGTGTTATGATGCGAGCAGGTGTAGCGTTGTTTCAGGTATAAATTGTGATAATATGATTCGTATAGTATTAAGATTTAATGTTGTTGAAATGCATTGGGATGTCTTGTTGAGTTGTGGATGTATTGTTAGAATGGTTTCGTGATTCTCTGGCAGGTGGATAGGCCAATTTACAAAGGAAACTCTGTCGAATTTTTTTTAAAAAATTTGGGGCTTAGAAAAGATTTCTATCACCTAAAGAGAGTAGACTTAACTGTAGTATGTGTATAAATGCAAGAGTTGCAGAAGAGTTAAGGTCTCTGATGATTCGAGTCATTGTCAAGCTTGTAAATGACTTGAGATTAATCTCACTATAACATTGTGGCATCATTTGAGTAAGAATGCTATAAGTGGCTAAAAGTTCTTTGATGTATGGCTGCGAGCCAAGTTGGGGAGGTTGTTGTTGATTAACTGATTGCACTGTTGTGTGCTATGTTGGTTCTGTCTCTAAGTATGTTGGGAAAATTCTGATAAAGGTTATGGTATTTCGTAGATGTGAAGAAATCCTAGGATGATTTTAACTGTTGTTGGTCAAGAATGTTCGGTGTATAGAAAAGAAAGATAGCTAAGTGCATATGTGTGTAATCATGTTCTGCAGTGTCAGAGTTCTAACAAGGCACGAGTGGTTCTGTTCAATAAGACAGTTGAATTATAATTGAATAAGAGTGAATGACGCCCGAGAATGGTTTTGCGGTGTTCAAGATTTTTGCTTGTAACAGTCGGGTGTATTAAGATTGTGTATATGGCTAAAGACGGTGGTTTCGTTAGAAGGGGTCAAGACTTGTGTAATGGTATGTGAATGATGTGATTCTATGTATCTATATTGGAAGGTAATGATACGAATTCAAAAATCGCAGGAAGTTCTTCAAAATAAAGCATTGTAGAATGTGGTACTTCTGGGAAACATTGAGAAAGTATCAAGTGGCCTATGGGTTTTAGACCGTGTGGTCTTGTGTACGAGTCTCGTGTGGTAACATGAGTTCAGTTATTGTAGTACTACAGTAAAGGCTAATACTAAGTTAAAGATGGTTCAGAAAGGAAATTGAGTGAATGGAGCAACTTGTTGATAAGCTGAAACGGTATGAAAAGGATACGACTAACTCCTGGTATGTGTTCGAAGTAATGAGTCTTACAACTATGGTGCAACCAAGCTCTTGAGTGCTGGCAGTTGCGTAGCTCGATGTGGGTAAAAGGACTCAGGTCCCGGTAGTCAAACTTACGCAATGAATTAGGAGAAAGAGTTTCTGATGTGTTCTACCGTGCTTTGAAAGTGAGTATATTCCTGTTGGTATGCAAAGCTGGGAATGTGTAATGAGTTTTCTTCTATATAGGATCATGAAGGTCCTTGACTAGTTAAGTGCATCGATGTTGCGGCGTAAGAAAGGGATAGAAGTTTCCATGTTATCTTAGTGTGGTATGATATATACGATGTGTCATGGGAAGTTGATAATGGCATGTTCAAGGTTTTGAGATCAGTTCATAGTATATGGGAAGTCATTAAAAATTATTGAGCAGCGCGAGCACTTGTAGGTGATTTAAGAATCGATCTTTCTGGTGATTAAGGGAAAAATGGTACTGCTATTATAGTGATTTGGCAGGGTATATGGTCAAAAAGGGGCAAGGTACTGTAAACTGATAATATCTAGTGGTATGGTGGTATTCTCTTGTTGGATCGAATGTGATGATTGAGTCGATGATGGCATAGGGAATTTTCTGAATGACTTTCGTGGTATGAATGAATGCTTGATATGTGTTATGTATTCGTACAGTGGAGTGTGGGATCAACCAATGTGATTCATGTGTTATATAGGTAATGGAGACTAGAATTTCTCGTAATCCGTCTATGCAGTGGTTGTATATCGAGTGTATCGGCATCGTTTGGCGATTAATGGAAATTGGAAGCCCTAATGGCTCTCTCTTAGTTTGATATGATGAATTTGGGGTAATGATACTTGATTTCAGACTGGTTGACATAAATCAGGTCGTCTAGACTATTGTGATATGGACTATGTCGAAAATGGCACAAATTGCGTAGCAGAGAGTGCATCAGAGTATGCTCCAGCAAGGTAGTTGTATCCAGGACCAGCGGACGGCTGGTAGGTATTGCTTTGTCAGTTGGGTCTTCGCGGCGGATATCAGTGCAGAGGTCTCTACCATTAATTAAGTTCCGGTAATGGGGAACTTTGTCGGATGCATTTCTTGTGGCCGAGCTTGAGGCTATATATGTTCATTGTAATGAGCAATTTGACTCGGTGTGCATTTCTTTTTGCGAGTTTTACGCGTGGATCGGGTGGCACGCCGCTATGGGTTATTTGGATCGGGTGGTACGCCGCCACAGGAATGATATCGGGATCGGGTGGCACGCCGCCACGGGTATGTTATTTTGAGCAGGTTGCACGCCGCAACCGTGTCTGAGGAAAGTCAGTGTTGGGTGTCGCTCGGCGACCGGCGCATCGGTTGTGTCCTTACAAGATTTGATGGCGTATATTAATTGTTTCACCGTGGGTGAGATTGATTGCTTGAGTTCAGACCTAAATCTGTGCGTGGCTGACTATTTTGAGCATGGTGACTTGAGGTGCTTCAGGAGTAATAGTGTTTGGATGGAATCATGAGCCGTGGCAAGGCCACGTGAAGTTATGACCTTTCGAGGAGGATTCAAGTACTCTAATTCTATGATGTGAGACAAGATCTCAGTTATGTGTTGTGACGATATTGAGGAATTTGAATTACAACTCCTTGTTTGAGGTAGTTGTCATGATTTGAGTATGTTCAAGCGTTTCTTATTGGAGCCTGTGTTGTGCTCATTATGGCTTAGGCCGGTGTTGAGGTGTCATATCACCAGTGCGGTGTGTCATAATCGAAATGATCGTTGGAGCCATTAATGAGTGCGGGCATATATGATTTCAGCTGGTTAGAAAGGAATACATCGAGGTTTGGCTCCGAAATATATTGTAATGTCAGTCAAAAAGGGAAATGGATTCATGAATGGATGACCTAAGAGATGGATTCGATATATCGTGTGTTCGGTTGCCTTGGGCAACATACATGAAGGTGTTGGAATAAGACTTTAGCTAACGAGAAAGGTTTTTCGGTAATATTTGGTTATCGTGGGAAATTGATGTGATTAGAGGGCATCATCTCGAGTGATTGAGTTGTTTGGTACACCATAAGATCTCACTCGGAGTTGCGAGTATGGGCTATTACAGTTGGTTCGAGTGTATTCTGAATATACACGTGGGATTCAGATTTGGCATATGATTTCGGAGGTGCAATGTGGTCTATGTTTCAGATGGACTGTGAAAGTTCACCTATATTGTGTTATCAGACTTATGATGGATAGGGGTGACGTGGTACCACCCCGCATATATGCTTGGTAAGGCCAGTCAGGTATTGGGTTGTTTCTAATACAACTCTAGGTACGCTCGAGGACGAGCGTTTGTTTAAGTTGGGGAGAATGTAACGACCCAGCCCGTCGTTACGGGAGTTATCGCCCCATTTTCTCCATTTAATACTTCAATATGCTAACTTATATGTGTTTGGAGATTTAGAAGCAAATCGGAGGGAATTTAGATAGAAATAAGGCCATAAATCCCTTTTTGAGAAGAATAGGTTGGAAAAGTCAACCGAATGTTGACCGATGACTTTGGCAGCTCGGAATTGAATTCTGATGATTCGACTAGTTTTGGAGGATCATTTATGGCTTAGGAGAGCAATCGGAATCGAATTCGGAGGTCCGGTGAAGTTTTAGGCTTGAATTGGCTAAGGTCGAATTTTGATGAAATCCGAACGGTAAGTGAGATTTTGATCCGGGAGTCGTAATGGAATTCTGATAGTTGCAGTAGCTCCGTTAGGTGATTTGGGATATGCGTGCAAAATTTTAGATCATTCGGAGGTGTTTAGGTCGAGTTTTAGATCAAATGCAAGTTTTGGAAGAACTTAGGCTTGAATCCGATGTAAATTTGGTGTTTTGATATTAGTTTTGTTGTTTTGAGAGTGAAACTAAGTTTACATGATCATATATGGCATGTTAGTATGTTTGTATACAGTCCCGAGGAGCTCGGATGAGTTTCAGATAGGTTTGGGTTGCATTATGCTCGTTTTTCTTATGCTTCGACATCGTTTGTTTCAAGCATAAATGATATTATATTGAACAAATGAGCTCCGATTACTGTTTTGAATGAAGAATTAGATCCGTATCGTAATTACGGACCCGTAGCAAAAAGAATCATCGAATTTGGACATCGTATGAGGATTTTATGGCCATTTTACTAAAGCTGGCCAGATTTTCAAGTTAATGACGAAACTGCCCTTGACGGCGTATTAAAAACCTGCACTATTTGCAAATCTTAAAACCTACATATCTCCTTCATTATAAGGTCAAATTGAGTGATTCAAAAGCCTAAATTCATTATAATTTCACAAGGAATCCATTGGGAGCAGTTAAACGGGTGAACAATATACCTAGAACGAGCAGGTCGAGTTTTCTTCCAATTTTGGAACGGGAAGAAGCTTCTGAGGTGATTTTTAAGAGAGAAATCAATGGGTAATCGCTGGAGGTAAGTTTCTTGACTCAAGAATATGATTTTATGCTATAATAAACACCAAAATTCCTGAAATTGGTAGAATTTGTGAAGAACTAGGGCCTAAATCATGAAAACGAATTTTTGGGTTTTGAAAGGCCATTCGAACTCCGATTTCGATAAAATTTATATGCACGGACTCGTGGAGAGACGAGGAATCTATTGGTATGATTTTCGGAATTTTTCGGGCAGCGGCCCGGGGTCCGGGTTTTACCAACTTGGTGTATTATCGCATATTTCGTATAAATTGAATTGGGTTATGTTTCTTTGACCCATATTTGATATAATTGTTGTGGTTTGACTAGATTTGACGCACGAGGCAGCAAATTTGAAGGGAAAAGGTATCGCGGACGAGTCCACGACCGGCTAGAGGTGAGTAGTTTGTGTATATGGTAGCCTGAGGGTTCGAAACCCCGGCTTAGCACATTGTGATGTTAGTAGGGCGTGGCTCGCACCCCGTGGCAGGTGCGGGACTGATTGTGACTGGGAATTGAGACTTGGTCCATCCCGGATACGGAAAATATGCTATTAGTGATGGAAATACGCTGTGTTCGACATATTTGTGGGCTGTAAGCCTTGTTTGGGGCCTTGTGCCGACCTGTAGTATCCCTAGGGGATAGTATTTATGTGATAGCTATACTTGCTTAATCATTGATCTCAGTCCTGGAATTTGAAATCACACTATTGAAATGTTAAGTCACCGGTTTTTGCAAACTAAATAAAAGTTAAAGTACTTTTCATAAATTATGAACTAGGAACTGGAATTAAGAAAAATGAACTATTTTTGTGACTTATCTGATTTATGTGGACTGAGGATGGATCGGGCTGCACGCCGCAGCGGTTTATATGAGGATCAGGCTGCACGCCGCAGTGGTTTATATGAGGATCGGGCTGCACGCCGCAGTGGTTGATATGAGGATCGGGCTGCACGCCGCAGCGGTTGATATGAGGATCGGGCTGCACGCCGCAGCAGTATTGCGCTTGGGCTGTAGGAGCCCCTCCGGAGTCTGTACACACCCCCAGGTGAGCGCCGTCGACGTTAAATGGATCGGGCTACACGCCGTAGCGGTTATGTGCATTGCATTGCATCTTTATTTGTTAA
This sequence comes from Nicotiana noctiflora, assembly GCA_032618575.1. Taxonomy (NCBI): domain Eukaryota; kingdom Viridiplantae; phylum Streptophyta; class Magnoliopsida; order Solanales; family Solanaceae; genus Nicotiana; species Nicotiana noctiflora. The sequence goes on along the minus strand of JASVEL010012412.1, from coordinate 1,398,829 downwards.
GTTATTCTGTGGTAGCTATATTGTATTGTTGATGCTAGTTCGTAGGAGATTCGGACTGTAGTTTAGCTTCATATTGTGGTATTCTGTGGATTTCCTACTTTCGGCTGCTTTTATATATTTATTACTCACTGAGTACTTAGTACTCACCCCTACTCCCTGCACCTTTTGTGTGCAGACTCGGGTACACAGGAGGGATAGACGAGCACTCCAGCTTTTATCAGTATCTATCCGAGTTGCTGAGGTAGCTGCTGGCGTTCGCAGAACCTGGCTTCTCTTCTTATTCTATTTTTCCTTTGTATATAAATTATTCATACTTTAGTGTTTGGTCTAGATGTTGTTATCCGATCTTGTTTAGAGGCTCCAGACTCGTGACCCTAGATCTCTGGGGTGGTTATACAGTTATGCTTTATTGTTGACATAAATATTCAGGTAATTGATTTGAGCTTCATGCTCGGGATGAGAGTGTAAATGGTCGGGCTTGCCTAGCAGTTGTGTTGGGCGCCATCACGACCGGGATTGGGGTCGTGACACATCACCAGGAAATGATATAGATGTGTACCTACGACCATTAATTGAAGAATTGAAGGAACTATGGGAAAATGGGATAGACACATTTGATGCTGAAACCAACCAAACTTTCCGAATGCGTGCTGCCTTAATGTGGACAGTTAGTGACTTTCCAGCATTAGCAATGCTTTCAGGATGGAGCACTAAGGGGAGATTGGCATGCCCCACTTGCAATTATGACACATGTTCTCAATATCTCAAAAATAGTCATAAGATGTGTTACTTGGGCCATCGAAGATTTTTGCCTCGTGATCATCCATTCCGACGAGATAAAAAGTCTTTTGATGGTAAGGAGGAGCATAGACCTGCACCTGCTCCATTGTCGGGTGAAGAAGTGTTTGAAGAGCTGCTTGAATTCAATAATATCTTTGGAAAGAGAGCTAAAAAAAGGCCTCGGAGTGATAAGGGTCCGTGGAGAAAGAGATCCATTTTTTTCGAATTACCATATTGGATGCATAACAAATTAAGGCACAATCTTGATGTGATGCACATCGAGAAAAACATATGTGATAGTTTGCTTGGGACATTATTAGAAATAGATGGAAAATCAAAGGATCATGAAAAATCTCGCTATGACTTGCAAGAAATGGGGATACGAAAGGAGCTGCAACCAAGAATAAATAATAATGGAACTATAAGTTTGGCTAAATCTTGTTTCTACATGGAACCAAAACAGAAAAGTTTGTTTTGTACTATCATGAAAAATGCTAAATTACCAAAAGGGTGTGCTTCGAATATTTCAGAACGCGTGCAAGTGAAGGAGATGAAAATATCAGGGTACAAAAGTCATGATGCCCATTTTATAATGCATTACTTGCTGCAGATTGCTGTTAGAAAAGTGTTGCCCAAAAATGTTTCATTGGCCTTGATTAGGTTGGGAAATTTCTTTAGAGCTATATGTAGTAAGGTCATAAGGCGAAAAGATCTTGAAACAATGCAGTCTGAAATTGTTGAAATAACATGTGAGCTTGAAAAGATTTTCCATCCAACATTTTTTGACATAATGCCACATTTGCCTATTCATTTGGTGAATGAAATTAAGCTTGGGGGTCCGGCTCATCTTCGTTGGATGTATCCCATTGAGAGGAACCTATGTAAGTACAAAGCCTTTGTACGCAATCGATCTAGTCCAGAAGCGTCAATAGCAGAGGGGTTTTTGGCCGATGAGTGCTTGACTTTTTGTTCGAGATATTTACATGATGGCGTGAAGACAAAATTCAGTAGGTACGAAACTGTGGATGATGAGTGCTCTCAAAATTTGTCACCTATATTCCCTAATATAGGCCATCCAATTGGAAGTAAGAAAAAAAATACTTTTCTCATGGATTCACAGTTATGCTTTGAAGCACATCGGTATGCTCTTTTCAATACTGGAGATGAACAAATGGAAAAGTTTATAGAGTAAGATAAATTATATTAATATTTATATTTTTATATATATTTTTTTCTTTAATATACGATTAAACTTGAAATGTTCTTGATTGCAGGGAACATAAGAATTTAATTGTTAATCATAGTAGATCAAATGCATGGGTAAGAGCAAGGGATCATAGTCGGGAATTCAGCAATTGGTTTAAAGAAAAAGTTAAAAATATTGTGTTGCCGGATTATTTAAGATGGCTAGCCAAAGGACCTAATACAATAGCCAAAAGATATACGGGATATTTTATTAATGGATACCGATTTCATACTAAAGAACGGGATTCCCGAGGCAAGACTCAAAATAGTGGAGTGACTTTATCGGCAACAACCGATAGTTTTGCTAGTGCTAGGGACCAAAATCCCGTCGATGGCGAGGTTACCTATTATGGAGTGATTAAGGATATCATTGAGATTGATTATTGGGGTTCTTTTAGTGTTGTATTGTTTAGATGTGATTGGTTTCGTAATGAAATAGATGATTATGGGTTAACTAGGGTGTACTTCAATAGATTATGCAGTATAGATGACCCTTTTGTGTTGGCATCACAAGTTTATCAAGTTTTTTATGTGGAGGATCCAATTGAGAAAGATGTTTATTATGCAAGGAGTAAAGTACCTGTTGATTTAAATGATCTGGAGGAAGAGAATTGTCCCAATATTGAAGATACATTTTGGCGGGAACCTAATAATGATATTGGTTCCTCATCTATATTCCTTGATGATGACATTAGATGGTCAAGAGAAGATGTACCCGTTGATATCATTGATATTCCATCTCATGCACAAAATTCACATGATACAATTGGGGAAACATCGGAGGAGGAGGATGAGTTTGATGATACGGATTGGGACTGGATGGAAGCAGATGATTAAATTACAAAGGAGTAAGTGTTCTCCTTTAACCGCAAGAATTCTATATCTTGTTTTGGGTTGATTTACACCATTGTAACCGATGGTTCTCTTTTAACACCTTGTCTAACATTGTTGTACATAATACCAAACAGGCAATGATTGAAGCCACTACAGGCAAAACTAACATCAATAAGCCTCATTGAAACCAGACACAAGTCCAACAGTTAATCATTTAACTTAAATAATACATATGAAAACAAAGAAGGAATACAGGTGACTTCACTGTGACATAAGTTTAGCATTGCAAATTAAAGTCAATGCTCCACTTTACCACTTATGAAAACTTAAAAGCAAACACAAATTTGAGGTATTTCCAAACCAATGTAAAATGTGTGTGTTTGTAATATCTAACATTGTTGTACATAATATTACAGCAACTTCTGGTTGCTGGTTAATTAATATAATTACCTTCTATCGATTAGAGAAGTAAGCTAAAATACTGTGACATGTCACATGTTAAAGGGCACCATGTTGTCTGTTACATCTTACATGTATATATAAGTATTCTGGATATCCTACAAAACCACATGTGCAGTCATTGTATGTTCCTGTCATAGATCATAAAATTAATTTTTCCTGTTGTGTTCTCATAGAGCAGTTCACTTCTTTGTTACATTTGTCTCTGTTCTTGTTAATCCTAGTGTTAGACCAGCCACCATCTTGAGTTAAAAGCTTGCTGCTCCTGGCGCGCTATTTGCTCTATAATCTGTAGAACTTGTCATGACTTCTATCCCTTGGTCATGACTAGTAAATTATCCAACTTTGCAGAAGCATCTAATTGCACTGTATTCTACCAAAACACCTGCAATTCACTAACATAACAAACTGGCTGAAGCTCAGACTTGCCTTGGAACTATCCTGATAACAAATTTATGTCTTATCATGATAACAAATTTATGTCTTATCCTGATAACAAATTCCTGATAATAAAATTTTGTTTGATTCAGTAAGGTGGTGAGGTTGTCAATAGCACAAGTATTGACTGTGCACAGAAGCAGAAGACAACACTGAGAGAAGCTTATAAGAACAAGAAGTACTTTCCGCTTGACCTTTGTCCCAAAAAGATCAGGGCCATTCGTAAACGTCTTACCAAACATCAGGTATCTTACCAAATATCACTATGCTGTTCTGATCTTATACTGATTTCGGTCTAAAGCAGATGCTTTGTGTTTCATGGAGTGATACATGTTCCACTGTTGGTCTTTCAATTGAGTGATGATCGGTAAAATTTAATTCCATGTTGTTTGTTGAAATATGTTATATATCTATAGGATTTCAGTGTCAGACTTGAAAATGAAATGTTGTTTTCTGTGATGCATTAAAATGTTTAATTTTATTAGACAGCTTCATCTTCAGGATGGATTCTTTTTAAATCCCTTATTTTATACCTTTTCCTCCGATTTGCCTTGGTGATATACACTATGCTTCAAAATGTGAATATTCTCAGAACATCTTTTGTTTCTCAGGAATAGTCTCCCAAATCTTCCCTTTCCCCTTCCAAAATCCGAATACTTTCTACTATCATCTGCAGTTTGCACTGGAATTGTCATCATAACCTGAAAATAGTCACCAAAATCAGAATTGTCACCAAAATAAGAATTGTCATCTGCAGTTTGCACTGGAATTCACATGGGATTGTTCTATCTACCAAACTTTTGCAGTAATTGTAGTTTCCAATAGTCATTGAAAGAAGGTGTATTGTGTTTTAAGGTTCTAGAATTTTTACGAAGATTCAACGTAACTGGCAAAGCTGTTTTTGCAGTAACTTCTGCTCTCTGAACTTAGCCAGACAGTTCTGTTTTTTGAAGGAGTATTGGCAAAGCTGGTCAACTAGAATCAACTCCATCCCCACCTCATTGATATCCATATTTGATCAATGTTACCACAATTTTTCATATACATGCAGCAACAGATGACAACACTTAATTTCCAAAATAATGCCAGAGGTTCAAGTCTCAAATTGAAAGAAAGATTAACTGCTTAACAAGGTACAAAAAAGAGTGTATACTGTACAAACTTATGGCATACAGCCAAAGATCTGAAATAGTTACAACTCACTAAAAGTTCCTTACATACTTGAAGTACAGACTTCTGTGTTGCAACTAATTTAGCTAACACAAACCATTCCTAGTAAATTATAGTTTGATAACATTTTGAATTTGTTGTTAAGCCCAGAACTAAGGCAAGAATCTATAGAACATAAATTTTGCTTGTTCTAATGTGGACTGCCGCAGTATATTCCAGGAGGGTTGCCCTTGCTTTTCCCCAAACAATTTGATAAACCATGCTTCAACTTAGTTTGATCTTTTGTAGTAACTGTAGTTTCCAATAGTCATTGAAAGAAGTCATTGAAAGTAACTGTAGTTTCCAATAGTCAAGCTTTAAGGTTCTAGAATTTTTCTGATGTATGAATATATATATTTCCATCAAGAGTACTCTTGACCATCTAAACTGTATTGTGTTTGCTTTTCAGAATCTCAAAAATATTTGAATAGTCATGAATCAAGAAGGGTGCTCAAGCAGAAATAAGAAAATATCCAACCGCATTCCAGCTGGATCACTTGCATCTTTGCGAAATCAAAGGGTTTCGTCATTGACAACAAAAAGAACCTTCCATGCTACAAGGTCAAATGCAAATGAAGAACGACAATCAGAAGGTGGATTACCTTCATCTTTGCGAAACCAAAAGATTTCGTTGTTGACAACAAAAACAACCTTGAAAGCTCTACGGTCAAATACAAATGAAGAACGACAATCCGAAGGTGGATCTCAACTGCAAGAACAAGTACAACAAGTGCCACAGAATTGCACATCTTCAGCAACACAAGGAGTACACGAACAAGTGCAACAACCAAATATGGATTCCATCACTCCTGCATCACAGGGAGTACATGAGCGATCTGATGATTTTACCACTCATGAAGCAGTTGAACAAATTGAGGACCAAGGCAAATATATAAAAATTATAATCATAAACTTAACTAAAAATAGTGATTAATGATTGTCTTTGTTTTGTACTGTTGCAGGCCCCTCCTCGCCAAAAAGAAAAAGAGGTCGTACTCAAATGCCAAGAGTTCATGTTAGAAAAGAGCGTAAAATAATCACTCTAAATGAGTTTAATCAACCCATTGGTCCTACTAAAGAGGTTGTAAAAGAGCTGGGTAGCTTCCTCGGCACATTGGCAAGGAGCGTGACTTTTTGTCCTCTTAATGTAGTTAATTGGAGGAAACTAGACACAAAAGATGATATGTGGACATATATCAAGGTATGAAGTTACCAATGTCCAATGGCAATAAACATGGATGCTATTTCTTATTTCTTATACTAATTGTACTAAATTTGTAGGAAAAATATGACATTCCCGACGAGGCGAAAAAATGGGTTTTTGAATCTGTTTGTAGTGCTTGGAGAAAGTATAAGAGTCAATTGAAGGCAACTCACTTCGCAGCCTATGAGAATGATGAGCTTCGAATGGAGAATAGGCCATTAGATGTTCCGGAATCTCACTTTAAGGATCTTCTTAACTATTGGAACTCCGATCCTTACAAGGTAAAATTGCTTGTGATTACAAATTTTCGATTCATTTAAATTTTTAAATTTTCGATTCATTTAAAATTGCTTCTTAACTATTTAAATTTTCGATTCATTTAAATTGCCTAAGAATAGCTCTAGTAAAGTGTCAGATCATAATGTTCATAAAATTTTTAATAAGAAAACAGAAACCATATTTTGGTTACTCAGCTGGATAATTATCCTAGGAACAACATTAGATATAAACAGAAACCATATTTTGGTTACTTGATATAAATTATCCTAGGAACAACATTAGATGAACCAGAAGAAATTTCAATCCACTCGAAAACAGTTCAATAAATGTACTGAACGTCCAGCAACAAAATTAGAACATTAAGAGCTAAAATTAAGCTTAAACTTCAATCAAATAGAGATTGTTTTTTTGTTTTTCTACTGATTTTTATTGTTTTTTGGGATTTTTGAGAGTTTGTTGCTTATCATTGATATACATATAATTGCAGAAAATGTCCGAAACCAATATAGTGAATCGAAATAAGTTGAAGTGTCCACACACAGCTGGCGGAACACCTTTTGCTCTAATTCGCGAGGTTTGATGTTTTATCTTTCTTATTTTTTTAACATTATGGACTTGCTAACTTTATATGGAAAGATTCTTATACTTGTTTTCATGTAACTAGGAAAAAAAGAAGGAAATCTCTGATACTTCAGATATTGTATCAAGTAAGGACATGTTTGTGGCAACAAGAAAAAGAAAACTTGGCCGTGTATACAAAAGCTCATATGACAATACGACTAGTAAAATTGTATGAAATTTCTAGTTTAAAGTTTGTCATGCTTATTTATTTGTTCTTAATTATTAATTCAACTTTAGTTACTTAAATTTTTTTTTCTCGCATTTGGTTTGTAGGCTGAAATGGAGAGAATGCAATCTACTCAGGGAAGTGAAGGTGACAATCATTCAATTGATGCTTTTACATCAGTTATGGGACCTGAACATCCAGGTCGCGTGAGATTGTATGGACGAGGGGTTACCAATACTTTGTTAAAAGGGCAAAAAGGGAATCTTGGATCTTCTGACGAGAGGATGCAGCAACAAATGGAGGAAATGGAAGAGAGAATGCAACAAAGATTGCATGAAAAGTTGAACGAACAAAAGGATACTATGGAACAAAATATTACAATGAACGTCATCGCACGACTTCAGCGTCTGAACCCAGATTTTCGACTTGATCCTGACATGTTAAGGTTCAGTGCACGTTCACCTGTAGATGCTTCCGCTGCACAACAAGCTGCTGTTCAACTAAACAGTCGACCATCTGCTGGTAGTAACAATCAAGGTCAGTACGTACCAAATATTATAACAATCAACTTCACTTGAATTTAAAAGAACTAGTTTGGAAGTAGTGTTAGCTAGCGTAGTTTGGAAGTAACTCAAATCTTAATCATCTAAATTTGCATTTTGATTTTTCGCGATGAAGTGCTAATAAATGATAATTTCATTTTAAGTCAGCCAAGTTGGTTTTAGAAAAGAGTATTAAGGTTTCAAGTGATTTTTTCTTTGTTGTATTCTTTTTACTGATTATTGTCCTCAATGTTGAATGGTTGTTGCTTCCTAAAGTTGCAAGTGTTGACTGCTCTCTTAGTGTTGTTAGTAATTTGCTTTGTGTTGTTGCTATAACTAAATAGCACTATTGTCATTGCTGTATCTATGGAAATGTTGGGAAGATGTCCAAATGTTTGATATGTTATTGGGTACTAGTTGGAGTTTAAGGTTCGATTTTATAGGAAAAGTTCTATTTTAAAAGATAAGATAAGAGAGTTTAGAATTAAGTACTGTTTCTCTCACGTGGTATGAGTTTTGAAGGTTGAGCTTGTTCAGAAAGTGATCGAAATAAAGAAAATCAGTTGTATCGTCTATGTGATCACATAAAGATAAGATTAAAAGCTTTTCTTGGTACAATCAAACTAAAACAGTTCATGGGAAGTCTTTTCTTGGTACAATCAAACTAAAACAGTTCTCGTTGATCTATCTACAAACGAATAACAGTTCTTTCCAATATTTTCATACACAATTACGACTATCCGAAGCTGTATGCTAATCCATTTCAGTTTTCTGACTACCTTAAGTATTAGACCAAATGCATGTTTTTGTAATAAATAGATGTAACTTACTGTTGAATTTCTTCTTGGCTATCTTGCTCTCATTGAGAGTGTACAGAAAATTCTTTACAGCCTCAGCATTAAATCGAGCTGCATACTGTTGATCAAAATAGTAAAGATATTTACATAGTATTTGGAGTAATTTTCCTCCATCTTGAACAAAAGTTGCAGATAGTTACCTGTACAACGACTTCCTGTCCAATATTTTCATACACAATTACGACTATCCGAAGTTGTATGCTAATCCATTTCAGTTTTCTGACTACCTTAAGTATTAGACCAAATGCATGTTTTTGTAATAAATAGATGTAACTTACTGTTGAATTTCTTCTTGGCTATCTTGCTCTCATTGAGAGTGTACAGAAAATTCTTTACAGCCTCAGCATTAAATCGAGTTGCATACTGTTGATCAAAATAGTAAAGATATTTACATAGTATTTGGAGTAATTTTCCTCCATCTCGAACAAAAGTTGCAGATAGTTACCTCCATCTTGAGCCAAATGTTTTTCATTTTTCCTGTTGCCTTGTTCATGTTCCAGCTTTAATTTCAACAGCTATCATATTAAATTCTGTCCAGCAATGACATTTTAGCTGTTGCCTTGAATTCTGTCCAGTGTGATGTATTTTTTATTTTCAAGCTATGGCTTAGTTTATCTTGAAGATTAATGACTTTATTTATCCTCTTTTGTAGGTAGAGTAAATCCAGAAATCGAAGAAGATGATGGAAGTGAAGAACTAGACCTTACTTGAGATTGAATTTTGAATTGCTATAGATGAATGTTCTATAGGAATCTTTTGTTATCAACCTTTTTGAAACTAATTACTCTCTTGAAATGTATTAAACTTATGCATTTGGGGTAGAACATTTGCTTTATATGAATACTATTTGCTTGATGGATAATTCGTATTATTAAAAGTTTGATTTTATGATTATAAAATTTTTAGTGTTGTTATAATTTATTTTATATATACATAAATATTTATTTATTACAGGGGCTATATTTTTTTGTATCAATTGGATTGTTCCCACTGAAAACTAAAACCGTTGCGATAGGTCATATTAACCGTTCCCATAGAAACAAAAACCGTTGCGATAAGTCATACAAACCGTTCCATAATGAAATATTAATTGTTACCTAGAAACAAAAACCGTTGCAATAGGTCATATAAACCGTTCCATAATAAAATATTAATTGTTCCCACTAAAAAAAACCGTTGCCATAGGTCATATAAACCGTTCCATAATGAAATAATAACCGTTCCCACAAAACCAAAAACCGTTGCAATAGGGTAACGGAACCGTTGTTATATCCATATATAACCGTAACAATAGCTTATAAAAATGTTGCAGTGGATAGTATGGTAACGGTTAGGAACCGTTACTGTTGGAAAATATAACCGTTCCAATAGAGAAAACGAAACACCGTTACAATAGATTCATCTATGACCACGGAGATGCAAACCGTCGCACGAACCGTTCCCGTAGACCTATTGCCACGACGGCTGATGGAACGGTCTGTAAACCGTTACCATAGCGATATGGCAACGGTTAGGCAGTCTATAGGAACGGTTTTACAACCGTTACCGTAGGATGATTTTTTAGTAGTGATGGGAGTGAGAGCTTGCTTGATTAAATTAGCAAACGTCTTAACAAGCTGGTCAACTTTGGAGTTTGCATGCTTGGCTAAAAGACCAAGCTGTGAGACTGCTGGAGTGGTTGGATGAGGCTGAGCAGTAGCAGTGGTAGTTTGAGATGTGGTGGAAGGAGTGGAAGACTGTGCCGCATCATCATGAGCAATAGGAGGCTTGGAGGAGAGTAGGTCTTCTTCAACAACTGCTGGAGGAGGTATCACCGCATCAGCCAGGCGGGTGATATCTATAATACCTTGCTCCTGACCTGTAGCATCCCGGAGGTCAATAGGAACTTGGGCCTCATGGCACAAATCAGTGATCAATGACGGGAACGGAAGAGAAGTGGCATCTTGCATTGCTCTTCTCCCTATTTCCTGGAAAATTATTTCTCCCACATTCACTTTAACGCCATGCATGATATAAGTAATGAGGAGTGCCTTCTTGATGGCGATGTCTGTCTCATGATTCGTTGGGATCAATCTGGATGCGAGAAATGCAAGCCAGTATCTCCCTTCCCTTGAGAAGCTCTCCTTATAAATCTTTTTCCCCGGTTGTATCCATACAGGGGTTCCAGTTGCGATGATGGAAGCAATCCAGCTCCTTTCACTCTCTCTGTTGGCAAATTTGGCTTTATACTCAGATGTGGAGGTGTCCCCGTCCCAGTCTGGGATCTACAACTTGTTTATGGCTTTCGCACTGCACTTGACTGGGATACCTCGAACTTCCACCTTGTCGAGGTACATCTTTTGCCTTTTATGCTGTTTAGTCCTGGAAGCTCCATAATTAGCATAGAACTCCCGAACAATGGCTTCGTTGTATTTGGCCGGAGGGTCAGTGAATCTCATCCATTTTCTCCGCTTGATGTTGGTAAGGATGTGTGGGTACTTTTCTTTAAGCCCATTTAGGCTCAATTGCTTTGTAGGAAGGAGCGTTCTCCGTTCAAGCTTGGCTTTATATTTATCCCTCGACCCCTCAATACACCAGCAGAGATTATATGAAAGTCCCTCCGCAGCCTGCTTTTTCCTTGCCTCAGCATGTATGTCTACTGTAGGCTGGTTGTGTACTTCTTCAGGTTGGTCATTCCCTTCTCGTGGTGAGTCCACTCGTTGTCTTTTAGAGGCACGGGGTTTGTTTGCAGATTGTTTGTGAGCCATGTCTGCAAAGGGAGCATTGTTAGTATAGCCAGGAGGGTAGAGAATAGGAAATATTTAACTAAGAGCAAGAATGCGACACACTGTGCGATCGCAAAACATAAATGCGGACCGCAAAGTAGTCGCAAAAGTTTTTCTGCTTGAAGTGCCATTCTATTATGCGATGATATATGCAGTCGCATAACGGTTATACGGACCGCATAGTCATCGCAGAATGGCTTCTTGCAAAGTACAAATATCCCAGTTCACTGTTTTACTTTGCGTTGAGTTTGCGGACCGCAAATCAATTATGCGGCCGCATACTCGATCGCACATTTCAATGCTTGAGGAGGCTACAAAGGTGACAGGTATGCGATCACTTTGCGGACCGCAAAGTGATAATTCGATCGCATAGTGACCGCATAAGTTGTCGTCTTCGTCTGACCTAGTGTTAGGTCTGCGACAACAATGCGGTTCGCAATTTAAACATGCGGACCGCAAAACTGAGCAACTTAACGCAGTCAGTTCAACTGTTCAACCTATATCTCAGGCAACTCCATGGGTGCCCAAATCTTCAACCAATTCCTACCCCAACGTCTAATTCAACACTACCCTAGCCATGCTATTACGCCCACAACCATTTCCCAAAAATTTAAACAATAGAGAAGAGGGAGACAACAGACATACCAGATGTTGAGAATGCTCTTGATTTATAGGAGCATGCCTGTTGATGAGCCGATTGGAACTTGTTCGTTTGTTTGTTTTGTGTTTTGTTTTTTTTTTCTTTTTGTTCTTTTTGCTTTTGTTCTCTTTGTTTTTTTCTTCTTTTTTTTTGTTTCGTTCTGTCGTGTAGGGCTTTTAGGAACGTACCTGGGGAGTTTCAATGTCAATTCTGCGAACCCTTATGCGATCGCATAGATGATTTGCGGTCCACATAATGGTCGTATGTTGCTACAACGCACAACTTTCTCAGACTCACTTTTGCGATCCATTCTGCGATCGCATAATGAATATGCGGATCGCAGAATGGACGCATTGCAGCTTCCAAATTAGAGGGTTCACTGGTTAGGTTTGCGGTAGATTTGCGGTGCGCAAATCAATTATGCGGTCGCATTCCTACCATATTTCTACCCTCCGTCTTCTGCATTTCTGTCCATTGGTGCATCCACCAAATATCACCACTGTTTAGGTTCCCTACAGTTCGCAGATGTTAAGGAAATAAATAAACAATGAAAATTCAAAAATTCAAAGACGGTGTTACCACCCATGGGTTGCCTCCCATGCAGCACTTGATTTAACGTCGCGGCACGACGGGACTGATATCTCCAATTTCATCCTTTTGACGGGCAAGGTCCATCTTGTAGAGCCAGCTGCTCTATCACCTTCTTCTCACCATCAACACCCAAGTAGTGTTTGATACGTTGGCCATTTACTTTGAATGTCCGAGACCCATCAGTAGATTCTAACTCTACAGCTCCGTATGGGGATAAACTCACCACTTTAAAGGGACCGGACCATTTCGATTTCAATTTGTCCGGGAACAATTTTAACCTTGAGTTGAAAAGTAGGATGAGGTCACCCGTCTTGAACTCTCTTTTTAAGATCTTTTTGTCATGAACAAATTTCATTCGTTCCTTGTAGACCACTGCACTCTCATATGCATGGAATCGAAATTCCTCTAGTTCATTTAGTTGCATCAATCTCAAGTTTGCAGATTCCGCCCATTCCAAATTTAGCTTCTTGAGTGCCCACATGTCTTTGTGCTCCAACTCAACCGGTAAATGGCATGCCTTCCCAAAAATGAGTCTATAGGGAGAAGTACCAATAGGAGTCTTGAAGGCCGTGCGGTAGGCCCACAATGCATCATCTAATCTTCTGGACCAGTCAGTTCTGTTGGTGTTCATAGTCTTGGCTAGGATACTCTTTATCTCTCGATTTGAGACCTCAACTTGACCACTCGACTACGGATGGTATGGTGTAGCCACCTTGTGTTTCACCCCATATTTTTCAAGTAACCCTGTGAATGCTTTGTTGCAGAAGTGTGATCCCCCATCACTAAGAATGGCTATAGGAGTGCCAAACCGAGTGAATATATTCTTCTTCAAAAAGGCGGTTACACTCCTCGCCTCATTGTTTGGTAAGGCAACGACTTCAACCCATTTTGAGACGTAGTCCACAGCCACCAAAATATATTTCATCCCATAGGAACTCACAAAGGGGCCCATGAAATCAATTCCCCATACATCAAAGATTTCTATCTCCAACACATATTGCATAGGCATTTCATGCCTTTTGGAGATTGAACCTTGCCGTTGGCATTGCTCACAAGCTTTTGCAAATTGGTTTGAATCATGATAGATGGAAGGCCAATAGTAGCCACATTCAAGAATCTTTGCAGCAAATCTATTCCCTCCATGATGGCCTCCAACCGGTGAGTCATGACATGCCTTGAGGATTGGCATGATTTCTTCCTCTGGTACGCATCTCCAAATGATGTTGTCAGCACACACTCGAAACAAATACGGCTCTTTCCAGTAGCATTGCCGACAATCCCTTAAGAATTTTTTCTTTTGATGAGGTTCTAACCCTTCCGGAATGACCTCGCTTACCAAGTAATTTGCAATGTCGGCATACCAAGGAGCAAAGGTGTTGGAAAGTGCCAATATATGTTCATCGGGGAAAGCATCATTTATGTCAAGCTCTTCTTTAGGTCTCCCTGCTTCCTCAAGCCTTGACAAATGGTCTGCAACTTGATTTTGAGTACCTTTTCGATCTTTCACTTCAAAGTCAATTTCCTGCAACAAGATAACCCACCGAATTAGTCTAGGCTTTGCATATTTCTTTGCCATGAGATATCAAAGAGACGTATGATCCGTGTAGACTACCACCTTGGACCCTAACAAGTAGGCCCAGAATTTTTCAAAAGCATACACAATGGCAAGAATCTCTTGCTCAGTGACAGTGTAATTCATTTGTGCCCCATTGAGAGTTTTACTTGCATAGTAGACCGGATGAAGTATCTTGTTGTGGCATTGACCTAGCATTGCTCCAATAGCTACACCACTTGCGTCACACATGAGTTCAAAAGGAAGAGTCCAATCGGGAGTGATAATAATGGGTGCCGTGGTAAGCCTCAACTTTAATTCCTCAAACGCTTTGAGGAACTTGTCATCAAACATGAATTTTGCATCCTTTTCAAGAAGCTTGCACATTGGGTGTGCAATTTTGGAAAAATCCTTGATGAATCTCCGATAGAATCCGGCATGGCCCAGAAAGCTTCGAACACCTTTCACTGAATTTGGTGGAGGAAGTTTAGAGATGATTTCGATCTTTTTCCGATCAACTTCAATGCCATGTTTAGAAATCTTATGCCCTAACACAATACCTTCATCCACCATGAAGTGGAATTTTTCCCAATTTAGCACAGGATTTATTTCTTCGCATCTCTTGAGCACTTGTCTAAGATTTGCAAGACAATGCTCAAAGGAATCACCAACCACCAAGAAGTCATCATGCATCTCTGAAAGGTCGTTGGAGCATTAAACAGTCCAAATGGCATCCAGGTAAAAGCAAATGTCCCATAACGACAAGTGAAAGTTGTTTTCTCTTGATCTTCCAAAGAAATGTTGATTTGGTTGTAGCCAGAGTATCCGTCAAGGAAGCAATAGAAGGCTCTTCCCGCTACCCGATCAAGCATTTGATCAATAAAAGGCGTAGGGAAATGATCCTTGCAAGTTGCATTGTTGAGTTTCCGATAATCAATGCACACTCTCCACCCGGTCACCGTTCTAGTAGGGATGAGCTCATTTTTTTCATTTTCAATCACGGTTATGCCCCCTTCTTTGGCACACATTGTACTGGGCTCACCCAAGAACTATCGGCGATTGGGTAGACAACTCCGGTGCTAACCACTTGATAATTTCATTTTTTACCCCCTCCTGCATTGATGGATTTAGTCACCTTTGATGCTCCACACATGGCTTGGTGTCATTTTCAAATTGGATTTTGTGTTCACAAATTCCTGCAGGAATGCCACGAATGTCGGTGATTGTCCACCCAATTGCTTGCCTGTGCTCCCTTAGTACTTCCAATAATTAATCTACCTGCACATCATTCAACAAAGAAGACACAATTACTGGTAAAGTATCATTTAAGCCAACAAATTTATACCTCAAATGCGAAGGGAGTGGTTTGAGCTCTAGTTGAGGTGGCTCAATGATTGATGGCTTGGTGGGGGGGGGGGGGGGTAGCTCTATTCTCTAAGTCAAGAGAGAGCTTTGCCGACTTGTACGTATAGGACCCAAGAACCTCCAATGCATTCACCGATTCTATGTACCCATCCATGGTTTCCCCATCAAAATTTACTAGGATTGCCGCTAATGCCTCACCAAGGCATTGTTCTTCCATTTTCATTTCAACGGCATCCTCCACCTCATCAACCACTTCTATCATTTAGATGCTCTCATATTTGTGGGGTAGCTTCATGCCCTTGCTAGCTTAAAAAGTGACTTCTTCATCATTCACCCAAAACTTTATCTCATTTCTTTCAGAATCCATGAGTGCTCGGCCCGTAGCCATGAATGGTCTTCCCAAAATGATAGAAATCTCTTTATCCACAACATAATCAAGAATCACAAAGTCCGCGGGTAAATGAAACTTCCCCACTTTTACTAGTACATCATCCACAATACCCACCGGTCGCTTGATGGAACGATCGGCCATTTGCAATCTCATACTTGTTGGTCTAGGCATACCCAATCCCGCTTGCTTATAGATGGCTAGTGGCATTAAGTTAATGCTAGCTCTGTTGTCACATAAGGCTCTTGCAAATTCACGTGCCCCAATAGTACAAGGTATAGTAAAGGCTCCCGGATCCTCCTTCTTTTGAACCGGGGTTGTAGCAATGATAGAGCTTACCCTGTGAGTCATGCTTACCACCTCATGCTTTGAGGTCTTCTTTTTAGTGATCAAATCTTTCAAGTACTTGGTGAACCCTGGCATTTGTTGAAAAGCTTCTACGAAAGGTATATTCACTGTCAATTGTTTGAGAATATCGTAGAACGTTTCAAGCTTGCTATCATCAGTCTTCCTTGCTAGACTTTAAGGGAAAGGAGGAGGAGCTCTAGGAATAGGTGGAAGAGGTTGTGATGACTCATTCGTTGTTTCCTTTTCCTCTTCTCGATCTTCTTGTTGTGCTCTAGCCTTTTCAGGAATTCTTTCAATTTCAACGACCTTGGGTTTATCAACCACAACAACTTTTTGCTTTTCAATTACCTCTTGTTCTTCACCCTCAACCGTTTAGTTGGTCTCCACATCTTAAACTATGTGTTCATTCTCTCCAAGTAGCACTTTTCCACTCCTAGTGGTGATTGCCGTGACATGAGAGATTGGACCACTTCCACTACCGCTTGGGTTTGCAATCGTGTCACTAGGTAGTGTTCCCTTTTGCTTGGGGTTTTGTTCCTTGGAGAGATCTCTCATTTGCATTTCCTACTTTTGGATGGAAGCGGTATGAGAGCCAACTACTTCGGTCATGTTCCTCAATGAAGCATCAGACGTTTCTTGATTTTGTAGCACTCTCTCTAGCATAGCTTCCAATTTTGAATCACTTGAGGACCCTTGGTTCGAATGTTGTTCTTTTTGAGGAACATAAGGATTTTCACTCCGGTTAGCAAAATTGTTGTTGTTGTTGCCCCAATTTCTTTGTTGTGAACTACCTTGGCCGTACCTCTACTGTTGGTTTCCTTGCCCTTGCGGGTTTGGCCTCCATTGGTTTTGTGCTCCTTGACCTTGATAGTATTGCCTTTGATACCCTCCTCCTTGGGGGTTGTTGATATAATTCGCCTCTTCAAAATCTTCATTAAAATTGGACGGCATGTCCTCGACAACGTTGACTTTCTTTGTTTGATTTTTTGTAAACATCTTGGTCAACACATTGACATTAGTGGCCAACCAAGCAATGATTTGGTCTCTCTCATAGTTTTCTTTGTTTGATTTTCTGTAAACATCTTGGTCAACACATTGACATTAGTGGCCAACCAAGCAATGATTTGGTCTCTCTCTTAGTTTTCCTTGATCAAAATAGTTTAAAGACCGATGTAAAATTTCTCAAGCAAAATTAAGTCAGGGAATCCATGATTTGGTGACCTTACCAAATATAGTTTAAAGAGATCCCACGCCTCGTGTAAGTGCTCCCCTTGTTGTTTCTTAAAGAAAAAGATTTTAGCTCTAAGCTCAAATTTCTTGCTTTGTGGGAACCATTTTGCTAGGAATGTCTGGACAAGTTCAGGCCATGATCGGATTGAGTTTGGTGGCAAGTTTTGAAGCCACTTTCTAGCCTCACCGCCCAAGGTGTACTTGAAAACTCTCAACCTTAAGGCATCTTCTTAGACATTGGTTTGTTTATGCATAGCATACACTCCCAGAAAATTTCTCAAGTGTTGAGTGGGGTCGTCATCGGTGGAATTCTTGAAAAACCCTTCTGCTTTGAGCATGAGGATTAGACGGTGATCCACCTTAAATGTTGAGGCACCAATAGCAGGGGGTACAATTGCATTTGTGTCATCGATATATTCATCGATATCCGCAAAAGGATTCTCTTCCCATTCGTCCTCGTAATCAGACATTGTAACCTATCACACCAAGCAAAACAAGTAAAGTGTAATGGAATAGAATTAGATATCAAGTAGAGTACACACTAATGAGTAATTTCAAGATCGTATTCCCCGGCAACGGCGCCAAAATTTGATACGCTCAAATTACACTTTTACAATTAGTGTAAGGCGGTCGGTGTCAAATATAATAACCCAACTAGGTTGGGGTCGAATCCCACAGAGAATAGGCGTGAAATGATTACTTGAATTAGTGTGTTTCCTGACTAAAATCTTGATTCTATTCCATTAGAAGTAACATATAAATGGTGTAAGAGTGATAGTATGAGTGAAGGTTGATTTAGAATATTTAACTAGTGAAAATGCTTAATGTAATAATTTAGAGAATTGATTAGACCAAGGTTGTGATCCCATAAATGTAGTGTAATGCCATCGGTGTTAATATGATATATTACTAATGGTTGATTCTTGATATGCAATTGATTTCTAACCAACTACCCAATATTTCCCAATACTTGAGTAGTATTTCCTCTCTTACTTTTTCCCAAAAGTCTAAGAGTCACAAGGTGTAACAATCAATAAATGCCAAATAAAACCCACTTATCCCTAAGCGATTCTATTAAACGAAGTGTAAGGCCTCGAGTTTTTGTTCTTTACTTCTTACAAAATCTAACCCACTTTCCCAAGCAAGGTAGGACTTTAATAGCTTTAATTAGTGTTTGCAACCACCAATAATAAATGAAGAATGAGAAGTGAAGGAATATCAACCAACCATTATGCATATATTCAATGTTAAACACCCATTTACATAACACCCATTTAGGGTTCACAACCTTAGTATTTAAGCTTTGCCACACATGCTAAAATATAAAACACAAGGTGTAATAAATGTCATAAATGCTTACAAAGTAAAAGATTCTTCAACCAAAAGATTCCAAAAAGATGAGTAATAATGTCTTGGAGTGTAGTATAAAGTCTTCACAACATACCCTTACATAAAATTCTAAAAAGCTATTTATAGAGGGACCAAGATCTGACAAAAAACGGACAAGTTTGCCATTCCAGGTCACGTATGCGACCGCAGATCTGTCGCATAACAGGTCTGCAGTCCGCAATCTTGAGAGGCGGCGTCGCGGATAGGATCCCTAGCTATTCATGTATTAATCGCGTTACCATTACGTGGTCCGCATGTTGATTATGCGATAGCAGAAAGCACCGCAGCCTTGCCTCTTATGTTTTCTATGTGTTCATTATGCGGCAGAAGTGCGGGACGCATTTTGAATGTGCGATCGCAAAAGATATCGCATTCTTGTCGTGCATTATAGCTCCATTCACTGTTTAGTTCTGCGATTTGGTTGCTTAATTTGCGATCCGCACATCCAGTCTGCGACCGCATATTGGACCGTAGGTTTGCTCTTTTGCCCAACTTATCCTCTTTCTTATCTTTTTGCGTCTATTTTTGAGTACTTGGACTTTTCTTCCTCTTTATCTGCAAAACCACAAAAATCACATAAGTATGGACTACATTTTGTAGTGAAACAAGCTAATATAAGAGCAATTAGTATGTAAATGTGCCGAATCGCTCCGTCACATCAAACGTCCTAACACGTCCTGTGGCCCCGTCCTACAACATCCTGACATGTCCTGACACATGCCATAGACACGTCCTGGCATGTCCTGACACGTCCTGACACATGCCATGGCCCTGTACTGACACGTCCTAAGCCATGTCATGGCCACGCCCTACCATGTCTGAAAAATCCTGTGGCCACGTCCTATGGTCACGTCTTGACATGTCCTGACCCATGCCACGGCCACGCCCTCGCATGTCGTGTGATATCCTGACACCTCTTGAAACATGCCATGCCATGTCCTGGCCACATCCTGCAACATTCTGACACGTCATAACCCACGCCATAGACACGCCCTGGCATGTCCAGCGACAACCTGACACGTCCTAACACATGCCATGGCCATGTCCTAACATGACCTAACCCGTGCCATGGCCACGTCCTGCCATGTCCTGTAACATCCGGACATGTCATGACACATGCCATGGCCATATGCTAACACATCCTAACCCGTGCCATGCGCACGTCCTGCCATGTTATGACACGTCTTGTAGCCATGTCATGTGATGTCTTGACACGTCCTGACATGTGCAATGGACATGTCTTGACACATTCTAACTCATGCTATGCCCACGTCCATGTCCTGCTATGTCCTGACACGCTAGTAGCCATGTCATGCAACATCCTGACATGTCTTGACCTGTGCCTTGGCCACACCGTGCCATGTTCTGCGATGTCCTGACACGTCCTTACATGTGCTATGGCCATGTTAAAACACGTCTGACCTGTGCTATGCCCTTGTCCTGCCATGTCATGTGATGTCATGAGATACCCTGTGGCCAGGTCCTACGACATCCTAACCCATGCCATAGCCACGCCCTTCTATGTCAAGAGACATCCTGACACGTTCTGACACGTGCCATGGCCATGTCCTGACACGTACTAACCTGTTCCATGCCCTCGTCCTACCATGTCCTGAAATGTCCCGTGGCCATGTCCTACGATGTCCTGCCACGTCCTGACCCATGCTATGGCCACACCATGCCATGTCCTGCGATGTCCGGACACATCCGGAAACGTGCCATAGGCATCTCCTGACACGTCCTGACCCGTGCAATGCTCATGTCCTACCATGTCTTGCATCATCCTGACACGTGTTGCGGC
Source organism: Nicotiana noctiflora (assembly GCA_032618575.1). Taxonomy (NCBI): domain Eukaryota; kingdom Viridiplantae; phylum Streptophyta; class Magnoliopsida; order Solanales; family Solanaceae; genus Nicotiana; species Nicotiana noctiflora. Next base: position 1,378,126 of record JASVEL010012412.1, on the reverse strand, counting down.
AACGTCTTGCAACATCCTAACATGTCCTGACCAATGCCATGGCCATGCCCTAGCATGTCCTGTGACGTCCTAACATGTCCTGAAATGTGTCGTGGCAATGTCCTGACACATACTGACCCGATACATGCCCACATTCTGCGACATCCTGACACGTCCTAACCCGTGACATGGCCATGTCTTCACACGTCCTAACCCATGCCATGACCACGTCCTGCCGTGTCATGCGACATTTTGACATATCATATCACGTTGTTACACATCCTGACACATCCATACACATCCTAACCTATGCCATGACCAGTCATGAGATGTTCTGACACTTCCGGACATGTTCCATGGCCATGTCCTAACATATCCTGACCCCTATGAATCCCTTATCATGCCATGTCCTGCAATGTCCTGACACATCCTGTGGCCACATCCTGTGACGTCCGGACCCATTCCATGTCCACGCCCTTCCATGTCCTATGACATCCTGACATGTCCTGAAATGTGCCATAGCCATATCCTGACACATCCTGACCCATGCCATGCCCACGTCCTGCCATGTCCTGACACATCCTGTGGATGCATCCTTGATGTCCTGACCTATGCCATGGCCACGCCCTACTATGTTGTGTGACATCCTAACACATCCAGAAAGGTTCCATGGCCATGTCCTGACACGTCCTGATCCGTGGCAGGTCCATATTCTGCAATGTTGATGTGCCGGAGAAATTCGGCACATTTACATACTACTTGCTCTTATATTGGCTTGTTTTATTGCAAAATGTAGTCCATACTTATGCGATTTTGTGGTTTTGGAGATCAAGAGGAAGAAAAAACCTTGGACACGAAAATGGAAGCAAAAAGCCAAGAAAAGGACAAAGTTGTGCACAAAGGCAAGTCTGCGGACCAATATACGGTCGCAGATTGCATATGCTGACCGCAGAATTGCACAATAAATCGCAGAGCTAAACAGAGGCTGGTGCTAAAAACCATGTCAAGAATGCAACGCATTCTGCGATCGCATAGTGAACATGCGATCCGCACTTCTGCCGCACAATGAACACAAAGAAAACCCAGGAGTCAACTATGCGGTACCATCTGCGGTCGCACAATCAATATGCGGACCGCAGAATGGTGATGTGATGGGCAGATGAACAGCTAGGGTTTTAATCTGTGACACTGCCTCCCAAGATGTGGACCGCAGACCTGTTATGCGACAGATCTGCGGTCGCAAAGTTGACCTGGAAGGGTAAACTTGTCCGATTTTTGTCCGAACTTGGTCCCTCTATAAATAGTTTTTTAGAATCTTGTGCAAAAATCGTGTGCAGACTTTATACTAGACGCCAAGACTTTAATACTTCATCTTTTTGGAAGCTTTTGGTTGAAGATTCTCTTACTTTGTAAGCATTTATGACATTTATTACACATTGTATTTTGTGTTTTAGCATGTGTGGCTAAACTAAAATATTAAGGTTGTGAACCCTAAATGGGTGTTATGTAAATGGGTGTTTAACATTGAATATATGCATAATGGATGGTTGATATTTCTTTACTTCTCATTCTTCATTTATTGTTGGTGGTTGCAAACATTAACAAAAGCCATTTAAGTGTTATTTTGCTTGGGAAAGTGGGTTAGATTTTGGAAGAAGTAAAGAACAAAAACTCGAGGCCTTACACCTCGTTTAATAGAATCGCTTATGGATAAGTTGGTTTTATTTGGCATCTATTGATTGTTATACATTGTGACTCTTAGACTTTTGGGAAAAAGCAATAGAGGAAATACTATTCAAGTATTGGGAAATATTGGTTAGTTGCATAGGAATCGATTGCATATCAATAACCAACCATTAGAAATATATCATATTAACACCGATAGCATTACACTACATTTATGGGAACACAACCTTGGTTTAATCAACTTTATTAATTACTACATCAAGAATTCACATTAGTTAATACTCAAAAACAACCTTCACTCATACTACTACTCTTACACCATTTTTATGTTACTACTAACGGAATAGATTCAAGATTCTAGTCGGGTAACACACTAATTCCGGTAATCGTTTCACACCTATTCCCTGTGGGATTCGACCCCAACCTAGTTGGGTTACTATATTTGACACCGACCACCTTACACTAATTATTCAAGTGTAATTTGAGCATATCAAATTTTGGCACCATTGTTGGGGAATACGGTTTTGAAATTACTCATTAGTGTGTATTTTACTTGATATCTAATTCTATTCCATCACACTTTTCTTGATTTCCTTGGTGTGAAAGGTACAATGTCTGACTACAAGGACGAAGGGGAAGAAAAGACTTTTGTGGATATCGATGAATATATCGATGACACAAATGCAATCGTACCCCCTGATGTTTGTGCCTCAACGTTTAAGGTGGATCATGGTCTAATCCTCATGCTCAAAGCGGAAGGGTTTTTCAGGAATTCCACCGATGATGACCCAACTCAACATTTAAGGAATTTTCTGGGAGTGTGTTCTATGCACAAACAAACCAATGTCACGGAAGATGCTTTAAGGTTGAGAGCCTTCAAGTACTCATTGGCCAGTGATGCTAGAAGGTGGCTTCAAAACTTGCCACCCAATTCAATCTGATCATGGCCCGAACTTGTCCGGGCATTCCTAGCAAAATGGTTCCCACAAAGCAAGAAGTCCGAGATTAGAGACAAAATCTTTTTCTTTAAGCAACAACAAGGGGAGCATTTACATGAGGTGTGGGATCGCTTCAAACTATATTTGGTGAGGTCGCTAAATCACGGATTCCCTGATTCAATCTTGCTTGAGAAGTTTTACATGGGTCTTGATCCCATGAACCAAGCCACAGCAAATAATGCGGCGGATGGATCTTTTATGGATAAGTCTTTTGCTAGAGTAACTCAAATTCTCGATAAGATGGCCAAACGTAATCAAGCATGGCATTCTGAGGATACGTCTGGTGGAATAGATTATGGGTCTCCTTCTTTGACAAATTTGATCAAGGAAAACCAAGAGAGAGACCAAATCATCGCGGGGTTGGCATCCATTGTTAATGTGTTGACCAAGATGTTCAAGGAAAATCAAACGAAGAAGGTCAACGTCGTCGAGGATATGCCACCCATTCCGAATGAAGATTTTAAAGAGGATAATTACATCAACAACCCACAAGGAGGGTACCAAAGGCAATACTATCAAGGTCAAGGAGCACAAAACCAATGGAGGCCAAACCCGCAAGGGCAAGGCAACCAACAATGGAGGTATGACCAAGGTAGTTCACAACAAAGAAATTGGGGCAACAACAACAACATTTCTAACCGGAGTGAAAATCCTTATGTTCCTCCAAAGGGACCACATTCGAACCAAGGGTCCTCAAATGATTCAAAATTGGAATCTATGCTAGAGAGAGTGCTACAAAATCAAGAAAAGTCTGATGCTTCAATGAGGAACATGGTGAATGATAAAGAAGTCACTTTTCAAGCTAGCAAGGGCATGAAGTTGCCTCACAAATATGAGAGCATTTCTATGATTAAAGCGGTTGATGAGGTAGAGGATGCCGTGGAATTGAAAATGGAGGAACAATGCCTTGGTGAGGCATTGACGGCGATCTTAGTGAATTTTGATGGGGAAGACATGGATGGGTACATAGAATCGGTAAATGCATTGGAGGGTCTTGGATCCTACACTTACACTACGGCAAAGCTTTCTCTTGACTTAGAGAATAGAGCTTCTCCCCCCGCCAAGCCATCAATCATTGAGCCACCACAACTAGAGCTCAAACCACTTCCTCCGCACTTGAGGTATAAATTTCTTGGCTCTAATTATACTTTACCCGTAATTGTGTCTTCTTTGTAGAATGATGTGCAGGTAGAGAAATTATTGGAAGTCTTAAAGGAGCACATGCAAGCTATTGGGTGGACAATCGCCGACATCCGTGGCATTCTCGCGGGTAGTTGTGAACACAAAATCCAATTGGAAAATGACACCAAGCCATGTGTGGAGCATCAAAGGAGACTAAATCCTTCAATGCAAGAGGTGGTGAAAAAGGAAATTATCAAGTGGTTAGATTCCGGAGGTGTTTACCCAATCACTGATAGTTCTTGGGTAAGCACAGTGCAATGTGTACCAAATAAGGGGGGCATAACCGTGATCGAAAATTAAAAAAATGAGCTCATCCCTACAAGAACGGTGACCGGGTGGAGAGTGTGCATGGATTATCGGAAACTCAATAGTGCAACTTGCAAGGATCATTTCCCTATGCCTTTTATTGATCAAATGCTTGATCAGCTAGCGGGAAGGTCATTATATTGCTTTCTTGACGTATATTTCGGCTACAACCAAATCAACATTGCATTGGAAGATCAAGAGAAAACGACATTCACCTATCCTTATGGGACATTTACTTTTAGCTGGATGCCATTTGGGTTGTGTAATGCTCCGGTGACCTTTCAAAGATGCATGATGTCAATTTTCTCCGATATGGTGGAAGATTTTCTAGAAGTCTTCATGGATGACTTCTCAGTTGTCGGTGATTCCTTTGAGCATTGTCTTGCAAATCTTAGACAAGTTCTCAAGAGATGCGAGGAGACGAATCTTGTGCTTAATTGGGAAAAATGTCACTTCATGGTGGATGAAGGTATTATGTTGGGGCACAAGATTTCTAAACATGGCATTGAGGTTGATCGGGCAAAGATAGCGATCATTTCTAAACTTCATCCACCCATTTCAGTGAAAGGTGTTCGAAGCTTCCTGGGCCACGCCAGATTCTATAGGAGATTCATCAAGTATTTCTCCAAGATTGCACACCCAATGTGCAAGCTTCTTAAGAAGTATGCAAAATTTGTGTTAGATGACAAGTGCCTCAAAGCATTTAAGGAATTAAAGTTGAGGCTCACCACGGCACCTATTGTTGTAACTCCCGATTGGAATCTTCCTTTTGAACTCATGTGTGAATCCAGTGGTGTGGTAATTGGAGCAATGATAGGACAACGCTACAACAAGATACTTCATCCGGTCTAATATGCAAGCAAAACTCTCAATGGGGCGCAAATTAACTACATTGTTACTGAGCAAGAGCTTCTTGCCATTGTTTATGCTTTTGAAAAGTTCCGGGCCTATTTATTGGGGTCCAAGGTGGGATACATAGATCATGCAGCTCTTTGATATCTCATGGAAAAGAAAGATGCAAAGACTCGACTAATTAGGTGGGTTCTCTTGTTGCAGGAATTTGACTTTGAAGTCAAAGATCGCAAAGATACACAAAACCAAGTAGCAAACCACTTGTCAAGGCTTGAGGAAGCAGGGAGACCTAAGGAAGAGCTTGACATAAATGATGCATTCACCGATGAGCATATCTTGGCACTTTCCAATACCTTTGCTCCTTGGTATGCCGACATTGCAAATTACTTGGTGAGCGATGTCATTCCGGAAGGGTTAGAACCTCATCAAAGGAAAAATTTCTTCAGGGATTGTCGGCAATACTATAGAGAGGAGCCCTATTTGTTTTGAGTGTGTGCTGAAAACATCATCCGGAGGTGCGTACCAAAGGAAGAAATTATGCCAATCCTCAAGGCATGTCAAGACTCACATGTTGGAGGCCATCCTGGAGGTAATAGGTCGGCAGACAAGATTCTGGAGTGTGGTTATTACTGGCCTTCCATTTATCATGATGCAAACCAATTTGCAAAAGCTTGTGAGCAGTGTCAACGGCAAGGTTCAATCTCCAAAAGGCATGAAGTGCCAATGCAATATGTGATGGAGATAGAAATCTTTGATGTGTGGGGGATTGATTTCATGGGCCCTTTGTAAGATCTTATGGAATGAAGTACATTTTGGTGGCAGTGGACTACGTCTCCAAATGGGTTGAAGCCGTTGCGTTGCCAAACAATGAGGCCAGGAGTGTGACTGCCTTTTTGAAAAAGAATATATTCACTCGGTTTGGCACTCCTAGAGCCATTCTTAGTGATGGTGGATCACACTTCTACAACAAAGCATTTGCACGGCTACTTGAGAAGTATGGTGTGAAACACAAGGTGGCCACACCATATCATCCGTAGTCGAGTGGTCAAGTGGAGGTCTCAAACCGAGAGATCAAGAATATTCTAGCCAAGACTGTGAACTCCAATAGGACTGACTGGTCCAGAAGATTAGATGATGCATTGTGGGTATACCGCACGGCCTTCAAAACTCCTATTGGCACTTCTCCTTACCGTCTCATTTTTGGGAACGCATGTCATCTACCACTTGAGCTAGAGCACAAAGCCATGTGGTCACTGAAGAAGCTTAATCTGGAATGTGATGAGGCTGCGAACTTGAGGCTAATGCAATTAAATGAATTGGAAGAATTTCGATTCCAAGCCTATGAGAGCGCAACTGTGTACAAGGAGCGGATGAAGTTTGTCTATGATAAAAAGATCCTGAAAAGAGAGTTCAAGACGGGTGACCTGGTCTTACTCTTCAACTCAACGTTGAAATTGTTTCCGGGCAAATTGAATTCAAAATGGTCCGGCCCCTTCAAAGTGGTGAATGTCTCTCCATATGGAGCGGTGGAATTGGAAATGAATGACGGATCCCGGACATTTAGAGTGAATGGGCAACGCATCAAACATTACTTGGGTGTTGATGGTGAAAGGAAGGTGGTAGAGCAGCTGACTCTCAAGGATGGTCCTTTCCCGTCCAAAGGATGAAATTAGAGCAATCAGTCCCGTCGTGCCGCGACGTTAAATCAAGCGCTGCATGGGAGGCAACCCATGGGTGCTAACACCGTCTTTAATTTTTCCATTTTCTTTATTCATTTATCTTCTTTACAACATCTGTTGAAGTGCAGGGAGCCCAAAAGGTTTTGGTACATGGTGGATGTGCTCGGTAGGAGAAGGACCAATATGCGGTAGAAATGAGGCCGCATAATTGCTTTGCGCTCCGCAGATCTACCGCAGACTGAAACAGAGAGTTCGCTAAATTGGAAGCTAAAATTCGTCCATTCTGCGCTCTACATGTTAGTTCTGCGACCGTAGATTGGATCACAAATTGAATCTGAGAAAAGGCTAGGATCGCTGCTAAAATGCGACCATTATGCGGTCCGCAAGTTAAATATGCGATCGCGTATTGGTCCGCATAATGGTCATCGAGAATTTGCATACCCTCCCAGGTACGTTCCTATTACCCTTTCAGTACATAGCAAAAAGAAAAAAAAAGAGACAAAAAGAAAAAGAAAAATATAAAGAAAAAGAGAGGAGAGAGGCGAGATCGAACACACACAACAAGCGAATCACCCAGTTCTCCACTAACAGTCTTGCTCTACATTTGGTGTGTGTTACTTTTCTCTCCATCTCTGTCATTATAGTTTTTGAGAAGAATTTTTGGGGGACTTGTCGTTGGTTTTGTTAAATGGCTAAAATAGAAGTGATTTGGGTCTAAGCATGCTGTGGGGAAGGAAGTGGTAAAAGAATGGGGCATTCATGGGTGAACAATAGGACCCTTGCGTTGAAATGATTGGTTCTGCGGTCTGCATGTCTGTTATGCGGACCACACTTTCATCACAGACCTAACACTATGTCATCTGGGGACGATAACATCTGCGTTCACTATGCGATCACATTATTTCTTTTCGGTCCGCAAAGTGACCACATATTTGTCTCCTGGGTAGCCCTTTCAAATGGAAAATCTGCAGTGGAGTATGTGATCGCAGAGTTGATCTGCAGTCCGCAAACACATCGCAGAGTAAAACAGAGACTTGGTAAATTTTGGCTTTACAAATGTTCATTCTGCAATATGTATGCGGTTCGCATAGTGGTTATACGACCTCATATATCATCGTAGATTGGCACTGATCTTAAGCAAGTATTTTTGCGATGACTTTGCGAACCGTAGAATGGTTCTGCGATTGCATAGTACATCACATATCTGTTTTCTTATTTCATTTCTTGTCTATCTTCTCTCCTAGTGTCTGTACTAACAGTACCTTCCTTTGCAGACATGGTTCCCGGACTCAAACGACATACAACCAAGCCACCTGTGGCCAAAAGACAAAGAGTGCGCCCGACACAAGAATCAAGCTCCCAATCTGAGGAAGCAGATATTAGGCCTGGGGTTAAAATACATGTTGAAGCACGGAGAATGCAAGATGTTGAAGGCACTGCATACCATCTCCACTGGGGCATTGAGGGCTCAAGGGAGAAATACAAAGCAGGGCTAGACTGGAGAAAACTCCTTCCGAAAAAGCAATTGAGCCTCAATGGGCTTAAGGACAAGTACCCGCACATCCTTGAAAACCTTAAGTGGAGAAAATGGATGGGTTTCACTGAACCTCAGGCCACATACAATGAATCAATCGTTCAGGAGTTCTATGCCAACTACAGAGCTTCCCGAACCAAGCATCACAAGAGGGAAAAGATGTACCTTGACAAGGTAGAGGTTCGGGGATTCCCAGTCAAATGCAACGCCAAAGCCATCAATCGAATTTTGGTCCCAGACTGGGACGAGGACATCTCAACAGCAGAGTACAAAGCTAAATTTGCCAACAGGGAGGGTGAAAGGAGCTGGATTGCCTCAGTCATAGCAATTGGGACACCTGCATGGATACAACCTGGGCAAAAAATTTATAAGGAGAGCTTCTCACGGGAGGGGAGATACTGGCTTGCATTTCTTGCATCCAGACTGATCCCAACAAATCATGAGACATATATCGCCATTAAGAAGGCCCTCCTCATTGCTTGTATCATTCAGGGTATCAAAGTGAATGTGTGGGAGATTATTTTTCAAGAGATGGGGCGACGAGCAATGCAAGATGCCACTTCTCTCCCATTTCCGTCCTTGATCACTGCCTTATGCCATGAGGCTCAAGTTCCTGTTGATCTCCAGTGGGATGCGACAGGTCAGGAACAAGGGATCATAGACATCAACCGCCTTGGTGATGCTGTGATACCTCATGCGGCAGTCGTTCATGAGGACCTCCTTTCATCCCAGCCTCCTGTCCCTCAGGCCGATGCGACACAGTCTTCCACTCCTTCCACCACTGGTCAGACTACTGCTGCCACTTCTCAGACTCTACAAGCCAATCCGGTAGTCTCAAAGCTTGGTCTCTTAGCTACACATGCCAATTCCAAGGTCAACCAGCTTGTAAAGACATTTCCAAATTTGATCAAGCAGGCCCTCACTCCCATGCAGTCAGCTATAGTAGATATTCAGTAGAAATAGACATCATATGCAGAGCGACTGCAAGGACTTGAATTGAGAGTAGAAAAGCTGGAATGGGGAGAAGTGTATGGTTTGCATGACCTCAAGAAAGAGGTTGCTTCTATGAAAGTCGATTTCCAAAAGATGAAGAATTTGGACTTCGACATTTCATCCCTCTGTCCTGTGGCGGGTGACAAGGGTATAGATGTGGTGCCTGATTTAGGCCTTGACTTCACCAATCTGATGGCCGACCCTGTCATCCCCACTCCTGGAGACTCGTAGACCTTATCTCCTACTGGCCCAATTGACATTGCCTCTGATGAGGAAGATGATGGAAAGAGCGAGAGTGACGATGAAGAAAATAGCCCGGGTTTCTCCAGTGATGATGCCCCTTAGACTGTTGATAAGGGGAAGGCAGCTGCTCCAGCTTCACCTCAGGAGGATGATGCTGTTGATGAGGATGATCGTGCACAACTTGAGGTTGCCCTACAGAGGGGGCCCCACAGCTCATGTAGCAACTGATGCATCCAGCAGCTCTCAGATGCCAGCTGAGGCCACAACACCTCTACCACTAGTTCCAGTGCCAGTCGTGTCTCCTACAGTAGAGCATCCACTACCAGCAGAGGTCACACTCTCGACTGAGCCTACACCAGTCCTCACAGCTACACCGGAGGGTGATCACCCCGGCACTCAGCCAACTGCCGATTCCCAAAGCACTTAGTGTGCCTTAGGGAGTCTTCCCTCAAACTCTGCTCTTTATTTCTATGCATTGGGGACAATGCATCTTTTAAGTTGGGGGTGGGGTACCTTCGTGTAAATTTTTGTATGCTTCTTGTGCTTATGCGTATCAAACTTGTGTACATTGGTACAATTTTGGTATATAAAGCAATGTTTATATAATGTTTTGATCCGTTTGTGTGATTAGTTAGTAAATCAATTCCTCTTGGTTTCTCTTTATCTGGTTCTTTTCCAAGAGTGTAATAGTAGAATCAGAACCTTGTGTGTAAATCAATGTGACCAGTTAGTGGAATTGTTCAGTGTCAAGCATGTGTATTTGTACATAGCACATGTCCTCCTATAGTCATCTTTGTCGACTCGTCCCAATGATAGATAGATTGACGACTGTCTTAAGAGAACTTGTCTCTATGACCAATCCTATGAATCTGAGGCTCATGTTGTAACTCGATGGCTTCCCATAAAAGCTCAAAATTGCAAAATAGTTGCTCAAAAGTGATAAACAATGTGAATAAAACAGTTCAGTACGATGTGTGTATGTGAGTTTTCTACTTGTATATAATTCTTGTGTCCACTTCTGTCATCTAGAACTTGCCTGGTTGGTCTTTCAATACTAATGATAGTATGATTGGTTGGAGGAATGATCTTAGGCATTCTTTGATTTATTGGTAACCTCTTTAGCTTTTCAAGCCTCCCATGAACAGACAATATCAGTAGCACCCATTTTGAGCCTTTAAAACTTTCTTTGGCTAACTCATTACAAACCTTTCCATTTCGCGAAGTAATTCCCTCTCTTGAACTTGACCCTCCCTGAACATCGAGAATGAGGCCAAAAGCCTAAGTTGGGGGTGGTGTAAAAAGTGGAAATGGATAAGGTTGTGCATTGAGTCCAAGACCTCATACCTCAAAAATGTGTTTGTATTATAGCATTCAAGCCCCAAAAGAAAAAGAGAAATTAAAGCAAAAGTTAGTCTACTTACCTAGGTGTATATATAAAAAAAAAAAGAAACATGTCTATGTATATAAATGGTTAGAGCTGTGAATAAAAAGAAAAAGGAGGTATGTGAAAGGGGTCCAGGTTGGGAACTAGACACTAATGAAGTCTCGAGGGTTAAAGAGAATCAAAGTGCAAAAGATTGGCACTTGCGAGTAATGTTAAAGGAGGGTGAAGTCATTTGTACCCAGATGCTTATCCGACCTTCCCTAAACCTTCATTACAATCCTAAAAAGTCCTTGTAGGACCTCCAACCGATCATTTTTGAAGAAGTGGCGAATTAAAATAAAGGCAAGCCTATGGTATGACATGTTATGGCACTTGAAGTTCCTTCAGAGAGTGAGTGTTCTTGTTGAACTGTCCTTGTAAATGTTGTAAATATTGTGAGTATGGGACATCATTTTTGGTGAGAGTGCATGAACTGCGGAATTTAACTAAGTTGAGCCTTTTAGAGTCTAACGAAAATTCATTCAGCTGAGGGTAACACTTAGTCAAAATATGAGGCTCAAAGCGTGCATGATTGGTCTGTCTCTATGTGCATACATCTAGTCTGGGAGGAGTGGAGCGATCATTTTAATACATGCTTGAAGAACTGAAAATTAACACTATCCTGTGTCATTATTGTGTTGAGTGTGTGAATACGTTTGGCATAGGTATGTTCTTCTTGCTTGAGGACAAGCAAGAATTTAAGTTGGGGGTGTTGATGTGTCGGAGAAATTCGGCACATTTACATACTACTTGCTCTTATATTGGCTTGTTTTATTGCAAAATATAGTCCATACTTATGCGATTTTGTGGTTTTACAGATCAAGAGGAAGAAAAGACCAAGGACACGAAAATGGAAGCAAAAAGCCAAGAAAAGGACAAAGTTGTGCACAAAGGCAAGTCTGTGGACCAACATGCGGTCGCAGATTGCATATGCGGACAACAAAATTGCACAACAAATCGTAGAGCTAAACAGAGGCTGGAGCTAAAAACCACATCAAGAATTAAACACATTCTGTGATTGCATAGTGAACATGCGATCGTACTTCTGCCGCACAATGAACACGAAGAAAACCCAGGAGTCAACTATGCGGTACCATCTGCGGTCGCAAAATCAATATGCGGACTGCATAATGGTGATGCGATGGGTAGATGAACAGCTAGGGTTTTAATCTGTGACGCCGCCTCTCAAGATGCGGAGCGCAGACCTATTGTACGACAGATCTACGGTCGCAAAGTTGACCTGGAAGGGTAAACTTGTCCGATTTTTGTCTGAACTTGGTCCCTCTATAAATCGTTTTTTAGAATCTTGTGCAAAAATCGTGTGCAGACTTTATACTAGACGCCAAGACTTAAATACTTCATCTTTTTGGAAGATTTTGGTTGAAGATTCTCTTACTTTCTAAGCATTTATGACATTTATTACACCTTGTATTTTGTGTTTTAGCATGTGTGGTTAAACTTAAATACTAAGGTTGTGAACCCTAAATGGGTGTTATGTAAATATGTGTTTAACAATGAATACAACATAATGGTTGGTTGATATTTCTTTACTTCTCATTCTTCATTTATTGTTGGTGGTTGCAAACATTAACAAAAGCCATTTAAGTCTTACTTTGCTTGGAAAAGTGGGTTAGATTTTGGAAGAAGTAAAGAACAAAAACTCGAGGCCTTACACCTCATTTAATAGAATCGCTTAGGGATAAGTGGGTTTTATTTGGCATCTATTGATTGTTATACATTGTGACTCTTAGACTTTTGGGAAAAAGCAAGAGAGGAAATACTATTCAAGTATTGGGAAATATTGGGTAGTTGCATAGGAATCAATTGCATATCAATAACCAACCATTAGAAATATATCATATTAACACCGATACCATTACACTACATTTATGGGAACACAACCTTGGTTTAATCAACTTTATTAATTATTACATCAAGCATTCACATTAGTTAATACTCTAAAACAACCTTCACTCATACTACTACTCTTACACCAATTTTATGTTACTACTAACAGAATAAATTCAAGATTCTAGTCGGGTAACACACTAATTCCAGTAATCGTTTCACACCTATTCCCTGTGGGATTCGACCCCAACCTAGTTAGGTTACTATATTTGACACTGACTGCCTTACACTAATTATTCAAGTGTAATTTGAGCGTATCACATATCCTGCGATGTCCTAACACATCTTGTGGCCACATCCTGCAATGTGCTGACACGTCCTGATCCGTTCCATGGACACGCCATGGCACGTCCTATGTTGTCCTAACACATCCTAAAACATGCCATGGCCATGTCTTGACATGTCCTAACCTGTGACATGACCAAGTCGTGCAATGTCCTGCGACGTCCTGACATGTCATGTGGCCACGTCATGTGGCCACATCCTATGACATCCTAACCCGTACTATGGCCATGTCTTGACACGGCCTGACCCTCGCCATGCCCACATCCTACCATGTCATGTGATGTCTTAACACGTCTTATAACGACCTAACCCATGCCATGGCCACGGCCTTCCATGTCCCTTAACATCTTAACATGTCTTGACACGTGCCATGGGCACGTCCTAACATATCCTAACCCGTGCATTGCCATTGTCCTGCCATGTCTGAAAATGTTTTGACACATCCTGTGACCACGTCCTACGACATCCTGACCCGTGCCATAGGGAACACCCTTCCATGTCCTGCAACATCTTGTCACATCCTAAAACATACCATGGCCATGTCCTGACTCATTTTGACTCGTTCCATAGCCACATACTTCAACATCCTGACACGTCCTGACCCGTGCCATGGCCATGCCCTGGCATGTCCTGCGACATCCTGACACGTCCTAAAATGTGCCATGGCCATGTCCTGGCACGTCCTAACCCGTGACATGCCTATGTCCTACCATGTCCAGCGACATCGTGACACTTCCTATGGCCATGTCCTACGACATCCTGACACGTCCAGACCCGTGCCATGGCCATGTCCTGACCCGTGCCATGCCCTCGTCCAACCATGTCCTATGACGTCATAACAAGTCCTATGACATCCTGACTTGTCCTAACCTATGCCATGGCCATGCCCTGCCATGTCCTGCCATGTCTTGTCACGTCCTGACATATGCCATGGCTATGTCCTGACATATCTTTACCCGTGCAAGTCTTTGTCCTGCTGTGTCTTGTGACGTCCTGATAAATCCTATTGCAACGTCCTGTGACATCCTAATCTGTGCCATGGCCATGCCCTACCATGTCCTCCAACATCCTGACATGTCCTGAAACATGCCATGGCCATGTCCTGATACGTCCTGACCCGTGCCATGCCCATATGCTGCCATGTCTTGACACGTCCTGTGACTGCGTCCTGCGATGTTCTAACGCATGCCATGGCCTCGCCCTGCCATGTTCTACGATGTCCTGACTCGTCCTAAAATGTGCCATGGCCACGACCAGAAACATCTTGACCCGTGCATTGCCTACGTCCTGCCATATCCCGCGATGTCCTGACACTTCCTGTTGCCACGTCTTGCAAAATCCTCACACATCCTAATTTGTGCCATGGACATGCCCTGGCATGTCCTGTGACGTCCTAAAATGTCCTGAAACGTGCCATGGCCATGTCGCGAAACGTCTTGACCCGTGATATGCCCATGTCCTGCCATGCCCTGCGACGTCCTAACATATCATGTGGCCATGTCTTATGATGTCCTGATACGTCCTGACAGATGCCATGGTCGTGACGTAACACGTCCTGACTCGTGCCAAGCCCTTGCCCTGCCATGCATTGCGATGTCCTAACACATCCTCTGGCCATGTCATGGAACTTCCTAACCCGTGCAATGGCCACGACCATCCAGTCTTGCTACATCCTGAGACGTCCTGAAATATGCCATGTCCTGACACTTCCTAACATGTCTTGGCACGTGCCATGCCTAAGTCCTGCCATGTCCTGACATGTTCTGTGGCCACATCCTATTGCTACGTCCTGCTATATCCTGAAATGTCGTGGCCCCAGCCATGGTCATGCCCTGGCATGTCTTGCGAGGTCCTAACACGTCCTGAAACATGCTATGGACATTTTTTGACACATCCTAACCCATGACATGCCCATATCTTGCCATGTCCTACGACGTCCTAACACATCTTGTGGCCATGTCCTGCAACATCCTGACACGTCCTAACCTATTCCATGACCATGTGTTGACACGTCCTAACCCGTGCCATGGCCATGCCCTGCCATGTCGTGCAAAGTCCTGACATGTGTCATGGAAATGTCCTGACAAATCCTGAACCGTTCCATGCCTTTGTCCTACCATGTCATGCAACATCGAGACACATCTTATGACCAAGTCCTGCAATCTCGTTACCTATGTAATGTCCATGCCCTACTATTTTGTGCGACATCCTGACACATCCTGAAACATGCAACGGCCATGTCCTTACATGTCTTAACCCGTGCCATGCCCACGTCCTGCTATATCCTGACACGTCCTATGGCCACGTCCTGTCACGTCCTAACCCGTGTCATGTCCATGCCCTGCCATGTCCTACGACATCCTGATACATTCAAAAACATGCCATGGCCATGTCTAGACACGTCCTGACTTGTACCATGCCCGCGTCCTTCCATGTCCTCTGACGTCCTGACAAGTCTTACGACATCCTAACACGTCCCGACCCGTGCCATGGCCATGCCCTTCCATGTCGTGCAATGTCCTGACATGTCCTGATACGTGGCATGGCCATGTCCTAACACATCTTGACTCGTACCATGCCTTTGTCCTGCAATGTCCTGCAACATCTTGACATATTGGGCCACGTCTTGGGGACGTCTTGACCCGTGCCATAGCTATGCCCTGCCATGTTCTGCGACATCCTAACAGATCCTGAAACGTGCCATAGCCATTTTCTAGCACGTCCTGACCCATACCATGCCCACGTCCTGCCATGTCTTGACACATCCTTTGGCCCCGTTTTATGGCCACGTCCTGTGGCCACGTCCTGCAACATCCTGACCCGTGCCATGGCCAAACCCTGGCATGTCCTGCAATGTTTTGACACATCCTAAAATGTGCCATGTCCAGGTCCTGACATGTCTTGACCCGTGCCATGCCCAAGTCCTACCATGTCCTCCAATATCCTAACACATTATGTGGCCATGTCATGCGATGTCCTGACACGTCTTGACCTATGCGATTGCCATGTTTTGATATGCCCTGACATGTGTCATGCCCACGTCCTCTCATGTTTAGTGATGTCCTGACATGTCATGACCTGTGCCACGGCCATGCCCTGCCATGTCCTACGATATCCTAACACATCCTGACACGTGCCATGGCCATGTCCTGACACATCTTGATCCATGCCAAGCCCTTGTCCTGCCTTGTCCTGAAACATCCTGACACATCCTATGGCCACGTCCTGCGATATCCTGACCCGTGCCATGGCCATGCCCTTCCATGTCCTATGACATCCTAACACGTCATGAAATATGCCATGACCATGACTTGACACATCCTGACCCAAGCCATGCCCACTTCCAGCCATGTCTTGACACGTCCTGTAGCTGCATCCTACGACGTCCTGATATGTCCTGACACGTGGCATGGCCTCCCCCTGTCTTGTCCTGTGACGTCCTGACACATACTAAAATTGTCACGACCCAAACCGATGGGCCGCGACGGGAACCCAGTACATTACTTAACCGAGTACCAACGTAACATATCTTTCTTATTATACTATTATGAGTAAATAAGCTAGAAAACCCGCCATGAGATAACAAGAATAAAACATAAGGGAATACTCAACATATGATGACCCAACATAATATACAAACTTATACATATGACACACGGGCCTATAAGGCCGACATGACCATTTGTAAACTCAAAATATAGGCCGACAAGGCCATACAAGTATCCATACACCTGACATCTGTCAACAAGCCTCTAAGAGTACATAAAATCATAAAGGTCGGGGCAGGGCCCCACTATACCAACCAATACCTATCTTAAGCATACTAACCAAATAGGCAACTTCGGAGCAAGTGGAGTGCGCCAACACCTTCGCTGAGCTGATAGCCTAATAGGAGGACAATAAACCTATCAATCGGGACCTGCGGGTATGAAACACAGCGTCCCCAGGCAAAAGGGACGTCAGCACGAATAATGTACCGAGTATGTAAGGCAAGAAAGCATAAACAAGAATAGTAATGTAAAGAGAGATGGAGGAAATACAACCTAGAACATCTGAGTGCCTCTGGGGGCTACTGACATTAAATACATAATACATATATATACATATACCTATAAAAATATTTGCCTCTGGGGCCATCATCATCATCATATCGTACCCGGCCTCAAAGTGGACTCGGTAAAAACGTACCCGGCCAAGTGGAGCTCGGTAAACCCAACTGATCAGTGGTTGCACAATAGGTGTCGTACCCGGTCGACTATAGCGCGACTCGGTAGAGTAAAATAGATACATATATAGAATGCATGCTCGACTCATAGAATCACGTTCTAAACCTTTCTGAGTGATGTAAGAACATTATGGACATAGGATATGAACTTCACTAGGACTTATGGATCATACATACTTTCTTAGAATAACTTTGTATGGAAAGAACAACATGGACGACCTTAGTTGCTAGGAGTAGATTCATTATGAAATAGCATATTTATTTCATATTAGATCATGCCAAAAGAAAGAAGGAAATGCCTTAACATACCTTAACCATGGTGAGTCCTTAATACCTCTCAAGCAACTCTTCAAACAACTCAACTCAATATACCATGGCATAAAGAGATTCAAAATCAGTGTTGAGCAAAGGCTAAGTGTGAAACTTAAGCTAGTAGCTCGTCTACGTAAATCCGGGCAGCATCTCCCTTGTAACAAGGGCCTCCTCCAATACCATATACCAACAACAACAACAGCCATTGAAGTCCAGCAACCTATAAATATCAATAACAAGACACCATATAACAACAACAAGTCACAACTACTTCACGACGAGCGGCAAACTCCGGTTGGAATCCGTATAACCCATATCACCCCTTATAGACTTCTTACATTAATTTAAAACTATCATTAACGTGATTATGAAGTCATTCATCAATGATTCCACCCTTATACCAAATATTTATAACAAAGGAAACAATCCTCAACTCCAACTATCTTCAATTAGTAGCTTTATTCACTAGTTCATGTCTACTCTATCCATTTAACTCAATCAACATCAAGATAACCTTAAGCACATGAAAGAACCGAATACACATACTTGCTAAAGCAACTTCAAGTCGAAATCCAAGTAATAAACAGCTTACAACAACCCTCAATTGCAATACAACACCATAGAAGTGACTTAAGCTAATCCAAGTATTATCTTGTAATTTAACATCCTAAAAACTTAACCAACATACAAGAAAGCTTAAGCACAATTAGTAGGCTGATATACTCACTTTATACAGCAGCAACAACATGGAATTTCATCAAAATACAGCCCATAACAATCCTCAATGACAACATAACCTCAAAGAGGTGTTGTTCTTAACTAGAACTATGTTTTGATGTTGAAATATGGTGTAATCACTTTGGAATCACTTCAAACCCTTGTGGAATCTGTTTATAAGGGTTGGGAGAAGGTTGGAGACGAAGTTGAGTTGAAAATAAGTGAGAAATAGGCGTCCAAAACGTTTAGTAATTGAAGTAGGTCAAATACCGCCTAAGTGGGTCCCATTGGGAGCTGCTTGCGCGGTCTCGCGAAAACATGAATATCTTTCTACTCCAATGTCGTATTGACGAATGGTTTAATGCGTTGAATACTAGACTCGTAGATATTCAATTTCATATGTAGATCATCCATTTATTCAAATTATATTTGGAGAAAAGTTCATCTACATTTGGTCTAAATTTCAGCATATTATGAATGCAACTTGTGATGGCCTTTGCTAACTTTTGTTCCATAACTCGTTTGACTTAAAACAAATAACACACGACTATCATACGACTACAATAACTCATAATGTAACCTCCTCATCATGTTAATAACCCTAGTCTCACACCAAAAGAATATCTTATAACATTCAAAACTTGTCGATTTTCGACGGAACTTATTTTCTTCAATTTGTTTAGCGACTAAGCTTTCCAACCCTTTTGGTACTTGTCATTCATGATCTTAAGTATTTGTAAACTCCAAAGTAACATGATTAAATTACTTTATTTGCTTTCAAATATAATCTCACTTATGAGCTTACATCAATTGACTTACGACATACTCTCACGTATGAAAACTTGGGGTGTAACATCATTCCCCCCTTTGGAACATTCGTCCTCGAATGTTGACTAATGCATTTATCAATATCATAACCTTTAGCTCTGATGAATACTTGAATATTTTTCTTGACATATAGGAAACTATTTTGTAAGTAATTCGAAAGTCTAGGGTATTCCCCCCTTTAGGCCTCTTTCTCACACCACAACTTGTGGTCGGAATTCGTTTAATCTCGTAAATGCTTCTGTCATGCATCATGTACAACCGTGTATTTGTATGTGTGTCTATGCAACTCTTCTCTCCTTTTTCCTCTTGGTTTTTAGCCAATCTCTAGACCTCACTTTGTGGACATATACAGAACTATGACAAGTTGTCACTCTAGGCATCTATTGTTGTACTAAAGTTCTTCGCTTGGTAATTTGTCGAACTTACGACTATTGCTGTACCTTGCTTCATATCCTCAGGTTTTTATGCTTATTGTTTTACTATATCTAGGTAGGTCATACTATATCCTAACTCTTACTTCGGTTTATTATTAACGAGGTCTGCCACTCGGCTCCGGGTTATCCATTCGCTGCTTGTCCTATATATATAAATCTAAGTCCTTTAATGCATCCTCATTATTGCAAATCTTAATGACAGTCTAATCTCATCTCATTCTTTGTGAATTTTGTCCATCCATTGTTGATTCATATCAATTTTGATCGATAATCCACCCCTGATAACTTAACCTTTTTATGTAATATTGGTGCTAGGATTCATGTTTTATTAGGGGATATCTTAATGATCAGCTTAATCCATATGGGGCGATAAACTGCTTTCATAACTGTATCTCACGGTATCCCAATGTGATTTACCTTGCGTGGATATTTTAATTCTATCCAATTCATGAGACACATTTCATTTATTTGTCAGATCATTACTCAATCGAAGGCTCATGGTACCAGTTATCACCTTAGCCTTTCATGGGCATTATCAAATATCCATGATAAAATCTTCTAACAATTTAATCCTTTGTTTTTGCCCTGGGTTCAAATCTTTATTTCAACTTATACCAGAGTCTTCTATGGCTGTATGATTGTTAATAGATATGCTGCCTGGATAATGTTCCAAAATCTTGAGTGTAATAATTCTTTCTTTCCATATTAGCTTTCTTTCAATGTAAGCTATTTCGTTTCCATGTTTTTCTGCCTTCTTGATGCGTCCATACTTAGCTTATATTAGTGCCCACACTTGCCAAAGTTTTTATACTACTCATGATTTTGAATATTACTTTTAACTTTTATTTCCCGTTCATTAGCCATGGTAGGTGCCACTTTCCTTTGGAATTCTTACAATGTTGTTGCGAGATTATTGTTACACGACTATTTCATCTTAAGGTCGTTGTGCTTAGGTTGGAGCCTTCTTTCTTATCTCCTCGGCTAGGTTTTCATTATAGTAATTAGGGATAACCTTTGACTCTCGTAAAGTTGTGACCTTATTACGGACCTTTTTGATGTCCTTACTTTCCTATAATCATCTGTAGTTGCTTGCTTTCATGCCCCTGTGCTTGTATGGTTGCTTTTGAACTGATATTTTGACTGCCTTTCCAGTGGCTCTTTCTTTTATCCCCAAAACACTCATACGGTACCTCTAACTACCTCGACTTTTTTTTGAATATATATCTCAAAATGATATTCTCCGAAACTGAATTCTCCATGTTGGGTTATACTAAGTTTATCTTACAAGATCTGATGATTCGTCTATAACCTCTTATTTTGCCATAACTGAGATCTTCCTGAGCAATTACTAACTACTCGTTAGCCCATTCTCATATCAATATTCCTCGTAATCTTTCTTAGGTTAATTACTTTGTTTTAACTTATGTCTCGCACTGGCTCCTTATTTATTAATAACAACTCGAGCAGGAACCTTTACTTCCTCTCCTTGATGTCGTGCTTGCAAAATATTCTTGAATGGTAGCGTATCTTTATGATTTGGATAAGTGCTATCTCATTCCACTTTTATTTATCTCATTCTTCCTTTACCATTTCATAGTTACTAGAACCATTTAATTCTGACTTAATTCCATATCACTCCATATTCCCCCCTTTATGGGTGTACTAAAAGCTGAAGCCACGAGGATCTACCTATAGATGTTTTACCTCTTCATATTTGGCGTTATTTCTCATCAATGATCCTTACTTGCCTTGCGGCAATTCTGCTATACCAAGGATGAAAAATTCCCTACTCGCAAGGATGACACTTAGCGTAACTAGAACATACAGTCTCTTAAGGTTAACTTTGCTCACATTGCTTATTCTAGGGAAGCATCTCCATAATGACTATTCTCTGCATTCATCGTGAATCTTCTTCTGTGGTCCATTTTATTACCGCTGGAATGAAATCTGAAATTCCCATGATGTTGAGTACTTTCCAATCATTCAGTCCTTAATTCATATTTTGATTATCGTATTTAATAGTCCATACTGATTTTTGTTACTCTAGGGATTAACGCTCCCCTCTGGTAGTCGCATTGGCGTCACGAACTTATTTCTCAAAATGAGGATATAACCTTATGGCCTATACTCTTTTGTTGTCGCAAGGCTTGTCACCTTTTGTATTTCCTTTCACTTGACTATAAACTCTATAATATTGTCATTTTTTTTCTACTGTTGTCATTCATGTATTAGCTCTTAATCATAATGCTTCATTAACTCTCTTCTTATTTTTTTGCTAACGTTTCTGTCAATCACTTTATTTTGAACACTCAAACAAAATATTCTTTTGCCTTTAGCTTCCATTTGCTCCATCCAGTGGCTCTTCAGGTTGCTTAATGCTCTCGCTTTAATAGGAACACGAGCCACAATAAGGTAATATGTATCAATTCAAGACTTATGGTGCATGTCTTTGTCTTACTCAAATCTGGCTACACTATTTTAGGGTGTACCATCTGGGTGTCTCAGAAGGAGATCTGTTAGCACATTTGCAATATCCTTCAGAAATGTCAACTGACACAAACAATTCCGCCATCCTATCTTCTTATACTACTTATATTAACCCCCATAGGGCATATCTTGAATGGGTGCGAGCAATTGTATATACCTCTGCTACTATTGAATATAACTCAAAAAGCTTTTGTTCCTCTGCCTCAATTATAAACACGGTTAACCATCATTAATTGGGCACCTCGTACCCTTCTTTATCTTGCTTCTTTTGCTTGTTAAAACTTGTAGTTTTTAATCTCTCATTGTCTTTCACCATAAAGGTGGGTAGGCATTCTTGGCTTAAGGCTCCTTATCAAGAGGCTTACGCCTTTCACTACACCCATGATCTGCTGAAGACCTCAAATTTACTTATCGTAGGCATTATACAAAATCCAGTTCCTTTGATTCAGCTCTTCCACAACTATATTTCTTTCCAATCCTTATTTCAGGAAGTACGTATCGTCTTATTACGAATAACAAAAAAAAATTCGGATTTGAATTCTTATAAGTGGGCTCTACCACACGTTCTAGAGTAAGAAGAAAGAGTGACAATCCTAAATGCCCTATAGCCTCCTACTTATAAGTGTAGTGCACGACACACCCATAAACAAGACTCTACTAGACACGGCTTGTAGACCCCCTAGGACACAACTGCTCTGATACCACTTTTGTCACGACCCAAATCGATGGGCCGCGACGGGCACCCGGTACCTTACTTAACTGAGTACCAACATAACGTATCTTTCCTATTATACTATTATGAGTAAATAAGCCAGAAAACCCACCATGAGATAACAAGAATAAAACATAAGGGAATACTCAGCATATTATGACCCAACATAATATACAAACTTATACATATGACACACAGGCCTATAGGGCCGACATGACCATTTGTAAACTCAATATATAGGCCAACAAGGCCATACAAGTATCCATACACCTGACATCTGTCTACAAGCCTCTAAGAGTACATAAAATCATAAAGGTCAGGGCAGGGCTCCACTATACCAACCAATACATATCTTAAGCATACTGACCAAATAGGCAACTCCGGAGCAAGTGGAGTGCGCCAACACCTTCGTTGAGCTGATAGCCTAATAGGAGGAAAATCAACCTATCAATCGGGACCTGCGGGCATGAAACACAGCGTCCCCAGGCAAAAGGGACGTCAGTACGAATAATATACCGAGTATGTAAGGCAAGAAAGCATAAACAAGAATAGTAATGTAAAGAGAGATGGAGGAAATACAACCTGGAACATCTGAGTGCCTCTGGGGGCTACTGACATTAAATACATAATACATATATATACATATACCTTTAAAAATATTTGCATCTGTGGCCATCATCATTATCATATCGTACCCGGCCTGAAAGAGGACTCGGTAAAAACGTACCCGGCCACGTGGAGCTCGGTAAACCCAACTGATCAGTGGTTGCACAATAGGTGCCGTACCCGGCCGACTATAGCGTGGCTCGGTAGAGTAAAATAGATACATATATAGAATGCATGCTCAACTTATAGAATCACGTTCTAAACCTTTCTAAGTGATGTAATAACATTATGGACATACAATATGAACTTCACTAGGACTTATGGATCATACATACTTTCTTAGAATAACTTTGTATGAAAAGAACAACATGGACGACCTTAGTTGCTAGGAGTAGATTCATTGTGAAATAGCATATTTATTTCATATTAGATCATGCCAAAAGAAAGAAGGAAATGCCTTAACATACCTTAACCATGGTGAGTCCTTAATACCTCTCAAGCAACTCTTCAAACAACTCAACTCAATCTACCATGGCATAAAGAGATTCAAAATCAGTGTTGAGCAAAGGCTAAGTGCGAAACTTAAGCTAGTAGCTCGTCTACGAAAATCCGGGAAGCATCTCCCTTGTAACAAGGGCCTCCTCCAATACCATATACCAACAACAACAAAAGCCATGGAAGTCCAGAAACCTATAAATATCAATAACAAGACACCATATAACAACAACAAGTCACAACTACTTCACGACGAGCAGCAAGCTCCGGTTGGAATCCGTATAACTCATATCACCGCTTATAGACTTCTTACATTAATTTAAAACTAACATTAACGTGATTATGAAGTCATTCATCAATGATTCCATCCTTATACCAAATATTTATAACAAAAGAAACAATCCTCAATTCCAACTATCTTCAATTAGTAGCTTTATTCACTAGTTCATGTCTACTCTATCCATTTAACTTAATCAACATCAAGATAACCTTAAGCACATGAAAGAACACAATACACATACTTGATAAAGAAACTTCAAGTCGAAATCCAAGTTATAAACAGCTTACAACAACCCTCAATGGCAATACAACACCATAGAAGTGACTTAAGCTAATCCAAGTATTATCTTGTAATTTAATCCAAAAAACTTAACCAACATACAAGAAAGCTTAAGCACAATTAGTAGGCTGACATACTCACCTTATACAGCAGCAACAACTTGGAAGTTCATCCAAATACAACCCATAACAATCCTCAATGACAACATAACCTCAAAGAGGTGTTGTTCTTCACTAGAACTATGTTTTGATGTTGAAATATGGTGTAATCACTTTGGAATCACTTCAAACCCTTGTGGAATCTGTTTATAAGGGTTAGGAGAAGTTTGGTCCTTTGATCGTTCCATCAAGCGACCGGTGGGAATTGTGGATGATGTACTAGTGAAAGTGGGGAAATTCGATTTACCCGCGGACTTTGTGATTCTTGATTGTTCTGTGGATAAAGAGATCCCTATCATTTTGGTAAGACCATTCTTGGCTACGGGCCGAGCACTCATAGATTCTGAGAGAAATGAGATAAAGTTCCGGGTGAATGATGAAGAAGTCACTGTTCGAGCTAGCAAGGGCATGAAGTTGCCCCACGAATATGAGAGCATCTCAATGATAGAAGCGGTTGATGAGGTAGAGGATGTCGTGGAATTGAAACTGGAAGAATAATCCCTTGGTTAGGCATTTGCGGCAATCCTAGTAAATTTTGATGGGGAAAACATGGATGGTTACATAGAATCGGTGAATGCATTGGAGGGTCTTGGATCCTATACGTACACGCCGGCAATGCTCTCGCTTGATTTAGAGAATAGAGCTACTCCCCCCGCCAAGCCATCAATCAATGAGCCACCACAATTAGAGCTCAAACCACTCCCT
Organism: Nicotiana noctiflora; assembly: GCA_032618575.1. Lineage (NCBI taxonomy): Eukaryota > Viridiplantae > Streptophyta > Magnoliopsida > Solanales > Solanaceae > Nicotiana > Nicotiana noctiflora. The sequence goes on along the minus strand of JASVEL010012412.1, from coordinate 1,352,820 downwards.
TCGCATTTGAGGTATAAATTTCTTGGCTCTAATGATACTTTGCCCATAATTGTGTCTTCTTTGTTGAATGATGTACAGGTAGAGCACTTATTGGAAGTCCTAAGGGAGCACATGCAAGTAATTGGGTGGACAATCGCCGATATCCATGGCATTCCCGCGGGTATTTGCGAACACAAAATCCAACTTGAAAATGACACCAAGCCAAGTGTGAAGCATCAAAGGCGACTAAATCCTTCAATGCAAGAGGTGGTGAAAAAGGAAATTATCAAGTGGCTAGACACCGGAGTTGTGTACCCAATCACCGATAGTTCTTGGGTAAGCCCAGTACAATGTGTGCCAAAGAAGGGGGGCATAACCGTGATTGAAAATGAAAAAAATGAGCTCATCCCTACTAGAACGGTGACCGGGTGGAGAGTGTGCATGTATTATCGGAAACTCGATAGTGCAACTTGCAAGGATCAGTTCCCTATGCCTTTTATTGATCAAATGCTTGATCAGCTAGTGGGAAGAGCCTTCTATTACTTTCTTGACGGATACTCCCGCTACAACCAAATCAACATTGCTTTGGAAGATCAAGAGAAAACAACCTTCACTTGTCCTTATGGTACATTTGCTTTTAGCCGGATGCCATTTGGGTTGTGTAATGCTCCGGCGACTTTTCTAAGATGCATGATGTCGATATTTTCCGATATGGTGGAAGATTTTCTAGAGGGCTTCATGGATGAATTCTCTGTTGTTGGTGATTCCTTTGAGCATTGTCTTGCAAATCTTAGACAAGTGCAAGAGATGCGAAGAAACGAATCTTGTGCTCAACTAGGAAAAATGCCACTTCATGGTGGATGAGGGTATTGTGTTGGGGCACAAGATTTCTAAACATGGCATTGAAGTTGATCGGGCAAAGATCGAAATCATTTCTAAACTTCCTCCACCAAATTCAGTGAAAGGTGTTCGAAGCTTTCTGGGCCACGCCGGATTCTATCTGACATTCATCAAGGATTTCTCCAAATTTTCACACCCAATGTGCAAGCTTCTTGAAAAGGATGCAAAATTCATGTTTGATGACAAGTGCCTCAAAGCGTTTGAGGAATTAAAGTTGAGGCTCACCACGGCACCCATTATTGTCACTCCCGATTGGACTCTTCCTTTTGAACTCATGCGTGACGCCAGTGGTGTAGCTATTGGAGCAATGCTAGGTCAACGCCACAACTAGATACTTCATCCGGTCTATTATGCAAGCAAAACTCTCAATGGGGCGCAAATGAATTACACTTTCACTGAGCAAGAGCTTCTTGCTATTGTGTATGCTTTTGAAAAATTTTGGGCCTATTTGTTGGGGTCCAAGGTGGTGGTCTACACGGATTATGCGGCTCTTCGATATTTCATGGCAAAGAAAGATGCAAAGCCTCGGCTAATTAGGTGGGTTCTCTTGTTGCAGGAATTTGACTTTGAAGTAAAAGATCGCAAAGGTACTCAAAACCAAGTTGCAGACAACTTGTCAAGGCTTGAGGAAGCGGGGAGGCCTAAAGAGGAGCTTAACATAAATGGTGCTTTCCCCGATGAACATATATTGGCACTTTCCAACACCTTTGCTCCTTGGTATGCCGACATTGCAAATTACTTGGTGAGCGAGGTCATTCCGGAAGGGTTAGAACCTCATCAAAAGAAACAATTCTTGAGGGATTGTCGGCAATACTACTGGGAGGAGCCTTATTTATTTCGAGTATGTGCTGACAACATCATCCGGAGGTGCGTACCAGAGGAAGAAATCATGCCAATCCTCAAGGCATGTCATGACTCACCGGATGGAGGCCATCATGGAGGCAATAGGTCGACGGTAAAGATTCTTGAATGTGGCTACTATTGGCCTTCCATCTATCATGATGCAAACCAATTTGCAAAAGCTTTCGAGCAGTGTCAACGGCAAGGTTCAATCTCCAAAAGGCATGAAATGCCAATGCAATATGTGTTGGAGATAGAAATCTTTGATGTGTGGGGACTTGATTTCATGGGCTCCTTTGTGAGTTCTTATGGGATGAAGTATATTTTGGTGGCTGTGGACTACGTCTCAAAATGGGTTGAAGTCGTTGCCTTACCAAACAATGAGGCGAGGAGTGTGACCGCCTTTTTGAAGAAGAATATATTCACTCGGTTTGGCACTCCTAGAGCCATTCTTAGTGATGGTGGATCACACTTCTGCAACAAAGCATTTACCGGGTTACTCTAGAAATATGCGGTGAAACACAAGGTGGCTACACCATACCATCTGCAGTCGGGTGGTCAAGTTGAGGTCTCAAACCGAGAGATCAAGAGTATCCTAGCCAAGACTGTGAATACCAACAGGACTGACTGGTCCAGAAGATTAGATGATGCATTGTGGGCCTACCGCACGGCCTTCAAAACTCCTATTGGTACTTCTCCCTACCGGCTCATTTTTTGGAAGGCATGTCATTTACCAGTTGAGCTGGAGCACAAAGCCATGTGGGCACTCAAGAAGCTCAATTTAGAATGGGTGGAAGCTGCAAGCTTGAGATTGATGCAACTAAATGAACTAGAGGAATTTTGATTCCATGCATATGAGAGCGCAGGGGTATACAAGGAGCATATGAAATTTGTTCACGACAAAAAGATCTTGAAAAGAGAGTTCAAGATGGGTGACCTAGTCTTACTCTTCAACTCATGATTGAAATTGTTTCCGGGCAAATCGAAATCGTAATGGTCCAGCCCCTTTAAAGTGGTGAGTGTATCCCCATACGGAGCTGTAGAATTAGAATCTACTGACGGGTCTCGGACATTTAAAGTAAATGGCCAATGCATCAAACACTACTTGGGTGTTGATGGTGAGAAGAAACTGATAGAGCAGCTGGCTCTACAAGATGGACATTGCCCGTCAAAAGGATGAAATTGGAGCAACCAGTCCCGGCGTGCCGCAATGTTAAATCAAGCGCTACATGGGAGGCAACCCATAGGTGGTAACACCGTCTTTGATTTTTTTGAATTTTCTTTGTTCATTTATTTCCTTAACATATGTGAAGTGTAGGGAGCCCAAACAGTGGTGATATTTGGTGGATGTACCCATGGAAAGAAATGAAGAAGAAAGAGGGTAGAAATGCGGTAGAAATGCGACTGCATAATTGATTTGCGGACCGCAAATCTACCGCAGACCTAATCAGAGAGCCCTCTAAATTGGAAGTTGCAATGCGTCCATTCTGCGGTCCGCATGTCAGTTGTGCGACCGCATAATGGATCACAAAATTGACTCTGAGAAACCTACAAGTCGCAACAATATGCTACCATTATGCGGTCCGCAAGTTAGCTCTGCAATAGTATAATGGTCCGCAGAATTGGCCTCGCAAAAGCGTGTAAATCCGCTAGGTACATTCCTAAATAACGTACACTACAGAACAAAAAAAAAAGAGAAAAATAAACAAAAGAAAAAGGAGAGAAAAACAAAAAGAAAAAGAACAAAAAGAGGCAAGTTCGAACCGGCACAATAGGCACATCATCCTGTTCATCACTATCATTCTCAACATCTGGTATGTGTACTGTTCCCCCCCGTCTCCATTGTTTAAATCTTTTGAGGGAAAAGTTGTGGGAACTAGTTGTGGGCTTAATAGCATGGCTAGGGTAGTAATGAATTAGACGTTGGGGTAGGAATTGGTTGAAGAGTGGGCACCCATGGATGAACAGTTGAATTGCTGCATTAAATTGCTTAGTTCTGCGGTCCGCATGTCGAAAATGCGAACCGCATTGTTGTCGTGGACCTACCCTAGGTCATATGGAGAAGATAACTTATGCAGTCACTATGTGATCGCATTATCACTTTGTGGTCCGCAAAGTGACCGCATAGTTGTCACCTTGGTATCCCTCTCAAGCAATGAATTGTGCGATCGAGTATGCGGCCGCAGAATTGATCAGCGGTCCGCAAACTCAACGCAAAGTATAACAGAGAACTAGGGAACTTGGACTTTGCAAGGAGCCATTCTGCGATGAGTATGCGGTCCAGATAACTGTTATGCGACCGCATATATCATCGCAGATTGGGATGGAACTTCAACAGGAAATTTTGCGATGACTTTGCATCGCATCTTTGTTCTCTCAATTATATGTTTCCTATTCTCTACCCTACTGTCTATACTAACAATGCTCCCCTTGCAGAAATGGCTCAAAAATGACTTGCAAACAGGCCCCGTGCTGCTAAAAGACAACGAGTGGACTCGCCACGAGAAGCAAGTGACCAGCCTGAAGAAGCAGGTACCCGGTCTGTAGATAACATACATGCTGAGGCAAGGAAAAAGCAGGATGCTAAATGACCTTCATATCATCACTGCTGGGGCATTGAGTGCTCAAGGGAGAAATATAAAGCTGGGCTTGAACGGAGAAAACTCCTCCCGGAGAAGTAGTTGAGCCTCAATGGGCTTAAAAACATATACCCACACATCCTTGCCAACGTCAAGCGGAGAAAATGGATGAGATTCACTGATCCTCCGGCCAAATACAATGAATCAATCGTTCGGGAGTTCTATGCCAACTATGGAGCTTCCCGGACCAAGCAGCATAAGAGGCAAAAGATGTACCTCGACAAGGTGGAAGTTCGGGGTATCCCAGTCAAATGTAGTGCAAAAACCATAAACAGGTTGTTGGTCCCAGACTGGGATGAGGATACCTCCACAGTAGAGTATAAAGACAAATTTGCCAATAGGGAGAGTGAAAGGAGCTAGATTGCCTCCGTCATCGCAACTGGAACCCCTGCATTGATACAACCGGGAAGAAAGATTTATAAGGAAAGCTTCTCAAATAAAGGGAGATACTGGCTTGCATTTCTTGCATCCAGATTGATCCCAACGAATCATGAGACAGACATTGCCATTGAGAAGACTCTTCTCATTGCTTGTATCATACAGGGCATTAAAGTGAATGTGGGAGAGATAATTTTCCAAGAGATGGGTAGAAGAGCAATGCAAGATGCCACTTCTCTCCCGTTTCCGTCTTTGATCACTGCTTTGTGCCATGAGGCCTAAGTTCCTGTTGACCTCCGGGATGCGACAGGTCAGGAACAAGGGATTATAGACATATACCACCTTGCTGATGCGGTGATACCCCCTCCAGCAGTTGTTCAGGAGGACCTACTCTCTTCCCATCCCCCTATGGCTCATGATGATGCGGCACAGTCTTCCGCTCCCTCCACCACTGCTCAGACTTCTAATGCTACTGCTCGGCCTCATCCAACCACTCCGGTAGTTTCACAGCTTGGTCTTTTAGCCAAACATGTAAAATCCAAAGTCGACCAGCTTGTTAAGACGTTGCCTAACTTAATCAAGCAGGCTCTCACTCCCATGCAGTCAGCCATAGCAGAGATTCAGCTAAAACAGATGGCATATGTTGAGCGACTGCAAGGGCTTGAATTGAGGGTGGAGAAGCTAGAAAGGGGAGAAGTGTCCGGTTTGCATGATCTCAAGACAGAGGTGGCCTCTATGAAGGTCGAATTTCAAAAGATGCAAAATTAGGAATTCGACGTTTCATCCCTCTTTCCGGGGGCATGTGACAAGAGTGCTGATGCAGTGCCTGATTTAGGCCTTGACTTCACCAACCTAATGGCCGACCCTGTCGTTCCCACTCCCGATGACTCACAGGCCCTAACTCCTCCTAGCCGTATTGACATTGCCTCTGATGAGGAAACTGAGGGAGGGAGTGAAAGTGATGAAGAAGAGGATAGCTCAGGATTCTCCAGCGATGATGCCCCTCAGCCTGTTGACAAGGGGAAGGCAGCTGCTCCAGCTTCACCTTAGGAGGATGATGCTGTGGATGAGGATGAGTGCGCTAAGATTGAGGTGGCCTTGCAGAGATCATTGATTGACAGAGGAGGCCCCACAGCTCATACAGCAGCTGATGCATCTAGCAGCTCTCAGATGCCAGCTGAGGTCACAATATCCCCACCATCAGCCCAGTGCCAGCCTTGCCTCCTACACCAGAGCTTCCACCAGCAGCAGATGTCGCACCCTCGACTGTGCCCATGCCAGCTACACAGGAGGGTGATCACCTCGGCATGCAGCCAGCTACCGACTCCCATAGCACTTAGTGTGCCTCAGGGAGTCTTCCCTCACATTTTGCACTTTCATTATCTGTATTGGGGACAATGCATCTTTCTAAGTTGGGGGTTGGGGTACCTTGGTGTTTGATTTGATATTGCCATTTTGTGCTTTTGTGTATCAATCTTGTACAACTTTGATCTATAAATCAGTGTATATACAATGTTTTGATCTATAAACTTGTTTATGATTAGTTAGCCAATTAATTCCTCTTGGTTTTTCTTTGTCTGATTCTTTTCCAAGAGTGTAATAGTAGAATCAGAACCTCATGTGTAAATCAATATGACCAGTTTAGTGAAATTGTTCAGTGCCAAGCATGCATACCTGTACATAGCACATATCCTCCTATAGTTATCTTTCTCGACTCGTCCCAATGATAGATAGATTGACGACTGTCTTAAGGGAACTTGTCTCTATGACCAATCTTGTGAATTTAAGGCTCACTTTGTGACTCTATGGCTACCCATAAAAGCTTGGAATTGCAAAGTAGTTGCTCAAAAGTGCTAAACAGTGTGAATTAAACAGTTCAAGTACGATGTGTGTACGTGTGTTTTCTACTTGTATATAGTTCTTGTGTCCACTTCTGTCATCTAGAACTTGCCTGGTTGGTCTTTCAATACTAATGATAGTATGTCCGGTTGGAGGAATGATCTTAGGCATTCTTTGTGTTAATTTTAAACATCTCTCTAGCTTTTCAAGCCTACCATTGTGTAGATAATATCACTAGTACCCCTCTTTGAGCCTTCAAACCTTTCTTTGGCCAACTCAGTACAAACCTTTCCCTTTTTGCAAAATGATTCCCTCTTTTGAACCCGTCCCTCCTTGAATTTTGAAAATGAGGCTGAAAGCCTAAGTTGGGGGTGGTGTCAAAGTGAGATAGGCAAGGTTATATATTGAGTCTAAAACCACATACCTCAAAGTGCGTACTAAAGTATTCAAGCTCCAAAAAAATGCATTTATACATTGTGAAGCCTTGAATAAAATTGGGAGAGGCATGCAAGGTGGTTCTATAATCAGGGGCTGGATGCCAATGAGGCCATGTGAGTTAAAGAGAATCAAAATGCAACACAATGAGACTTGTGAGTAGTGTTCAAGGAGGATGAAGTCATATGTACCCAAATGCTTACCCAACCTTCCCTAAACCTACACTACAAGCCTAAAAAGTCCTTATGGGAACTCCAACTGATCATTCTTGAAGAAGTGGCGAATTAAAATAAAGGCAAGCCTATGGTATGACATGTTGTGCACTTGAAGTTCCTTTTGAGAGTGAGTGTTCTTTTTGACTTGTCCTTTTGAATATTGTAAATATTGTGAGTATAGGACATCATTTCTGGTGAGAGTGCATGAACTGCAGAATTTACTTAAGATTGTGCCTTTAGAGACTAATGAAAATGCATTCAGCCGAGGGTAACATTTAGTCACAAAGTGAGGCTTAAAGGTGGCATGATTGGTCTGTCTCTACGTGCATGCTCTTTGTCAAGGAGGAGTGGAGCGATTGTTTCAATACATGCTTGAAGAACTGAACATTAGCACCATCTTGTGTCATTATTGTGTTAAGTGTTGTGAATAAGTGTGGCGTAGGTGTGTTCTGCTTGCTTGAGGACAAACAAGAAGAGTTTAAGTTGGGGTTGTTGATGTGCCGGAGAAATTCGTCACATTTACATACTAATTGCTCTTATATTAGCTTGTTTCATTGCAAAATGTAGTCCATACTTATGTGACTTTGTGATTTTACAGATAAAGAGGAAGAAAAGACCAAGGACACAAAAATGGAAGCAAAAAGATAAGAAAGAGGGCAAGTTGTGAAAAACAGCCAATCTGCGGACCAACATGCGGTCGCATAGTGCACATGCGGACCGCAGATGAGCAACCAAATCGCCGAGCTAGATAGAGAATGGAGCTGAAATGCACGGCAAGAATGCGACGTCTTCTGCGATCGCATAATGAATATGCGGTCTGCACTTTTACCGCAAAATGAACACAAAGGAAACCTAAGAGTCAATTATGCGGTGCTTTCTGCGGTCGCACAATCAACATGCGGACCGTAGAATGGTGATGCGATCAGCACATGAACAACGAGGGTTCCTATCCGCGATTCTGCCTCTCAAGATTGCGGACCGCAGACCTGTTATGGGACAGATCTGCGGTCGCATACGTGACCTGGAAGGGCAAACTTATCCACTTTTTGACAGATCTTGGTCCCTCTATAAATAGCTTTTTAGAATTTTGTGTAAGGGTATTTTGTGCGGACTTTATACTACATTCCAAGACTTTATTACTTCATCTTTTTGGAAGCTTTTGGTTGAAGAATCTTTTACTTTGTAAGCATTTATGACATTTATTACACCTTGTATTTTATATTTTAACATGTGTGGCTAAACTTAAATACTAAGGTTGTGAACCCTAAATGGGTGTTATGTAAATGGTTGTTTAACATTGAAAATATGCATAATGGTTGGTTGATATTTCTTTGCTTCTCATTTTTCATTTATTGTTGGTGGTCGCAAACACAAATTAAAGCCATTAAAGTCCTACCTTACTTGGGAAAGTGGGTTAGATTTTGGAAGAAGTAATGAACAAAAACTCGAGGCCTTACACCTTGTTTAATAGAATTGCTTAGGGATAAGTGGGTTTTATTTGGCATTTATTGATTGTTATACATTGTGACTCTTAGTCTTTTCGGAAAAAGCAAGAGAGGAAATACTACTCAAGTATTGGGAAATATTGGGTAGTTGCATAGAAATCAATTGCATATCAATAATCAACCATTAGAAATATATCATATTAATACCGATGACATTACACTACATTTATGGGAACACAACCTTGGTTTAATCAATTCTATAGATTACTACATCAAGCATCTTCACTAGTTAAATATTCTAAACCAATCTTTACTCATACTACCACTCTTACACCATTTCTATGTTACTTCTAACGGAATAGATTCAATATTCTAGTCGGGTAACACACTAATTCAAGTAATCATTTCACACCTATTCCCTGTGGGATTCGACCCCAACCTAGTTGGGTTACTATTTTTGACACCAACCGCCTTACACTAATTGTAAAAGTGTAATTTGAGCGTATCACCATGCCATTGCCACGACCTGGCATATCGTGCGATGTCCTAACACATCCTAAAATGTGCTATGGCTATGTCTTAACAAGTCCTTACCCGTGAGATGCCCAAATCCTTCCATGTCATGCGACGTCCTATGTCCATATCGTGCGACGTCCTAAGATGTCCTAACCCATACCATGGCTGTGTCATGATATATCCTTACCTGTACCATGCCCACATCTAGCTATGTCCTGTGATATCCTGACACATCCTGCGATGTCATGACATTTCATGACCCGTGCCATGGCTATGCCCTGCCATATCCTGCGATGTCTTGATACTTCATGACACGTCTCATGGCAATGTCCTGACACTTCCTAACCCATGCCAAGCCCTTGTCCTGTGTCGTTCTCACACATCCTGTGGCCACGTCCTGTGATGTCCTGACCGTGCCATGTCCACGCCCTGCCATGTCCTGTGACCCACGCCCTGCCATGTCCTGTGACATCGTGACACATCCTTAAACGTGCCATGGCCATGTCCCTGAACCATGTCGTGCCCACATCCTTACATGTCCTGACATGTCCCGTGTATGCATCCTGTGACGTCCTAACCCGTGCCATGGCCTCGCCTTGTCATGTCCTGCGACGTCCTGACACGTCCTGAAATATGCCATGGTCATGTACTTACACGTCCTTACCTGTGACATGCCTATGTCCTGCCATGTCCTGCAACATCCTGATATGTCCTATGGCCATGTCCTGCAATATCGAGACACGTCCTGACCTGTGCACTAGACACGCCCTGGCATGTCATGTGACATCCTAAAATGTGCCATGGCCATGTCCTAACACGTCCTAACCCGTGACATGCCCATGTTATGTGACGTCCTGACACGTCCTGACCCGTGCCATGGCCATGTCTTGACACGTCCTGACCCATGACATGTCCATATCTACCATGTCCTATGACATTCTCACATGTCATGTGATGTCCTGATAGGTGCCACGGCCATGTCTTGACACATCCTGACCCGTGCCAAGCCCTTGTCCTGCCATGTCCTGTGATGTCATAACACATCCCGTGGCCACATTTTGTGACGTCCTGACCCGTGCCATGACCTCGCCCTGCCATGTCTTGCGACATCCTGAAATCTCTTTAAACGTGCCATGGCCATGTCCTTACACATACCAAGCCCACGTCCTGCCATGGCCTGACATGTCCTGTGGCTACGTCCTGCGACATCCTGACTCGTGCCATGGCCTAGCCTTGCCATGTCCTGTGATGTCCTAACACGTCCTAAACTGTGCCATGTTCATGTCCTGACACGTCCTAACCAGTGACATGCCTACATCATACCATGTCCTACGACGTCCTAACATAACCTGTGGCCACATCTTGCAATGTCCTAACATGTCCCGACCCGTACCATGGCCATGTCTTGACATGCCCTGACCCGTGCCATTCCCATATCCTACCACGTCCAATGACGTCCTAACACGTCCTGACCCGTGCCATGACCATGCCTTACCATGTCCTGCAACGTCCATACACATCTTGACACATCCTATTGCCGTGTCCCGACACGTCTTGACCCGTGCCAAGCCCTTGTCCTGCCATGTTATGCGACGTCCTGACACATCATGTGGCCACGTCCTTCGACGTCCTGACCCGTGCCATGGCCATTCCCTGCCATATCTTACGACATCATGACATGTCCTAAATTGTGCCATGGCGATGTCCTAACATGTCCAGACCCGTGCCATGCCATCTTCCTACCATGTCGTGACATATGATGTGGCTACGTCCTTCGACATCCTGACACGTCCTGACCTGTGCCATGCACACGCACTTGCATGTACTTCAACATCCTGACATGTCCTGAAATGTGCCATGGCCATGTTCTTACACGTCCTAGCCCGTGATATGCCCACGTCCTGCAATGTCCTATGATTTCCTAACAAGTCCTGTTGCCACATCGTGTGATATCCTGATATGTCCTGACCCGTGCCATGGCCATGTCTTGACACATCTTGACCAGTGCCATGGCCACGTCCTGCCATGTCCTGCAATGTCCTGACATGTCCTACAATGTAATAACACGTCTTGAACCGTGCAATGGCCATGCCCTACCATGTCATTCAATGTCCTAGCACGTCCAAAAAATGTGCCATTGCCATGTCCTGACACATCATGACCAGTGACATGCCCATGATCTGTGACGTCCTGCCACGCCTTGTGGCCATGTCCAGCGATGTCCTGACACGTCTTGACCTGTTCCATGGCCATGTCTTGACACGTCCTGACCCGTGCCATGTCCACGTCCCGCCATATCCTACGAAATCTTGACACATCCTGCGATGTCCTGACACGTCCTGACCCGTGCCACGGCCAAGCCCTGCCATGTCCTATGACGTTCTGACATGTGCCATGGCAATGTCCTAACACGTCTGACTTTTCCCAAGCACTTGTCCTACCATGTCGTGTGACGTCCTGATAAATCCTGTGGCCACGTCCTGAGACGTCATGACGTGTGCCACAGCCACATCCTGCCATGTCCTACAACATCCTGACATACTTGGAAACATGCCATGGCCATGTCTTGACACGTCCTTCCATGTCATGCAACGTCCTGACACATCATACGACATCATGACTCGTCCTACGACATCCTGACATGTCTTGACCCATGCCATGGCCACGCCCTTCCACGTCCTACAATGTCCTGACACGTCCTGACATGTGTCCTGTCCATGTCCCAACACATCTTGACTCGTGCCATGCCCTTGTCCTGCCATGTCGTGCGACGTCTTGACACATATTGTGGCCATGTCTTGGGACGTCCTGACCCATGCCATGGCTATGCCGAAAACGTCATGAAACATGCCATGGCCATGTCTTGACACGTCGTGACCCGTGTCAAGTCCATGTCCTGCCATGTCGTGACACGTCCTGTGGCCACGTCCTAAGGCCACGTCCTATATCATCCTGACACGTCCTGACCCATGCCATGGCCACCACCTGGCATGTCGTACGATGTCCTAACACGTCCTCAAATGTGCCATGGCCATGTCCTAACAAGTCCTAACCCGTGACATGCCTACGTCCTGCCTTGTCCTGGGATGTCCTGACACGTCCTATGGCCATGTCTTGCGACGTCCTGACCCGTGCCATGGCTATGTCTTGACACATCCTTACCCGTGCCATGCCCACGTGCTACTATGTCCTGTGATGTCCTGACACATCCTACGATGCCCTGACATATCATCACCCGTGCCATGGCCACGCCCTTCCATATCCTCCGATGTCCTGATACGTCATGACACGTTCCATGCCAATGTCCTGACACGTCCTGACCCATGCCAAGCCCTTGTCCCGCCATGTCCTATTATGTTCTCACACATCCTGTGGACATGTCCTGTGATGTCCTGGCTGTGCCATAACCATTACCTGCAATGTCCTGTGACATCCCGACACATCCTGAAATGTGCCATAGTCATACGCTCAAATTACACTTTTACAATTAGTGTAAGGCGGTCGGTGTCAAATATAATAACCCAACTAGGTTGGGGTCGAATCCCACAGGGAATAGGCGTGAATGGATTACTTGAATTAGTGTATTTCCCGACTAAAATCTTGAATCTATTCCGTTAGAAGTAACATAGATATGGGTATAAGATTGGTAGTATAAGTGAAAGTTGATTTAGAGTATTTAACTAATGAAAATGCCTTATGTCAATAATTTAGAGAATTGATTAGACCAAGGTTGTGTTCCCATAAATGTAGTGTAATGCTATAGGTGTTAATATGGTATATTACTAACGGTTGATTCTTGATATGCAGTTGATTTCTAAGCAACTACCCAATATTTCCCAATAGTTGAGTAGTATTTCCTCTATTTCTTTTTCCCAAAAGTCTTCGGGTCACAAGATGTAGTAACCAATAATTGCCAAATAAAACCCGCTTATCCCTAAGCGATTCTATTAAACGAAGTGTAAGGCTTCGAGTTTTTGTTCTTTACTTCTTCCAAGATCTAACCCACTTTCCCAAGCAAGGTAAGAATTTAATGGCATTAATTAGTGTTTGCAACCACCAATAATAAATGAAGAATGAGAAGTGAAGAAATATCAACCAACCATTATGCATATATTCAATGTTAAACACCCATTTACATAACACCCATTTAGGGTTCACAACCTTAGTATTTAAACTTAGCCACACGCGCTAAAATATAAAATACAAGATGTAATAAATGTCATAGATACTTACAAAGTGAAAGATTCTTCAACCAAAAGCTTCCAAAAAGATCAGTAATAAAGTTTGGAATGTAGTCTAACGTCTGTGTCAGATGATCTTACACAAAGCTCTCAAAAGCTATTTATAGAGGGACCAAGATCTGACAAAAAGCGGACAAGTTTACCCTTCCAGGTCACGTATGCGACCGCATATCTGTCGCATAACAGGTCTGCGGTCCGCAATCTTGAGAGGCGGTGTCGCATATAGGAACCCTAGCTTTTTATACATTGGCCGCATTACAATTCTGTGGTCCGCAAGGTTAGTATGCGACCGCAGATAGCACCGCAAACTTACCTCTTCGGTTTCTTCTCTGTTCATTATGCGGCAGGAATGCGGACCGCATGTTGAATGTGCGATCGCGAATTGTGTCGCATTCCTGTCGTGCATTGCAGCTCCATTCTCTGTTTTGTTATGCGATTTGGAGACACATTATGCGGTCCGCATATCCAATCTGCGACCGCAGATTGGATCGCAGAACTGCTCTTGTGCCCAACTTGCCCTCATTCTTATCTTTTTGCGTCTATTTTTGAGTACTTGGTCTTTTCTTCCTCTTTATCCATAAAACCACAAAATCACATACGTATGGACTACATTTTGCCGTGAAACAAGCTAATATAAGAGCAATTAGTATGTAAATGTGCCTGAATCTCTCCGGCACATCAACACCCCCAACTTAAACTCTTGCTTGTCCTCAAGCAAGCAGAACACACCTACGTCACACTTATTTCCAACACTTAACACCAAAATGACACAAGATTTGTGCTAATGTTCAGTTCTTCAAGCATGTATCAGAACAATCGCTCCACTCCTCCTTTACTAAGAGCAAAAATGTTAAGACAAACAAATTATGCAAGATTTGAGCCTCACATTATGACTAAATGTTACCCTCAGCTGATTGCATTTGCATTAGACTCTAAAGGCTCAACATAAGTGAATTCTGCAGTTCAAACACTCTCACCATAAATGATGTCCTATACTCACCATATTTACAATGCTCACGAGGAAAGGTTAAAAAGATCACTCACTCTCAGAAAGAACTTCAAGTGCCACTACATGTCATACCATAGGCTTTCTCTTATTTTAATTCGCCACTTCTTCAAGAATGATCGGTTGGAGGTCCCATAAGGACTTTTTAGGCTTGTGATGTAGGTTTAGGGAAGGTTAGGTAAGCATTTGGGTACATATGACTTCATCCTCCTTGAACACTACTCACAAGTTTCATTCTTTTGTATTTTGACTCTCTTTAACTCACATAGCCTCATTGGCATCTAGTTCCCAATATAGAACCATTTGACATACCTCTCCCAAATTTTATTCAAAGCTCCACAATGTACATATTTACACGTATATGTAAAGACTAACTTCTCATTTTTTTTATGGAGCTTGAATACTTTAATAAAATTACTTTGAAGCATGTGGATACTCAATGCACAACCTTCCCAATTTCCATTTTGACACCACCCACAACTTAGGCTTTTAGCTTCATTCTCAGTGTTCAAAAAGGGACGGGTTCAAGAGAGGGAATTATTAAAGAAGGGAAAGGTTTGTAATGAGTTGGCCAAAGAAGGTTTAAAGGCTCAAAATGGGTACTAGTGACATTATTTATGCAACGGTAGGCTTGAAAGGCTAAAGAGATTTTAAATTAAAACAACGAATGCCTAAGATCATTCCTCCAACTGGGCATAATATCATTAGTGTTGAAAAACCAACTAGGCAAGTTCTAGATGACAGAAGTGGACACAAGAGATGTATACAATTAGCACTTACACACCTTGTACTTGAACTGCTTAATTCACATTGTTTAGCACTTTCAAGCAACTACTTTGCAATTTCAAGCTTTTATGGGTCGCTAGAGTTACAAAGTGAGCCTTAAATTCACAATATTGGTCCTAGAGACAAATGACTATAGGAGGATATGTGCTATGTACAAGGATGCATGATTAGCACTGAACAATTTCACTAAGCTGGTCACATTGATTTACACACGAGGTTTTGATTCTACTATTACACTCTTGGAAAAGAATCAGATAAAGAAAAACCAAGAGGAATTTATTTGCTAACTACACATAAACAGATATTGACAAATCAAAACATTGTATATACACTGCTTTAGGCTCAAAGTTGTACAAGTTTACTACACAAAAGCACAAAAATTGGCAATCTCGAATTAAGACACCAAAAGTACCCCCACTCCCAACTGAGAACTATGCATTGTCCCCAATGCAGATAATAAAAGAACAAAACGTGAGGAGAGACTCCCTGAGGCACACTAAGTGCTATGGGAGTCGGCAGCTGGCTATGTGCCCGGGTGATCACCCATCTGTGTATCTGGCATAGGCAAAGTAGAGTGTGCGACCTCTGCTGCCGGTGGAAGCTCTGGTGTAGGAGGCAATGCTAGTACTGGAGCTGATGGTGGGGCTGCTATGACCACAGCCGACATCTGAGAGTTGCTAGATGCCTCAACTGATGTCTGAGCTGTTGTACCTCCTTGGTCAATCAATGATCTCTGCAACGCCACCTCAAGCTGAGCGCGCTCATCCTCATCCACAGCATTATCCTCACGAGGTGACGCTGGAGCTGCTGCCTTCCACTTGTCTATAGGCAGCGGAGTATCATCACCGGAGAATCCCGAGTCATCCTTATCGTCATCACTGCCACTACCTCCCTCAGCTTCCTCATCAGAGGCAATATCAATACGGGTGGGAGGAGCTGGGGCCTGTGAGCCTCCGGGAGTAGGAGCGACAGGGTCGGACATTAAGTTGGTGAAATCAAGGCCCAAATGAGGCCCCTCATCAGCATTCTTATCACCTGCTCCCGGAAAGAAGGATGAAACGTCGAAGTCCAGGTTTTGCATTTTTTGAAATTCGACCTTCATCGATGCCACCTCTGTCTTGAGATCGTTCAGCCCAGGTATTACTCCCCTTTCTAACTTCTCCACCCTCAACTCAAGCCCTTGCAGTCGCTCAGGATATGCTATCTATTTTTGCTGAATCTCTGCTATGGCAGACTGCATTGGAGTGAGAGCTTGTTTGATTAAATTCGGCAATGTCTTAACAAGCTGGTCAACTTTTGAGTTTGCATGCTTGGCTAAAAGACCAAGCTGCGAGACTGCTGGAGTAGATGGATGGGGCTGAGCTGTAGCAGTGGTAGTTTGAGCAGCGGTGGATGGAGTGGAGGATTGTGCCGCTTCATCATGAACAATAGGAGGTTGGGAGGAGAGTAGGTCTTCTTCAACAACTGGTGGGGGAGGAATCACTGCATCAGCTAGGCGGGTGATGTCTATAATACCTTGCTCAGGACCCGTAGCATCCCGGAGGTCAACAGGAACAAGGACCTCTTGGCACAAGGCAGTGATCAATGACGGGAATAGAAGAGACGTGGCCTCTTGCATTGCTCTTCTCCCTATTTCTTCAAAAATTATTTTTCCCACATTCAATATGACACCCTGCATGATACAAGCAATGAGGAGGGCCTTCTCAATGGCGATGTCTGTCTCATGACTCGTTGGGATCAATCTGGATGCGAGAAACGCAAGCCAGTATCTCCCTTCCCTTGGGAAGCTCTCCTTATAGATCTTTTTCCCCGGTTGTACCCATGAAGGGGTTCCATTTGCGATGACGGAATTAATCCAGCTCCTCTCATTCTCTCTGTTTGCAAATTTAGCTTTATATTCAGCTGTGGAGTTGTCCCCATCCTAGTCTGGGATCAACAACTTGTTTATGGCTTTAGCACTGCACTTGACTGGGATCCCTCGAACTTCCACCTTGTTGAGGTACATTCTTTGTCTTTTATCCTGTTTGGTTCTGGAGGCTCCATAGTTAGCATAGAATTCTCGAACAATGGCTTCGTTGTATTTGGCCGGAGGGTCAGTAAATCTCATCCATTTCCTCCGTTTGATGTTGGTAAGGATGTGGGGATATTTTTCTTTAAGCCCATTTAGGCTCAATTGCTTCTCAGGAAGGAGCTTTCTCCGTTCGAGCCCAGCTTTATATCTATCCCTTGACACCACAATACCCCAGCGGAGATGATAGGAAAGTCCCTCCGCAGCTTGCTTTCTCCTTGCCTCAGCATGAATGTCCACTGGAGGCTGGGTGTTGACTTCCTCAGGTTGATCATTTCCCGTTCGTGGTTCTTCCACTCTTTGTCTTTTAGAAGCACGGGGTTTTTTTGCAATTCGTTTGTGAGCCATGTCTGCAAAAAGGAGTGTTGTTAGTATAGCCAAGATGGTAGGGAATGGAAAAATTTAACTGAGCAAGAATGTGACGCAATTCTGCGGTCGCAAAACAGGTATGCGAACCGCAAAGCGGTCGCAAAATTTATCAGATAAAGAGCCATTCCATTCTGTGATGCAATATGCGATCGCATAACGCTATAAAAAGCATCATTTACCTGAAAATCTAGCAATAACCACCAAAAGCAACCTCATTTCATATTAAAAAGGCATAAAAAGCTAAGCAAAAGAGGCTACAATAAGTGGTAAAATCACCACTCATCAACACCCCCAACTTAAGCTTTTGCTTGTCCTCAAGCAAATCAAAACCACAACTTTAATGAGGCTTCACCATTTATAAAACAATTGTCATTGCGATTATGAACATATCACCACATCCCCAACTTGTCTCATTCAAACACCATACTTATGGATTTGGTTGATACTAACAATTAGGCTCAAGTATGTATATCTTTTCTCGAATAACTCCCTCCTAAGGAAAACCCACTTCAACAATGTGCAAGGGAGTTCCAAAACAATCAAGTGACAAAAATAAGCCTCAATAAGTGACTCAAATACATTAGTTCACTACGATTGCTCACTTTACTCAATTTCACCGGTCTTTTCTAATTCATGCGCCCTCACAAGAAAGAAAGTCCCAACAAAGAACATTATATTTACAACACAACACAAGGGACAAAGTTTTCGAAAACACTCGCTCTCACAAAGAAACTTCAAGTGTTACGACACCTCATACCATAAGCTTGCCATTATTTTAATTCAATGCTTATTCAAGAATGCTTAGTTGGAGGTCCCATAAGGACTTTTTAAGCTTGTAATGTAGGTTTAGGGAAGGTTGGATAAACATTTTGGGTGCAAGTGACTTTATCCTCCTTGAACACTACTCACAAGTTTCATTCTTTTGTATTTTGACTCTCTTTAACTCACGTAGCCTCATTAGCATCTAATTCCCAATATAGAACCACTTGACATACCTCTCCCAAAATTTTTTTCAAAGCTCCACAATGTACATATTTACACGTATATGTAAAGACAAACCCTTTTTTTTTTTACTTTTGGAGCTTGAATACTTTAATACAAATACTTTGAGGCATGTGGATACTCAATGCACAACCTTCCCAATTTCCATTTTGACACCACCACCAACTTAGGCTTTTAGCCTCATTCTCAGTGTTCAAAGAGGGACGGGTTCAAGAGAGGGAATTATTATACAAAAAGGGAAAGGTTTGTAATGAGTTGGCCAAAGAAGGTTTAAAGGCTCAAAATGGGTACTAGTGACATTATTTATGCAACGGTAGGCTTGAAAGGCTAAAGAGATTTTAAAATTAAAACAAAGAATGCCTAAGATTATTCCTCCAACCAAATGTACTATCATTAATATTGAAAAACTAACCGGGCAAGTTCTAGATGATGGAAGTAAACACAAGATTTATTTCAACACTCGCTAACACACATGGCACATGAATTAATGAAGACGGATCAATTCTATCAAACTAGTGAGCTAAGAGTCACTAAAAGAGCCAAAACAAATTTCACCAAAATTGTTTTACGCCATGCAACTTACTTGTTTTAAACATTTTAATACAAATTTTTGGAGGGGTATTCTTAATTCATAATTTACATACAAGAGGCTAATTTTATTAGTATCAAATAATCCAAAAGCCTCATCTTAACAAAATAAGACTAATTCCCTTAAGAAGGTTGTCACACTATCTCTCATCAGGAAAAGTCACCCGGTTCACTAAATTGATCCTTGGGAAAGAACCATAGCATGAAGAAAACCCAAGGAGTAATAAATGAAAAGAAACTACTCTACATAATACCAAAAAAAATATAGGCTAATAAGAAGAAGTATAAGTATGAAAAGCACAATACTAACACAAATATGACTAATCAAACCAAGCCCAGCTAGGGCACACATTGTATAGAACATTCAAGTCAAAAACTACACAGCATAGTCACAAGCTACAAAAGCCACCCCCAACTAGAATATTGCAGTTTCCTCACTGCACAAAATCAAATGTAAAGCATAAAAGTTTGAGGGTCTCCCTGAGGTCTGCATCAGACTAGCAGACTGCGGGAGGAAGGCGGATCACTGCTGAGCTGAGCTCGAGGCTCCATCATCATCGGTCTCCTCCTCATCATCATCATCATCATCATCATCATCATCTCCAGCAGGCTGTGTCATGAAAGAGTACTCATCGCTGTCATCCTTGGTCGCTACAGGGATCTTCTTATCTGGGTTTCCCCATTTGAAGATTGCCTTGATGCCCCTCCACAACTTGATCATCATCTTGCCTTTGTTCTTGTTCTCTTTCTTCTCTTCCTCGAAGTCAGACTGAAGGGTGGCATGGGCCTTAGCCAGAGTACTGTAGGCTCCCTCCAGTTTAGTCACTGACGCTGCCATCTTCTTCATGTTATCATTTTGGAGTGTCTGGGCATCCAAGTAACTCTGCATGTCTTCCCTGGAAAAGTAAGAGGGCCCTGGCTGTGAGGAGGATGGCCTACTAGGAAGCTGTGACACTAACTCCTTAATGGTCTGAAGCTCGGAGTTAAGAATCATAAATGGCCCCTGAGCAGCTGTCTGTGAAGAGGACTCTGAACCGGTGGTTGTGAAGGTTATTTTCCTCTTCTTGCTTTTAAACGCACTCTCCTCTCCCGTCACTCCCAATGGATGAAAAGGTTTGTCCCTGGTAGCCACCGATCGGTGCTACGGACATCAACCTCTTCCCTGGTGCACAGCTGTGTGATGAGAGAAGGGAATAGCAGACCTGCATCCTTGTTGCTTGAGTACTCTCTCAAGTACTGTCTCATCTCCTGTAAAATGTAGTATCCTACATTCACCGGTGTGCCATCTAAAATGCATGCTATGATCAGTGTCCGGGTGTAGGAAACATCAGTCATGTTGCCACAAGGAGAAACTTTGTTGTTGAGGATGTATAGCCACATTTTAGCCTCAGCTGCGAAGTCGGTAGACTTGAACCCTTTTCTTCTGGTTCCCCCTTTTTCTCTCAGCTGCGGTGGAAAGAGCTTGGAGACAAGCCATGCTCCATTTTCACAAGTATCCTTTTCCCGTACTTGGTCCATCGGAAAGTTGTGAATTCCAAGAGTATCATTGATTTGTTCAATTCCAAACCTCACTAACTTCCCTCGGATGACTATATGTGGGCTATCAAAATTTACCCGCTTGAGGTTAGCATAGAATTCACGGACCCACTCCTCATTGGCTTTGCAAGGAGTGGGGATAAAGCAGGACCATCCCGATGATTCGAGGCGAGCATAGAAATCCGGAAGCTTTTCTGCCAACTTCTCTTCATGAATTCCTTTTTCAAGGATAATCTTCTTATGCATGAGGTCGTCCAAATATCTCCGCTCACACTAAGCGGACATGAAGCGTGTATCATCATATGGTTCATTGATTTCTTCTTCGATTTCTCTCCGTTGTCCGCTTGTGGTTGCGTCCATTTTCAAATAAATCACCTACAAAAATTCAACACAATGTCAATTGGGCAATTGAACAAGATTAAGAACTTCAAAACACTGCAATTTAGCCAAAAGTTTGGATGAACGGGCCCGGGAAGGAGCAGTTGCGAAGCTACTAGTATTTGCAAAAATTCCCAGTTTCTGCTTATGCGAACAAAGAGCCGCAGAAGCGGATCCGTTTCTGCAAAATTATTTTCGCTTCTGTGGTACTTTACGCTTCTGCGAACAAGGAGCCGTAGAAGCAGCTACGTTTCTGCAAAGAAGATATTGCTACTACGATGAGTGTCGCTTCTGTGTGCCTTCTTCCGCAGAAGCGGGTTCGCTTCTACAAAGAAAGTTCGCTTCTACGGTCTTCGACATTTTCTTCATTCCCCTGCACTTTTATCAAAATTTTTTCAATGTCTAAACAAATTTTTGGCTTGTATTAGTGCAGTAAAAGGGTTTATGATTCAATTAAAATCCCATTTGCGATGTAAAGCCACAATACTTCATTGAAACAATGTTACAAACATCTTGCGGGCAATTCAATTTGACCTCTCTTTGAACAACATTTTGGTACTAGACTTCCCAAAATTTGTTCACATTAACAGCACACACTACCTACACTCAACCAATTCCTCACTTCTTAAAACAATCTAGAATTTAAAAACCAAAAGAAGGAAAAGAAAAATCAAGACATATTACCTATAACCAATGTTAGATATGGAAATCACATGGAATGGGAAGAGATTACTTGATGTTTGCAGAAGAGAAGGAGACTACACGAGATGCTTTTGACACTTTGCTAAGAAAATTCGGAATTTTTGGGATTTAGGGTAGGGGAGACGGTTTTTAGTGAAGAGGGTTAACCAAAAGACTCAATTCCCTCTGTTTTGAAATTAAAATCTGGACGACTTTCGCTTCTGCGAAAATTTATACGCTCCTGCGGAAGCGCTTAAGCGGTATATGGGCCGTTTCTGCGTATTGGGCCATTTCTGCGGTTTAAATATCGCTTCTGCGATGCCGCTGATGCGGAAACTACGCCGCATTTGCGGTCAGCCCGCTTCTGCGATGCTATTGTCGCTTCTGCAGGACCGCAGGTGCGTGATTTTTATCGCAGAGGTGATTCTAGCAGAATTTTGTTGCAAGTTTTCTTCAGCTACTGGTTTGGCCTCTCTGAGTCATCCCGACCTGCTCAAATCAACTCCAAAAATTCTCAAATTTGGCAGAATAGTTCAACATAATATTCTAAGCTATTCTAAAAAAAAAAATTCAAAAATGACAATAATTTTGTAAAACAATGGGTTGCCTCCCACGAGCCGCCGCATTTAACGTCGTGGCACGACGCAAACAACATTACCACTTTTCTCGCCACTTGGATGATATGAATTGGGCCCCTAGCTTGGAATCAAGCTTATGACCACGAGCGATGGGGGTGGTAATTGGATATTCGATCCGATGCTTAAATTTTTCATTTTGCACTTTTTGGCTTTCAAGTGAGGAATGTCGTTTTGATATCTTGCCTCCTCAAACAGTAAAATGCATGGACAAAGTTGTTCCTCCTCGCATTCCTTCATTGATTCAGGTGGTTCAACTCTCATGTCACCACACAGTTCCAAGGTTGAAAAATGTTTGGAATGTGACTTTAAGCCCACACTTTGCAATTTTTCTATGTTGACATTCTCTTTTTCCCCCGGATTAGAGTCAACAACAACCACATTAGCTTTTACACCGGTTGACTCCAATTCCATGTTTTTGCCGGCATCAACAACACTTATTGAGTTGATTGGCGGATGTTCATCCATTTGTGAGTGCAATCCTTGGGGTGAAAAATCATTTTGAAGACTAGTCTCCAAGAGATGTTCCAAGGCACTTTGCTCCTTGTTTCCTTCTTCAAGTAGACACTCAAACATGAGTTTGAACTCTCCACTTTGGCCATGCTCCACTTTTTCCAATTCCATAGTTCTATAATTCTTACCAAAACAAGTAGAATTATCAAAGTGGGGGCTTGGGGAAGGGACTAACAAATAAGCACAATCATCCCAATGACCATTTTGGAAAACACACTTATCACAAATACTCCACTCCTGGGTTTGGAATTGTGCGCACAATCCACCCCCGGGAGAATTTAAACAATTTTGCCACGAGAGCGGTCCTCCACAATAAGGACAAAGATCATCAAAATAAGAACAACTACCATCCGACCCATTTTTGTTATATGATGCCATTTTTCAAAATTAAGAAAATAAGCAAGAACTAAACAAGAAAAATAGACCCAAGGTAAGAAAAATAATTACACAAATATTCACAAGTTTGGACCAAAGCACTTTCGCTTACTTCTCAAACAACCTAAATTACGCCAAATTGTTCCCCGGCAACGGCACCATTTTTGATAACGTCCATTTCCACCGCTAAAAAGCAATAGGCACGGTCGTATGCAATATATTTACCCAACTATGAGTCGGGGTCGAATCCCACAGATAACAATATGTAGGCGATTAGGAATGCAAGAAAATTATCGCTAGTCGCGCTAAGCCAAACACTTATGATTTTGGGTTTTGGAAAATGATTATATCTAAATGTAAAAATGTAAACTAACTTATAAAGCAAATTAAAATGATCAATGGCTACAAGTATGAATGCATCGGGAATTACACTCAAGTAACGATCCAATGTATTTCTCGATTTTACAAATATGAGTGAGTTTATGTTAATTAGCCACGGATAATAATTCTTAATTAGCTTCTTCCGAAGACTAACAAGACTTCCTAATTGAATTATCCCTAATCACGATTAGAAGATTAAGCGCACCGGATAGGCTACAAGTAGTCAATCCTATCCCTAGGTTGAATCTATAAAGTGAGGGTTAACGCCTCAAGTTCTTGTTAATTAATCTATCCCAACTCCGAATTATCTTTCCCAAAATCAATTCAAAGTAAATGGGCGAGTCCTAGAGTTAGCTAATCTCTTTGGAAACATTAAAGAAAAAGAATAATTAAAGTAACAATAACTCAATTCATAAATATACAAAAATCATTCAATACATAAGCACAACAAGGTATTTAATCCACACTTTAAATATGAATATTCCCATAAACAAGATTCAATTGATGGAAATAAATACTACACACTTAAATATACAATACAAAGTAAGGAAATGAAGAAAGAAACATAAATGGGTAAGAAATCCTTAACCATAAGCTTTAATTATCAAGACCCAAGTGTGTGTGCAAAGCCCTACCCTCCAAACTTGTTCTCTCTAAGCCAAAAATATGTTCAAGATGCCAAAGATGATAATAATGTCTGATTGGACGAGTATAAAAACGATTTGGGGTTCAGATTTGTGAAATGCCAGTTCTGTCTAGGTCTGATGCTCAACTTTCGCACCTGCGGAAAGTGCCTCGCAGGTGCGGCTCCGCTTAAGAGGAATTTACCCTTAGAAGCGACAATGGGCCTCCTGTCAAGCCATCGTAGAAGCGGACCTCTGGCCGCTGAAGCGACATCGCTGAAGCGCATACATTTCCGCAGAAACGGAATTATTCCGCAGCCGCGATCCATCACTCGCAGAAGCGTGGCCGCTTCTGCGTCTTTATCTCCGCAGAAATGGAACTGGCTGGTTCTTCGACTATTCGCACAAGCGACCAAAATCTCATAGAGGCGAGATCGCTTCTGCGATCAAAATCCGCAGTTTTGCAAAGTTTCCTCTCTTTTTAGCTTAATTCCTTGTCACTTCAGCCCAAATCACCTACTAGCATCATTTACCTGAAAATCTAGCAATAACCACAAAAAGCAACCTCATTTCATATTAAAAAGGCATAACAAGCTAAGCAAAAGAGGCTACAATGAGTTGTAAAATAACCACTCATCACATGGCCATGTCCTAACACGTTCTGACCCGTACCGTGCCCACGTCTTTCCATGTTCGGACATGTCTCGGGTCTGCATCCTGTGACATCCTGACACGTCTTGATCCTTGCCATGGCCTCGCCCTGTCATGTCCTGCGACGTCCTGACACATCCTGAAACGTGCCATGGCCATGTCCTGACACGTTCTCACCCATGCCATGCCTACGTCCTGCCATGACCTGCAATATCCTAACACGCCGTATGGCCACGTCCTGCAGTATCATGACACTTCCTAACCGGTGCCATGGGCACGCCCTGGCGTATCCTGTGACATCATAAAATAGACCATGGCCATGTCCTAACATGTCCTAACCCATGACTAGCCCATGTCCTGTGATGTCCTGACACGTCCTGACCTGGCCATGGCCATGTCTTGACACATCCTGACTTGTGCCATGTCCATATCCTGCCATGTCCTACGACGTCCTGACACGTCTTGTGATGTCCTGATAGGTCCTGACCCTTGCCATGGCCAAGCCCTACCATGTCTTGTGACGTCCTGACACGTGCCATGGCCATGTCCTGACACATCCTGACCCGTGCCAACCCCTTGTCCTACCATGTCCTGTGACGTCCTGACACATCCCGTGGCCACGTGCTGTGACATCCTGGTCCGTGCTATGACCTCGTCCTGTCATGTCCTGTGACATCCTGACACCTCTTTAAATGTGCCATGGCCTTGTCCTGACCCATGCCATGACCACGTCCTGCCATGGCCTGACATGTCCTGCGACATCCTGACTCGTGCCACTGCCTCGCCTTGCCATGTCCTGTAATGTCCTGAAACGTTCTAAAATGTGCCATGGCCATGTCCTGACATGTCCTGACCCGTGACATGCCCACATCATGCCATGTTCTAGAATGTCCTGACACGTCCTGACACATCATGTGGACACGTCCTTCGACGTCCTGACCCGTGCCATGGTCACGCCCTGCCATGTCCTACGACTTCCTGATATGTCTTAAATTGTGCCATGGCCATGTCCTGACATGTCCTGACCCGTTCTATGCCATCTTTCTACTATGTCGAGATATATCCTGTTGCTACGTCCTGTGACATCCTGACACGTCCTAACCCTTGCCATGGACATGTCCTGACACGTCCTAAAATATTCCATGGCCATGTCTTGACAAGTCCTTACCTGTGCCATGCCTACGTCCTGCCATGTCCTGCAACATCGTGATATGTCCTATGGCCATGTCCTGCAATATTGTGACAAGTCCTGACCTGTGTACTAGAAACGCCCTGACATGTCCTGTGACATCCTAAGATGTGCCATGGCCATTTCCTAACACGTCCTAACCCGTGACATGCCCATTTCATGTGACATCCTGACACGTCCTGACCTGTTCCATGGCCATGTCTTGACACGTCCTGACCCATGACATGTCCATATCTGCCATGTCCTAGGACGTTCTCACATGTCTTGTCCTAACACATCCTGACCCGTGCCAAGCCCTTGTCCTGCCATGTCCTGTGATGCCATAACACTTCCCGTGGCCACGTTCTGTGACATCCTGACCCGTGCCATGACCTCGCCCTACCATGTCTTGCGACATCTTGAAATCTCTTTAAACGTGCCATGGCCATGTCCTTACACATACCAAGCCCACGTCCTGCCATGGCCTGACATGTCCTATGGCTACGTCCTGCGACATCCTGACTCGTGCCATGGCCTCGCCTTGCCATGTCCTATGATGTCCTAACACATCCTAAAATGTGCCATGGTCATGTCCTAACACGTCCTAACCCGTGCCATGCCCATGTCGTGCCATGTCCTACGACATCCTAACACAATCCGTGGCCACGTCTTGCGACGTCCTAACATGTCCCGACCCATACCATGGCCATGTCTTGACATGCCCTGACCCGTGCCATGACCACATCCTACCACATCCAATGATGTCCTGACACGTCCTGACCCATGCCATGGCCACGCCTTACCATGTCCTACAACGTCCATACACATGTTGACACATCCTATTGCCATGTCCTGACACGTCTTGACCCATGCCAAGCCCTTGTCCTACCATGTTATGCGACGTTATGACACATCATGTGGCCACGTCCTTCGATGTCCTGACCCGTGCCATGGCCGCGCCCTACAATATCCTACGACATCATGACACGTCCTAAGATGTGCCATGGCCATGTCCTAACATGTCTAGAACCGTGCCATGCTATCTTCCTACTATGTCGTGACATATCCTGTGGCTACGTCCTTCGACATCCTGACACGTCCTGACCTGTGCCATGGACACACACTAGCATGCCCTTCAACATCCTGACACGTCCTGAAATGTGCCATGGCCATGTTCTTACACGTCCTAGCCCATGACATTCCCACGTCCTGTAATGTCCTATGATGTTCTAACACGTCTTGTGGCCACATCGTGTAATGTCCTGATATGTCCTGACCCGTGCCATGGCCATGGCTTAACACGTCCTGACCAGTGCCATGGCCACGTCCTGCCATGTCCTGCGACGTCCCGACATGTCCTGCAATGTCCTAACACGTCCTGAACCGTGTAATGGCCATGCCCTACCATGTCATGCAATGTCCTAGCACGTCCAAAAAATGTGCCATTGAAATGTCCTAACACATCATGACCCGTGACATGCCCATGATCTGTGACGTCCTGACACGTCTTGTGGCCACGTCCAGCGACGTCCTGACACGTCTTCCGGCCACGTCCAGCGATGTCCTGACACGTCTTGACCTGTGCCATGGCCATGTCTTGACATGTCTTGACCCGTGCCATGTCCACGTCCCGCCATATCCTACAAAATCATGACACATCTTGCGATGTCCTGACATGACCTGACCCGTGCCACGGCCAAGCCTTGCCATGTCCTATGACGTTCTGACATGTGCCATGGCAATGTCCTAACAAGTCCGACTTGTGCCAAGCCCTTGTCCTTCCATGTCGTGTTTCGTCCTCATAAATTCGGTGGCCACATCCTGAGACGTCACGACGTGTGCCATAGCCACACCCTGCCATGTCTTGCAACATCCTGACATATTTGAAAATATGCCATGGCCATGTCTTGACACGTCCTTCCATGTCATGCAACGTCCTAACACATCCTACGACATCCTGACTCGTTCTACGACGACCTGACACGTCTTGACCCATGTCGTGGCCACGCCCTTCCAAGTCCTACAATGTCCTGACATGTCCTGACATGTGCAATGGCCATGCCCTTCCAAGTCCTACAATGTCCTGACATGTCCTGACATGTGCCATGGCCATGTCCCAACATATCCTGACCCGTGCCATGCCCTTGTCCGGCCATGTCGTGTGATGTCTTGACACATATTGTGGCCATGTCTTGGGACGTCCTGACCCATGCCATGGCTATGCTGAACATATCATGAAACGTGCCATGGCCATGTCTTGACACATCGTGACCCTTATCAAACCCACGTCCTGCCATGTCGTGATACGTCCTGTGGCCACGTCCTATGGCCACGTCCTAAGGCCACATCCTACAGCATCCTGACACGTCCTGACCCATGCCATGGCCACGACCTGGCATGTCGTACGATGTCCTAACACGTCCTCTAATGTGCCATGGCCATGTCTTAACAAGTCCTAACCCATGACATGCCTACGTCCTGCCATGTCCTGGGACATCCTGACACGTCCTGTGGCCATGTCTTGCGACGTCCTGACACGTCCTGGCCCGTGCCATGGCTTTGTCTTGACACATCCTTACCCGTGCCATGCCCACGTCCTACTATGTCCTATAATATCCTGACACATCCTACGATGCCCTGACATATCATCACCCGTGCCATGGCCACGCCCTGCTATATCCTCTGATGTCCCAATACGTCATGACATATCCCATGGCAATGTCCTGACATGTCCTGACCCATGCCAAGTCCTTATCCTGCCTTGTCCTGTGACGTTTTCACACATCTTGTGGCCACGTCCGGTGATTTTCTGACTGTGCCATAGCCATGACCTCCCATGTCTTGTGACATCCTGATACATCCTGAAATGTGCCTTAGCTATGACCTAACACGTTCTGACCCGTGTCGTGCCCACGTCCTTCCATGTTCTGACATGTCTCGTGTCTGCATCATGTGACATCCTGACACGTCTTGATCCTTGCCATGGCCTCGCCCTGTCATGTCGTGCGACGTCCTGACACATCCTGAAACGTGCCATGGCCATGTCCTGACACGTCCTCACCCATACCATGCCTACGTCCTGCCATGACCTAAAACATCCTGACACGCCCTATGGCCACGTCCTGCAATATCGTGACACGTCCTGACCTGTGCCACGGACACGCCCTGGCATATCCTGCGACATCCTAATATATGCCATGGCCATGTCCTAACACGTCCTAACCCATGACATGCCCATGTCCGGTGATGTCCTGACACGTCCTGACCCGTGCCATGGCCATGTCTTGACACGTCATGACTTGTGCCATGTCCTATGACATCCTGACACATCCTGTGATGTCCTGATAGGTCCTGACCCATGCCATGTCCAAGCCCTACCATGTCTTGTGACATCCTGACACGTGCCATGGCCATGTCCTGACACATCCTGACCCGTGCCAAGCCCTTGTCCTGACATGTCTTGTGACGTCCTGACACATCCCGTGGCCACGTGTTGTGACGTCCTGACCCTTGCAATGGCCTCACCTTGCCATGTCCTTCGACATCCTAACACCTCTTTAGACGTGCCATGGCCTTGTCCTGTCCCATTCCATGCCCACGTTCTGCCATGGCCTGACATGTCCTGCGACATCCTGACTCGTGCCGCTGCGTCGCCTTGACATGTCCTGTGATGTCCTGAAACGTCCTAAAATGTGCCATGGCCATGTCCTGACACGTCCTGACCCGTGACATGCCCACATCATGCCATGTTCTACAACGTCCTGACATGTCCTGGCACATCATGTGTCTACGTCCTTCGATGTCCTGATCCGTGCCATAGCCACGCCCTGCCATGTCTTACGACATCTAGATGCATCCTAAATTGTGCCATGGCCATGTCCTAACATGTCCTGACCCGTTCCATGCCATATTTCTGCAATGTCGTGATATATCTTGTTGCTACGTCCTGTGACATCCTGACACGTCCTAACCCTTACCATGGACATGCACTGGCGTGCACTGCAATGTCCTGACATGTCATGAAATGTGCCATTGCCATGATCTTACACATCCTAGCCCGTGACATGCCCACATCCTGCAATGTCCTATGATGGCCTAACACGTCCTGTGGCCACGTCGTGCGACGTCCTGATATGTCCTGACCTGTGCCATGGCCATGTCTTGACATGTCCTGACCAGTGCCATGGCCACGTCCTGCCATGTCCTACGACATCCTGACACGTCCTGCAACGTCTTTCCATGTCCTACGACATTCTGACATGTCCTGCAACGTCCTGATAGATCCTAACCCGTGCTATAGCCATGCCCTACCATGTCATGCAATGTCCTAGCACATTCTAAAATGTGTCATTGCCATGTCCTGACACATCTTGGCTCGTGACATGCCCATGATCTGTGACGTCCTGACATGTCTTGTGGCCACGTCCAGCGACATCCTGACACATCCTGACCCATGCCATGGCCATGTCTTGACACGTCTTGACCCATGCCATGTCCACGTCGTGTCATGTTCTATGACATCTTGACACGTCCTACTATGTCCTAACACAGCTGACCTATGCCAAGCCCTTGTCCTGCCATGTCATGTGATATCCTGACACATCCGGTGGCCACGTCCTGAGATGTCATGACCTATGCCATGGCCACACCCGGACATGTCCTGCAACATTCCTGACATATTTGGAAACATGCCATGGCCATGTCCTGACACGTCCTTCATGTCATGCAACGTCCTGACACATCTAACGACATCCTGACATGTCCTACGATGTCCTGACATGTCCCGACCCATGCGATGGCCACGCCCTTCCATGTCCTACAACGTCCTGACATGTGCCATGGCCATGTCCTAACACATCCTGACTCGTGCCATGCCCTTGTCCTGCCATGTCTTGCGACGTCTTGACACATATTATAGCCATGTCTTGGGACGTCCTGACCCATGCCATGGCCATGCCTAACACATCATGAAATGTGCCATGACCATGTCTTGACACTTTCTAACCCGTGTCATGCCCACGTCTTTCCATTTCATGACAAGTCCTGTAGCCACATCCTAAGGCCACATCCTGCAACATCCTGACACGTCCTGACCCATGCCATGGCCACAACATGTCATGTCGTGCGATGTCCTAACATGTCCTAAAATGTGCCATGGCCATGTCTTAACAAGTCCTGACCCGTGACATGCCCACATCCTCCCATGTCCTGCGATGTCCTAACACGTCCTGTGACGTCCTAACACATCCTGAAATGTGCCATGGCCATGTACTAACACAACCTGTACCGTACCGTTCCCACATCCTTCCATGTCCTGACATGTCCCAAGTCTGCATCCTGTGATGTCCTGACACGTCCTGACCCGTGCCATGGCCTTGCTCTGTCATGTCCTGCGACATCCTGACACATCCTGAAACGTGCCATGGCCATGTCCTGACAAGTCCTCACCCGTGCCATGCCTACGTCCTGCCATGACCTACAACATCCTGACACGTCCTATGGCCACGTCCTGCAGTATCATGACACGTCCTGACTTGTGCCATGGACATGCCCTGGCATGTGCCGCGACATCCTAAAATGTGGCATGGCCATGTCCTAACACGTCAAAACCCATGACATACCCAGGTCCTGTGACGTCCTGACACGTGCCGTGGCCATATCTTGACACGTCCTAACCCATGCCTTGTCCATATCCTGCCATGTCCTACAACGTCCAGACACGTCCTGTGATGTCATGATAGGTCCTGACCCATGCCATGGCCAAGCCTACCATGTTTTGTGACGTCCTGATACGTGCCATGGCCATTTCCTAACACATCCTGACCTGTGCCAAGCCCTTGTCCTGCCATGTCCTGTGACATCCTGACACATCCCGTGGCCACATTCTGCGACGTCCTGACCCATGCCATGGCCTTGCCCTGCCATGTCCTACGACATCCTGACACCTCTTTAAACGTTCCATGGCCTTGTCCTGACCACTGCCATGCCCACGTCCTGCCCTGGCCTGACATGTCCTGTGGCTACGTCCTGCGACATCCTGACTCGTGACATGGCCTCGTCTTGGCATGTCCTATGATATCCTGACACGTCCTAAAATGTGCCATGGCCATGTCCTGACACGTCCTGACCAGTGACATACCGACGTCGTGCCATGTTCTACGATGTCCTGACAAGTCCTGTGGCTATGTCCTAACATGTCCTGACCCGTACCATGGCTATGTCTTAACATGCCCTAACCTGTGCCATGCCCACATCCTGCCATGTCATATGATGTCCTTACATGTCATAACCCTTGCCATGGCCACACCTTGCCATGTCCAATGACGTCCATACACATCTTGACATATGCTATTTCCATGTCCTGACACGTCCTAACCCGTGCCAAGCCGTTGTCCTGCCATGTCATGCGACGTCCTGAAACATTATATGGCCTCGTCATTTGACGTCCTGATCCGTGCCATGGCCATGCCTTGCCATATCGTATGATATCCTGACACGTCCTAAAATGTGCCAAGGCCATCTCCTGACACATCCTGACCCGTGCCATGCCATCTTCCTGCAATGTCGTGACATATCTTGTTGATACGTCGTGCGACATCCTGACACGTCCTAACCCATGCCATGGACATGCACTGGCATGCCCTACAATGTCATGACACGTCCTGAAATGTGCCATGGCCATGTTTTTACATGTCCTAGCCCGTGACATGCCCATGTCCTGCAATGTAATATGATGTCCTAACATGTCCTGTGTGCCACGTCGTGCGACGTCTTGATATGTCCTGACCCGTGCCATGGCCATGTCTTGACATGTCCTGACCAGTGCCATGGCCACGTCCTGCCATGAACTGCTACGTCTTGACTCGTTCGATAGCCATGCCCTACCATGTCATGCGATGTCCTAGCACGTCCTAAAATGTGCCATTGCCATGTCTTGACACATCCTGACCCGTGACATGCCCATAATCTGTAATGTCCTGACATGTCTTGTGGACACGTCCAGCGATGTTCTGACTCGTCTTGACCTGTACCATGGCCATGTCTTGACACGTCTTGACATGTGCCATGTCCACGTCCCGCCATATCCTACGATATCTTGACACGTCCTGCGATGTTCTGATACGTCCTGAACCGTGCCATGGCCAAGCCCTGCCATGTCCTATGATGTTCTGACATGTGCCATGGTAATGTCCTGACACGTCTGACCTGTACCAAGCCCTTGTCCTTCCATGTCGTGTGACGTCCCGATAAATTCAGTGGCCACGTTCTGAGGCGTCATGACCTGTGCCATGGCCATACCCTGTCATTTCCTGCAACATCCTAACATATTTGGAAATATGCCATGGCTATGTCCTGACACGTCCTTCCATGTCTTGCAATGTGCTGACACATCCTACAACATCCTGACACATCCTACGACGTCCTGACACGTCCTGACCCATGCCATGGCCACGCCCTTCCATGTCCTACAACCTATTGACACGTCCTGTCATGTGCCATGGCCATGTCCTAACACATCCTAACTCGTGCCATACCCTTGTCCTCCCATGTCTCACAACGTCTTGACACATATTGTTGCCATGTCTTGTGACGTCCAGAACCATGCCATGGCCATGCCTAACACATCATGAAATGTGCCATGGCCATGTCTAGACATGTCCTGACCCGTGTCAATCCCATGTCCTGCCATGTCGTGACATGCCCTGTGGATACGTCCTAAGGCCATGTCCTGCAACATCCTGACACGTCCTTATCCATGCTATGGACATGACTTGGCATGTCATGCGATGTCCTATAACGTCCTAAAATGTGCCATGGCCATGTCTTAACATGTCTTAACCCGTGGCATGCCTATTTCCTGCCATGTCCTGGGACGTCCTGACACGTCCTGTGGCCATGTCTTGCGTCCTGACACATCCTGACCCGTGCCATGGCTTCGTCTTGACACATCCTTACCCGTGCCATGCCCACGTCCTACTATGTCCTATGATGTCCTGACACATCCTACGATGCCCTGACATATCATCACCCGTGCCATGGCCATGCCCTGCTATATCCTCTAATGTCCTAATACGTCATGACACGTCCCATGGAAATGTCCTGACACGTCATGACCCATGCCAAGCCCTTGTCCTGCCTTGTCCTGTGACGTTTTCACACATCCTGTGGCCATGTCCTGTGATTTCCTGACTGTGCCATAGCCATGACCTGCCATGTCCTGTGACATCCTGACACATCCTGAAATGTTCCTTGGCCATGTCCTAACACGTTTTGACCTGTGTCGTGCCCACTTCCATCCATGTTCTGACATGTCTCGTGTCTGCATCCTGTGACATCCTGACACGTCTTGATCCTTGCCTTGGCCTCGCCCTGTCATCTCCTGCGACGTCCTGACCCATCCTGAAACGTGCCATGGCCATGTCCTGACACGTCCTCAACCATGCCATGCCTACGTCCTGCCATGACCTACAACATCCTGACACGCCCTATGGCCACGTCCTGCAATATCATGACACGTCCTGACCTGTGCCACGGACATGCCCTGGCATATCCTGCGACATACTAAAATATGCTATGGCCATGTCCTAACACGTCCTAACCCATGACATGCTCATGTCCAGTGATGTCCTGACATGTCCTGACCCGTGCCATGGCCATGTCTTGACCATGGACATGTCTTCACACGTCATGACCCGTGCCATGCCCACATCTTGCCATGTCCTGCGACGTCCTGACACGTCCCGACCCATGCCATGGCCAAGCCCTACCATGTCTGTAAGGCCCCGTAAAATTTTTTGTGCATAACCTAACACATCCTGACCCGTGCCAAGCCCTTGTCCTGTGACGTCCTAACACATCCCGTGGCCACATGTTGTGACGTCCTGACCCTTGCAATGGCCTTGCCTTGCCATGTCCTATGACATCCTGACACCTCTTTAGATGTGCCATGGCCTTGTCCTATCCCATGCCATACCCATGTCCTGCCATGGCCTGACATCTCCTGCGACATCCTGACTCGTGCCACTGCCTCGCCTTTACATGTCATGTGATTTCCTGAAACGTCCTAAAATGTGCCATGGCCATGTCCTGACACGTCCTGACCCGTGACATGCCCACATCATGCCATATTCTACAACGTCCTAACATGTCTTGACACATCATGTGTCCACGTCCTTCGACATCCTGACCCGTGCCATGGCCATGCCCTGCCATGTCCTACGACATCCTGATCCGTCCTAAATTGTGCCATGGCCATGTCCTGACATGTCCTGACCCGTTCCATGCCATCTTTTTGCAATGTCGTGATATATCTTGCAGCTACGTCCTGTGATATCCTAACACGTCCTTACCCTTGCCATGGACATGCACTGGCGTGCCCTGCAATGTCCTGACACGTCATGAAATGTGCCATTGCCATGTTCTTATACGTCCTAGCCCGTGACATACCCACGTCCTGCAATGTTCTATGATGTCCTAACACGTCCTGTGGCCACGTCGTGCGACGTCCTGATATGTCCTGACCCGTGCCATGGCCATGTCTTGACATGTCCTGACCAGTGCCATGGCCACGTCCTGCCATGTCTTACGACATCCTGACACGTCCTGCAACGTCCTGCCATATCCTACGACATCCTGAAACGTCCTGCAACGTCCTGATACGTCCTAAACCGTGCGATGGCCATGCCCTACCATATCATGCAATGTCCTAGCACATCCTAAAATGTGCCGTTGCCATGTCCTGACACATCCTGGCCCGTGACATGCCCATGATATGTGACGTCCTGACACGTCTTGTGGCCACGTCCAGCGACATCCTGACACGTCTTGACCCATGCCATGTCCACGTCGCGTCATGTCCTATGACATCTTGACACGTCTTACGATGTCCTAACACATCTGACCTATGCCAAGCCCTTGTCCTGCCATGTCATGTGACGTCCTGACACATCCTGTGGCCACGTCCTGAGATGTCATGACCTATGCCATGGCCACACCCTCACATGTCCTACAACATTCCTGACATATTTTGAAATATGCCATGGCCATGTCCTGACACGTCCTTCATGTCCTGCAACGTCCTGACACATCCAACGACATCCTGACATGTCCTACGATGTCCTGACACGTCCCGACCCATGCCATGGCCACGCCCTTCCATGTCCTACAACGTCCTGACACGTCCTGACATGTGCCATCGCCATGTCCTAACGCTTCCTGACTCGTGCCATGCCCTTGTCCTCCCATGTCTTGCGACGTCTTGACACATATTGTGGCCATGTCTTGGGAGGTCCTGACCCATGCCATTGCCATGCCTAACATATCATGAAATGTGCCATGGCCATGTCTTGACACTTTATAACTCGTGTCATGCCCACGTCTTTCCATTTCGTGACAAGTCCTGTAGCCACGTCTTAAGGCCACATCCTGCAACATCCTGACACGTCCTGACCCATGCCATGGCCACAACATGTCATGTCGTGCGATGTCCTAACACGTCCTAAAATGTGCCATGGCCATGTCTTAACAAGTCCTGACCCGTGACATGCCCACATCCTCCCATGTCCTGCGATGTCCTAACACGTCCTGTGATGTCCTAACACATCCTGCCATGTCCTGAAACATGCCATGGACATGTTGTGACACGTCTTGACCCTTTCCATGGCCACACCCTTCCATGTCCTACAACGTCCCGACACGTCCCGACCCATGCCATGGCCACGTCCTGCCATGTCCTCCGGCGTCCTAACATGTCCTAAAATGTGGCATAGTCTTGTGTCGTTCCATATCTATGTCCTGGCACGCCCTGCCATGACCTACAACATCCTGACACGTCCTATGGCCACGTCCTGCAGTATCATGACACGTCCTGACTTGTGCCATGGACATGCCCTGGCATGTGCCGCGACATCCTAAAATGTGGCATGGCCATGTCCTAACACGTCATAAACCGTGACATACCCAGGTCCTGTGACGTACTGACACGTGCCATGGCCATATCTTGACACGTCCTAACCCGTGCCTTGTCCATATCCTGCTATGTCCTACGACGTCCAGACACATTATGTTATGTCATGATAGGTCCTAACCCATGCCATGGCCAAGCCTACCATGTCTTGTGACGTCCTGACACGTGCCATGGCCATGTCCTAACACATCTTGACCCGTGCCAAGCCCTTGTCCTGCCATGTCCTGTGACATCCTAACACATCCTGTGGCCACATTCTACGATGTCCTGACCCGTGCCATGGCCTTGCCCTGCCATGTCCTACGACATCCTAACAACTCTTTAAACGTGCCATGGCCTTGTCCTGACCCATGCCATGCCCACGTCCTTCCATGGCCTGACATGTCCTGTGGCTACGTCCTGCGACATCCTGACTCGTGACATGGCCTCGTCTTGGCATGTCCTGTGATGTCCTGACACGTCCTAAAATGTGCCATGGCCATGTCCTGACACATCCTGACCAGTGACATGCCGACGTCGTGCCATGTTCTACAATGTCCTGACAAGTCCTGTGGCTACGTCCTAACATGTCCTGACCCGTACCATGGCTATGTCTTAACATGCCCTAACCCGTGCCATGCCCACATCATGCCATGTCCAACGGCGTCCTTACACGTCCTGAACCTTGCCATAGCCACGCCTTGCCATGTGCTACGATGTCCATACACATCTTGACATATGCTATTGCCATGTCCTGACATGTCCTAACCCGCGCCATGGCTAAGTCCTACCATGTCTTGTGGCATCCTGACACGTGCCATGGCTATGTCCTGACACATCCTGACCCGTGCCAAGCCCTTGTCCTGCCATGTCCCGTGACGTCCTGACACATCCCGTGGCCACGTGTTGTGACGTCCTGACCCTTGCAATGGCCTCGCCCTGCCATGTCCTGCGACATCCTGACACCTATTTAGACGTGACATGGCCTTGTCCTGTCCCATTCCATGCCCACGTCCTGCCATGGCCTGAAATGTCCTACGACATCCTGACTCGTGCCACTGCCTCGCCTTGACATGTCCTGTGATGTCCTGAAACATCCAAAAATGTGCCATGGCCATGTCCTGACACATCATGTGTCCACGTCCTTCGACGTCCTGACCCGTGCCATGGCCACGCCCTGTCATGTCCTACGACATCCTGATACGTCCAAAATTGTGCCATGGCCATGTCCTGACCCCTTCCATGCCATCTTTCTGCAATGTCATGATATATCTTGTTGCTACATCCTTTGACATCCTGACACGTCCTAACCCTTGCCATGGACATGCACTGGCGTGCCCTGCAATGTCCTGACGCGTCATGAAATGTGCCATTGCGATGTTCTTACACGTCCTAGCCAGTGACATGCCCACGTCCTGCAATGTCCTATGATTTCCTAACACATCCTGTGGCCACGTCGTGCGACGTCCTGATATGTCCTGACCCGTGCCATGGCCATGTCTTGACATGTCCTGACCAGTGCCATGGCCACATCTTGCCATGTCCTACGACATCCTGACACGTCTTGCAATGTCCTGCCATGTCCTATGACATCCTGACACGTCCTGCAACGTCCTGATATGTCCTAACCCGTGTGATGGCCATGCCCTACCATGTCATGCAATGTCCTAGCATATCCTAAAATGTGCCGTTGCCATGTCCTGACACATCCCGGCCCATGACATGCCCATGATCTGTGACGTCCTGACATGTCTTGTGGCCACGTCCAGCGACATCCTACACGTCCTAACCCATGCCATGGCCATGTCTTGACACGTCTTGACCCATGCCATGTCCATATCGCGTCATGTCCTATGACATTTTGACACATTCTACGATGTCCTAACACATCTGACCTATGCCAAGCCCTTGTCCTGCCATGTCATGTGACGTCCTGACACATCCTGTGGCCACGTCCTGAGATGTCATGACCTTTGCCATGGCCACACACTTACATGTCCTGCAACATTCGTGACATATTTGGAAACATGCCATGGCCATGTCCAAATACGTCCTTCATGTCCTGCAACGTCCTGACACATTCAACTACATCCTAACATGTCCTACTACGTCCTGACACGTCCCGACCGATGCCATGGCCCCGCCCTTCCATGTCCTACAACGTCCTGACACATCCTGACATGTGCCATGGCCATGTCCTAACACGTCCTGACTCGTTCCATGCCCTTGTCCTACCATGTCTTGCGACGTCTTGACACATACTGTGGCCATGTCTTGGGACGTCCTGACCCATTCCATGGCCATGCCTAACACGTCATGAAATGTGCCACGGCCATGTCTTGACACTTTCTAACCCGTGTCATGCCCACGTCTTTCCATTTCGTGACAAGTCATGTAGCCACATCCTAAGGCCACATCCTGCAACTTCCTGACACTTCCTAGCCCATGCCATGGCCACGACATGTCATGTCGTGCGATGTTCTAACACGTCCTAAAATGTGCCATGTCCATGTCTTAACAAGTCCTGACCCGTGACATGCCCACATCCTTCCATGTCCTGCGATGTCCTAACACGTCCTGTGATGTCCTAACACATCCTGAAATGTGCCATGGCCATGTCCTAACACATCCTGTACCGTGCCGTTACCATATCATTCCATGTCCTGACATGTCCCATATCTGTATCCCGTGACGTCCTGACACGTCCTGACCCGTGCCATGGCCTTGCTTTGTCATGTCCTGCAATATCCTCACACGTCGTGAAATGTGCCATGGCCATATCCTGACACGTACTCACTCGTGCCATGCCTATGTCCGGCCATGACCTACAACATCCTGACACGTCCTATGGCCACGTCCTGCAATATCGTGACACGTCCTGACTTGTGCCATGTACACGCCCTGGCATGTGCTACGACATCCTAAAATGTGGCATGTCCATGTCCTAACACGTCATAACCCGTGACATACCTAGGTCCTGTGACGTCCTGACACGTGCCATGGCCATATCTTGACACGTCCTAACCCGTGCCTTGTCCATATCCTGCCATGTCCTACGACGTCCAGGCACGTCCTGTGATGTCATGATAGGTCCTGACCCATGCCATGGCCAAGCCTACCATGTCTTGTTACATCCTGACACGTGCCATGGCCATGTCCTAACACATCCTGACCCGTGCCAAGCCCTTATCCTGCCATGTCTTGTGACATCCTGACACATCCCGTGTCAACATTCTGCGACGTCCTAACCCATGCCGTGGCCTTGCCCTGCCATGTCCTACGACATCCTGACACCCGTTTAAACGTGCCATGGCCTTGTCCTGACCCATGCCATGCCCACGTCCTGCCATGGCCTGACATGTCCTGTGGCTACGTGCTGCGACATCCTGACTCATGACATGGCCTCGTCTTGGCATGTCCTGTGATGTCCTGACACGTCCTAAAATGTGCCATGGCCATGTCCTGACACGTCCTGACCAGTGACATGCCGATGTCGTGCCATGTTCTATGATGTCCTGACAAGTCTTGTGGCTACGTCCTAACATGTCTTGACTCGTACCATGGCTATGTCTTAACATGCCCTAACCCATTCCATGCCCACATCCTGCCATGTCCAACGACGTTCTTACACGTCCTGACCCTTGCCATGGCCACGCCTTGCCATGTCCTATGACGTCCATACACATCTTGACATATGCTATTCCCATGTCATGACACGTCCTAACACGTGCCAAGCCCTTGCCCTGCCATGTCATGCAACGTCCTGAAACATTATGTGGCCTCGTCCTTCGACGTCCTGACCCGTGCCATGGCCATGCCCTCCCATATCCTACGACATCCTGACACGTCCTAAAATGTGCAATGGCCATCTCCTGACACATCCTGACCCGTGCCATGCCATCTTCCTGCAATGTCGTGACATATTTTGTTGCTACGTCCTGCGACATCCTGACACGTCTTAACCCATGCCATGGACATGCACTCCCATGCCCTACAATGTCCTGACATGTCTTGAAATGTGTTATGGCCATGTTTTACACGTCCTAGCCCGTGACATGCCCATGTCCTGCAATGTAATATGATGTCCTAACGCGTCTTGTGGCAACGTCGTGCGACGTCCTGATATCTCCTAACCCGTGCCATGGCCATGTCCTGACATGTCCTGACAAGTTCCATGGCCACGTCCTGCCATGTCCTGCGACGTCCTAACTCGTGCGGTAGCCATGCCCTACCATGTCATGCGATGTCCTAGCACATCCTAAAATGTGCCATTGCCATGTCTTGACATATCATGACCCGTGACATGCCTATAATCTGTAATGTCCTGACACGTCTTGTGGACATGTCCAGCGATGTTATGACACGTCTTGACATGTATTGACATGTCTTGACCTGTGCCATGTCCACGTCCCACCATATCCTACGATATCTTGACATGTCCTGCGATGTTCTGACACGTCCTAAACCATGCGACGGCCAAGCCCTGCCATGTCCTATGACATTCTGACATGTGCCATGGCAATGTCCTGACACGTCTGACCTGTACCAAGCCCTTGTCCTGCCATGTCGTGTGACGTCCCGATAAATCCTGTGGCCACGTTCTGAGGCGTTATGACCTGTGCCATGGCCATACCCTACCATGTCCTCCAATATCCTAACATATTTGGAAATATGCCATGGCCATGTCCTGACATGTCCTTCCATGTCCTGCAACGTGCTGACACATCCTACAACATCCTGATATATCCTACGACATCCTGACACGTCCTGACCCATGCCTTGGCCACGCCCTTCCATGTCCTACAACCTTTTGACACGTCCTGGCATGTGCCATGGCCATGTCCTAACACATCCTGACTCGTTCCATGCCCTTGTCCTGCCATGTCACACGACGTCTTGACACATATTGTTGCCATGTCTTGTGACATCCAGACCGATACCATGGCCATGCCTAACACGTCATGAAACGTGCCATGGCCATGTCTTGACATGTCGTGACCCGTGTCAATCCCACGTCATGCCATGTCGTGACATGTCCTGTGGCCACATCCTAAGGCCATGTCCTGCAACATCTTGACATGTCCTGACCTATGCTATGGACACGACTTGGCATGTCGTGCGATGTCCTAACACGTCCTAAAATGTGCCATGGCCATGTCTTAACATGTCCTAACCCGTGACATGCCTACGTCCTGCCATGTCATGGGACGTCCTGACATGTCCTGCTGCCATATCATGCGACGTCTTGACACGTCCTGACACATCTTGCGATACCCTGACATGTCATCACCCGTGCCATGGAAACCCCCTGCCTTATCCTTCAATGTCCTAATACGTCATGACACGTCCCATGTCGATGTCCTGACAAGTCCTGACCCGTGCCAAGCCCCTGTCCTGCTATGTCCCGTGACGTTTTCACACATCCTGTGGCCATGTCCAGTGATGTCCTGGTCGTGCCATGGACATGACCTGCCATGTCCTGTGACGTCGTGACATATCCTGAAATGTGCCATAGCCATGTCCTAACACGTCCTGGCCTGTGCCATTCCCACGTCCTTCCATGTTCTAACATGTCTCGTGTCTGCATCCTGCAACGTCCTGACACGTCCTGATCCTTGCCGTGGACTCGCCCTGTCATGTCCTGTGACATCCTGACACGTCCTGAAACGTGCCATGGCCATGTCCTGACACGTCCTCACACATGCCATGCCTACGTCCTGCCATGACCTACAACATCCTGACACGCCCTATGGCCACGTCCTACAATATTGTGACACGTCCTGACCTGTGCTATGGACACGCCCTGGCATGTCCTATGACATCGTAAAATGTGCCATGGCCATGTCCTAACACGTCCTAACCCGTGACATGCCCATGTCCTGTGATGTCCTGACACGTCCTGACCCGTGCCATGGCCATGTCTTGACACGTCCTGACCCGTGCCATGTCCATATCATGTCATGTCTTACGACGTCCTGACACGTCCTGTGATGTCCTGATAGGTCCTGACATATGCCATGGCCAAGCCCTACCATGTCTAGTGACGTCCTGATACATCCTGACCCGTCCCAAGCCCTTGTCTTGTGATGTCCTAACACATCCCGTGGCCATGTTCTACAACGTCCTGACCCGTGCCATTGTCTCGCCCTGCCATGTCGTGCGACATCGTGACACCTGTTTAAACGTGCCATGGCCTTGTCCTGACCCATGTCATGCCCACGTCCTTCCATGGCCTGACATGTCTTGTGGCTACGTCCTGCAACATCCTTACTCGTGCCACTGCCTCGCCTTGCCATTTCCTGTAATGTCTTCACACGTCCTAAAATGTGCCATGACCATGTCTTGACATGTCCTGACCCCAGACATGCCCACATCGTGCCATGTTCTACGACGTCTTGACACGTCATGTGGCCACGTCCTGCGACATCTTAACATGTCCTGACT
The DNA here is from genome assembly GCA_032618575.1 of Nicotiana noctiflora. NCBI lineage: Eukaryota > Viridiplantae > Streptophyta > Magnoliopsida > Solanales > Solanaceae > Nicotiana > Nicotiana noctiflora. The sequence goes on along the minus strand of JASVEL010012412.1, from coordinate 1,309,244 downwards.
CATACCATGGCCATGTCTTAACACGCCCTGACCTGTGCCATGGCCACATCCTGCCATGTCCAACGACGTCGTGACACGTCCTGACCCGTGCCATGGCCACGCCTTGCCATGTCCTACGACGTCCATCCACATCTTGACACATGTTATTGCCATGAACTGATACGTCGTAATCCGTGCGAAGCCCTTGTCCTGCCCTTTCATGTGACGTCCTGACACATCATGTGGCCACGTATTTCAACGTCCTGACCCGTGCCATGCCCATGCCCTGCCATGTCCTATGACATCCTGACACATCCTAAAATGTGCCATAGCCATGTCCTGACACGTCCTGACCGGTGCCATGCCATCTTACTGCAATGTCGTGACATATCCTGTTGCTATGTCCTGCGACATCCTGACACGTCCTAACCCTTGCCATAGACATGCTCTGGCATGCCCTGCAACGTCCTGACACGTGCTGAAATGTGCCATGGCCATGTTTTTACATGTCCTAGCCCGTGACATGCCCACGTCCTACAATGTGCTATGATGTCCTAACACTTCCGGTGGCCACATCGTGCGACGTCCTGATATGTCCTGACCTGTGCCATGGCCATGTCTTGACGCGTCCTGACCAGTGCTATGGCCACGTCCTGCAACGTCGTGACACGTCCTGACCTGTGCAAAGGCCATGCCCTACCATGTCATGTAATGTCCTAGCATGTCCTAAAATGTGCCATTGCAATGTTTAGACCCGTCCGGACCCATGACATGCCCATGATCTTTGACGTCCTGACACATCTTGTGGCCATGTCCAGCGACGTCCTGACACGTCCTGACCCGTGCCATGTCCACGTCCTGCCATGTCCTACAACATCTTGACACGTCTTGCGATGTCGTGACACGTCCTAACCCATGTCATGGCCAAGCCCTGCCATGTCCTATGATGTTCTAACATGTGCCATGGCAATGTCCTGACACGTCTGACCTGTGCCAAGCCCTTGTCCTCCCATGTCGTGTAACATCCTGACACATCCTGTGGCCACGTCTTGAGATGTTATGACCTGTACCATGGCCACACCCTGCCATGTCCTGCAACATTCCTGACATATTTGGAAACATGCCATGGCCATGTCCTGACACGTCTTTCCATGTCCTGCAACGTCCCGACACATCCTACGACATCCTGACACGTCCGAACACGTCTTGACCCATGCTGTGGCCACGCCCTTCCATTTCCTACAATATCCTGACATGTCCTAACATGTGCCATGGCCATGTCCTAACATATCCTGAATCTTGCCATGCCCTTGTCCTGCCATGTCTTGCGACGTCTTGACACATATTGTGGCCATGCCTTGAGACGTCCTGACCCATGCCATGGCCATGCCTAACATATCATGAAATGTGCCATGGACATGTCTTGACACGTCCTAACCCATGTCACGCCCACATTTTTCCATGTCGTGACACGTCCTGTGGCCATGCCCTACAACATCCTGACTCGTCCTGACCCATGACACGGCCATGACCTGTCATGTCGCGCGATGTCCTAACACGTCCTAAAATGTGCCATGGCCATGTCTTAACAAGTCTTGACCCATGACATGCCCACGTCTTGCCATATCCTGCAACGTCCTGACACGTCCTGTGACATCCTGCCACATCCTGAAATATGCCATGGCCATGTCCTAACACGTCCTGACCCGTGCCGGGCCCACATCCTTCCATGTCCTAACAAGTCCTATGTCTGCTGTAAGGCCCCGTAAAATTTTTTGTGCATAAAACCTAGTAGATGTGGTGTCATGGTCCGAATGATGTGTTAGCAAGCTCGCCGCGGTTCGGACCCTTGGTAGTGATTTAAGTTTCAAAAATGTAGAGAAATAATTTTTCCGAAAAAGTGTCAAATGTGCGGTCAAGAATGCGACCGCAAACCTGACATGCGGACCGCATTCTGACCGCAAATCGTTCCAGGAGAGTTGCCCAAATCCGTGTCAAATGTGCGGTCGATATGCGATCGCATGTCAATCTGCGGTGCATTTTGCGACCGCATATCAGACATGCGGTCCGCATAGTGACCGCATTCCTTAACAGAAACTGCTCAACTTTGAGGCCATTCTGCGGTCACTTTGCGGACCGCATGTGGGTTCTGCGGTCGCATAGTGACCGCATATTCGACCCCGGCCCAGATTTTGTGACATTTTGACCCGATCTCTTCTTTAATATAACACACTTCTTCTTCATTTTATCATATTATCTTACCAAAAATTAGAGAGAGAAGAGAGGGTTTTTAGAGAGAGAAGTTCTTCATCTTCAAGGATTGTTTCAACTACTTAATTCCAAGGGATTCTAGGGCAAGGATTCAACTTCCCCAATATTTTCAAGGTAAAAACCCTAACTATTTTCTTTGATTTTCAGTTTTAATTGGGTAAAGAGAGGTTTTCATATAATAGCTTTTAAAAATAGAATTTTTACACTCATGCATGATTATTTAACTTGATTTCTAGTAAAAAGAAGTGAGTAGAAGTAAGAGTCTTCAAGAACAAGGTTGGCAAGAGTAGGATATCTTGGGTAATCATAAAGTAGGAAGAAAACTCATCACCAGGTATGTATGGCTAATTTTGATTCTTGTGAAATCGCCCTTATGTGTAAAATTGTTTGGCATGTGTTGATTTGAGAAATTGTATGTGATTAATTGATGTTGTTGTTGGATATTCAAAGTTGTTGTTGAACTATGAGTGTTGTGGTAAGAAATATGAACCGAAAGGTAAATGAGAGTTGAATTGGGTAAAGAATTTGTGAATAATGATTATGATGGCCTATATGGCACCTTGTGGAAAAGAAATCGAAACACTTGAGAATTGGTTTATTGTGGAAAGAAATGAAACACTTGAATTATGGAAAATTGCTGAATATACATGTGTGAATATTCTTGAATGTGGAAACATTGTAACTTGGTTGTGATATTGGCTTGAGAAGTAATTGAGAACATGAAACAATGTGCAAGTTGCTTATTTGAACTTGTTGAAATTGTGTGTAGTACCTTATCTGCTGTTTGAAATTGTTGTGTTTTCAACTGTAAGGCGGGGTCGTGTCGCGCGCCGCGACGTGGTGAAATAAGGTGTGGGTTGGGGTGATAAGGGTGGCCGAGGTAATAAGGGTGGTCAGGGGCAATAAGGATGGAAAGCGATCGAAATCGCTATTAAAAATTGATACATAAATCAATAATGTGAAATTGTGAAAGGAGACAACAGGAGAGTTTGCAACCTGTGGGGCACTGATTGCCCCTTTGTTTGACTACTTGTGCTTTACGTGATTGATTGGTTATTGTTAAATTGGTTGGTTGTAGAAAGTGCTTTGTGTGAGAATTATTTGAAATGAGGAAAAATGTGGAAACATGGTTGGTTGGCTTAATTAATTGTTGATGTAATTTAATGGCTTGAGTTTACTTGGGACAAAGTTTGTCCATACATACCAGTACAATTCAAGTGTACTGACGTCCCTTTTGCCGGGGGCGCTACATTCGTGTCATGATTGTAGGTGGATCAGTAGCAGGCATTTCAGCTCATCGGCAGTAGTATCCTTCTCCTTCCACCGCCCGTTTTGGTGAGCCCCTTTCTTCCTCGGGGCCTTGTGTGGTTCATGCCACTCGGTTTAGATTTCATTTTGGTTTTGTAAGGTATAGCCGGAGCCTTGTTACCGGCAAGTATTGTATTTCCCTTTTGTATCCTAGAGGCTCCGTAGACATGTAAACTATGGGATTGTGGCCTATGTATATGTATGGGGCGTTGTAAATATAAATTATGAACTTGTTAGTAAATAAATCACATGGTTATGTTTATGCATTGTGAAATCAGTCATTGTTGGTAAGATATTTTGGTTAATGAGTAACAGTCAACACAGGGGTAACGCATGGGAATGGAAGGCACCCAGGTCCGCTTGACTGGGGCAACCCGGTCAGGCGCCGGTCATGTCCCTCGATTTGGGGCGTGACAAACTTGGTATCAGAGCTTAAGGTTTTAAAGTGTCCTAGGATGTCTCGGAGCCGTGTCTAGTAGTGCCCTTCTTATAGGTGTGTTGTCGACCACATCATATAAGTAGGGGGCTGCACGGACATTTAGGAATATTACCCTTCTTCATCACTCCAAATCGTGCGATAAAGCTTGACTATAAGATTGTTTTGTAACCCGTGCGTTGAGATTCAAGGTAAGTTTAAATGCTCTTTCGTCTATTTTATGTAGTGTTGTCATATGTCAGGACCAATGGGAAAAGACATGGGTGTTATGGAGATTGCACATGTATTTTGTTGAATAAACTGTATGAATATATATAGTATAAGTACATAGTACTACAAGTATACTTTATTTGGGGAAAGGATTGGAAGTGATTACCCGCACGAAGAGGCATTGATTTGATGATTGATATGTAAGCTTAAATAGCAAGCGTGGTTAGTGCAAGAAGTATATAATTGATCGTAAGGTGTGAAAGAATATTGGTTATATAAGCACGTGATATATGAGATAATGACTAAGAGATTAATGAGGAGGGTGTAAGTCTCTCATATGAGGTAAAAAGTTATGAAATAAGACTCAATTGGACCCTAGGTGAGAAGACCCTTGTCTTACGAACGTTATAAGGACCCAGAAATGTACGAAGTTGCGTTACACTCATAAAGGATATGCGTGGGGACTTGGAATCCCATACCTACGTGGCTGAATAGGAGAAGGGAACTTATGAGATCAATACTATGGTGACTTAAACTTTCCTAATAGTCGAGTATGCATATAAGAGGTATAGATATATGAGGCATATGTTCCTAAAGTTTCTAAACTCAAGACTTGTGTCAAGATCCAGGACATTTTCCCCATGTGGGAGAGGGAGGACCACCGTGAGGCCACTTAAATACAATGAAACAAGAGCGAGACCATGTAGCTATGATATTTGAATATTTTGGTGAAGACATGTGTGGTCTAGAAAAGAGATTAAGGAATGTAAACTCTTCACGCATGGCAATATGACTGATGGGGTCAACGATTCTAGAAAATAAGAGTATGTTTGTAAAGAGACTTTTACTTGTCATAAGGTCGGGAGAAATGGGACCCAAGGAGGTACCATATGTCAAATGTGAACGATTGTGAGTTCCTAGAATGGGCTAATCATAGATTTGTGATTGAAACAAAGTTTCGGGATACTAAGAAAGCCAAAACGAGTGGGAGAAATGAATGTGTTGCCACGACAACCCAAGATGGTAATTGGGGCTTGATAGAGAGCCTCTAAAGAGCCTTACAAATAGATAAGTGTTAAGTGATGTTCAGACGAACACTCCTTGCTACATATGTCCCAATAAGAGTTAAGAGGTGAGCCGGATGGAATGCCTAAGGTAAGAGACCACGTAATATATGGAAGAGTGCGTGGCTATTCACTAACTAGGAAGAATGAGGTGAGAAGAAATGGTGAGAAAACCTTTAAATTGAGATGGTCATGGTTATTTAAAACAATTTTTGCATCAGAATGGTGGACTCACTTAGGGCACAAGTGTTAATAAAGGTTATGAGGGATTAACCGCAATGCAACGGACATGGGTGACACTGAATATCGACTAAAGGGGTCTAGAGATAGTTCATGTCTAGACACAATGGGAAGCGAGGTTATCGTTGGTGAGGTTGTGGTACTGTAAAATGATTAAACAAGACATAATGATTTTTCAAGTTCACAGGAGGCAGACAAATGTGTGGAAAAATAAAGCTAATAATTATGCACTATCCGCAAAACAAGATGGGAATGAAAGGTTCGGAATGGATTGAAAGAGGATGAAAACTCGTGACAGACTAGACGTGTTTGGCATGATAACTCTTAAGCGGCAATATCAGGGAACTTTATTGGTAACTATAACATGGGGAATAAGGCGAGTTACTCATCCGAGATAGAATCAAGTGGACTAAGCCTTACACTTAAGAGTGAAACCAAAAGTTGTTGTTGAAGTATTGAGGAGGATTTAAAGTTTCAGAGAATACCCTTCTCGGGATAGTGACCCTTCGTAAGTCATATGCATATAAAGGTTGTTGATATACGTTTTGAGAGGTGTTTAACCGTAATGAGGGATGGTAGGAAATTTCACAGGGGAAGTAGTGCGGTTTCTTAAAGTCTATAATGCACATATAGGGAGAAAGAGGTTGGTTAAGAAAAGTTAGAGCACAATGCTACTTTACATTCGATACAATGCCGTGCAAGTTAGTGTTATTCGGGGTATATGTGCAAAGTTAGCCAGTGCTATTCATTTGAGACAGGAGGTCATATGAGAAAACTCATTCAGCAATGCCTTGGGTTAAGAATTATGAAGAGTTAGTAGCAATTGTTCACATGGGGTCGTAACCACATCAAGGAAATTATAGTGGAACTCAATTCGTGGAAGGTCTTATGTATGAGGAATATAGTAAGGATGTTCCGCTATCGATGTAAAGTATTAAGGTGAAAGTTATGCCTCCATGGTTGGTTAGGGTGTGTGTTGATGCAGCACGGAAAGGTTATAGAGTATGCTTTGAGATAACTCAAAAATCACGAGAAGAATTACCCGACACATGATTTGGAGCTTGCGACGGTTGTGTCTGCTTTGAAATATGGCGGTATTATCTTTATGGAGTTCATGTAGATGTGTTTTCAGACCACAAGAGCCTCCAGTATTTGTTCAAGCAGAAGGAGCTAAATCTGAGACAACGGCGGTGGTTAGAATTGCTCAAGGACTATGAGATGAACATATTGTACCATCCAGGGAAGGCAAATGTGGTAGCCGATGCTCTTAGTCGGAGATCCATGGGTAGTTTGGCTCATTTGGGTATGTATCGGAGACCCCAGTCTCGAGAGGTTTACCAATTAGCCAGTTTGGGGGTTCGTATCTCTGCGTCAGACGAGGGGAATGTTTTGGTGCATAATGGAGCAGAATCATCATTGGTCGCGGAAATCAAGGAAAAACGAGTTCATGGATCCAGCATTAGTTCGGGTAAAGGAAGCAGTTCGGAATGACAAGACCTCAACATTTGTACACAGCAGCAAAGATGGTGTAATGCGGTGTCAAGGCAGATTATGTGTTCCGGACGTGAACGAACTTCGAGAAAAGGTAATGGCAGAGGCACATATTTCCAGATATTTTGTACAACTAGGTTCCACGAAAATGTATCATGACCTTAAGGAGATTTATTGGTGGAACGGTATGAAAAGGGATATAGCAAGCTTTGTAGCTAAATGTCCGAACTGTCAACAAGTGAAGGCCGAGCATCAACGGCCTGGAGGATTAACTCAGCTTATAGAAATACCAAGGTGGAAATGGGAGATGATCAATATGGATTTCGTGGTAGGGTTACCTCGCACTCGGCGAAAGTTCGACTCAATATGGGTGATAGTGGATCGACTCACCAAATCAGCTCACTTCCTGCCTGTCAAGTCCACTGACACCGCAGAGCAATATGCAAGATTGTACATCAAGGAGATAGTAAAACTTCATGGCACTCCACTTTCTATTATCTCGGATCGTGGGGCTCAGTTCACAGCTAACTTTTGGAAGAAGTTTCAGCAAGGTTTGGGAATTCAGGTGAATCTCAGCACAGCTTTCCATCCACAGACCGATGGACAGGCCGAGCGGACCATTCAGACGCTTGAAGATATGTTGCGGGCTTGTGTCTTAGATTTTAAAGGTAATTGGGATGAACACTTGCCACTGATAGAATTTGCTTACAATAACAGCTATCATGCTAGCATTCAAATGGCCCCGTTTGAGGCATTGTACGGGAGAAGATGTAGATTGCCAATCGGGTGGTTTGAGGTAGGTGAAGCGGAATTGCTAGGGCCAGGATATGGTGTACGAAGCTATGGAAAAGGTCAAGGTTATTCAGGAGAGAATGAAAACAGCACAGAGTCGTCAAAAGTCCTATGCGGACGTTCGTCGAAGGGATTTGGAGTTTCAAGTCGATGATTGGGTGTTCTTGAGGGTATCTCCTATGAAGGGAGTCATGCGATTAGGAAAGAAAGGGAAATTGAGCCCTAGGTATGTCGGGCCATATCGGATCATTCAAAGGGTTGGTCAAGTTGCTTATAGGCTAGAGTTGCCTCCTGAGATGTCATCAGTGCATCCGGTATTCCATGTGTCCATGTTGAAGAAAGTAATTGGAGATCCATCCACCATCATGCCAGTCGAAGCTATAGAGGTTAATGAAGATCTGTCATATGAAGAGGTTCCAGTTGCCATTCTTGATAGGCAAGTCCGTAAGTTGAGAAATAAGGAAGTTGCCTCCGTTAAAGTATTGTGGCGAAGTCAACAAGTTGAGGAGGCCACATGGGAAGCGGAAAAAGAGATGAAGGAAAAGTACCCCCATTTGTTCGATCAAGCCTAGAAGAAATTAGGTGACCCTCCTACTCCTAGTAACTCTCATCTTGCCTAAGTTGTTTCCCTCTCAGTATTAGTAAAGTCCCCTTCATTTTGTAATGAGTTAAATGTGTTGTTACCTTGGGTCACTTGAACCGTTCTTGATAAATGAAAGCCTTATAAAGATTTACGTGTTTAATAAGCAACTAATAGTAAGTGTAGATTGGTAATGATTTGTTAAGTGTACATGGTGTGTTAAAATGGCTAAATAAGGTAAGAATTCATTGAAGTGACTAGTTTATGTGCAATTGTAACAATGTGATAGAATATGTGCATTCGTTGAGGTAAGAAAGTGTATACAAGTTGTGAAAAGTGTTGTAATTGTATATTGTTGTTTGGTAATGTGTTTCGGGGCCCTCTGACAGGTGGATATGTCCATAATGCAAAGGAAACTCTGGCGAAATTTTTCTAAAATATAAGTGTTAGTCAAAATTTTGATAGCTTGCATATCATGTCTTTCAAAACTCATTTATTTCAAAATCCTCATTCGAGGACGAATGATCTTAAGGGGGGGAGGATGTAAGGCCCCGTAAAATTTTTTGTGCATAAAACCTAGTAGATGTGGTGTCATGGTCCGAATAATGTGTTAGGAATGCGTAGAATTCTTCGCGGCGAGCTTGCTCGCCGCGGTTCGGACCCTTGGTAGTGAGTTAAGTTTCAAAAATGTAGAGAAATAATTTTTCCGAAAAAGTGTCAAATGTGCGGTCAAGAATGCGACCGCAAACCTGACATGCGGACCGCATTCTGACCGCAAATCGTTCCAGAGAGTTGCCCAAATCCGTGTCAAATGTGCGGTCGATATGCGATCGCATGTCAATCTGCGGTGCATTTTGCGACCGCATATCAGACATGCGGTCCGCATAGTGACCGCATTCCTTAACAGAAACTGCTCAACTTTGAGGCCATTCTGCGGTCACTTTGCGGACCGCATGTGGATTCTGCGGTCGCATAGTGACCGCATATTCGACCCCGGCCCAGATTTTGTGACATTTTGACCCGATCTCTTCTTTAATATAACACACTTCTTCTTCATTTTATCATATTATCTTACCAAAAATTAGAGAGAGAAGAGAGGGTTTTTAGAGAGAGAAGTTCTTCATCTTCAAGGATTGTTTCAACTACTTAATTCCAAGGGATTCTAGGGCAAGGATTCAACTTCCCCAATATTTTCAAGGTAAAAACCCTAACTATTTTCTTTGATTTTCAGTTTTAATTGGGTAAAGAGAGGTTTTCATATAATAGCTTTTAAAAATAGAATTTTTACACTCATGCATGATTATTTAACTTGATTTCTAGTAAAAAGAAGTGAGTAGAAGTAAGAGTCTTCAAGAACAAGGTTGGCAAGAGTAGGATATCTTGGGTAATCATAAAGTAGGAAGAAAACTCATCACCAGGTATGTATGGCTAATTTTGATTCTTGTGAAATCGCCCTTATGTGTAAAATTGTTTGGCATGTGTTGATTTGAGAAATTGTATGTGATTAATTGATGTTGTTGTTGGATATTCAAAGTTGTTGTTGAACTATGAGTGTTGTGGTAAGAAATATGAACCGAAAGGTAAATGAGAGTTGAATTGGGTAAAGAATTTGTGAATAATGATTATGATGGCCTATATGGCACCTTGTGGAAAAGAAATCGAAACACTTGAGAATTGGTTTATTGTGGAAAGAAATGAAACACTTGAATTATGGAAAATTGCTAAATATACATGTGTGAATATTCTTGAATGTGGAAACATTGTAACTTGGTTGTGATATTGGCTTGAGAAGTAATTGAGAACATGAAACAATGTGCAAGTTGCTTATTTGAACTTGTTGAAATTGTGTGTAGTACCTTATCTGCTGTTTGAAATTGTTGTGTTTTCAACTGTAAGGCGGGGTCGTGTCGCGCGCCGCAACGTGGTGAAATAAGGTGTGGGTTGGGGTGATAAGGGTGGCCGAGGTAATAAGGGTGGTCAGGGGCAATAAGGATGGAAAGCGATCGAAATCGCTACTAAAAATTGATACATAAATCAATAATGTGAAATTGTGAAAGGAGACAGCAGGAGAGTTTGCAACCTGTGGGGCACTGATTGCCCCTTTGTTTGACTACTTGTGCTTTACGTGATTGATTGGTTATTGTTAAATTGGTTGGTTGTAGAAAGTGCTTTGTGTGAGAATTATTTGAAATGAGGAAAAATGTGGAAACATGGTTGGTTGGCTTAATTAATTGTTGATGTAATTTAATGGCTTGAGTTTACTTGGGACAAAGTTTGTCCATACATACCAGTACAATTCAAGTGTACCGACGTCCCTTTTGCCGGGGACGCTACATTCGTGTTATGATTGTAGGTGGATCAGTAGCAGGCACTTCAGCTCATCGGCAGTAGTATCCTTCTCCTTCCACTGCCCGTTTTGGTGAGCCCCTTTCTTCCTCGGGGCCTTGTGTGGTTCATGCCACTTTTATTTCAGACTTTCTTTTGGATTTTTGTAAGGTATAGCCGGAGCCTTGTTACCGGCAAGTATTGTATTTCCCTTTTTGTATCCTAGAGGCTCCGTAGACATGTAAACCGTGGGATTGTGGCCTATGTATATGTATGGGGCGTTGTAAATATAAATTATGAACTTGTTAGTAAATAAATCACATGGTTATGTTTATGCATTGTGAAATCAGTCATTGTTGGTAAGATATTTTGGTTAATGAGTAACAATCAACACAGGGGTAACGCGTGGGAATGGAAGGCACCCAGGTCCGCTTGACTGGGGCAACCCGGTCAGGCGCCGGTCATGTCCCTCGATTTGGGGCGTGACATCTGCATCCTGTGACGTCCTGACACGTCCTAACTCATGACATGGCCTCACCCTGTCATGTCCTGCGACGTCCTGAAACGTCCTGAAACGTGCCATGCCTACGTCCTACCATGACCTGCAACATCCTAGAACGTCCTATGGCCATGTCTTGCAATATCGTGACACATCCTGACCTATGCCATGGACACGCCCTAGCATGTCCTGTGACATCCTAAAATGTGCCATGGCCATGTCCTAACACGTCGTAACCCATGACATGCCCATGTCCTATGACGTCCTAACCTGTGTCATGGCCATGTCTTTACACGTCCTGACCCGTGCCATATCCATATCCTGCCATGTCCTACAACATCCTGACACGTCCTGTGATGTCCTGATCGGTCCTGACCCATGCCAGGGTGAAGCCTTACCATGTCTTGTGACGTCCTAACACGTTCCACAGCCATGTCCTGACACATCCTAACCCGTGCCAAGCCCTTGTCCTTCCATGTCCTGTGACGTCCTGGAATATCCTGTGGCCACGTTCTGCGACGTCCTGACCTGTGCCATAGCCTCGCCCTGCCATGTCATGCGACATCCTGACACCTCTTTAAACGTGACATGGCCATGTCCTGACCCATGTCATGCCCACATCCTGTCATGGCCTGACATGTCCTGTGGCTACATCCTGCCACATCCTGACTCGTGCCATGGCCTCACCTTGCCATGTCCTGTGATGTCCTTACACGTCCTAAAACACGCCATGGCCATGTCCTGACACGTCCTGACCCGTGACATGCCCACGTCATGCCATGTCATACGACGGCCTGACACGTCCTGTGGCCATTTCCTGCGACGTCCTAACATGTTGATTCACATCCAACCAACGGTTTTAGTCAATATAACTTGGTCTAATAAGTCAAAGATCGATCCCACAGAGAATTAACCTACCAATTGCAACTATCACACCCCCAAAAGTACTTCTAAATCAAGTTCCCCAAATTTAGAGTATATTTGTGTATGGATTTCGAACTACTACTTGCAAGAATTAAGAATGCTTAAGCGAAAGAATTGAGTGTAGAGTAAAATAATATGAAGAAGGACTAAGGTATTGATTTCCCCTATTGATGGAATCCGTTATTGTTATGCTCATACAAATTGTTAGTATATTCTATCAATCATGAAATCTATGTGTATCGTAGCCCTCTCCTGAGCAATTACAACAATTTACTAGTGCACTCTCCCGAGCTACCCTAGCTAGCTTCAATTTGAATAGTTCACTTAAGATAGCACCCAAGACTTCGTTATTCCTAACCCCGTCTATACGCCTAAAGTTATAGATTCCTCCAATAACCTAGGTGTGGTGTTGTTCAACAATATACCTAAATATGCACTCTTTTCCAAGTTATGCACACTAAATAGGGATCGCTAATTGGGAGCTCTACTAATTAACTACAACAAGAATGATGTTGAACAAATAGAAATCTAAGTCACAATTTGTAATCACATAAACGATAAGTTCATCACTCAATAGGTTCCATCAAAACCTTAGAACAGGATTTAGCTACTCATGCTTGAAGAAACAAGAATAATAATTGAAATCATAAAGAAATAATTGATATAAAATAAAAGAAGGAGTTTGAGAGGATTCTCTCTTACTAAATATCTTGCAAAAGAATTGAATTAAAGACAACATGCCTATATTGGGCAAACTAGTAGTTTATATAGAGGTTTTAGGGCTTAAAAAACTAAATTCGAATCCAATTCGGAGAACTGGGCGCTGGCTTCCTTGGTTGGTTCGCGGCCACGAGCCAACCGCGAACAGTAAAACTTCAAAATGCCTATTTATTCGCGGTTCATCCGCGTTCGCGGATGAACCACGGAGGCATAGTGCTGCGGATTTTTGACTGCTTCTTTCAGCTCTTTTTCCTTTTGCTCTTCTCTTGGCCTTTTCATCAACATATGACTTCAAAATAACTCTTATTAGCATCCATTGCATCACATGTAACTATTACACACAAACAAACAATAATCAAAGCATTTTTTCCTCATAAACAACAATACTACCATAACAAAGTGTGATTATTTAAGGCATAATTATTGTCAAATTCACCTATTATCAATACCACACACTTAAACCTTTGCTCGTCCTCGAACAACCTTAATCACACTTTAGGCCAAAAAAAAATTTGTCTCCCCCAAAATATGTTACAAAAGCTATTATACATGAACAACCTAAGATATGCACAATCTTTACCTAACCGCAAACTCTCATGCCCGCACATTATTACTTACTCTACTTATCACCAAAAACTTGCAAATTTACCTTCTTCCTCTTGAATTACATGCCCTCACAAAATTTATTGAGAGAAGCTCCCACACATTAACAATTCAAAGAGATGGAACTTATAGATATCGGAAAATTTCACTCACTCTCAACAAAGAACATTTATATGAATACAGACACACCACAGGCTTGCCCCTAGTGTAATACTCCACTAAACGAGTTATTCAATCATAGATCAAGAGGTCTTTAAGGGTTGTAATGTTGGCTACGGGACGGGTAGGATACTTTTGGTTATAGTGACTAACCTCCCTGAGCACTTTTCTTTTCCTTTTTACAACTTCCCTTTTCGTTTTCTTCCTTATGTCTCCCCTAAACATTCCTTCACCTCTATTTACTTTGAATCCCCACTTGTCTTTTGTTGGTGTAACTGACCTTTCTAATTTTCATATATACATTGATATAGCTCTTTTTCTCAGAATATCTTTTTTTCTCATTGCTTTGCAACACAACAACAACAACAACAACAACCCAGTATAATCCCACTTAGTGGGGTCTGGGGAGTGTAGTATGTACGCAGACCTTACCCCTACTTTGAGGTAGAGAGGCTGTTTCCAAATAGACCCCCGGCATCCTTTCCCTCCAAGAACTACCCACCTTGCTCTTGGGGAGACTCGAACTCACAACCTCTCGGTTGGAAGTGGGGGTTGCTTACCATCAGAGCAACCCCTCTTGTCCAGTTCACTATTTTCTATCATTCATTCTTGATTTCCCCTTTTTCAATTTCCCTTCACCCCACACTTAAACTTTCTGCATATTCATTACAATACAAGTGCTTCTAGGAGGTAAAGTAGAACATTATACATATCTGACGAACATTCAAGGGTTATCAAAGAATAGGCTTTAGCTCAAAGGGGTTAACTAAGATATAATGTACGGGTGAATTCATGTCTATTGGTATATGGGGTTACACAAAAAAATGCCTCTATCCTTTCGACAACCAAACAACTTCTATTTCGCTTTGCAAACACACAGGGCAAGTTCTTGGCATCATGTAAACATACAATGTAAGTAAAACCTCACACACACATGGCATGCAACTCATTTGGAATCCAGTTTATCTACAAAGTCCTATCGATTTTCAAGCAATTATTATTGTGCAGTTTAAGGAATATTGAGATTCTACAGACAAGCCTAGAAAATACATTCTCAAGTTCAATTTACGCTTTTTTGCTAATGTGCATATTCGGGGTTACATGTTGCCCTTTTACCTCTAATCCTAAGAAAAGAAAAAAAATCTACCTAACCCGGTTCAAATAAAAACCCTTGGAAAAGAACCGTGGTCAAAAGAAAAACCAAGGGGGAGATGATACACTACCTATAAAAAGAAAATAAAAGAAAGAAAAATTCCTACGTGGACTACTTCCCTCAAGAGTAATTGTCCTAAATAGTCCGTCATCAGGAAGAGTCCTCTACTCATATTTTTGGATTTTTAAAACTTTATGATTTTTTTGAGATTTTATTATTTTATATTACTACTACAACTAATATATACATCATGTACAAGATAAGTCACCCACCCCACACTTAAAGATATGTCATGACCCCATGACATAAATAAAAATTAAAGCACAAGAGGGGCAAGAAAACTTACCTGAGACTCACTCGGAGTCAGAGACGATTGATGGGATGACATGACATGCTCGTCCAAGTGCTCTGAACCATGCCATAAATCTATTTTCTGACCGGGCTTACCTTGTAGAAATGGCGTCTAGCCGTGTGTGCAAGCTATCAACGGTGGTGCACAGATCAACAACCTCCTCCTCCATGGACCTAAGCATAGGTCGTGTGGACTCGGACCTAGACATACTTGCTCCACGAGGAGCAGCCCTGGAAGGTCTGGCTGAATCCGCGGAGTACCTGGCCCGGGTAACCGGTACATGGTCGTCCTCCTCATCCAAGTCAATTGGTGTTGTGTCTCGTCCAACCCGGATTTGAGCAGCTCTAAATGGAGCTTTTGGTAGTAGCTCACCATCAGTTTGAGTTACTAGGTCTGATGGAGGAGACATAGTGTAGTGACAAGAGATAGGTAATAAAAACCATTGGCAGTGAGGGATCCCCTCAATACCATCTCATCACTAACTACGCGGGCGATATCAACATCCCGATGTGTTACAAAACACCAAGTTAAAAGTGCCCTATTAAAGTTAACATCCGTGGTGTTACTCGAGGGCAAGATATGGTTGCAAATTATAGAGAACCAACATTTGGCTGTGTGTGTAAAGCAGTTAGAGTGCAGAGTCTTATTTCTAATCCACACCGGGATGTCGTCTACGCATAATGCCTATATTAGCATGTCCCATGTGACACCTGGCCTATCATGGTAATAGTCGACATCACTAGTGTGCATGGGCAGTCTAAGTATCTGCCTAATAGTATGAATATGGGCATCAACAGTCTTACCTCTAACGAATACTTGTCTGACCATAGCATAAGGAGCATTGGCGTACAATTCCCGGACAAGCATCTTGTTCACCTTAGGAGGTGAGTCAAAGAGGAACTCCATCTCACGCCTTTGAATCTCATCATATATTTCCGGCTTCTCCGAGCGGATAGCTATCCGGTCAACTTCTACCTCTTGGAGCCACTTCTTGGTTGCTTTAATGTGAAATCCATTCTCCGCTTCTTCGCAAGCAAACCTAGACTTATCATAAGTCGGTTGCCAAGATGAGCTAGCACCATGTCGAGCTCTCTTTGGGGCCATGATCCTGCACAAATAAGATATCCAAAAATTTTGGTAACCGTTAGTCATCGGAAGGCTACTCAGACTTCGCCATCCGTGAGATATCACAATTGACCATTTCTCTTGCAATTACCTCATACTCCTATATTTAGATTCTTTGTCTAACTCTTTTACACATGCCTATTCAAGCACCCCACACTTAATTATTTGAACACTTCTAACATTACCAAATTGACTTAATCCATCCCCAATAAGATACATCATAACAAATTCATGAGTTGGGCATTATGTCTCCTAGAACTACATTAATAAATTATGATCAAGGATAATTTGCCCAACTTGGCTAACAAATCAACATACATGGTCCAGATATTATTTGGGTTTCCAAATCATAAAATTAGCATCATAAACACAATTGAAGACCCAACAACTCATTCTCTACCAAACTTCAATCATATAACAAGGTACCTTAGAAGAAATTCATGGAAACATGTAATGTGCAAAAAGAACCAAGTCATATTCATGATTTACCCTAAACTAACATTATCTAATTAATTCTACAAAATAAACAATCAAAAACTAAAAATAAAAACAAAATAAAAGAGAAAAAAGTAGAGAAACTTACAAGTGGTAGCAATAGGGGAGTAAGGAGGAAGAAGGGGATGATTTGGAGAAGAAGGGGTTGGGATTTTGTAGAGAGAATGGAGAGGATTTTAGTTTAGAAAGAGAGAGAGAGAGTTTTGAGATGGGGGGGGGAGGGGGGCTAATGGGGTTATGGGAAAGAGGGGATGGTTTTTTAGGGTTTAAGGAAGGGCAGGGGGGAAAAAAAAAATAAAAAAAACATTATTTTTAACTGACCGAGGAACTGGCCGCGACTGTTCGCGGTAAGTTCGCGGCCGCGGATGGACCGCGAACAGTCGTGATTCAGAGGGGGCATTTTTTCGCGGTTGGTTCGCGGCCACGAATAGACCGCAAACAGAGAAACTTCAGAGAGGTCATTTTTCCTCGGTTCATCCGCGGTCGCGGATGGACAACGGACAGTGCCCCTCTCTGAATTTTTTTTCTCAGTTGTTCAGCAAAAATTTTGTTTTTTTCTTATTTTATTTTATTAAATACTACTAAAATAAAACTTATTACAACATGTTCGTGGGTTGCCTCCCACGTAGCGCTTGATTTAATGTCGCGACACGACTCAACTTAGCTCATTTTAAGGCTCGCTAGACCTTTGAGGTTCATCCAACCGCGATTCTACCTTGTCCTCCATGTCATCCAGGCCTATGTAAGGTTTCAACCGTTGTCCGTTTACCTTGAATGTACGTGATCCATCCATAGTTTGAATTTCCACAACTCCTGACTCAAATGCCTCAATTACATTGAAGGGTCCTGACCACCTTGACTTCAATTTACCTGGGAACAATCGTAATCTTGAATTGTATAGTAGTACTTTGTCCCCGCTTTTGACGTTCCGTTCAATGATATTTTGATCATGAATCCGCTTCATTCCCTCTCTATATAATCTAGTGCTTTCAAACACCAAATACCGAAATTCTTCTAATTCATGCAACCCAGTTAGCCTTGCTTTACCTGCTTCATCCAAGTTGAGATTCAATTGTTTCAGTGCCCACCAAGCTTTTTTCTCTAATTCAACCGGTAAGTGACAATCTTTCCCAAACACCAATTTGTATGGAGACATGCCAATGGGTGTCTTGAATGATGTTCTGTAAGCCCATAGTGCGTCATCACGCTTTCTGGACCAGTCGGTTCTTGTGGCGTTCACTGTTCTAGTCAGTACACTTTTTATCTCCCTCTTGGGGACCTCAACTTGCCCGCTAGTCTGTGGGTGGCATGGAGTGACCACACGGTGTTTAACATCATACTTGGCCAATAATTTCTCAAAAGCTCGGTTGCAAAAGTGTGTGCCCCCGTCACTAATGATAGCCCTTGTAGTCCCGAACCGGGTGAAATATTCTTCTTCAAAAACCCCACCACCACCTTAGCATCATTTGTGGGTAATGCTGTAGCTTCCACCCATTTGGACAAATAGTCAACAGCAACAAGTATGTACACATTGCCATATGAGTTAATAAAGGGCCCCATGAAATCTATTCCCCAGACATCGAACACTTCAACTTGCTGGATTTGGTTCATTGGCATTTCATGATGCCGGGAGATGTTCTCGGTGCATTGACATTCGTTGCAACCTTTCACCCACAAGTGTGCATCTATAAACACTGTTGGCCAATAGAAACCGGCCTCAAGTATTTTGGCAGCTGTACGCATTCCTCCAAAGTGACCGCCATATGCTGAAGCCTGACATGCCTGCAAAACAGAAGATTGTTCTATCTCGGGGACCTATCTCCGGATCATGTTATCAAGACATATCCTAAACGAATATGGTTCATCCCAATAATAAAGCTAGCTTTCACAAAAAAATCTTTTCCTCTGGACCGATGAGAGGTCATGAGGAACAATACCACTGGCTAGATAATTGGCATAGTCAGCATATCATGGTGTTTCAAGGAGAGTGGTGGTGAGAAGCTGCTCGTCTGGAAAGGTTTCCAGAATTTCCCTACTCTCTTTGACAATTTCCGCTCCTTCAAGTCTTGAAAACTGGTCAGCGACTTGATTTTCAGTACCTTTCCTATCCCTAATTTCGAGCTCTAACTCTTGGAGAAGCAACACCCAATGAATCAGGCGTGGCTTAGAGTCCTTTTTATCGACTAAATATCTTAAAGCTGCATGGTCTATGTATACGATTACCGTTGATCCTATGAGATAGGACCGGAATTTGTCGAATGCGAACATGACCACAAGCATCTCTTTATCAGTCACTGTGTACTTTCGTTGTGCTCCACTCAGGGTTCTACTTGCATAGTATATTGGATGCATAAGCTTGTCTTTCCTTTGGCCCAGCACTGCCCCCACTGCATAGTCACATGCATCACACATTAGCTCAAAAGGTTGCTCCCATTCGGGGGCAATGATGATGGGTGCTGTGACCAACCTCTTCTTCAGTTCCTCAAAAGCAATCCTGCATTCATCAGAAAAAATAAAAGGGTGATATTTTTCAAGTAACTTACAGAGAGGGTTTGATATTTTGGAGAAGTCTTTGATGAACCTTCGGTGAAAATCGGCATGTCCAAGAAAGCTTCTTATGGCCTTGATGGATATTGGTGGAGGCAACTTGCAATGACATCAACTTTAGCACGGTCTACCTCAATGCCTTTGCTTGAAACCCGATGCCCCAATACTATACCTTCTTGTACCATAAAATGGCACTTCTCCCAGTTTAGCACTAAGTTTGTTTACATGCACCGTTTCAGCACTCTTGTCAGATTGACAAGGCATTCATCGAATGAATTCCCTACCACAGCGAAATCATCCATGAAAACCTCCATAATGTCTTCCACCATGTCGGTGAAAATAGCCATCATGCACCTTTAGAATGTGGCATGCACATTGCATAGTCCGAACGGCATCCTCCTGAGGGTAAGATGCCATATGGGCATGTGAAGGAGGTCTTCTCTCTATCTTCGTGGGCTATGGAGATTTGATTGTACCCCGAGTATCCATCTAGAAAGCAAAAGTGGGACCTCCCTGCCAACCTGTCAAGCATTTGACCAATGAAGGGAAGTGGGAAGTGATCTTTGCGGGTGGCTAGATTCAACTTCCTGTAGTCCATGCATATTCTCCATACGGTGACGGTTCTTGTTGAAATCAATTCATTGTTTTCGTTTTTCACTACCGTCATGCCTCCTTTCTTTGGCACACATTGGACCGGGCTTACCCAGCTGCTGTCAGAGATTGGGAAGATGATTCCCGAATCTAGCCACTTTATTACTTCTTTCTTCACCACTTCATTCATGTTGGGGTTCAGCCTTCTTTGATGTTCCCTGAAAGGTTTGTGTCCATCTTCCAGGAGAATTTTATGCATGCAATAGGCTGGGCTGATCCCCTTTATGTCTTCCATGATCCACCCAATGGCAGTCTTGCATTTCTTGAGTAACTGTATAAGCTTTTGGGCCTGCACATCTAACAAACTAGATGAGATAATAATAGGTAACGTGGAGTTAGGACCTAGAAATTCACACCTGAAATGTGATGGTAGTGGTTTAAGCTCAAGCTTTGGTGGTTCTTCTATGGATGGCTTTGCTGGTGGGGTCTCTCTTTTCTCTAAGTGTAGAGGCTCGAACTCAAGATCTCTCTGCCAGAATCCCTTGCCTTCCAGAGATAGTACCCATTCGGCTAAACTTTCACCATTTACCTCTTCTATGTTCATCAAGCATGCTTGAAGTGGATCTTCAATGGTCAACTCTGCGTCGTCGGTCTCCACTATCACATCAACCGCATCAACGAGAGAGCAATTTGCGAACTCACTAGGGCGCCTCATGGATTTTTTCACATTGAAGATGATCTCCTTATCATTCAACCTCATCTTGAGTTCCCCGGTTTCACAATCAATTATGGTTCTCTCGATGGCTAGGAATGGTCATCCTAGGATTATAGGAATTTCTTCGTCGACCTTGCAATCAAGAATAACAAAATTGGCCGGAAACACGAACTTATTAACCTGGATAAGCGCATTATCTATAATACCAAATGGACGCTTAACCGTCCTGTCAGCAAACTGTAATAACATAGAGGTGGGCCTGGCTCTCCCAATGCCTAACCTCTTATAAATGACTAAAGGCATCAGATTAATGCTTGTCCCCAAATCACACAAAGCCTTAGTAAAGGCATAATTCCCTATAGTGCATGGGATGGTGAAGCTACCTGGACCAGATAGCTTCTCAGCAATGGGTCTGGAGACCACTGCACTACAAGTCTGGGTAAGTGTTACGGTGGCCAAGTCATGGAAATCAAAATTCCGTGACATCAAATCTTTCATCATCTTAGCATAACCAGAAATTTCTTTTAAAGCTTCAATTAAGGAAATGTTTACCTGGATTTGCTTGAGCATTTCAAAGAACTTTTTGTATTGCTCTTCTTTCTGGTGTTTGGCCAACCTTTGGGGGAATGGTGGTGGAGGCCTCTTCTTCCCAATGACTTGGGACTTTTCTTTCTCTATCACTTTCTTTAATCTGCTGCTCTACATGTTCAGCTACTTTCTCCATTCCCTGCTTTGCCTCTTTATATTCAGCAACTGGCTGGACTGTAACTTTTATTAACACTGTGGACTCATCCAGTTCAATGGGCAATGGAGTAGGTGTCTTAGCCTGTCTGTCGATTTTCTCACTTTCATTCTCAGCATCAAGATCTCTACCGCTTCTCAGAGTCACTGCCATCATCTACTTTGGGACTTGGTCCTTTGGGTTTGTTTGTGTATCTGCAGGCAATGTCCTTTGAGGACGATTGTTGAGAGACATAGCAATCTGGCCCACCTGTACTTCAATATTCTTGATGGATGCATCATGTGCATGTATCCTCTCATTTGTTTTGGCATTTGACACAATTACCTGCTGCATCATAGCTTCCAACCTTGCAAACCCATCGTCATGTCTACCCTCACGTGGTGGTGGAGGTGGATGATATCCCTGCTGCTGATTACAAAAATTCTGAGGTCTAGGATATGGAGCCATGTTGTGTGGTGGCCTCATACCTGCTACATTAATTTGTGGCTGTGGAGGTCTGTACTGCATCGGAGCCTGTTGGCCCCAGATTTGATTACCTTGTCGCTGCCTTCCATAGTTAGCCACATAGTTCTTATCCTCATGCTGATGATGATGTTCTTGGTGTGCAGCCCATGGATTACCTATGGTTTGGCTAATGGAAGATGTGCATAAACCACCATTGGTAGTATCTACAATATGAACCTGCTGCTTAACCCCTGATTCTTCCACCTTCTTTGTAAGGATGCTCATTTGTGTCAATAAAGTTTCCATGTTCTCCTCTAGTGTGTTGGATGGATCCAGAGGTACAGAGTGTACCACTGGTGTGATAGGAGCATTCCTGGAAGTCCACCTAGAATTTTGAGCCATCTTGTCTAAAAAATTTTGGCCATCTCTCCACGTCTTGCTCGGAAAAGCCCCACCTGCTGAAGCATCCACAATATTCTTCATACTATTTGAAAGCCCCCTCTAGAATCTTTGGCCCAACATTTGCTCAGGAATCCCATGGTGAGGACACATATCAAGCATACCCTTGAATCTGCCCCAAGTTTCATGTAATGTTTCTATTGGTTTCTGCTTGAAGCTCACAAACTCATCAATTTGTTGAGCTGTCTTGTTAAGTGGATGAAACTAGTTGTGGAATTGTTTGACTAACTCATCCCAAGTTGCAATGGAGTTTATTAGGAGTGAGTTTAGCCATATCTGTGCTTCTCCTATAATTGAGAACGGAAAGAGTAATAATCTGATAGCTTCCGGAGTTACATTCGGTTGCCTCTGTGTGTTGCATATCGAGAGAAAGTTTTTCAGGTGCTGTTGTGGATCTTCAACCTGAGACCCAGAGAATAATCCCTTGTTTTGCAACAAGTGTAGCATGTTGTTAGTGATCTGGAAAGACTAATCTTGAATTGCTGGCACAACGATGGCAGTTGCCAAATTATCCGCTGTAGGTTGTGCCCAGTCAAACAGTGCACATTCCTGTGCCTCCTACGCCTCTTGCATATTTAACCCGGCTTGCTGGTTTTCTTCATTTGCGTCACCCATGTCAAAGTCTAGTTTGATTGGTTGTTGAGGTTGCTGAATTTTTTTTATAGCCTTGTTACGTGCCCGGAAAGTTTGCTCGGGGTCTGAGAGTCCTTTAATTAGTTCTCCAGTCCTTGCAGATTTTCTAGGAATGCTCCTGAGTACCCATATCAACAACCGTCAAAATATTCAATGTAAAGGGTAGAAAGAACTTGACTACACAAGAATCTTGAATTTCTGGCAATATCAATTGATAATTCCGTTAACTCCTTGGCAACGGCGCCAAAATTGATTCACGTCCAAGCAACAGTCGTAGTCAATATAACTTCGTCTAATAAGTCCAAGATCGATCCCACAGAGAATTAACCTACCAATTGCAACAATCACAACCCCAAAAGTACTTCCATATCAAGTTCCCAAAATTTAGAGTATATTTGTGTATGGATTTCGAACTACTACTTGCAAGAATTAAGAATGCTTAAGAGAAAGAATTGAATGTAGAGTAAAATAATATGAAGAAGGACTAAGGTATTGATTTCCCCTATTGATGGAATCCCTTATCGTTATGCTCATACAAATTGTTAGTATATTCTATCAATCATGAACGCTATGTGTATCGTAACCCTCTCTCGAGCAATTACAATAATTTACTAGTTCACTCTCCCGAGTTACCCTAGCTAGCTTTAATTTGAATAGTACACTTAAGATTGCACCCAAGACTTCATTATTCCTAACCCCGTCTTTACGCCTAAAGTTATAGATTCCTCCAATAACCTAGGTGTGGTGTTGTTCAACAATATACCTAAATATGCACTCTTTTCCAAGTTATGCACACTAAATAGGCACCGTTAATTGGGAACTCTACCAATTAACTACAACAAGAATGAAGTTGAACAAATAGAAATCTAAGTCACAATTTGTAATCACATAAACGATAAGTTCATAACGCAATAGATTCCATCAAAACCTTAAAACAGGATTTAGCTACTCATTCTTGAAGAAACAAGAATAATAATTGAGATCATAAAGAAATAATTGATATAAAATAAAAGAATGAGTTTAAGAGGATTCTCTCTTACTAAATATCTTGGAAAAGTATTGAATTAAAGACAACATGCCTCTATTGGGCAAACTAGGAGTTTATATAGAGGTTTTAGGGCTTAAAAAACTAAATTCGAATCCAATTAGGAGAACTGGGCGCCGGCTTCCGCAGTTGGTTCGCGGCCGCGAGCCAACCGCGAACAGTAAAACTTCAGAATGCCTCTTTCTTCGCGGTTCATCCGCGGTCGCGGATGAATCGCGAAGGAACAGTGCTGCGGATTTTTGACTGCTTCTTTCAGCTCTTTTCCCTTTTGCTCTTGTCTTGGCCTTTTCATCAACATATGACTTCAAAATAACTCTTCTTAGCATCCATTGCATCACATGTACCTATAACACACAAACAAACACTAGTCAAAGCATTTTGTCCTCATAAACAACAATAATACCATAACAAAGTGTGATTGTTTAGGGCATAATTATAGTCAAATTCACCTATTATCACATGTCCTAACCAGTACCCTGGCCATGTCTTGACACGCCCTAACCCGTTCCATGCCCATATCCTGCCATGTCCAACGACGTCCTGACACGTCCTGACCCATGCCATGGGCAAGCCTTGCCATGTCCTGCGACATCCATACACATCTTGACACATGCTATTGCCATGTCCTGAAACGTCTTGACCTGTGCCAAGCACTTGTCCTGCCATGTTATGCGACGTCCTGACACATCATGTGGCCATGTCCTTCGATGTCCTGACCCATGCCATGGCCACGCCCTGCCATGTCCTACGACATCCTGACATGTCCTAAAATGATCCATAACTATGTCCTGATATGTCCAGACCCGTGTCATGCCATCTTCCTGCCATGTTGTTTCATATCCTGTGGCTACGTCCTGCGACATCCTGACACATCCTAACCAGTGCCATAGACACGCACTGGCATGCACTGCAACGTCCTGACATGTCCTAAAATATGGCATGGCCATGATCTTACATTTCCTAGCCCGTGACATGCCCACATCCCTCAATGTCCTATGATGTCCTAACACATCTTGTGGCCACGTCGTGCGACGTCCTGATATGTCCTGACCCGTGCCATGGCCATGTCTTGACACGTCCTGACCAGTGCCATGGGCAAGTCCTGCCATGTCCTCCGATGTCCTAACACGTCCTGCAACGTCCTGACATGTCCTGACCCATGCGATGGCCATGCCCTACCATGTCATGCGATGTCCTAGCACATCTTAAAATGTTCCATTGCCATGTCCTGACACATCCTGAACCGTGACATGCCCATGATCTATGACGTTCTGACACGCCTTGTGGCCATGTCGAGCGACGTCCTAACATGTCCTGACCTGTGCCATGTCCATGTCTTGACATGTCTTGACCCTTGCCATGTCCACATCCCACTATGTGCTACGACATCTTGACACATCCTATGATGTCCTGACATGCCCTGACCCGTGCCATGGCCAAGCCCTGCCATGTCCTATGATGTTCTGACATATGCCATGGCAATGTCCTGACACGTGTGACCTGTGCCAAGCCCATTTCCTGCCATGTCGTGTGACGTCCTGACACATCCTGTGGCCACGTCCTGAGACGTCATGACCTATGCCATGGCCACACCCTTCCATGTCCTGCAACATCCTGGCATATTTGGAAACATGACATGGTCGTGTATTTACACGTCCTTCCATGTCCTACAACGTCCTGACACATCCGTTGACATCCTGACACGTCCTACGATGTCCTGACATGTCCACGCCCATCCATGTCCTACAACATCTTGACACGTCCTGACATTTGCCATTGCCATGTCCTAACACATCCTGCCTCATGCCATGCCCATGTCCTGCCATGTCTTGCAACGTCTTGACACATATTGTGGCCATGTCTTGGGACGTCCTGACCCATGCCATGGCCATGCCTAACACATCATGAAACGTGATATGGCCATGTCTTGACACATCCTGACCCGTGTCAATCTCACGTCCTACCATGCCGTGACACATTGTGTGGCCACGTCCTGCAGCATCCTGACATGTCCTGACCCATGCCATGGCCACGACCTGCCATGTCGTGCGATGTCCTAACACGTCCTAAGATCTTCCATGGCCATGTCTTAACAAGTCCTAATCTGTGACATGCCTACGTTCTCCCATGTCCTGCGATGTCCCAACACGTCCTGTGGCCATGTCGTGCGACGTCCCAACACGTCCTGTGGCCATGTCGTACGACGTCCTGATACGTCTAGTGACATCCTAAAAACATCCTGACCCGTGCCGTGCCCACATCCTTCCATGTCCTTACATGTCCCAAATCTGCATCATGTGACGTCCTGACACGTCCTGACCCGTGCCATGGCCTCGGCCTATTATGTCGTGCGATGTCCTGACATGTCCTGAAATATGCCATGGCCATGTCCTGACACGTCCTCACCTGTGCCATGCCTACGTCCTGCCAAGACCTGTAATATCCTGACACGTCCTATGGCCACGTCCTGCAATACCGTTACACGTCTTGACCGGTGCCACAGACACACCCTGGAATGTCTGGCGACATCCTAAAATGTGCCATGGACATGTCCTAACACGTCAGAACACGTGACATGCCTATGTCTTGTGACGTCCTGACACGTCCTCACCTGTGCCATGGCCATGTCTTGAAATGTCCTAACCCGTGCCATGTCCATATCTTGCCATGTCATATGACGTCCCGACACGTCCTATGATGTCCTGATAGGTCCTGACCCATGCCATGGCCAAGCCCTACCATGTCTTGTGACTTCCTGACACATGCCATGGCCATGTCCTGACACATCCTGACCCGTGCCAAGCTCTTGTCCTGCCATGTCTTGTGACGTCCTGACACATCCTGTGGCCACGTTCTGCGACGTCCTGACCTGTGCCATGTCTTCACCCTACCATGTCATGCGACATCCTAACACCTATTTAAACGTGCCATGACCATGTCCTGACCTATGCCTTGCCCACGTCCTGCCATGGCCTGACATGTACTGTGGCTACATCCTGCGACATACTGACTCGTGCCATGGCCATGTCCTGACATGTCATGACCCGTGACATGCCCACGTCATGCCATGTCCTACGACGTCCGGACACGCCGTGTGGCCACGTCCTGCGATGTCCTAACATGTCCTGACCTGTACCATGGCCATGTCTTAACACGCCCTGAACCGTGCTATGCCCATATCCTGCCATGTCCAATGATGTCGTGACATGTCCTAACTCGTGCCATGACCATGCCTTGCCATGTCATGCGACATCAATACATATCTTGACACATGCTATTGACATGTCCTGACACGTCCTGACCTGTGCCAAGCCCTTGTCCTGCCATGTTATGCGACGTCCTGACACATCATGTGGCCACATCCTTTGACGTCCTGACTTGTGCCATGGCCATGCCCTGCCATGTCCTATGACATTCTGACACGTCCTAAAATTTGCCATAGTCATGTCCTGATACGTCCTGACCTGTGCCATGCCATCCTCCTGCAATGTCGTGACATATCCTGTGGCTACGTCTTGCGACATCCTGACACATCCTGACCCGTGCCATGGACACGCACTGGGATGCCCTGCAACGTCCTGATACGTCCTGAAATATGCCATGGCCATGATCTTACACGTCCTAGCCCGTGACATGCACACGTCCTGCAATGTCCTATGATATCCTAACACATCATGTGGCCACGTCGTGCGATGTCCCCGATATGTCATGACCCGTGCCATGGCCATGTCTTGACATGTCCTGACTAGTGCCATGGCCAAGTCCTGCCATGTCCTCCGACGTCCTGACACATCCTACAACATCCTGACATGTCCTGACCTGTGCGATGGCCATTCCCTACAATGTCATGTGATGTCCTAGCACATCCTAAAATGTCCATTGCCATGTCTTGAACCATCCTGACCCGTGACATGCCCATGATCTATGACATCCTGACACGTCTTGTGGCCACGTCCAGCGACGTCTTGACACGTCCTGACCTGTGCCATGGCCATGTTTTGACACGTCTTGACTCGTGCCATGTCCATGTCCCGCCATGTCCTACAACATCTTGACACGTCCTGCGATGTCCTGACACGTCCTGACCCGTGCCATGGCCAAGCCCTGCCATGTCCTATGACGTTCTGACATGTGCCATGGCAATGTCCTGACATGTTTGACCTGTGCCAAGCCCTTGTCTTGCCATGTTGTGTGATATCCTGACACATCCTATGGACACGTCCTGAGACGTCATGACCTGTGCCATGGCCACACCCTGCCATGTCCTGCGACATCCTCACATATTTGGAAACATGCCATGGCTATGTCCTGTCACATCCTTCCATGTCCTGCAACGTCCCAAATATCTTAACGACATCCAGACACATCCTACGACATCTGATAATAGGTGAATTTGACTATAATTATGCCCTCAATAATCACACTTTGTTATGGAATTTTTGTTGTTTATGAGGACAAAATGCTTTGGTTAGTGTTTGTTTGTGTGTTATAGGTACATGTGATGCAACGGATGCTAAGAAGACTATTTTGAAGTCATATGTGGATGAAAAGGCCAATAAAATATCTAAGATGAAAGGAACTGGAAGAAGCAGTCAAAAATACGCAGCACTGTTCATCTGCAGTTCATTTGCGGTCGCGGATGAACCGCGAAAAAAGAGGCATTCTGAAGTTTGATTGTTCGCGGTAGGCTCGCGGCCGCGAACGAACTGCGGAAGCCGGCGCCCAGTTCTCCTAATTGGATTCGAATTTAGTTTTTTTATGCCCTAAAACCTCTATGCAAACTCCTAGTTTGCCCCATAGAGGCATGTTGTCTTTAATTCATTACTTTTGCAAGATATTTAGTAAGAGAGAATCCTCTCAACCTCCTTCTTTTATTTTATATCAATTATTTCTTTATGATTTCAATTATTATTCTTGTTTCTTCAAGCATGAGTAGCTAAATTCTATTCTAAGGTTTTGATGGAACCTATTGAGTGATGAACTTATTGTTTATGTGATTAAAAATTGTGACTTAGTTTTCTATTTGTTCAACTTCATTCTTGTTGTGGTTAACTGGTAGACGTCCCAATTAGCGGTGCCTATATAGTGTGCATAACTTGGAAAAGAGTGCATATTTAGGTACATTGTTGAACAACACCACACCTAGGTTATTGGAGGAATCTATAACTTTAGGTGTAAAGACGGGGTTAGGAATGACGAAGTCTTGGGTGCAATCTTAAGTGAACTATTCAAATTAAAGCTAGCTAGGGTAGCTCGGGAGAGTGCACTAGTAAATTATTGTAATAGCTTGGGAGAGGGTTACGATACACATAGCGTTCATGATTGATATAATATATTAACAATTTGTATGAGCATAATGATAAGGGATTCCATCAATAATGGAAATAAATACCTTAGTCCTTCTCATAATATTCTTTTTAATGTACATTCAATTCTTTCTTTCAAGCATTCTTAATTATTTCAAAGTAGATATTCGAAATTCACACAAATATACTCTAAAGTTTGGGAACTTGATTCGGAAGTACTTTTGGGGTTATGATAGTTGCAATTGGTAGGTTAATTCTCTGTGGGATCGATCTTGGACTTATCACACCAAGTTATATTGACTACGACCGTTGCTTGGACGTGAATAAATTTTGGCGCCATTGCCGGGGAATTAACGGAATTATCAATTGCCATTGACAGAACTTCAAGATTCTTGTGTATTCAGGTTCTTTATACACTCTACATTGAATATTTTGACGTTTGTTGATTTGGGTATTCGGGTGCATGCCTAGAAAATCTGCAAGGACTGGAGAACTAATTGAATGACTCTCAAACCCCAAGCAAACTTTCCGGGCGCGTAACAAAGCGATCAAACAAATTCAACAATCTCAACAACCAATCAAATTAGACTTCGACATGGGTGACGCAACGAACAAAACCAGCAAGCCGGGCTAAATATGCAAGAAGCACAGGAGGCACAAGAAGCTGCACTGTTTGACTGGGCACAACCCACAGCGGATAATTTGGCAACTGCCATCGTTGTGCCAGCAATTCAAGCTGAGTCTTTCCAGATTACCAACAACATGCTACACTTGTTGCAAAACAATGGATTATTCTCTGGGTCTCATGTTGAAGATCCACAATAGCACCTCAAGAACTTTCTATCAATATGCAAGACACAAAGGCAACCGAATGTAACTCCGGAAGCTATCAGATTACTACTCTTTCCCTTCTCAGTTATAGGAACAACACATATATGGCTAAACTCACTCCCAATAAACTCCATTGCAACTTGGGATGATTTAGTCAAACAATTCCACAACAAGTTTCATCCACCTAACAAGACAGCTCAACAAATTGATGAGATTGTGAGCATCAAGCAGAAACCACTGGAAACATTACATGAAACTTGGGGCAGATTCAAGGGTATGCTTCTTATGTGTCCTCACTATGGGATTCCTGAGCAGATGTTGGGCCAAAGATTCTACATGGGGCTTTCAGACAGCATGAAGAACATTGTAGACGCTTCAGCAGGTGGGGCTTTTCTGAGCAAGACTTGGAGAGAGGGCCAAAATTTGCTAGACAAGATGGCTCAAAATTCTGGGTGGATGTCCAGGAATACTCCTATCACACCAGTGGTACACTATGTACCTCTGGATCTATCCAACACTCTGGAGGAGAACATGGCAACTCTATTGACACAAATGAGCATCCTAACAAAGAAGGTGGAAGAATCAAGGGTCAAGCAGCAGGTTCACATTGTAGATACCACCAATGGTGGTTTATGCACATCATGCATTAGCCAACCTATAGGTAATCCATGGGATGCAGACCAAGAACATCATCATCAGCACGATGATATGAACTATGTGGCTAACTATGGAGGGCAACGACAAGGTAATCAAAACTGGGGCCAACAGGCTCCAATGCAGTATAGACCTCCCCAGCCACAATTTAATGCAGCAGGTGTGAGGCCACCACACAACATGGTCCCATATACTAGACCTCAGAATTTCGGCAACCAGTAGCAGGGATATCATCCATCTCCTCCACCACATGAGGGTACACATGACGATGGGTTCGCAGAGTTGAAAGCTATGATGCAGCAGGTAATTCGGTCAATTGCCAAAACAAATGAGAGGATAGATGCACATGATGCCCCCATCAAGAATATTAAAGTACAGGTGGGTCAGATTGCTATGTCTCTCAACAATCGTCCTCAAGGGACATTGCCTGCAGATACACAAACAAACCCAAAGGACCAAGTCCCAAAGCAGATGATGGCAGTAACACTGAGAAGCGGCAGAGATTTTGATGGTGAGAATAAAAGTGAGAAAATTGACAGATAGGCTGAGACATCCACTCCATTGCCTGTTGAACTAGACAAATCCACAGGGTTGACATAAGTCACAGTCCAGCCAGTTGCTGAAAATAAAGAAGCCAAACAGGGAACAACGAAATTAGCTGAACATGTAGAGCAGCAAATTGATAAGAAAGTGATGGAAAAAGAAAAACCCCAAGTCACCGGGAAGAAGAGGACTCCACTACCATTCCCCCAAAGGTTGGCCAAACACCAGACAGAAGAGCAATACAAAAAGTCTTTTGAAATACTCAAGCAAATCCAGGTAAACATTCCATTAATTGAAGCTTTAAAAGAAATGCCTGGTTATGCTAACATGATGAAGGATTTGATGTCGCAGAAATTTGATTTCCATGACTTGGCCACAGTAACACTTACCCAGACTTGTAGTGCAGTGGTCTCTAGACCCATTGCTGAGAAGCTATATGATCCAGGTAGTTTCACCATCACATGCACTATATGGAATTATGCCTTTACTAAGGCTTTATGTGATTTGGGGGCAAGCATTAATCTCATGCCCTTAGTTATTTATAAGAGGTTAGGTATTGGGAGAGCCAGACCCACCTCTATGATTTTACAGCTTGCTGACAGGACGGTTAAGCATCCATTTGGTATTATAGATGATGTGCTTATCCAGGTTGGGAAGTTTGTGTTTCTCGCCGATTTTGTTATTCTTGATTGCAAGGTCGACGAAGAAATTCCCATAATCCTAGGAAGACCATTCCTAGCCACCGGGAGAGCCATAATTGATTGTGAAACTGGGGAACTCAAGATGAGGTTGAATGATGAGGAGATCATTTTCAATGTGCAAAAATCCATGAGGCGCCCTAGTGAGTTTGCAAATCGTTCTCTCATTGATGCGGTTGATGTGATACTGTAGATCGACGACGCAAAGTTGACCATTGAAGATCCACTTTAAGCATTCCCGATGAACTTGGAAGAGATAAATGGTGAAAATTTAGCCGAAAGGGTACTATCTCTGGGAGGCAAGGGATTTTGGCAGAGAGAGCTTGAGTTCGAACCTCTACACTTAGAGAAAAGAGAGAGCCTGCTAGCAAAGCCATCCATAGAAGAGCCACCAAAGTTTGCACTTAAACCACTACCATCACATCTCATGTATGAATATCTAGGTCCTAACTCCACGTTAACTGTTATTATCTCATCTAGTTTGTTAGATGTGCAGGCCCAAAAGCTTATACAGGTACTCAAGGAATGCAAGACTGCCATCGGGCGGACCATGGCAGACATAAAGGGGATCAGCCCAGCCTATTGTATGCATAAAATTCTCCTGGAAGATGGACTCAAACCTTCCAGGGAACATCAAAGAAGGCTGAACCCCAACATGAAGGAAGTGGTGAAGAAGGAAGTAATAAAGTGGCTAGATGCGAGAATCATCTTCCCAATCTCAGACAGCAGCTAGGTTAGCCCAGTCCAATGTGTGCCAAAGAAATGACGCATGATGGTAGTTAAAAATGAGAACAATGAATTGATTTCAACAAGAATTGTCACCGGATGGAGAATATGCATGGATTACAGGAAGTTGAATCTAGCCACCCGCAAAGATCACTTCCCACTTCCCTTCATTGATCAAATGCTTGACAGGTTGGCAGGGAGGTCCCATTTTTTCTTTCTTGATGGATACTCGGGGTACAATCAAATCTCCACAGCCCCCGAAGATAGAGAGAAGACATCTTTCACATGCACATATGGCATCTTTGCCTTGAGGAGGATGCCATTCGGACTATGCAATGCGCCTGCCACATTCCAAAGGTGCATGATGGCTATTTTCACCGACATGGTGGAAGACATTATGGAGGTGTTCATGGATGATTTCTCAGTTGTAGGGAATTCATTCGATGAATGCCTTGTCAATCTGACAAGAGTGATGAAACGGTGCATGTAAACAAACTTAGTTCTAAACTAGGAGAAGTGCCATTTTATGGTACAAGAAGGTATAGTATTGGGGTACCGGGTTTCAAGCAAAGGCATTGAGGTAGACCGTGCTAAAGTTTGATGTCATTCCAAAGCTTCCTCGACCAAAATCCGTCAAGGCCATAAGAAGCTTTCTTGGACACGTCGGTTTTTACCGGAGGTTCATCAAAGACTTCTCCAAAATATCAAACCCTCTCTGTAAGTTACTTGAAAAAGATCACCCTTTTGTTTTTTCTGATGAATGAAGGATTGCTTTTGAGGAAATAAAGAAGAGGTTGGTCACATCACCCATTATCATTGCCCAGACTGGGAGCAACCTTTTGAGTTATTGTGTGATGCAAGTGACTATGCAGTGGGGGCAGTGCTGGGCCAAAGGGAAGATAAGCTGATGCATCCAATATACTATGCAAGTAGAACTATGAGTGGATCACAACTAAACTACACAGTGATGGAAAAGGAGATGCTTGCGGTCGTGTTCGCATTCGACAAATTCCGGTCCTATATCATAGGATAAAAGGTAATCGTATACACAGACCATGCAGCTTTAAGATATTTAATTAACAAAAAGGACTCTAAGCCGTTCCTAATTCGTTAGGTGTTGCTTCTCCAAGAGTTCGACCTCGAAATTAGGGATAGAAAGGTACTGAAAATCAAGTCGCTGACCACTTATCAAGGCTTGAAGGAGCTGAACTTGTCAAAGAGAGTGGGGAAATTCTGGAAACCTTTCCAAACGAGCAGCTGCTCACCACCACTATTCTTGAAACACCATGGTATGCTGACTATGCTAACTACCTAGCCAGTGGTATTGTTCCTCATGACCAGTCATCGGTCCAGAGGAAAGGATTGTTTCGTGAAAGTAAATTTTATTATTGGGATGAACCATATTTGTTTAGGATATGTCTTGATAACATGATCGGAGATGCATCCCCGAGATAGAACAATCTTCGGTTTTGTAGGTTTGTCACGCTTCAGCATATGGCGGTAACTTTGGAAGAATACGTACAGCTGCCAAAATACTTGAGGCCGGTTTCTATTGGCCAACGGTGTTTAAAGATGCGCACTTGTGGGTGAAAGGTTGCAACGAATGTCAATGCACCGAGAACATCTCCCGGCGTCATGAAATGCCAATGAACCCAATCCAGCAAGTTGAAGTGTTCGATGTCTGGGGAATAGATTTCATGGGTCCCTTTATTATCTCATACGGTAATAAGTACATACTTGTTGCAGTTGACTACGTGTCCAAATGGGTGGAAGCTGCAGCATTACCCACCAACGATGCTAAGGTGGTAGTGGTATTTTTGAAGAAGAATATTTTCACCCGGTTCGGGACTCCAAGGGCTATCATCAGTGACGGGGGTACACATTTTTGCAACCGAGCTTTTGAGAAATTATTGGCCAAGTATGATGTTAAACACCGTGTGGCCACTCCATATCACCCGCAAACTAGCGGGCAATTTGAGGTCTCCAACAGGGAGATAAAAAGTGTACTAACTAAAATAGTGAACGCCACAAGAACCGACTGGTCCAGAAAGCTTGATGATGCATTATGGGCTTATAGAACAGCATTCAAGACACCCATCGGCATGTCTCCATACAAATTGGTGTTTGGGAAAGCTTGTCACCTACCGGTTGAATTAGAGCACAAAGCTTGGTGGACACTGAAAGAATTGAATCTCAACTTGGATGAAGCAGTTAAAGCAAGGCTAACTGGGTTGCATGAATTAGAAGAATTTCGTTATCTTGCGTTTGAAAGTACTAGATTGTATAAAGAGAGGATGAAGCGGAATTCATGATAAAAATATCGTTGAGCGAAACTTCAAAAACGGGGACAAAGTACTACTATACAATTCAAGATTACGACTGTTCCCATGTAAATTGAAATCAAGGTGGTCAGGACCCTTCAAGGTAATTGAGGCATTTGAGTCAGGAGCTGTGGAAATTCAATCTATGGATGGATCACGTACATTCAAGGTTAACGGACAGCGGTTGAAACCTTACATAGGCCTGGATGACATGGAGGACAAGGTAGAATTGCGGTTGGATGAACCTCAAAGGTCTAGCGTGCTTTAAAATCCGCTAAGTTGAGTCGTGCTGTGACGTTAAATCAGGCGCTACGTGGGAGGCATCCCACGAACATGTTGTAAGTAATTTTATCTTAGTAGTATTTAATAAAATAAAATAAGAAAAAACAAAATTTTTGCTGAACAGTTGAAAAAAGAATTGAGAGAGGGGCACTGTCCGCGGTCCATCCGCAACCGCGGATGAAGCGCGGAAAAATGACCTCTCTGAACTTTCTCAGTTCGCGGTCCATTCGCGGCCACGAACCAACCACGAAAAAATGACCTCTCTGAATCTTGACTGTTCGCGGTTCATCCGCGGCCGCGAACGAACCGCGAACAATCGCGGCAAGTTCCGCGGTCGGCTAAAAATAACATTTTTTTTTATTTTTTTCCCCCTCCTTTCTTTAAACCCTAAAAACCTAAAACCCCTCTCCCGTAACACAAAGTAGCTGCCCACGCCTACAATTTCTCTCTCTCTCTCTAATTTCAAATCCTCTCCCTTCTCTCTACAAAATCCCAACCCCTTCTTCTCCAAATCATCCCCTTCTTCATCCTTACTCCTCCATTGCTATCACTTGTAAGTTTCTCTACCTTTTTCTCTTTTATTGTGTTTTTATTTTTAGTTTTTGATTGTTTATTTTGTAGAAGTCATTAATTAATGTTAGTATGGGTAAATTCATGAATGTTACTTGGTTTCTTGTTGTACATTTATTTTTTCCATGAATTTCTTCTAAGGAACCTTGTTATATAATTGAATTTTGGTGAAGAATAGGTAGTTGGGTCTTCAATTGTGTTAATGATGCTAATTTTATGGTTTGGAAACCCAAATAGTATGTACACCATATATGTTGATTGGTTAGCCAAGTTGGGCAAATTATCATTGTTCATAATGTGTAAATGTAGTTATAGGAGAAATAATGCCCAACTCATGAAGTGGTAATGATGTATTTTATTGGGGATGGATTAAGTCAGTTGGGTAATATTAGAAGTGTTCAAATAACTAAGTGTGGGGTTCTTGAATAGGCATGTGTAAAATAGTTAGATAAAGAATCTAAATATAGGAGTATGAGGTATTTGTACGAAAAAATGGTCAATTGTGATATCTCACGGATGGCGAAGTCTGAGTAGCCTTCTGATGACTAACGGTTTAGAAATTTTTGGCTATCTTATTTGTGCAGGATCATTGCCCCAAAGAGAGCTCGACATGGTGCTAGCTCATCTAGGCAACCGACTTATGACGAATCTAGGTTTGCTTGTGAAGAAGCGGAGAATGTATTTCATATTAAAGCAACCAAGAAGTGGCTCCAAGAGGTAGAAGTTGACCGGATAGCTAACCGCTCGGAGAAGACGAAAATATATGATGAGATTCGGTTGCGCGAGATGGAGTTCCTCTTCGACTCACCTCCTAAGGTGAACAAGATGGTTGTCCAGGAATTCGACACCAATGCTCCTTACGCTATGGTCAGAGAAGTATTCGTCAGAGGTAAGCGGGTCAATGCTCATATTCCTATTATTCGGTAGGTACTTAGACTGCCATTGCACACTAGTGATGTCGACTATTACCATGATAGGCCTGGTGTCACATGGGACATGCTAATAAAGGCCTTATGTGTAGACGGCATCCCGGTGTGGATTAGAAATCAGACTCTACACTCTAACTGCTTTACACTCATAGCCAAATGTTGGTTCTCCGTAATTTGCAACCATATTTTGCCCCTCGAGTAACACCACGGATGTTAACTTTAATAGGGCTCTTTTGACTTGGTGTTTGTAACACATTGGGATGTTGATATCGCCCGAGTAATTAGTGACGAGATGGTATTGAGGGGATCCCTCACTGCAAAGGGTTTTTATTACCCATCTCTTGTCACTACGTTGTGTCTCCTCCATCAGACCCCAGTAACTGATGTTGATGGTGAGCTGATACCAAAAGCTCCATTTAGAGCTGCTACTATCCGGGTTGGACGAGACACAACCCCAATTGACTTGGATGAAGAGGACGATCCTGTACCGGTTGCCCGGGGCAGGCACTCCACGGATTCAGCCGGACCTTCTAGGCCTGCTCCTCGTGGAGCAAGTATGTCTAGGTCCGAGTCCACACGACCTATGCTAAGGTCCATAGAGGAGGAGGTTGCTGATCTGCGCACCTCCATTGATGGCTTGCACA
The DNA here is from genome assembly GCA_032618575.1 of Nicotiana noctiflora. Lineage (NCBI taxonomy): Eukaryota > Viridiplantae > Streptophyta > Magnoliopsida > Solanales > Solanaceae > Nicotiana > Nicotiana noctiflora. The sequence goes on along the minus strand of JASVEL010012412.1, from coordinate 1,271,838 downwards.
CACGGCTAGATGCCATGTCTACAAGTCAAGCTCGGTCAGAAAACAGGTTTATGGCATGGTTCAGAGCACTTGGACGAGCATGTCATGTCGACCCATCCACCGTCTCCGTCTCCGAGTGAGTCTCAAGTAAGGTTTCTTGCCCCTTTTGCGCTTTAAATTTTTCATGTCATGGGGACATGACATATTTTTAAGTGTGGGGTGGGTGACTTATCTTGTACATGACGTATATATTAGTTGTAGTAGTAATATAAAATAATAAAACAAAAAAAATCAAAAAATTTTAAAAATCCAAAAAAAATTAGTAGAGGACTCTTCCTGATGACGGACTATTTAGGACAAGTACTCTTGAGGGAAGTAGTCCACGTAGGAATTTTTATTTCTTTAAATTTCTTTTTATAGGTAGTGTATCATCTCCCCCTTTGTTTTTCTTTTGACCACGGTTCTTTTCCAAGGGTTTTTATTTGGACCGGGTTAGGTAGATTTTTTTTTTCTTTTCTTAGGATTAGAGGTAAAAGGGCAACATGTCACCCCGAATATGCACATCAGCAAAAGCGTAAATTGAACTTGAGAATGTATCTTCTAAGCTTGATCTGTAGAATCTCAATATGCCTTAAATTGCACAATAATGCTTGCTTGAACATCGATAGGACTTTGTAGATAAACTGGATTCCAAATGAGTTGCATGCCATATGTGTGTGAGGTTTTTACTTACATTGTATGTGTACATGATGCCTAGAACTTGCCCTATGTGTTTCCAAAGCGAAATAGAAGTTGTTTGGTTGTCGAAAGGATAGAGGCATTTCTTTGTGTAACCCCATATACCAATAGACATGAATTCACCCGTACATTATATCTTAGTTAACCCCTTTGAGCTTAAAGCCTATTCTTTGGTAACCCTTGAATGTTCTTCAAATTATTATATTGTTCTACTTTACCTCCTGGAACCACTTGTATTGTAATGAATATGCAAAAGTTTAAGTGTTGGGTGAAGAGAAATTGAAAAGGGAAAATCAAGAATGAATGGTAGAAAATAGTGCGCTGGCCAAAATAATGTAAATGTATTGCAAAGCAATGAAAGATATTATGAGAAAAAGAGTTATATTGAATAAAATTTTAGAAAGGCCAGTTACATCAATAAAAGAAAAGTGGGGGTTAAAATTGAAGAAAGGTGAAGGTATGTTTATGGGAAACATAAGGAAGTAAACAAAAAGGGAAGTTGTGAAAAAGAAAAGAAAAGTGCTTAGGGAGGCTAGTCACTATAACCAAAAGTATTCTACCCGTCCCATAGCCTACATTACAACCATTAAAGACCTCTTGATCTATGATGGACTAACTCGATTAGTGGAGTATTACACTAGGGGCAAGCCTATAGTGTGTCTGTATTCATATGAATGTTCTTTGTTGAGAGTGAGTGAATTTTTCCGATATTTATAAGTTTCATGTATTTGAATTGTTAATGTGTGGGAACTTCTCTCAATAAATTTTGTGAGGGCATGTAATTCAAGAGAAAGAAGGTAAATTTGCATGTTTTTGGTAATAAGAAGGGTAAGTAATAATATGCGGGCATGAGAGTTTGCGGTTAGATAAAGATTGGGCATATCTTAGGCTGTTCATGTATAATAGACTTTTGTGACATATTTTGGGGAAGAAAAATTGTGTTAATTAGCTTAAAGTGATATTAAAGTTGCTCGAGGATGAGCAAAGGTTTAAGTGTGGGGTATTCATAATAGGTGAATTTGACTATAATTATGCCCTGAATAATCACACTTTGTTATGGTATTTATGTTGTTTATGAGGACAAAATGATTTGATTAGTGTTTGTTTGTGTGTTATAGGAACATGTGATACAATGGATGCTAAGAAGAGTATGTTGAAGTCATATGTGGATGAAAAGGCCAAGAAAAGATCTAAGGTGAAAAGAGCTGGAAGAAGCAGTCAAAAATACGCAGCACTGTTCATCCGGGGTTCATTCGCGGTCGCGGATGAACCGCGAAAAAAGAGGCATTCTGAAGTTTGATTGTTTGCGGTTGGCTCGCGGCCGCGAACGTACCGCGGAAGCCGGCGCCCAGTTCTCCTAATTGGATTCGAATTTAGTTTTTTTAAGCCCTAAAATCTCTATATTGGAATGCCCTACCATATCATACGATGTCCTAGCAAGTCATAAAATTTGTCATTGCCATGTCCTGACACGTCCTGACCCGTGTGATTGGAATGCCCTACCATGTCATGGGATGTCCTAGCACGTCCTAAAATGTGTCATTGCCATGTCCTAACACGTCCTGACCCGTGAAATGCCCATGATCTGTGACATCCTGACACGTCTTGTGGCCACGTCCAGCAATGTCCTAACACGTCCTGACCCGCTCCATGGCCATGATTTGACACATCTTGACCCATGCCATGTCCATGTCACGCCATGACCTATGACATATTAACACGTACTGCGATGTCCTGACACGTCTTGACCCGTGCCATGGCCAAGCCCTGCCATGTCCTATGATGTTCTCACATGTTCCATGGAAATTTCCTAACACGTCTTACCCGTGCCAAGCCCTTGTCCTGCCATGTCGTGTGACATCCTGACACATCCTATGAACATGTCCTGAGACGTCATGACCTGTGCCATGGCCACACCCTTCCATGTCCTACAACATCCTGAAATATTTGGAAACATGCCATGGTCATGTCCTCACACGTCCTTCCATGTCCTGCAACGTCCTGACAAATCCTACTACATCCTGACACATCCTACGACGTCCTGACACGTCCTGACTCATGCCATGGCCACGCCCTTCCATGTCCTACAACGTCCTGTCACGTCCTAATATGTGCCAGGGCCATGTCCTAACACATCTTGACTCGTGCCATGCCCTTGTCCTGCCATGTCTTGCACGTGTTGACACATATTGTGGCCATGTCTTGGGACGTCCTGACCCATGCCATGGCCATGCTGAACACGTCATGAAATGTGCCATGGACATGTCTTGACACGTGTTGACCCGTGTCATGCCCACGTCCTGCCATGTCGTGACACGTCCTGTGGCCACGTCCTAAGGCAACATCCGGACACGTCCTGACCCATGCCTTGGCCACGACCTGGCATGTCGTGCGATGTCCTAACACGTCCTAAAATTTGCCATGGCCATGTCTTATCAAGTCCTGACCCGTGACATGACCACATCCTTCCATGTCTTACGACGTCCTGACAAGTCCTGTGGTCATGTCGTGCGACGTCTTGACACGTCCTGACCCGTGCCATGGCCATGTCTTCACACATCCTTACACGTGCCATGTCCACGTCCTGCTATGTCTTGTGATATCCTGACACATCCTGCGATGTCATGACCCATCCCATGTCCATGCCTTGCCATATCCTGCGATGTCCTGATATGCCATGACACATCCCATGGAAATGTCTTGACACGTCCTGACCCATGCCAAGCCCTTGTCCTACCATGCCATGTGACGTTCTCACACATCCTATGGCCACGTCCTGTGATGTCCTGACCGTGTCATGGACACGCCCTGCCATGTCCTATGACATCCAGACACACCCTGAAATGTGCCACGGCCATGTCCTAACACGTCATGACCCATGCCCTGCCCACGTCCTTCCATGTCCTGACATGTCCCTTGTCTGCATCCTGTGACGTCCTGATAATAGGTGAATTTAACTATATTTATGCCTTAGATAATCACATTTTATTGTTTTTTTTATATTTTTTATGATGACAAAATGCTCTTATTAGTGTTTTTAGTGTGTTATTGGTACACATGAGCTAATGAAAACTAAAAGAGCAAGTCAAGAAATTGTTCTGAAAATAGCCGGAAAGGTGTTATTCCGTGCTATATAGATGTTATGGAATGAATTTAAGTGATTTGGAGCATTGAAGTCTGAGTAAAAGCTCAAGGAATTAAGTTGGGATCGTGTTCGGGGGCCAAATTTGATAGTTTAGTACAAACGAAGACTCGATGGGGCATATTGCATATTGTATGGTATATTGGACATAACCTTTTAATCAGAACTCCATTTTGGCTTCATAATATATAGGTAGAAAGCTTACTCAAAGCGCTACAACCTTCATGTCTTGAGTTTTTCAAAATTCCAAATGGAATAGGGTGAAATACCACGATTTCACCGCGACCGCGGTAGAACCACGTCAGAAGAGGCCTACGGAAGTTTTGAAGTTTCAGAGGACTTGATCCACCGCGGTTCCACCGCGACCACGGTCAAACCATGGTGGAAGCCGGGATTTTAAGGGATTAAAGTGTCAAAACGCAATTTATGTAATCTAAACACTATATATAATGTTAGCCCAAAGGAGGCAATTATTGTATTATTGACTACTTTTACAGGCAAACTAGTAAGAGAGAACTCTCTCAACATCTTTCTTTCTTTTACTTTGAATCTTGGATTATGAATTCAATTATCTATCTTATTTATTTGAATATGAGTAGCTAAATCTTTATCTAAGGTTTTGATGGAACCTATTGATTGATGAACTTCTGGGTTATGTGATTACAAATTGTTAGCTAGATTTCTATTTGTTCAACTTCGTTCTTGTTGTAGTTAATTGATAGGATCCTCAATTAGCTGTGGCAATTTAGTGTGCATAACTTTGAATAGAGTGCATATTTAGGTAATTGTTGAACAACACCACACCAAGATTATTGGAGGGATCTATAATTGTAGGCGTAAAGTTGGGGTTAGGAATAACGAAATCTTGGGTGCAATCTAAAGTGAACTGTTCAAATTAAAGGTAGCTAGGGTAGCACGGGAGAGTACACTAGTAAATTCTTTCTTTCTATATGCAAGACGCAGAGGCAGCCAAACGTGACATCGGAAGCCATCGGGCTATTGCTATTTCCATTCTTAGTTATAGGGGCTGAACGGGCATGGCTGAACTCACTCCCCATAAACTCTATAGCAACATGGGATAAGTTAGTCAAGCAATTCCACAACAAGTTTCATCCACCTAACAAGATAGCTCAACAAATTGATGAGATTGTGAGCTTCAAGCAGAAACCAATGGAGACATAGCATGAAACATGGGGTAGATTCAAAGGTGTGTTGGTTATGTGTACTCACCTTGGGGTTCCCAAACAGATGTTGGGTCAAAGGTTTAACATGGGGCTTTCAGACAGCATGAAGAATATAGTAGATGCCTTAGCAAGTGGGGCTTTTCTAGCAAGACCTGGAGAAAAGGCCATAATTTGCTTGACAAGATGGCTCAGATCTCCGGGTGGACGACCAGGTTGCTCCTATCACTCCAGTGGTACACTATGTACATCTACATCCTTCCAACACTATGGAGGAGAACATGGCTACTTTATTGACACAAATGAGCATCCTGATGAAGAAGGTGGAAGAATCTGGTGTCAAGCAGCAGTTTTACATTGTAGATACTACCAATGGTGGTTTATGGACATCTTGCATTAGCCAACCCATATGTAATCCATGGGTTGCAGACCAAGAACATCATCATCAGCATGAAGACATGAACTATGTTTCTAATTATGGAGGGTAGCGACAAGATAACCAGAGTTGGGTTCAACAGGCTACACAGCAGTACAGGCCTCCTCAGCCACAATATAATGCAGCAGGTATGAGGCCACCAAGCAACATGGCTCCATATCCTAGACCTCAGAATTTCAACAATCAACAGCAGGGGTATCGTCCCTCTCCACCACAGCCTGGGGGTAAACATGACGATGGGTTTGCATGGTTGGAAGCTATGATGCAGTAGTTAATTGGGTCACATGCCAAAACCAATTAGAGGATAGATGCACATGACGCAGCTATCAAGAATATTGAGGTGCAGGTGGGCCAGATTGCTATGTCACTTAACAATCGTTCTCAAGGGACATTGCCTACAGACACACAAAGAAAGCCAAATGATCAAATCCCAAAGCAGCTGATGGCAGTTAATCTGATAAGTAGTAGAGATCTTGATGCTAAGCAGGAAAGAGATAGAGGAAATTTGTAGGCTGAGACTCACACTCCAGTACCCATTGAACTGGATGGTCCACCGTGTTGACAGAGTTTACAGTCAAGCCAGCAGCTAAAAATAATGTTGTGCAACAGGGAACGGAGAAAGAAGCTAAAGCGGTAGAACATCCGGTTGTGGAACAGGTAGTAGAGAATGAAAAACCCCATGTGATTGGGAAGAAGAGGCCTCCAGCCCCATTTCCCCAAAGGTTGACCAAGCACCAGAAAGAGGAGCAACACAAGAGATTCTTTGAGATGCTCAAGCAAATCCTGGTAAACATTCCCTTAATTGAAGCTTTGAAAGAGATACCTGGGTATGCTATGATGAAAGATTTGATGTCGCGGAAATTTGATTTGCAAGACTTTGCCACTGTAACTCTTACAATGACATGTAGTGCAGTTGTGTCTAGACCTATAGCTAAGAAGCTATCTGATCTAGGTAGCTTCACTATTCCATATACTATAGTAAACTTTGCCTTTTCTAAGGCATTGTGTGATTTGGGGGCAAGCATAAATTTAATGCCCTTGGTGATATATAAGAGGCTGGGCATCGGGAGAGCCAGGTCTACTTCTATGTTATTACAACTTACTAACAGGATGGTTAAGCGTCCATTCAGTATATTGGATGATGTGCTCATCCAGGTGGGAAGTTTGTGTTTCCCACCGATTTTGTGATTTTGGACTGCAAGGTGGACGAGGATATTCCTATTATCTTAGGAAGACCATTCATAGTCACATGGAGAGCATTGATTGATTGTGAGACTGGGGAGCTCAAAATGAGGCTAAGTGATGAGGAGATCACATTCAATGTACAAAAATCCATGAGGCGCCCTAGTGAGTTCATGAATTGATCTCTTATTTATGCAGTAGATGTGATAGTGGATAAAGATGATGCAAAATTGACATCTGAAGATCCACTTCAGGCATGCCTGATGAACTTAGAAGAAGTAAACAGTGAATATCTGGCAGAGTGGGTGCTATCTCTGGAAGGCAAGGGGTATTGGGATAGAGAGTTGGAGTTTGAACCTCTAAACTTAGAAAAAAGAGAGACCCCTCAAGCAAAACCATCCATTGACGAGCCACCAACGTTGGAACTTAAGCCACTACCAGCTCATCTCAGGTATGAATTTCTGGGCCGTAACTCCACTTTACCTGTTATTATCTCATCTTGTTTGCTAGATGTCCATGCTCAAAAGCTATTACAGGTACTCAAGGAATGTAAAACTGCCGTTGGTTGGACCATGGTAGACATAAAGGGGTTCAGCCCCGCATACTGCATGCACAAGATTCTCCTGGAAGATGGACACAAACCCTCTAGGAAAGGCAAAAGAAGGCTGAACCCGAATATGAAGGATATGATGAAAAAGAAAGTGATAAAGTTACTGGACATGGGGTAGGTCCCAGGTAAGTTTTCCCACCCTTCTATGCTCTACATTGATTATTATGCCATGAGGAAATGTCATGATCTTAAGTGTGGGGTGGGAGACTTATCTTGTATTGTATGTTGTACATAGTAGCTTTAGTTGACAATTATATTAGTTGGCTTGGATTAATGATGGACACTTGGCGACGGGATTCTTAAGGGTCTAAGTCGGAATAAAAACACAAAAAAATAAAAAACTTGAAAAATCTAAAAATATAAGTAGAGGGCTCTTCCTGATGACGGACTATTTGGACAAGTACTCTTGGGGGAAGTAGTCCATGTAGGAATTTTTCTTTCTCTTCATTTCGTTTTATAGGTAGTGTATCACCTCCCCCTTGGTTTTTCTTTTGACCACGGTTCTTTTCCAAGGGTTTTTATTGAACCGGGTTAGGTTGATTTTTCTTTTTAGGATTAGAGGGTAAAGGTTAACTTGTAACCCCAAGTATGCACATTAGCGAAACTAAAATCAACTTGAGAATGTATGATCTAAGCTTGACTGTAGATTCTAGGATATGCCTTAAATTGCACAATACAACTTGTTTGAATGTTGATAGGACTCTATAGTTGAACCTGATTATAAATGAGTTGCATGCTAAGTGTGTGTGAGCTTTTACCTGCATTATATGTCTTACATAATACCTAGAACTTGCCCTCTGTGTGTGTACAAAGCGAAATAGAAGTTGTTTAGTTATAGAGATGATAGAGGCATTTCTTTGTGTAACCCCGTAAATCAATAAACTGTGAATTCACCTAGAAATAATATCCTAGTTAACCCCTTTGAGCCTTAAGCATGTTATTTGATAACTCTTGAATGTTCATAAAAATCTATATCATATATTGTTGTACCTTACCTCCTAGAAGCACTTGTGTTGTAATGAATATGCAAAAGTCAAAGTGTGGGGTGAAGGGAAATTGAAAAGGGGAAAAATCAAGAATAAATGGTATAAAATGGTGAACTGGCAATCTGCAGCAAACGCTTGACAAAGCGATGAAACAAAAAAAGAAAACAAATAGTGTGTATTTATGTAAATAAGAAAGCTAGTTACACCAAGAGAAAAATGGGGATTAAAATAATGTGTATCCATGTTCTAAATTGTTTATGTGTGGGAACTTCTCTCAATAAATTGTGTGAAGGCATGTAACTCAAGAGGAAAATGGAAAATTTGCAAGTCTATGATAATAATTAGAGTAAGCAATAATGTGCTGGCATTTGAGTTACAGTTAAGTAAGGATTGTGCATGTCTTAAGGTAATCATGAATTAGCTTTTGTGAGATATTTTGGGGGAGACGTTAATAAAATTGGCCTAAAGTGTGATTAAGGTTGCTCGAGGACGAGCAAAGGTTTAAGTGTGGGGCGTTGATAATAGGTGAATTTGACTATATTTATGCCCTAAATAATCATACTTTATTGTTGTTTTGATATTGTTTATTATGAAAAAATGCTCTTATTAGTGTTTTTAGTGTGTTATAGGTACACATGAGCTAATTAAGACTAAAAGATCAAGTTTTGGAGTCAAAATATGGTGAAAAGGCCTAAGTGTGGTACAAGTCAAGAAATTATGTTGAAAATAGCCGGAAAGGTGTGATTTTCGAGCTTTATAGATGTTATGGAATGAATTTAAGTGATTTGGAGCTTTGAAGTTTGAGTAAAAGCTCAATTAATTAAGCCGGGATCGTGTTTGGGGGTCAAATGTGATAGTTTAGCACAAACAAAGACTGAATGAGGCATATTGCGCATTGTCTAGTAAATTGGACTTGACGTTCTTCTCATAACTCTGTTTTGTCTCGATAATATATGGTTCAAAAGCTAACTCAAAGGACTACAACTTTTATGTTTTGAGTTTGTCCAAATTCCAAACGGAACAGGGTGAAATGCCGCGGGTTCACCGTGACCGCGGTAGAACTATGGCAGAAGAGGCCTGCGGGAGTTTTGAAGTTTCGGAGGACTTGATCCACTGCGGTTCCACCGCGACCGCGGTCAAACCACGGTGGAAGCCGGGATTTTAAGGGATTAAAGTGTCAAAACACAATTTGTGTAACCTAAACCCTACATATAATGGGAGGATTCGCCCAAAGGAGGGAAGTATTGTATTATTGACTACTTTTACAATCAAACTAGTAAGAGAGAACTCTCTCAACATCCTTCTTTCTTTTACTTTGAATAGTGGATTATGAATTCAATTATCTATCTTGTTTCTTTGATTATGAGTAGCTAAATCTTTATCTATGAATTTGATGGAACCTATTGAGTGATGAACTTCTCGGTTATGTGATTACAAATAGTTAGCTAGATTTCTATTTGTTCAACTTCGTTCTTGTTGCAGTTAATTGATAGGATCCTCAATTAGCTGTTTCTATTTAGTGTGCATAACTTAGAAAAGAGTGCATATTTAGGTAATTGTTGAACAACACCACACCTAGATTATTGGAGGAATCTATAATTGTAGGCGTAAAGGTGGGGTTACGAATAACGAAATCTTGGTTGCAGTCTAAAGTTAATTGTTCAAATTAATGCTAGCTAGGGTAGCTCGGGAGAGTAAACTAGTAAATTATTAGAGTTGCTCGGGGGAGAATTACGATAAATATAACGTTCATGATTGATAGAATAATATTGAAAATTTGTGTGAGCATAAGCAGAAGGGATTCCATCAATAGGGGAAATCAATACCTTAGTCTTTCTCTTCATTCTTTACACAACATTCAATTCTTTCTTTTAAGTCTTTAATTTCTTGCAAAAGTTAGTTAGTAGAGAACGTCCACAAAAATATATTCAAAAAATTGGTAAGCTTTTTCAGAAGTGTAATTGGGTTTTGGAAGTGCAGTTGATAGGTTAATACCATGTGGGATCGACTTAATTGACCGGATTAATTGACCGGATTATATTGACTACGATCATTGTTTGGGCGTGAATCACGTCCTGACACGTCCTGACTCGTGCCATGGCCTCACCCTATTGTGTCATGCGACGTCCTGACACATCCAGAAACATTCAATGGCCATGTACTGAACACGTCCTCACCCGTGCCATGCCTACATCCTGCCATGACCTGCGACATCCTCACACGTCCTATGGCAACGTATTGACATGTCTGGACCTATGCCATGGACGCGCACTTCCAAGTCCTGTGACATCCTAAAATATGCCATGTCCATGTCCTAACACGTCCTAACCCGTGACATGCCCATGTCCTGTGACGTCCTGACACGTCCTGACCCGTGCCATGGCCATGTCTTGACACGTTCTGACCCGTGCAATGTCCATATACTGCCATGTCCTACGATGTCCTGACACATCCTGTGTTGTCTTGATAGGTCCTGACCCATGCCGTGGCCAAGCCCTACCATGTCTTGTGACATCCTGACACTTGCCATGGCCATGTCCTGACACATCCTGACCCGTGCCAAGCCATTGTCCTACCATTTCCTGTGACGTCCTGACACATCTTGTTGCCACGTGCTGTGATGTCCTGACCCGTGCCATCGCCTCACCCTGCCATATCCTGCGACATCTTGACACCTATTTAAACGTGCCATGGCTATGTCCTGACCCATGCCATGCCCACATCCTACCATGGCCTGACATGTCCTATGGCTACTTCCTGCGACATCCTGACTTATGCCATGGCCTCGCCTTGCCATGTCTTGTGATGTCCTGACATGTCCCAAAATGTGCCACGGTCATGTCCTGACACGTCCTGACCCTTGAGATGCCCACGCCGTGCCATGTCCTATGATGTCCTGACACGTCCTATGGCCACGTCCTGCGATGTCATAACATGTCCTGACCTATACCATGGCCATGTCTTGACATGCCCTGACCCGTTCCATGGCCATGTCTTGACACGCCCTTACCTGTGCCATGCCATCTTCGTGCCATGTCGTGACATATCCTATGGATACGTCCTGCGACATCCTGACATGTCCTGACACGTGCCATGGACACGCACTAGCATGCCCTGCAACATCACGACACATACTAAAATGTGACATGGCCATGTTCTCACACGTCCTAGCCCTTGACATGCCCACGTCCTGCAATGTCCTATGATGTCCTAACACGTCCAGTGGCCACACCCTGTGATATCCTGATATGTCCTGACCCATGCATTGGCCATGCCTTGACACGTCCTAACCAATTCCATGGCCACGTCCTGCCATGTACTGCGACGTCCTGACCCATGCGATTTCCATGCCCTACCATGTTATGCGATGTCCTAGCACGTCTTAAAATGTACCATTGCCATGTCTTGGCATGTCCTGACCTGTGACATGCCCATGATCTATGACGTCCTGACACGTCCTGTGGCCACGTCCTGCGACGTCCTAACATGTCCTGACCCGTACCATGGCCATGTCTTGACACGCCATGACCAGTGACATGGCCATGTATTGACACGCCCTGACCCATGCCTTGCCATCTTCCTGTCATGTCATGATATATCCTGTGGCTACGTCCTGCGACATCCTGACACATCTTGGCCCGTGCCACAGACATGTACTAGCATGCCTAGCAATGTCCTGACACGTCCTAAAATGTGCCATGGCTGTGTTCTTACACCTTCTAGCCTATGACATGCCCACATCCTGCAATGTCCTATGATGTCCTAACACGTCCAATGGCCACATCGTGCGACGTCCTAATATGTCCTGACCCGTGCCATAGCCATGTCTTGACACGTCCTGGCCAGTGCCATGGCCACGTCCTGCCATGTCCTGTGACGTCCTGACATGTCCTGCAACGTCCTAACATGTCCTGACTCGTGCGATGTCCTAGCACGTCCTAAAATGTGCCATTAACATGTCTTGACACGTCCTGACCCGTGACATGCCCATGATCTGTGACTTCCTAACACGTCTTGTGGCCATGTCTAGCGATGTCCTGACACATCCTGACATGTACCATGGCCATATCTTGACACGTCTTGACACGTGCCATGTCCACGTCCTGCCATGTCCTATGACATCTTGACACGTCCTGCGATGTCCTGACACGCCCTGACCCGTGCTATGGCCAAGCCTTGCCATGCCCTATGACGTTCTGACATGTGCCATGGCAATGTCCTAACACGTCCTGATCCGAGCCATGCCCTTGTCCTGGCATGTCATGCGACATCCTAACATATCATGTGGCCACGTTCTGTGATGTCCTGACCCGTGTCATGCCCATGCCTTGCCATGTCCTGCGACATCCTCACACGTCCAAAAATGTGCCATGGCCATGTCCTGACATTTCCTGACCCGTGTCATGCCCACATCCTCCCATGTCCTGAAACATCCTGTGGCTACATCCTGCGACGTCCTTACCGGTGCTATGGCCTTGCCCTGCCATGTCCTGCGACGTCCTGACAAGTCCGAAAATGTGCCATAGCTATGTCCTAACACGTACTGACCCGTGCCTTACCTATGTCCTGCCATGTCTTGCGATGTTCTGACATGTCTTGTGGCTACGTCCTGCAACATCCTGACACGTTCTGACCCGTGCCACGGACACGCCCTGGCATGTCTTGCGACATCCTGACATGTCCTACGATGTGCCACAACCATGTGCTGACACGTCCTGACCCGTGACATGCCCATGTCGTGCCATGTCTTTCGAGGTCTTGACATATCATGTGGCCACGTCCTTTGGCGTCCTGATACATCCTGAACCATACCATGGCCATGTCTTGACACGCCCATACCCGTGCCATACCCACATCCTGCCATGTCCAAAAACATCCTGACATATCCTGACCCATGCTGTGGCCATGCCTTGCCATGTCCTATGACATCCTAACATGTGTTATGGCTATGTCCTGACACGTGTTATGGCCATGTCCTGACACATCCTGACTCATGCCAAGCCCTTGTGCTACTATGTTCTGCGATATCCTAACACATCCTGTAGCCATATCCTGCGACATCCTAATCCATGACATGGCCACGCCCTATCATGTCCTGCGACATCCTAACAAGTCCTGAAATATGCCATGGCCATGTCCTTACACATCCTGACCCGTGCCACGCCCACGTCCTGCCATGTCAGACACGTCTTCTGGCTGCATCCTGCAACATCTCGACATGTCCTGATGTGTGCCATGGACACGCCCTGGCCTGTCCTGTGATGTCCTGACACATCGTGAAATGTGCCATGGCCATGTCCTGGCAATTCCGGACCCGTGACATGCCCACATCCTCCCATGTCCTGTAATATCCTGACATGTCCTGTGGCCATGTGTTGACATGTCCTGACCAGTGCCATGCTCACAACTTGCCATGTCATGCGACATCCTCACACGTCCTGCGACATCCTAACACGTCCTGCGATGTCCTAACTCGTCCTAACCTGTACCATGGCCCCGCCCTGCCATGTCCTGTGACATCCTGACATGTCCTGTCACATGCCATTGCCAAGTCCTAACACATCCAGACCCGTGCCATGCCCTTTTCTTGCCATGTCCTGCAACGTCTTGACACATAATGTGGCCACAACCTGCAACATCCTAACACGTGCCAAGGCCACGCCCTGCTATGTGTTGTGACATCCTGAGACGTCCAAAAACATACCATGTCCTAACACATCCTGACACATGCCATACCAATGTCCTGCCATGTCTTGACACGTCATGTTGCTACGTCCTATGGCACTTCTTGAAACGTGCCATGGCCATGTCCTGACACGTCCTGACCCGTGACATACCCACATTCTGCCATGTCCTACGACGTCCTAGCACGTCCTCTGGCCACATCCTATGATATCCTGACACGTCCTAACCCGTTCCCTGGCCATGTCTTCACACGTCCTCACCCGTGCCATGCCTATGTCTTTCCATGTCCTGCGACATCCTGACACGTCCTGACCTATGCCATGGCCATGCCTTGCCATGTTCTGTGATATCCTGACACGTCCTGACTTATGCCATGGAAATATCCTGACACGTCCAGACCCGTGCCAAGCCCTTATCCTGCCATGTCCAACGAAGTCCTGACACATCCTATGGCCACGTCCTACAACATCCTGACCTGTGCCATATCCACTCCTTGTCATGTACTGCGACATTTTGACACGACCTAATATATGCCATGGGCATGTCCTTACACATCCTAACTCGTGCCATGCCTACGTCCTGCCATGTCCTGACACTTCCTGTGGCTGCATCCGGTTACATCATAACACGTCCTGACACGTGCCATGGCCTTGCCCTGTCATGTCCTATGACATCCTGACACGTACTAAAACGTGCCATGGCCATGTCCTGACACCTCCTAACATGTGCCATGCCTACATCCTGCTATGTCCTACTATGTCATGACATATCCTATGGCCACGTATTGCAACATCCTTATACGCCTTGACCCGTGCCATAGACAAGCCCTATTCTACGATGTCCTGCACGTCCTGAAATGTGTCATGGCTATGTCCTGACACATCCTAACCCGTGACATGCCCACCCCCTACTATGTCCTGTGACATCTTGACACGTCCTATGGCCACATCTTCTGACGTCCCGACCCGTACCATGGCCATATCTTGATATGTCCTGGCCCATTCCATGCTCACGTCTTGCTATGTCGTGTGACGTCCTAATATGTCCTGCGATGTCCTGACACGTCCTGACCCGTGCCATGGCCATTCCCTACCATGTCCTGCGATATCCTGTCACGTGCCATGGCAATTTATTGGCATGTCCTAACCCGTGCCAAGCTTTTGTCTTGCCATGTCTTGTGACGTCCTGACTTATTTTTTGGCCACATCCTGCGACATCCTAACATGTGCCATGGCCATGCCCTGCTATGTCTTTCAACATCCTAACTCATCCTGAAATGTGCCATGGCCATGTCCTAACACGTCCTGACTTGTACCGTGCCCACGTCCTGTGGCTACATCATGTAACATCCTAACATGTACTAACCCATGACGTGGCCTCACCCTGATATGTCCTGCAACGTCTGGAAATGTACTGAAATGTGCCATGGCTATGTCCTGACACGTGCTGACTATGCCTTGCCAATATCCTGCCATGTCCTACGACGTCCTAACAAGTCATGTGGCCACGTCCTGCAACATCCAGACACATACTGACTCGTGCCATGGACATGCCTTGGTATGTCCTACAATATCCTAACACATCCTGAAACATGCCATGGCCATGTCCTGACACGTCCTGACCCGTGACATGCCCACGTCTTGCAATATTCTGTGACATCTTGACACGTTGATGAGTGGTGATTTTACCACTCATTCTAGCTTCTTTTCCGCAGCTTTTATTTCCTTTTAATTATATAATGAGTTTGTTTATGGTGGTTATTGTTAGATTTTCAGGTAATTGATGCTACTAGGTGATATGGGTTGAATTGAGCAAAAAGAAGGTGAAACCATGCCAAAATATTCCAGTGAATTCCGCTTTTGTAAAGGAATGGTCGCAGAAGCAAAATCCACTTCTGCGATTGGGAACATCTTCTGAGGATTTGGATGAAACGGAAGGAATCGCTTCTACGGTTAAGGTTTCGCTTGTGCGGAGGCGCAAAAGCGCTTTGCAATCCTCTTCTGTGGTTAGAGGCACAACTGTGCTATTCCGCTTCTGCGTTGAGTCACCCGCATAAGCAGAGCCGCACCTGTGATGCTTTTTCTGTAGGTGCAAAAAGTGTGTATCAGAGCTGGATATAATTGGCATTTCACACGTTTTTACCCCAAACCATTTTTATACTCATCCAAACAGACATTGCAGATATCTTTGGCTTATTTTCAGTTCATAGAACTAGAGAGAACAGTTTTGGAAGCTAGGGTTCTTGCACACACACTTTGGTCTTGAAGATTTGAAGCTTGTGGTTATGATTTTCTTATCCATTTATATTTATTTCTTCATTTCCTTGCTTTGTATTGAATAATTAAGTGTGTAGTATTTTATCCAACACTTGAATCATGTTTATAGGAATATTCATAAATAAAGTGTGGATTTTATACCTTGTTGTGCTTATGTATTGAATGATTTTTCTATATTTATAAAGTGAGTTATTGTATTTCAATTATTCTTGTTCTTTAATGTTTCCAAAGGGATTAGCTAACCGTAAGACTCACCCATTTACTCCGAATTAATTTTGGGAAAAATAGTTTGGGGTTGGGATAGATTAATTAACCAGAATTTGAGGCGTTAACCCTCATTTTATAGATTCTACCTAGGGATATGATTGAACTACTTGTAGCCTATCGGGTGTGCTTAATATTCTAATTGTGATTAGGGATAACTCAATTAGGAAGTCTAATTAGTATTCTGAGGAAGCTAATTAAGAATTATTATTCGTGGCTAATTAACATAAACTAGCTCATATTTGTGAAATCTTAAAATACATTGGAACGTTACTTGAGTGTAATTCTCGATGAAACCATACTTGTAGTCATTGATGATTTTACTTGCTTTCTAGGTTAGTTTACATCTCCGCATTTAGATATAAAAACCTTTTAAAACCCAAATTCTTAGTGTTTGGCACTGTGCGACTAGCGATAATTTTCGTACATTCGTAATCGCCTACACATTATTCTTTGTGGGATTCGACCCCGACTGATAGTTGGGTAAATTATATTGCTGCGGCCATATATGTTGATTTTTAGCGATTGATTAGGATGTCATCAGACGTCCTATGGCCACATCCTGCAACGTCCTGACACGTCATGACCCGTGTCGTGGCCATGTCTTGACACGTCCTGACCCGTGCCATGCCCACGTCCTACCATATCCTACGACATCCTGACATGTCCTACGACATCCTGACACGTCCTGACCTGTGCCATGGCCATGCCTTTGCCATGTCCTGCGACATACTAACACATCCTAACATGTGCCATGGCCATGTCCTGACACGTCCTGACCCGTGCAAAGCCCTTGTCCTGCCATGTCCTGCGACGTCCTAACATATCCTGTGGCCACGTCCTGTGATGACCTAACCCATGTCGTGGCCACACTGTACCATGTCTTCTTACATCCTAGCACGTCCTAAAATGTGCCATGACCATGTCCTGACACGTCCTGACCTGTGACATGCTCATGTCCTACCATGTCTCGACACGTGTTGTGGCTATGTCCTGACACGTCCTTATTCGTGCCATGGCCATACCTTGCCAAGTCCTCCGACGTCCTGACTTGTTAGAAAATGTGCCATGGCCATGTCGTGACACATCTTTACCCGTGCCATGCGGTTACACATCCTGACACATGCTATTGTCATGTCCGGACACGTCCTGACCCATGCCAAGCCCTTGTCCTGTGATGAATTGGTATTTTACCAACTCATCTTGTCTTTAAGTCAATACTTTTGCTATGTTTGAGCAATAAAATTGTGTATTTGATGCATTTTACTTCTATTTTACAGGTTGTATGTGATTTAGAAGTAATAGTGAAGAAACCAAGTGACAATACGTCAAAAGGAACCAAAAAGAGAGAAAATCTGGGTAGTGATCTCAATGGTCGCAAATGCGACAAGGCCTTCACAATTGCGAAGTCAGCTGGAAAAGATAAGCATCGCAAATGCAAAGATCAACTTCGCAAATGCGAAGGCAACATGAAAAGTTGGGCATTGTAAATGCGAAGAGCACATCGCAAATGCGAAGTCAACTGAAGCAGTCAACCTTCACAAATGCGAAGAGGTCTTCGCAAATGCGAACCTGGGCAAGCTGGGCATGGATCGCAATTGCGATTATATGTTCGCAATTGTGAAGATCGGGCTTCAGTTCTGGGCAATATTGGAATTTCACAAATCTTGACCCCAAATCATTTTTATACTCGTCCAAACAGACATTGTAAATATCTTTGGCTTATTTTCAGTCTCCATAGACTAGAGAGAACAAGTTTGGTGGCTAGGGTTTTGCACACGCACTTGGGTCTTGAAGATTAAAGCTGGTGGTTAAGGATTTCTTACCCATTTATGTTTATTTCTTCATTTCCTTGTTTTGTATTGTATATCTAAGTGTGTAGTATTTATTTCCAACACTTGAATCCTGTTTATGGGTATATTCATATTTAAAGTGTGGATTAAATACCTTGTCGTGCTTACGTATTGAATGTTTTTTATATATTTATGAAGTGAGCTATTGTTATTTTAATTATTGTTGTTTTTTAATGTTTCCAAAAGGATTAGCTAACCCTAGGACTCCCCCATTAACTCCGAATTAATTTTGGGAATGAAAATTTGGGGTTGGGAAAGATTAATTAACAAGAACATGAGGCGTTAACCCTCATTTTATAGATTCTACCTCAGGATACGATTGAACTACTTGTAGCAATTTCGGCTGTGCTTAATCTCCTAATTGTGATTAGGGATAATTCAATTAGGAAGTCTTGTTAGTCTTCGGGATAAGCTAATTAAGAATTATTATTCGTGGCTAATTAACATAAACTCGCTCATATTTGTAAAATCGTGAAATACATTGGATCGTTACTTGAGTGTAATTCCTGATGCTTTCATACTTCTAGCCATTGATCATTTTATTTGCTTTCTAGGTTAGTTTACATTTCCGCATTTAGATATAAAAATATTTTCAACCCAAATTCTGATTGTTTGGCTTAGCACAATTAGCGATAATTTTCTTGCATTCCTAATCGCCTACACATTGTTTTCTGTGGGATTCGACCCCGACTCATAGTTGGGTTAATTATATTTCGTACGACCGTGTCTATTACTTTTTAGTAGTAGAATTGGACATCACCAAAAATGGCGCCGTTGCTGGGGAACAATTTGTCGTAATTTAGGTTGTTTGAGAAGTAAGCGAAAGTGCTTTGTTCCAAACTTGTGAATATTCGTGTAATTACTTTTTCTTACCTTGGGTCTATTTTTCTTGTTTATTTCTTATTTATTTTCTTAATTTTGAAAAATGGCATCAGACAATGAAAATTGTTCGAAAGGTAGTTGTTCATACTTTTGATGATCATTGTCATTATTGTGGAGGACCACACTCATAGCAAAATTGTTTAAATTCTCCCGGGGGTGGATTGTACCACACTCATGGCAAAATTGTTTAAATTCTCCCGGGGGTGGATTGTGCGCACAATCTCAACCCCATGAGTGGAGTATTTGTGATAAGTGTGGTTTCCAAAATGGTCATTGGGATGATTGTGCTTATTTATTATTCCCTTCCCCAAGCCCCCACTATGATGATTCTACTTGTGTTGGTAAGAATTATAGGGCTATGGAATTGGAAGAAGTTGAGCATGGCCAAAGTGGAGAGTTGAAGCTCATGTTTGAGTGTCTACTTGAAGAAGGAAACAAGAAGCAAAGTGACTCGGAATATCTCTTGGAGACTAGTCTTCAAAATAATTTTTCACACCAAGGATTTCACTCACAAATAGATGAACATCCGCCAACCAACTCAATGAATATTGGTGATGCCGAGAATAATATGGAATTATAGTCAACCTGTGTAAATGCTAATGTGGTTGATGTTGACTCTAATCCGGGAGGAAAAGAGTACGTCAAGATAGAAACATTGCATGGTAAAGGGTTGAAGTCACATTTTAAGCATTTTTCAATGTTGGAATTGTGTAGTGATACGACAGTTGAACTACACGAGTCAATGGTGAATTGCGTGGAAGAAAGACAACAACCATTCATTTTACAATTTGAGAAAGCAAGAAAACAAAATGACATTCCTCACTTGAGAGCCAAGAAGTGCAAAATGAAGACTTTAAGCATTGGCTCAAGGATAAACTTACCACCCCCATCGCTCGTGGTCACAAGCTTGATTCCAAGCTAGGGGCCCAATTCATATCATCCAAATGGCAAGGAAAGTGGTAATGTTGTTTGGGTCGTGCCACGACGTTAAATGCGGCGCTTGGTGGGAGGCAACCCATCATTTTATTTTTAAATTCTTGTCATTTTTTAAATTTTCTTTTTTGGAATAGCTTAGAATATTATTTTGAACTAATCTGCCAAGTTTGAGAAGTTTTTGAGTTGATTTGAGCAAGTCGGGATGACCCGGAGAGGCCAAACCAGTAGCTGTTGGAAAATGCAGGGGCAGGCTTCGCAAATTGTGAAGAATTGTTCGCAGTTGCGAACTGTGCCCATCGCAATTCCCATGATTTGTTCGCAATTGCAAAAAGTGCAGAACAAGGTGACCTTCGCAATTGTGAAAGGTCTGTTGCAATTGCAACTTTTGAGGGTCAAAAATAGGTCGACAGACCATTTTTGAACCAAACTTAATTAAAACACTGGGTAAGGCTCTCAAGTTCATCTCCCTCACTCTCATCATTGAACATCCCTCAATTCTCACTCCTCATTGCAAATAATTCGGTATGAAAGCTGAATCCCACCACTCCTTCTTCCTCTTCTTAATCTTCTCTTTTATTTTCTAGTTGGACTATAACCTAGGGCTCTAATGGAAGCCACCCCTTTCCCCCAAAATTGTGAAAAATGTTTTCTTTAAAACATGTGATTTCTGGATGAGGCTTGGTTGAGAGTGTGTGCATTTGTGGTTGCGAAGAAATTTGGGGAAGTCTGAGAACCCAAATACTTGTCAAATGGAAGCAAAATTGTATGCTTTTGATATGTTCGATGTAAGGCCCGAATGAAATTCTAGGCCAAACCATCGACATTTTTGATTCATGGTTGTTTATGAAGTTTGATGCCTGAGTTATGCTTGATTAATGATTAGGTTAGTGAAAAAATAGCTGGGATTGAAAATTTTTGGGGTTTAAGCTCTGTACTCTGAAAAAGGTGAAGTTGGGACGATGGGTTCGCAATTACGAATACTTTTTTGCATTTGCGACTTCGCAATTGCGAGAAAGTGATCGTAATTGCAAAAAACCTTGCATCAGTATTTTTTGCAATTGTGAAGTTTTTGTCGCAATTCCCAGCTCTGCAGACTTCGCAATTGCGATGATCTGCTTCACAATTCCCAGCTCTGCAGCCTTCGCAATTGCGAGGAAATCCTGGGAAATGCGATATTAGAGAGTGATCACTTGAAAATCTGGAAAACCTGAAAATTTTTCTAAGTCTGAGTTTTGACTGTCTGATCATTCTTTTGGCATATTTGCTTCATTTCACACCATTCTTCATAGCCATGCCATGTTTTCACTTTTGTCACTTTTGACAGGTACTATAATTGAACAATGAGCACAAACCCCGAATGATCATCGAGTGACAGCCCAGTGGATGATGAGCAGGCATTTGATAAACACCGGTTTCTATCAGTGGAATGCCAAGAACGACACTATGCCGAGCTGATCTCGAAGAAGTTACTCCCTAAGAGTGGTATAGAGATGGATAATGTCCAGGAACGCCTTCCAGAATTCCATCAAAGGCTGGTAACAATGGGATGAAACTATTTTGATCCCGAACCTTGATGTGCAAATGAGCAATGGGTGAGGGAGTTTTACGCAAATCTCCCGGCTATCAAGTTGAAAAAGTCACAGATGAGAATTCGAGGCAAGGTGGTGCGATTCGGAGTTTAAGATATCAATGCTTTTTATCACTAGCAAAACCATGAAATGGGTCCATTCAAAGAGAAAGATTGTGCTTCAGGAGAGTGGCTGGTGTCGAAATTGTGTCCGGGTGCATATGTTCCATGGGCAACTGAAAAAAGGGGGATCACCTCAAAAGAATTCACCGCAGAGGCAAAGATATGGCTGGCCATTATATGCAGTCGCATCTCCCTGATGTCAAATATTTGGAACATCCCTGTTACTCGAGCTCAAATGATATCTTGCATTCTTGATGACATCCAGCAAAATATGGGCGAGATCTTCATCAATGAAATGAGAGAGTACCAGATTCAAAACTGCCCTTCTTTGATATTTCCATCACTCATCACCGAGTTGTGCCAACTGGCTGGAGTAGAAGAAGCTCCAGGGGACAATTGGGTAGATCCGGGGAAGCCTATCCATCCTTCGAAGAAAAGAGGAGAGGGTGGAGCAGTGAAGAGTAAAAAGAGGAAGCTGGGCTCTTCGTCTCAGGTTGATCCGAGCAGGCAGCCGTCATCCTCTACAACAGGACCATTTGCTGTGCTTGGCGAGGAGATGCGAGTGATTCGCGAGCTAGTGACTTGTCTTCCCCAGGGACCTGGGGAGAAATCTGAGGGACCTCCCTATGTCTCAAAGAATGACTTTTAGAAGTACATTGAAGATCAAAAGAAGATGGAACATCACCTCAAAGCACTGAAGAAAGCGTACAACCGTACACTGAGCTTTCCAAAAGGCATGGTACATTGAGCACCTCATTGGATATCCTGGAGAAGTACCACACCCAAATGGTCAAAAGGGAGAAGAAACAAGATAAATTCTTCACTCGCATGTGGAAGGGTGTCAAGGGGCTCTGGAAGGTCCTCAAGCCTCAGGACCGGTTACCATAGAGCAGGGTGGTGGAGGATGATGAGATTCTGGTTGAGTGGCTCGAGGAGGAAGGTGATGAGGAGGATTCTAACTCAGATAGCGAGGATAGCAATTGATGCAGTATTCAGGGAGCACTTCCTTCATTTTTACTCTATCATGTTCTGTCGCATTGGGGACAATGCAACATCTTTGGTTGGGGGTGGCTTCTTGTATAACTCTTGTTTTGGCGGATTGGTATAGTAGCTATTTTCATGGTGTTTTTAGTATATTTTCATGTCATGTGTTATATTAGTTTGTTTATATGTGTTTGTTTTTCATGTTGTTATTAGTATACTTTCATGTGATATGTGATATTAGTATGTTTAGTTACTTAAGTTTTATTAGCTTCTTAATTTTTGTTTATATATAGTATGTTATATGATAGTGGCAATATCCTTGGTTTTCTTTATACCACGGTTCTTTTTCAAAGGATGCCATTTTTCTTCTTGAACTGGGTAATTTTTGTTGACTTTTCCCGATGATGGATAGATTGAGAACTTTCTTAAGGGAATTAGTCTTGTAACTAGGAGTTGTTTTTGTTAAAATTGGAAAAATAAATGGTTTGAGTTAGGATTTGTGTCCATTGGCCTAGTTGTGGCTTGCTTGGTACCAACATATTTACACCTCGGCATACGAAGTTTTAGTTGTTGAAAAACAAAAATGATTGAAGTAAAGATGTCATGACTTTTAGACTCAATTTTTGGCTCTTTAATTCACTAAATAGCTTCCTTTATGCTCTATGTGACCTCTTTGAGTCATTTGCTTCAATTGGACTTTGGAATTGTATTCCACTTGAGTTTTCATGTGCCATGTGTGGTGAGATTTATTTGTGAGTTCATTTGCAGTACTTGTGGTCTAGAACTTGCCCGGAATGTGCTTCAAAGCGAAATCATAGACTAACTTGGTTTGAAAAATGATATTAGGCCTTCCTTGGACCGCTAGCATGCATTAAAAATTCCTACCCTTAAATTTTTTCCCTAGTCAACCCATTTTGAGCCTTTAACCTTATTATTTCGCAACCATATTACAAGCTTAAATCCTTTGTTCTTAATTGATCTAGCTTTTGGCAACCTACCTCCCTAAGTACTTTGAAAGTATAAGCATATGCGAAAAGCCTAAGTTTGGGGGTGAAGGTTGGAAATTGTGATATGAAAGTTGCATGAAAATGGTGGAAGGTAGAAAAAAAGAGAAAAGGAAAGAAAAGAAGTGCTTGATGATTCATATGTCTTGGAGTAATTGTTGGTAACAATCGAAGTCATGCATTTGTGCTTAAAGTAGACTTTCTTTTTGGCTTGGCATTATGTACATGCATTGTTGAGTTAACCGCTCGGAAAGAGATTTTGTTGCTTGTGTTGCTTGAGGACAAGCAATAGTTCAAGTTTGGGGGTGTGATGAGTTGGTATTTTACCAACTCATCTTGTCTTTAAATAAATACTTTTGCTATGTTTGAGCAATAAAATCATGTATTTGATGCCATTTACTTCTATTTTACATGTTGTATGTGATTTAGAAGTAATAGTGAAGAAACCAAGTGAAAACACGTCAAAAGGAACCAAAAAGAGGGAAAATCTGGGCAGTGGCCTTAGTGGTCCCAAATGCGACAAGGCCTTCGCAATTGCGAAGTCAGCTGGAAAAGATAAGCATCACAAATGCGAAGATCAACTTCGCAAATGTGAAGGCAACAAGAAAAGTTGGGCATCGCAAATGCGAAGAGCACTTCGCAAATGCGAAGACAACTGAAGCAGTCAACCTTCACAAATGCAAAGAGGTCTTCGCAAATGCGAACCTGGGCAAGTTGCGCATAGATCGCAATTGCGATCATATGTTCGCAATTGTGAAGATCGGGCTTCTGTTCTAGGCAATATTGGAATTTCGCAAATCTTGACCCCAAATCTTTTTTATACTAGTCCAAACAGACATTGTAAATATCTTTGGCTTATTTTCAGTCTCCATAGACTAGAGATAACAGGTTTGGAGGCTAGGGCTTTGCACACACACTTGGGTCTTGAAGATTAAAGCTTGTGGTTAAGGATTTCTTACCCATTTATGTTTATTTCTTCTTTTCCTTGCTTTGTATTGTATATCTAAGTGTGTAGTATTTATTTCCAACACTTGAATCTTGTTTATGGGTATATTCATATTTAAAGTGTGGATTAAATACCTTGTTGTGCTTATGTATTGAATAATTTTTATATATTTATGAAGTGAGCTATTGTTATTTTTATTATTCTTGTTCTTTAATGTTTCCAAAGGGATTATCTAACCCTAGGACTCGCCCATTTACTCCGAATTAGTTTAGGGAAAGATAATTTGGGGTTGGGAAAGATTAATTAACAAGAACTTGAGGCGTTAACCCTCATTTTATAGATTCTACCTAGGGATAGGATTGAACTACTTGTAGCCATTTCGGGTGTGCTTAATCTTCTAATTGTGATTAGGGATAATTCAATTAGGAAGTCTTGTTAGTCTTCGGGAGAAGCTAATTAAGAATTATTATCCGTGTCTAATTAACATAAACTTGCTCATATTTGTAAAATCGTGAAATACATTATATCCTTACTTGAGTGTAATTCCCGGTGCTTTCATACTTGTAGCCATTGATCGTTTTATTTGTTTTCTAGGTTAGTTTACATTTCCTCATTTAGATATAAAAATATTTTAAACCCATTCTTATTGTTTGGCTTTGTGCAATTAGCCATAATTTTCTTGCATTCCTAATATCCTACACATTGTTCTCTGTGGGATTCGACCCCGACTCATAGTTGGGTTAATTATATTGCATACGACCGTGTCTATTACTTTTTAGTACTAGAATTGGACGTCACCATGCTGCAAGGTCCGGACACATCATGTGGCCACGTCCTTCAACGTCCTGACCCGTGCCATGGCCATGCCCTACCATGTCTTGAGACATCCTGACACATCCTGAAATGTGCCATGCCATGTCCTGACACGTCCTTACCCGTGCCAGGTCATCATCCATCTATGTCCTGACATATCCTATGGCTACGTCGAGCGACATCCTCACACGTCCTGAAACGTGCCATGGCGATTGATATAGGTAAATTTGACTATAATTATACCCTAAATAATCACACTTTATTATGAGATTAATGTTGTTATGAGGACAAAATGCTTTGCTTAGTGTTCGATTGTGTTTTACAGGTACATCTGATGCATTGGATGCCATAAAAAGCTATTTTGAAGTCATAGGTTGATGAAAAGGCCAAGAGAAGAGCTAAAGTGAAGAGGTCTGGACGAAGCAGTGAAGAAACAGAAGTACTGTTCATCCGCGGTACACTCGCGGCCACGGATGAACCGCGAAAAAAGAAGGCCTCTGAAGTTTGACTGTTCGCGGTCCGCTCGCGGACGCGAACGAACCGCGGAAGTCCCAGCGGCAGTAATCCCAGTTGGACTTTAACTTAGTTTTTAAGCCCTAAAACCTCTATATAAACTCCTAGTTTGCCCCATAGAGGCATGTACTTTATTTCTTCAATACTTTTGCAAGATTTTAGTAGGAGAGATTCATCTCAAACTCTTTCTTTATTTTTATATCAAGTAAATCTTTATGATTTCAATTATTATTCTTGTTTCTTCAAGCATGAGTAGCTAAATTCTTTTCTAAGGTTTTGATGGAACCTATTGATAGATGAACTTATCGTTTATGTGATTACAAATTGTGATTTAAATTTCTATTTGTTCAACTTCATTCTTATTGTAGTTAATTGGTAGAGCTCCCAATTAGCGGTGCCTATTTAGTGTGCATAACTTGGAAAATAGTGCATATTTAGGTTTATTGTTGAACAACACCACACCTAGGTTATTAGAGGAATCTATAATTTTAGGCGTAAAGACGGGGTTAGGAATAACGAAGTCTTGGGTGCAATCTAAAGTGAACTATTCAAATTAAAGCTAGCTAGGGTAGCTCGGGAGAGTGCACTAGTAAATTATTGTAATTGCTCGGGAGAGGTTACGATACCCATAACGTTCATGATTGAAAGAATATATTAACAATTTGTAAGAGCATAACGATAAGGGATTCCATCAATAGGGGAAATCAACACCTTAGTCTTTCTCTATATTAGTTTATTCAACATTCAATTCTTTCGTTTAAAGCATTCTTTAATTCTTGCAAAGTAGTTGTTTGAAAACACACAAATATATATTCAAAGTTTGGGAACTTGATTCGAAAGTACTTTTGGGGTTGTGAAAGTTGCAATTGGTAGGTTAATTCTCTGTGGGATCGATCTTGGACTTATTAAACCAAGTTATATTGACTACGACCGTTGCTTGGACGTGAATCAATTTTGGCGCCGTTGTCGGGGAATTAACGGAATTATCAATTGCCATTGCCGAACTTCAAGATTCTTGTGTATTCAGGTTCTTTCTACACTCTACATTGAATATTTTGACGTTTGTTGATTTGGGTATTCAGGTGCATGCCTAGAAAATCTGCAAGGACTGGAGAACTAATTGGAGGACTCTCAGACCCCGAGCAAACTTTCCGGGCACGTAACAAAGCCATCAAACAAATTCAACAATCTCAACAACCAATCAAACTAGACTTCGAAATGGGTGACATAAACGCTCAAAACCAGCAAGCCGGGCTAAATATGCAAGAGGCACAGGAGGCACAAGAAGGTGCATTGTTCGACTGGGCACAACCTACAACGGAAAATTTGGCAACTGCCATCGTTGTGCCAGCAATTCAAGCTGAGTCTTTCCAGATTACTGACAACATGCTTCACTTGTTGCAAGACAAGGGATTATTCTCTGAGTCTTAGGTTGAAGATCCACAGCAACACCTCAAGAACTTTCTATCAATATGCAAAACACAAAGGCAACCGAATGTAACTCCGGAAGCTATCAGATTGCTACTTTTTACATTCTCAGTTATAGGAGCAGCACAGATATGGCTAAACGCACTCCCAATAAACTCCATTGCAACTTGGGATGAGTTAGTCAAACAATTCCACAACAAGTTTCATCCACCCAACAAAACAACTCAACAAATTGATGAGATTGTGAGCTTCAAGCAGAAACCACTGGAAACACTACATGAAACTTGGGGCAGATTCAAAGGCATGCTTATTATGTGTCCTCACCATGGAATTCCTGAACAGATGTTGGGTCAAAGGTTCTACATGGGACTTTCAGACAGTATGAAGAACATTGTAGATGCTTCAGCAGGTGGGGCTTTTCTGAGCAAGACTTGGAGAGAGGGACAAAATTTGCTAGACAAGATGGCTCAAAATTCCGGGTGGACGTCCAGGAATGCTCCTATCATACCAGTAGTACACTCCGTACCTCTGGATCCATCCAACACTCTGAAGGAGAACGTGGCAACTTTATTGACACAAATGAGCATCCTGACAAAGAAGGTGGAAGAATCAGGGGTTAAGCAGCAAGTTCACATTGTAGATACTACCAATGGTGGTTTATGCACATCTTGCATTAGCCAACCCATAGGTAACCCATGGGCTGCAGACCAAGAACATCACCATCAGCATGAAGATATGAATTATGTGGCTAACTATGGAGGACAGCGACAAGGCAATCAAAACTGGGGCCAACAGGCTCCAATGCAGTATAGACCTCCACAGCCACAATTTAATGCAGCAGGTATGAGGCCATCACACAACATGGCTCCATATCCTAGACCTCAGAATTTCGGCAATCAGCAGGAGGGATATTATCCACCTCCACCACAGCATGGGGGTAGACATGACGATGGGTTTGCAGAATTGAAAGCTATGATCCAACAGGTAATCGGGTAAAATGCCAAAACCAATGAGAGAATAGATGCACATGATGCAGCAATCAAAAATATGGAAGTGCAGATGGGGCAGATTGCTATGTCACTTAACAATCGGCCTCAAGGGACATTACCTACAGATACACAAATGAACCCAAAGGACCAAATCCCAAAAAAAAATAATGGCAGTGACTCTGAGAAGCGGTAGAGATCTTGATGCTGAGAATGAAAGTGAGAAAATTGACAAACAGGTTGAGACACCTACTCCATTGCCCATTGAATTGGATGAATCCACAGGGTTGACAAAAGTCGCAGTCCAGCCAATTGCTGAAAATAAAGAAGCACAACAGGGAACGGAGAAAGTAGCGTAAAAGGTAGAGCAGCAGACTGATGAGAAAACGATAGACAAAGATAAATCCCAAGTCACCGGTAAGAAGAGGCATCCACCACCATTCCCCCAAAGGCTGGCCAAACACCAAAAAGAGTAACAATACAAAAAGTTCTTCGACATGCTCAAGCAAATTCAGGTAAACATCCCATTAATTGAATCTTTAAAAGAAATGCCTGCTTATGCTAAGATGATGAAGGATTTAATGTCGCGGAAATTTGATTTCCAAGACTTGGCCACAGTTACACTCACACAGACTTGTAGTGCAGTGGTCTCTAGACCCATTGCTGAGAAGCTATCTGATCCAGGGAGTTTCACCGTCCCCTGCACTATAGGGAATTATGCCTTTGCTAAAGCTTTATGTGATTTGGGGGCAAGCATTAATCTCATGCCCTTAGTTGTCTATAAGAGGTTAGGTATTGGGAGAGCCAGACCCACCTCTATGCTTTTACAGCTTGCTGACAGGATGGTTAAGCGTCCATTTGGCATTATAGATGATGTGCTAATCCAGGTTGGGAAGTTCGTGTTTCCCGCCGATTTTTTTATTCTTGATTGCAGGGTCGACGAAGAAATTCCCCTAATCCTGGGAAGACCATTCCTAGCCACTGGGAGAGCCATAATTGATTGTGAAACCGGGGAACTCAAGATGAGGTTGAATGATGAGGAGATCATCTTCAATGTGCAAAAATCCATGAGGCGCCCTAGTGAGTTCGCAAATTGCTCTCTAGTTAATGCGGTTGATGTGATAGTGGAAACCGACAATGCAGAATTGACTATTAAAGATCCACTGCAAGCATGCCTGATGAACATGGAAGAGGTAAACGGTGAAAGTTTGGCCGAATAGGTATTATCTTTGGAAGGCAAGGGATTCTGGAAGCGAGAGATCGAATACGAACCCCTTCACTTAGAAAAAAGAGAGAGCCCACCAGCAAAGCCATCCATAGAAGAGCCACCGAAGCTTGAACTTAAACCACTACCATCACATCTCAGGTATGAGTATCTAGGCCCTAACTCCACATTACCTGTTATTATCTAATCTAGTTTGTTAGATGTGCAGGCCCAAAAGCTTATACAGGTACTCAAGGAATGCAAGACTGCCATCGGGTGGACCATGGCAGACATAAAGGGGATCAGCCCAGCCTATTGCATGCATAACATCCTCCTGGAAGATGGACACAAACCTTCCAGGGAACATCAAAGAAGGCTGAACCCCAATATAAAGGAAGTGGTGAAGAAGAAAGTAATAAAGTGGCTAGATGCGGGAATCATCTTCCCAATCTCATACAGCAGCTGGGTTAGTCCGGTCCAATGTGTGCCCAAGAAAGGGGGCATGACGGTAGTGAAAAACGACAACAATGAACTGATCTCAACAAGAACCGTCACTAGATGGAGAATATGCATGGACTACAGGAAGTTGAATCTAGCCACTCGCAAAGATCACTTCCCACTTCCCTTCACTGATCAAATGCTTGACAGGTTGGCAGGGAGGTTTCACTTTTGCTTTCTGGATGGATACTCGGGCTACAATCAAATCTCCATAGCCCCCAAAGATAGAGAGAAAACCTCTTTCACGTGCCCTTATGGTGTCTTCGACTTCAGGAGGATGCCATTCGGACTGTGCAATGCACCTGCCACTTTCCAAAGGTGCATGATGGCTATTTTCACCGACATGGTGGAAGACATTATGGAAGTGTGCATGGATGATTTCTCAGTGGTAGGGAATTCATTCGACGAATGCCTTGCCAATCTGACTAGAGTACTACAAAGGTGCATGGCAACGAACTTAGTGCTAAACTGGGAAAAGTGCCACTTTATGGTACAAGAAGGTATAGTACTTGGTCACAGGGTTTCAAGCAAAGGTATTGAGGTAGACCGTGCTAAAGTTGATATCATTGCAAAGTTTCCTCCACCAACATCCGTGAGGGCCATAAGAAGCTTTCTTGGACACCCCGATTTTTACCGGAGGTTCATTAAAGACTTCTCCAAAATATCAAACCCTCTCTGTAAGTTACTTGAGAAAGATCATTCTTTTTGTTTTACTGACGAATGCAGGATTGCTTTTGAGGAACTGAAAAAGAGGCTGGTCACAGCACCCATCATCATTGCCCCAGACTGGGATCAACCGTTTGAGTTAATGTGCGATGCAAGTGATTATGCAGTGGGGGCAGTACTGGGCCAGAGGAAAGATAAGCGGATGCATCCAATATACTATGCAAGTAGAACTGTGAGTGGAGCACAGCTAAACTACACAGTGACGGAAAAGGAGATGCTAGCGGTGGTGTTTGCATTCGACAAATTTCGGTCCTATCTCATAGGATCAAAGGTAATCGTATACACAGACCATGCAGCTTTAAGATATTTAATTGATAAAAAGGACTCTAAGCCACGCCTAATTCGTTGGGTGTTGATTCTTCAAGAGTTCGACCTTGAAATCAGAGATAGCAAAGGTACTGAAAATCAAGTAGCTGAACATTTGTCAAGACTTGAAGGAGCCGAACTTGTCAAAGAGAGTGGGGAAATTCTGGAAACCTTTCCAGATGAGCAATTGCTCACCACCACTATCCTGGAAGCTCCATGGTATGCTGACTATGCCAATTATCTAGCCAGTGGCATTGTTCCTTATGAACTATCATCGGTCCAGAGGAAAAGATTTTTTCATGAAAGTCAGTATTATTATTGGGATGAACCATATTTTTTTAGGATATGTCTTGATAACATGATCCGGAGATGTGTCACCGAGATAGAACAATCTTCCGTTTTGCAGGCATGTCACGCTTCAGCATATGGCCGTCACTTTGGAGGAATACGTATAGCTGCCAAAATGCTCGAGGCCGATTTCTATTGGCCGATGGTGTTTAAGGATGCACACTTGTGGGTGAAAGGTTGCAACAAATGTCAACGCACTGGGAACATCTCCCGGCGTCATGAGATGCCAATGAATCCAATCCAGCAAGTGGAAGTGTTCGATGTCTGGGGAATAGATTTCATGGGGCCCTTTATTAGCTCATACGGCAATAAGTACATACTTGTTGCAGTTGATTACGTGTCCAAATGGGTGGAAGCTGCAGCACTACCCACCAATGATGCTAAGGTGGTAGTGGGATTTTTGAAGAAGAATATTTTCACCCTGTTTGGGACTCCGAGGGCTATTATTAGTGACGGGGGCACACACTTTTGCAACCGAGCTTTTGAGAAATTATTGGCCAAGTATGATGTCAAAAACAGGGTGGCCACTCCATATCACCCGCAAACTAGCGGACAAGTTGAGGTCTCCAACAGGGAGATAAAAAGTGTACTGACCAAAACAGTGAACGCCACATGAACCGACTGGTCCAGGAAGCTTGATGATGCTCTATGGGCATATAGAACAGCATTCAAAACACCCATTGGCATGTCTCCTTACAAATTGGTGTTCGGAAAAACTTGTCACTTACCGGTTCAACTAGAGCATAAAGCGTGGTGGGCACTGAAACAATTGAATCTCAACTTGGATGAAGCAGGTAAAGCAAGGTTGACTAGGTTGCATGAGTTAGAAGAATTTCGGTATCTAGCATTTGAAAATACAAGATTGTATAAAGAGAGGATGAAGCGGATCCATGATCAAAATATCGGTGAGCGTTCCTTCAAAAACGGGGACAAGGTACTACTATACAATTCAAGATTACGACTGTTCCCAGGGTAAATTGAAATCAAGGTGGTCAGGACCCTTCAAGGTAATTGAGGCATTTGAGTCAGGAGCTGTGGAAATTCAAACTATGGATGGATCACGTACATTCAAGGTAAACGGACAGCGGTTGAAACAATACATAGGCCTGGATGACATGGAGGACAAGATAGAATTGCGGTTGGATGAACCTCAAAGGTCTAGCGAGCCGTAAAATGCGCTAAGTTGAGTCGTGTCGCGACGTTAAATCAGGCGCTACGTGGGAAGCAACCTACGAACATGTTGTAAGTAATTTAATCTTAGTAGTAAGTAATAAAGGAATATAAGAAAAACAAAAAAATAATTTTTTCGAAATTTTTCAGAAAGGAGCACTGTCTGCGGTCCATCCGCGGACCGCGGAAAAATGCCCTCTCTGAACTTTCTCTGTTCGCGGTCCATTCACGACCACGAACCAACCGCGGAAAAATGACCTCTATGAAACTCGACTGTTCGCGGTCCATCCGCGGCCGCGAACGAACCGCGAACAGTCGCGGTCAGTTCCGCGGTCGGCAAAATTTAAAGTTTTTTTTTTTATTTTTTTCCCTCCCCCTTTAAAACCCTAAAATCACTTCCCCCCTTTTCCCAAAACCCCATTCCAGCCGCCCCTCCCCTCTCAAAACTCTATCTCTCTAATTTCAAAACCTCTCCCTTCTCTCTAAAATAATCCCCAACCCCTTCTTCTCCAAATCATCCCCTCCTTCCACCCTACTTCTCCATTGCTATGACTTGTAAGTTTTTCTACTTTTCTCTTGTATTTTGTTTCTATTTTTAGTTTTTGATTGTTTGTTGTCTAAATATTTAGTTAGTGTTAGTTTAGGCTCCATTCATGAATATTGCTTGGTTTCTTATTGTACATTTAATTTTGCCATGAAATCCTTCTAAGGAACCTTGTTATATGATTGATGTTTGGGTGTTGGGTCTTCAATTGTGTTTATGATGTTGATTTTATGATTTGGAGACCCAATAGTAGTTTAACCATATATGTGGGTTGGTTAGCCAAGTTGGGGCACATTACCCTTGTTCATAATAGATTAATGAAGCTTAGGAGACATAATGTCCAACTCATGATTTGGTTATTAAGTATTTTAGTGGGGATGGATTAAGTCAATGGGGTACTAGTAGAAGTGTTCAAAGAACAAAGTGTGGGGTGCACAATTGGGCTTGTGTGAAATAATTAGATAAAAGATTATGAGGGAAATACACAAAAATAATGATCAATGGCGAATTTTCAAGGAATGCGAAGTCTGAGTAGCCTTCCACTGACTAATGGTTTACAAATTTTTTGGCTATCTTAATTGTGCAGGATTATGGCCCCAAAGATACCTCGACATGTTGCTAGCTCATCCAGGCAACCGACCTATGACGAATCTAGGTTTGCTTATGAAGGAGCCGAAAATGCATTTAACATTAAAGCAAACAAGAAGTGGCTCCAAGAGGTAGAAGTGGACAGGATAGCGATCCGCTCGGAGAAGCCGGAAATTTATGATGAGATTCGGAGGTGAGAGATCGAGTTCCTCTTTGAAACACCCACTAAGGTGAACAAGATGCTTGTCTGAGAATTCTATGCCAATGCCCCTTATGCCTCGGTTAGACAAGTTTTGGTCAGAGGTAAGCGAGTCAATGCTCATATTCCTACTATTCTGTAGGTACTTCGCCTGCCACTGCACACGAGTGATATTGATTATTACCATGATAGGCCCGGTGTCACATGGGACATGCTAATAGAGGCCTTATGTGTAGATGGTATTCCAGTATGCATTAGAAATCAAACTCTCCACTCTAATTTTTTCACACACACTGCCAAATGTTGGTTCTCCATAATTTGCAACCGTATTTTGCCCTCAAGTAACACCACAGATGTTAACTTTAATAGGGCAATTTTAACTTGGTGTTTTGTAACACATCGGGATGTTGATATTGCCCGAGTTATTAGTGACGAGATGGTATTGAGGGGATCCCTCACTGCCAAGGGTTTCTATTACCCATCTCTTGTCACTACCTTGTGTCTCCTCAACCACACCCCAGTTACTGATACTGACGGTGAGCTACTTCCGAAAGCTCCATATAGAGCTGCTACTATCCGGGTTAGATGAGACACAACACCTATTGACTTAGATGAGGAGGACGATCCTGTACCGGATGCCCGGGCCAGATACTCCATAGATTCAGCCGGACCTTCCAGGCCTGTTCCTCGTGGAGCAAGCATGTCTAGATCCGAGTCCACACGACCTGTGTTGAGGTCAATGGAGGAGGAGGTGGCTGCTCTGCGCACTTCTGTAGATGGTCTACACACACGGCTAGATGCCATGTCCACCAGGCAAGCCCGGTCAGAGAACAGGTTTATGGCATGGTTCAGAGCACTTGGGAGAGCATGCCATGTCGACCCATCCACTGTCTCCGACTCCGAGTGAGTCACAGGTAAGTTTTCTTGCTCCTATTGTGCTTTCATTTTTATTTATGCCATGAGGACATGACATATTTTTAAGTGTGGGGTGGGAAACTTATTTTGTACATAATGCATATATTAGTGTAGCTAGTAATATAAAATAATAAAAATACAAAAAAATCATAAAATTTTAAAAATCCAAAAATATGAGTAGAGGACTCTTCCTGATGACGGACTATGTAGGACAAGTACTCTTGAGGGAAGTAGTCCACGTAGGAATTTTTCTTTCTTTTATTTTCTTTTTCTAGTTAGTGTATCATCTCCCCCTTGGTTTTTCTTTTGACCACGGTTCTTTTCCAAGGGTTTTTGTTGAACCGAGTTAGGTAGATTTTTCTTTTCTTAGGATTAGAGGTAAAAGGGAAATATGTAACCCCAAATATGCACATTAGCAAAAGCGTAAATTGAACTTGAGAATGTATCTTCTAAGCTTGATTGTAGAATCTCAATATGCCTTAAATAGCACGATAATGCTTGCTTGAACCGTGATAGGATTTTGTAGATAAACCAGATTCCAAATGAGTTGCATGCCATGTGTGTGTGAGGTTTTTACTTACATTGTATGTTGTACATGATGCCTAGAACTTGCCCTGTGTGTTTGCAAAGCGAAATAGAAGTTATTTGGTTGTAGAAAGGATAGAGGCATTTCTTTGTGTAACCCCATATATCAACAAACATGAATTCACCCGTACATTATATCTTAGTTAACCCCGTTGAGCTTAAAGCCTATTCTTTGATAACCCTTGAATGTTCTGCAAATTATTATATTTTGTTCTACTTTACCTCTTAGAAGCACTTGTATTGTAATGAATATGCAAAAGATTAAGTGTGGGGTGAAGGGAAAGTAAGAAGGGAAAATCAAGAATAAATGGTAGAAAATAGTGAGATGGCCAAAATATGTAAATGTGTTGCAAAGCAATGTGAAAAGAAAAGAGCTATATCAATGTATATATGAAAATTAGAAAGGCCAGTTACACCAACAAAAGAAAAATGGGGATTAAAAGCAGATAAATGTGAATAAATGTTTATGGGAGACATAAAGAAGAAAACTAAAAGGGAATGTTGTGAAAGAGAAAAGAAAAGTGCTTAGGGAGGCTAGTCACTATACCCAAAAGTATCCTACCCATCCCATAGCCTACATTACAACCCTTAAAGACCTCTTGATCTATGATTGAATAACTCGATTAGTG
Source organism: Nicotiana noctiflora (assembly GCA_032618575.1). Lineage (NCBI taxonomy): Eukaryota > Viridiplantae > Streptophyta > Magnoliopsida > Solanales > Solanaceae > Nicotiana > Nicotiana noctiflora. Next base: position 1,235,612 of record JASVEL010012412.1, on the reverse strand, counting down.
GAGTATTACACTTAGGGGCAAGCCTATGATGTATCTGTACGCATATGAATGTTCTTTGTTGAGGGTGAGTGAATTTTTCCGATATTTATAAGTTCCATGTATATGAATTTTTAATGTGTGGGAACTTCTCTCAATAAATGTGGTAAGGGCATGTAATTCAAGAGGAAGAAGGTAAATTTGCAAGTTTTTGATAATAAGTAGAGTAAGTAATAATGTGCTGGCATGAGAGTTTACGGTTAAGTAAAAGATTATGCATATCTTAAGAAGTACTGTTGATCCGCGGTCCACTCGCGGCCTCGGATGACCCGCGAAAAAAGAAGGCCTCTGCGAAAAAAGAAGGCCTCTGAACGAACCGCGGAAGTCCCAGCGGCAGTAATCTTAGTTGGACTCTAACTTAGTTTTTAAGCCCTAAAACCTCTATATAAACTCCTAGTTTGCCCCATAGAGGCATGTACTTTATTTCTTCAATAATTTTGCAAGGTTTTAGTAGGAGAGATTCATCTCAAACTCTTTCTTTATTTTTATATCAAGTAATTCTTTATGATTTCAATTATTATTCTTGTTTCTTCAAGCATGAGTAGCTAAATTCTTTTCTAATGTTTTGATGGAACCTATTGATAGATGAACTTATCATTTATGTGATTACAAAATGTGATTTAGATTTCTATTTGTTCAACTTCATTCTTATTGTAGTTAATTGGTAGAGGTCCCAATTAGCGGTGCCTATTTAGTATGCATAACTTGTAAAAGAGTGCATATTTAGGTTTATTGTTGAACAACACCACACCTAGGTTATTAGAGGAATCTATAATTTTAGGCGTAAAGACGGGGTTAGGAATAACGAAGTCTTGGGTGCAATCTAAAGTGAACTATTCAAATTAAAGCTAGCTAGGGTAGCTCGGGAGAGTGCACTAGTAAATTATTGTAATTGCTCGGGAGAGGGTTACGATACCCATAGCGTTCATGATTGATAGAATATATTAACAATTTGTAAGAGCATAACGATAAGGGATTCCATCAATAGGGGAAATCAACACCTTATTCTTTCTCTATATTATTTTATTCAACATTCAATTCTTTCGTTTAAAGCATTCTTTAATTCTTGCAAAGTAGTTGTTCGAAAACACACAAATATATATTCAAAGTTTGGGAACTTGATTCGGAAGTACTTTTGGGGTTGTGAAAGTTGCAATTGGTAGGTTAATTGTCTGTGGGATCGATCTTGGACTTATTAAACCAAGTTATATTGACTACGACCGTTGCTTGGACGTGAATCAGCCATGTCCTGACACTTCTTAGCCTGTGACATGGCCACATCCTGCCATGTCCTGTGACATCCTATAACGTCCTATGGCCACGTCCTGTGACATCCTGACATGTCCTGACCAGTGTAATGGCCATGTCGTTATGCATCCTGACCAGTGCCATGCCCATATCCTACCATATCTTGTGGTGTCCTGACACATCATGTCATGTCCTGACACGTCCTGACCAGTTCCATAGCCATGCCCTACCATGTCCAGCGATGTCCTAACATGTCCTGAAATGTGCCATGGCCATGTCTTGACACGTCCCGACCCGTGACATGCCCATGTCCTGTGGCGTCCTAACACGTCCCGTGGCCACGTCCTATGACGTCTTGGCACGTCCTGACCCGTGGAATGGCCATGTCTTAACACGTCTTGACCCATGCCATGTCCACGTCCTGCCATTCCTATGATATCCTGCCATGTCGATGTCTTGACACGTTTTGACCCATTCCATGGCCAAGCCCTGCCATGTCCTACGATGTTCTGAGATGTGCCATGGACATGTCCTAATATGGCTTACCCGTTCCAAGCCATGTCATGCTATATCGTGTGATGTCCTGACATATCCTGTGGTTACGTCCTCCAATATCCTGACCCGTGCCATGGCCTGGCCCTGCCATGTCCTACAATATCTTGACATGTCCTGAAATGTGCCACGTCCATGTCCTGACATGTTCTGACCCGTACGATGCCCATATCTTGCCATGTCCTGACAGTCATGTGGCTTCATCTTGCGACATCTTGACCCATGCCATGGCCTCGCCTTTCCATGTCCTGCGACATCTAGACAAATCCCGAAACATTCCATGGCTATGTCCTAACATGTCCTGACTCGTGCCGTGCCTATTGCCTGCCTTGTCCAGTAATGTCCTGACATGTCTTGTGGCTACGTCCTACAACATCCTGACATGTTCTAACCCGTGCCATGGACATGCCCTAGCATGTCCTGCGACATCTTGACAAGTCATGTGACGTCCTGACCCGTCCTTACCCATGCCGTGGCCATGCCCTGCCATGTCCTACAACATCCTGACAAGTCCTGACACGTGCTATGGTCATGTCCTGACACGTCCTGACTCGTGCCAAGCCCTTATCGTGCCATGTTCTGTGACATCCTCACATATCATGTGGCCACATCCAGCGACTTCCTGACCCGTGCCATGGCCATGCCCTGCCATGTCCTACGATATCCTGACATGTCCTAAAACATGCTATGGCCATGTCCTTACACATCATGACCCATGCCATACCCGCTTCCTGCCATGTCCTGAAACGTCTTGTGGTTGCATCATGCGACATCCTGACATATCCTGAGCATGCCATGGACATGCCCTGGCATATCCTGCAATGTCCTGACACGGCGTGAAACGTACCATGGTCATGTCCTGACACATCCTAACCCGTGACATGCCCACATCCTCCCATGTCCTATAAAGTCCTGACACGTCCTGTGGCCACGTCCTGTGACGTCTTGACAAGTCCTGACCCGTGCAATGTCCTGACATGTCTTGTGGCTGCGTCCTACAACATCCTGACATGTTCTAACCAGTGCCATGGACATGCCCTGGCATGTCCTGCGACATCTTGACAAGTCATGTGACGTCCTGACCCGTCCTTACCCGTGTCGTGGCCATGCACTGGCATGTCCTACAACATCCTGACAAGTCCTAACACGTGCTACGGTTATGTCCTGACACGTCCTGACTCGTGCCAAGCCCTTATCGTGCCATGTTCTGTGACATCCTCACATATCATGTGGCCACATCCAGCGACTTCCTGACCCGTGCCATGGCCATGCCCTGCCATGTCCTACGACATCGTGACATGTCCTAATACATGCTATGGCCATGTCCTTACACATCATGACCCATGCCATGCCCGCTTCCTTCCATGTCCTAAAACGTCTTGTGGTTGCATCATGCGACATCCTGACATATCCCGAGCATGCCATGGACATGCCCTGGCATATCCTACAACGTCCTGACACGGCGTGAAACGTACCATGGCCATGTCCTGACACATCCTAGCCCGTGACATGCCCACATCCTCCCATGTCCTATAAAGTCCTGACACGTCCTGTGGCCACGTCCTGTGACGTCTTGACAAGTCCTGACCCATGCAATGTCCTAACATGTCTTGTGGCTACGTCCTACAACATCCTGACATGTTCTAACCCGTGCCATGGACATGCCCTGGCATGTCATGCGACATCTTGACAAGTCATGTGACGTCCTGACCCGTCCTTACCCATGCCGTGGCCATGCCCTGCCATGTCCTACAACAACCTGACAAGTCCTGACACGTGCTATGGTCATGTCCTGACACGTCCTGACTCGTGCCAAGCCGTTATCGTGCCATGTTCTGTGACATCCTCACATATCATGTGGCCACATCCTGCAACTTCCTGACCCGTGCCATGGCTATGCCCTGCCATGTCATGCAACATCCTGACATGTCCTAAAACATGCTATGGCCATGTCCTTACACATCCTGAACCATGCCATGCCCGCTTCCTGCCAAGTCCTGAAACGTCTTGTGGTTGCATCATGCGACATCCTGACATATCCTGAGCATGCCATGGACATGCCCTGGCATATCCTACAACGTCCTGACATGGCGTGAAACGTACCATGGCCATGTCCTGACACATCCTAGCCCATGACATGCCCACATCCTCCCATGTCCTATAAAGTCCTGACACGTCCTGTGGCCACGTTCTGTGATGTCTTGACAAGTCCTGACCCATGCAATAGCCATGTGTTGACACATCCTGACCGATGCCATGCCCATGTCCTGCCATGTCCTGTGATGTCTTGACATGTCCTGCGACATCCTGACACATCCTGAACCGTACCATGGCCACACCCTGCCATGTCATGCGGCATCCTGACACGTCCTAACATATGCCATGGCCAAGATCCAACACGTCTTGATCTGTGCCATGCTTTTGTCCTGCCATGTCCTATGACGTCTTGACTCATAATGTGATCATGTCTTGTGATATCTTGACCCGTGCCAAGGCCACACCTCTGCCATGTCCTGTGACATCCTGAGACCTCTTGAAATGTACCATGTCCCAACACATCCTTACATGTCCTGACAAGTGCCATGCCAACATCTTGCCATGTCATGGCACGTCCTGTGGCCACGTCCTATGGACACTTTCGGCTATGTCCTGACCCTTCCCATGGCCATGCCGTAGCATGTCCAGCGATGTCCTAACACATCCTACAATGTGCTCTGGCCATGTCATGACACATTTTAATTTGTGACATGCTTACGTCTTGCCATGTCCTGCAACGTCCTGACACGTCCTGTGTCCACATCCTGTGATGTCCTAACACGTCCTAACCCATTCCATGGCCATGTCTTGACACGTCCTGACCCGTGCCACGCCCATGTCTTTCCATGTCCTGCGACATCCTCACACATCCTGACCCATGCCATGGCTACACCCTGCCATGTTCTGCGATGTCCTGACACGTCCTGATATATGCCATGGCGATGTCCTGACACATCTACACCCGTGACAAGCCCTTGTCCTGTCATGTCCTGTGACGTCCTGACACATTCTGCGGCCATGTCCTACGACGTCCTGACCTGTGCCATGGCCATGCCTTGCCATGAACTACAACATCGTGACACATCCTAAAATGTGCCATGGCCATGTCCTTACACGTCATAACCTATGCCATGACCATGTCCTACCATGTCCTGACACATCGTGTGGACGCATCCTGCAACATCCTAACATGTCCTGACCTGTGCCATGGCCTTGCCCTGCCATGTCCTATGACATCCTGACATGTCCTGAAATGTGCCATGGCCATGTCCTGACAAATCCTAGCCTGTGCCATGCCTACGTCGTACTATGTCATGTGACGTCCTGGCATGTCCTGTGGCCACGTATTGCAACATTCTTACACATCCTGACACGTGCCATGGCAATGTCCTGACACATCCTGACCCGTGCCAAGCCCTTGCCCTTGCATGTCCTGTGACGTCCTGACACATCCTGTGGCCACATCCTATAGTGTTCTAACCCGTGCCATGGCCATGCCCTGCTATGTCTTGTGACATCCTGACATGTCCTGAAACCTGCCATGGCAATGTCCTAACATGTCTTGACACGTGCCATTACCACGGCCTATGGCTACGTCATGCAATGTCCTAACACGTACTGACCCATGTCATGGCCTCGCCTTGCAATGTCATGTGATGTCTAGACACGTCCTAAAACGTGTCATGGCCATGTCCAGACACGTCCGGACCCATGCCTTGCCAACATTCTGCCATGTCCTACGACGTTCTAACACGACCTGTGGCTATGTCCTGTAACATCCTAACACGTCATGACCCATGCCATGGACATGCCATGGTATGTCCTGTGACGTCCTAACACACATAAAACATGCCATGGTTATGTCCTGACACGTCTTGACCTGTGACATACCCACATCCTGCCACGTCTTGTGATATCTTGACACATCTTGTGGCCACGTCCTGACCCGTACCGTGTCCATGTCTTCACACATCCTAACTCATGCCATACCCACGTCCTGCAATATCTTGCGACATCCTGACACATCCAGCGACGTCCTAACACATCCTGACCTGTGCCATGGCCATGCCCTGCCATGTCCTGCGATGTCCTCACACATCCAATGGCCATGTCCTGTGACATCCAGAACTATGCCATGGACATGTCCTGCCATGTCCTGTGACATCCTGAAACGTGCCATGGCCATGTCCTGACACGTGCCATGCCCATGTCCTACCATGTCCTGACACGTCTTGTGGCTACATTCTAACACGTCCTGACCGGTGCCATGGCCACGACTTTCCATATCTTGCGATGTCTTGACATGTCCGGAAACATTCCATGGCCATGTACTGACACGTTTTGACCCGTGCCATGCCCACGTCGTGCGATGTGCTGCGATGTCCTAACACGTCTTGTGGCCATGTCCTGCAACATCCTGACACGTCCTGAACCATGCCATGGCCACGCCCTAGCATGTCATATGATGGCTTGACATGTCCTGAAATATGCCATGCCATGTCCTGACATGTCCTGACCCATGACATGCCCACGTCCTACAATGTCTTGTGATGTCCTGACACGTCCTACGATATGCTGACACATTCGAACCCATGCCATGGCCATGTCTTGACACGTCCTGTCTCATGCCATGCCATTGTCTTTCCATGTCCTGCGATGTCCTGACACATCCTGCTGCGTCCTAACACTTGCTATGGCCATGTCATAGCACGTCCTGACCCGTGCCATGCCCTTCTCCTGCCATGTCCTGCGATGTCTTGACACATCTTGTGGCCATGTCCTACGATGTCCTAAACTGTGCCATGGCCATATCCTGCCATGTCATGCGACAACCTGAGAGATCCTGAAATATGCCATGGCCATGTCTTGACACGTCCTGACTCGTGCCATGACCACATCTTGCCATGTACTTGCACGTCCTATGGCTATGTCTGATGGCAATGTCCTGCAACATCCTGACACATCCTGAACCATGCCTTGGCCACGCGTTGGCATGTCCTGCGACGTCCTTACACGTCCTAAAACGTGCAATGGCCATGTCCTGACACGTCCTGACCCGTGACATGCCCACATCATGCCATTTCCTACAATGTCCTGACACGTCCATTGGCTACATCTTGTGACATCCTGACATGTCCTGACACGTGCCATGGCCATGTCTTGACATGTCCTTACCCGAGCCACACCTACATCCTGTCATGTCCTACAACGTCTTGACACGTCCCACGGCATCCTGACACATCCTGACCCATGCCATGGCCACGCTCTGCCATGTCCTACAATGTCGAGACACGTCCTGACATGTGCCATGGCCATGTCCTAAAACGCCCTGACTTGTGCAAAACCCTCATCCTGCGTTGTCCTGACCCGTGCCATGGCCATGTCCTGCTACGTCCTGAAACGTGCCATGGCCATGCCCTGCCATGTCCTGCTACGTCCTGCCACGTCGTAGAACGTGCCATGGCCATGTCTTGACACATCCCGACCCATGCCATGCCCATGTCCTGCCATGTCTAGCCACGCCCTGCCATGTCCTGCTACGTCCTGCGATGTCCTGACCCTATGCCATGGCTATCCGCTGCTATGTCCTACGATGTCCTGACATGTCCTGACACGTGCCATGGACATATCCTGACATGTCCTAACCCATGCCAAGCCCATGTCATGCCTTGTCCTGCGATGTCCTGACACACCCTGTGGCCACGTCCTACAACGTCCTGACCCGTGCCATGGCCATGCCCTGCCATGACCTGCGACATCCTGACACATCCTGAAACAGGCCATATATATGTCCTGACACGTTTTGACCCGTGCCATACCCACGTCCTACCATGTCTTGACATCATGTGGTTGTGTCTTACGACGTCCTGACCCATGCCATGGCCACGTCGTGGCATGTCCTGCAGCATCCTTACATGTCCGAAAATGTGCCATGGCCATGTTTGACATGCCTTGACCTGTGCCATGCCCACATCCTGCCATGTCCTACGATGCCCTGACACATCTTGTCGCCACGTCTTGCAATGTCCTAACCCGTGCCATGGCCACACCCTGGCATGTCCTGCGACATCGTTAAACATCCTGAAACGTGCCATGGGCATGTCCTGGCACGTCCTGACCCGTGACATGCTAACGTCCTATCATGTCTTGCGACATCCTGACATGTCCTGTTTCCACATCCTACAATGTCCTGATACGTCCTAACCCATGCCATGGCCATGTCCTGACACGTCCTGACCCGTGCCATGCCCACGTTCTGCCATTTCTTGCAACATAATGACATGTTCTGTGATGTATTAACATGTCCTGACCCGTTGATAATAGGTGAATTTGACTATATTAATGCCCTAAATAATCACGCTTTATTGTTGTTTTGATATTATTTATGATGACAAAATACTTTTATTAGTGTTCTTAGTGTGTTATAGGTACACTTGAGCTAATGAAGACTAAAAGAGCAAGTTTTGGAGTCAAAAGATGGTGAAAAAGGCCAAAATGTGGTACAAGTCAAGAACTTATGTTGAAAGTAGCCGAAAAGGTGTGATTTCGAGTTATATGGATGTTATGGAATGAATTTAAGTGATTTGGAGCTTTGAAGTCTGAGTAAAAGCTCAAGTAATTAAGCCGGGATCGAGTTCGGGGGTCAAATTTGATAAGTGTAGAACAAGCGAAGAATGGATGAGGCATATTGTGCACTGTTTCGTAAATTGGACATAACTCTTCGCTCAAATCTCCAATGTGGCTCCATAATATATGGTTGGAAAGATAATTCAAAGGGCTACAACTTTCATGTTTTGCGTTTTTCCAAATTCGCAACGGAACAGGGTGAAAAACCGCGGTTTCTCCGCGACCGCGGATGAACCGCGGAAAAACTGGCTCTCTGAAGTTTTACTGTTCGCGGTCCATCCGCGGCCGCGAACGAACCGCGGAAGTCACCGCTGCAGCAAATCCCAATTGGACTCAAACTTAGTTTTTAAGCCCTAAAACCTCTATATAAACTCCTAGTTTGCCCCATAGAGGCATGTACTTTATTTCTTCAATACTTTTGCAAGGTTTTAGTAGGAGAGATTCCTCTCAAACTCTTTCTATTATTTTATATCAAGAAATTCTTTATGATTTCAATTATTATTCTTTTTGTTTCTTCAAGCATGAGTAGCTAAATTCTTTTCTAAGGTTTTGATGGAACTTATTGATAGATGAACTTATCGTTTATGTGATTACAAATTGTGACTTAGATTTCTATTTGTTCAACTTCATTCTTATTGTAGTTAATTGGTAGACGTCCCAATTAGCGGTGCCTATTTAGTGTGCATAACTTGGAAAAGAGTGCATATTTAGGTTTATTGTTGAACAACACCACACCTAGGTTATTAGAGGAATCTATAATTTTAGGCGTAAAGACGGGATTAGGAATAACGAAGTCTTGGGTGCAATCTAAAGTGAACTATTCAAATTAACGCTAGCTAGGGTAGCTCGGGAGAGTGCACTAGTAAATTATTGTAATTGCTCGGGAGAGGGTTACGATACACATAGCGTTCATGATTGATAGAATATATTAACAATTTGTATGAGCATAACGATAAGGGATTCCGTCAATAGGGGAAATCAATACCTTAGTCTTTCTCTATATTATTTTATTCAACATTCAATTCTTTCTTTTAAAGCATTCTTTAATTCTTGCAAAGTAGTTGTTCGAAAAACACACAAATATATATTCAAAGTTTGGGAACTTGATTCGTAAGTACTTTTGGGGTTGTGAAAGTTGTGATTGATAGGTTAATTCTCTGTGGGATCGATCTTGGACTTATTAAACCAAGTTATATTGACTACGACCGTTGCTTGGACGTGAATCAATTTTGGCGCCGTTGCCGGGGACTTAACGGAATTATCAATTGCCATTGCCAGGAACTTCAAGATTCTTGTGTATTCAGGTTCTTTCTACACTCTACATTGAATATTTTGACGTTTGTTGATTTGGGTATTCGGGTGCATGCCTAGAAAATCTGCAAGGACTGGAGAACTAATTGAAGGACTCTCAGACCCCGAGCAAACCTTCCGGGCACGTAACAAAGCCATCAAACAAATTCAACAATCTCAACAACCAATCAAACTAGACTTCGACATGGGTGACATGAACGCTCAAAACCAGCAAGCAAGGCTAAACATGCAAGAGGCACAGGTGCATTGTTCGATTGGGCACAACCCACAGCGGATAATTTGGCAACTGCCATCGTTGTGCCAGCAATTCAAGCTGAGTCTTTCCAGATTACCAACAACATGCTTCACTTGTTGCAAAACAAGGGATTATTCTCTGGGTCTCAGGTTGAAGATCCACAGCAGCACCTCAAGAACTTTCTATCAATATGCAAAACACAAAGACAACCGAATGTAACTCCGGAAGCTATCGGATTACTACTTTTTCCATTCTCAGTTACAGGAGCAGCACATATATAGCTAAACTCACTCCCAATAAACTCCATTGCAACTTGGGATGAGTTAGTAAAACAATTCCACAACAAGTTTCATCCACCCAATAAAACAGCTCAACAAATTGATGAGATTGTGAGCTTCAAACAAAAACCATTGGAAACACTACATGAAACTTGGGGGAGATTCAAAGGCATGCTTGTTATGTGTCCTCACCATGGGATTCCTGAGCAGATGTTGGGTCAAAGGTTCTACATGGGACTTTCTGATAGTATGAAGAATATTGTAGATGCTTCAGCAGGTGGGGCTTTTCTGAGCAAGACTTGGAGAGAGGGCCAAAATTTGCTAGACAAGATGGCTCCAAATTCCGGGTGGACTTCCAGGAATGCTCCTATCACACCAGTAGTACACTCTGTACCTCTGGATCCATCCAACACTCCGGAGGAGAACGTGGCAACTTTATTTACACAAATGAGCATCCTGACAAAGAAGGTGGAAGAATCAGGGGTCAAGCAGCAGGTTCACATTGTAGACACTACCAATGGTGGTTTATGCACATCTTGCATTAGCCAACCCATAGGTAATCCATGGGTCGCAGACCAAGAACATCATCACCAGCATGAAGATATGAACTATGTAGCAAATTATGGAGGGCAGCGACAAGGTAATCAAAACTGGGGCCAACAGGCTCCAATGCAATACAGACCTCCCCAGCCACAATTCAATGCAGCAGGTATGAGGCCACCATACAACATGGCTCCATATCCTAGACCTCAGAATTTCGGCAATCAGCAGCAGGGATATTATCCACCCCCACCACCACATGGGGGCAGGCATGACGATGGGTTTGCAAGGTTGGAAGCTATGATGCAACAGGTAATTGGGTCAAATGCTAAGACCAATGAAAGAATAGATGCACATGATGCAGCGATCAAAAATATGGAAGTGCAGATGGGGCAGATTGCTATGTCACTAAACAATCGGCCTCAAGGGAAATTACCTGCAGACACTCAAACAAACCCAAAGGACCAAATCCCAAAGCAAATAATGGCAGTGACTCTGAGAAGCGGTAGAGATCTTGATGCTGAGAATGAAAGTGAAAATATTGACAGACAGGCTGAGACACCTGCGCCATTGCACATTGAACTGGATGAATCCACAGGATTGACAAAAGCCACAGTCCAGCCAATTGCCGATAATAAAGAAGCACAACAGGGAGCGGAAAAAGTAGCCGAACAGGTAGAGCAGCAGGTTGAAGAAAAAGTGATAGAAAAAGAAAAATCCCAAGTCACTGGGAAGAAGAGGCCTCCACCACCATTCCCCCAAAGGTTGGCCAAACACCAAAAAGAGGAACAATACAAAAAGTTCTTCGAGATGCTCAAGCAAATCCAGGTAAACATTCCATTAATTGAAGCTTTAAAAGAAATGCCTGGTTATGCCAAGATGATGAAGGATTTAATGTCGCGGAAATTTGATTTCCAAGACTTGGCCACAGTTACACTCACACAGACTTGTAGTGCAGTGGTCTCTAGACCCATTGCTGAGAAGCTATCTGATCCAGGTAGTTTCACCATCCCATGCACTATAGGGAATTATGCCTTCACTAAGGCTTTATGCGATTTGGGGGCAAGCATTAATCTCATGCCCTTAGTTATCTATAAGAGGTTAGGTATTGGGAGGGCCAGACCCACCTCTATGCTTTTACAGCTTGCTGACAGGACGGTTAAGCGTCCATTTGGTATTATAGATGATGTGCTAATCCAGGTTGGGAAGTTCGTGTTTCCCGCCGATTTTGTTATTCTTGATTGCAGGGTCGACGAAGAAATTCCCCTAATCCTGGGAAGACCATTCCTAGCTACTGGAAGAGCTATAATTGACTGTGAAACCGGGGAACTCAAGATGAGGTTGAACGATGAGGAGATCATCTTCAATGTGCAAAAATCCATGAGACGCCCTAGTGAGTTCGCAAATTGCTCTCTAATCGATGCGGTTGATGTAATAGTGGAAACCGACGATGCAGAATTGACTATCGAAGACCCACTGCAAGCGTGCCTGATGAACATGGAAGAAGTAAATGGTGAATGTCTGGCCGAATGGGTATTATCCTTGGAAGGGAAGGGATTTTGGAAGCGAGAAATCGAATTCGAACCCCTACACCTAGAAAAAAGAGAAAACCCACCAGCAAAGCCATCCATAGAAGAGCCACCAAAGCTTGAACTTAAACCACTACCATCACATCTCAGATATGAGTATTTAGGCCCTAACTCCACATTACCTGTTATTATCTCATCCAGTTTGTTAGATGTGCAGGCTCAAAAGCTTATACAGGTACTTAAGGAATGCAAGACCGCCATCGGATGGACCATGGCAGACATAAAAGGGATCAGCCCAGCCTATTGCATGCATAAAATCCTCCTGGAAGACGGACATAAACCTTCCAGGGAACATCAAAGAAGGCTGAATCCCAACATGAAGGAAGTAGTGAAGAAGGAGGTAATAAAGTGGCTAGATGCAGGAATAATCTTCCCAATCTCAGACAGCAGCTGGGTGAGTCCGGTCCAATGTGTACCCAAGAAAGGAGGCATGACGGTGGTGAAAAACGACAACAATGAACTGATCTCAACAAGAACCGTCACCGGATGGAGAATATGCATGGACTACAGGGAACTGAATCTAGCCACTCACAAGGATCACTTCCCACTTCCCTTCATTGATCAAATGCTTGACAGGTTGGCAGGGAGATCTCACTTTTGCTTTCTGGATGGATACTCGGGGTACAATCAAATATCCATAGCCCCCGAAGATAGAGAAAAGACCTCCTTCACATGCCCTTATGGTATCTTCGCCTTCGGGAGGATGCCATTCGGACTATGCAATGCACCTGCCACTTTTCAAAGGTGCATGATGGCTATTTTCACTGACATGGTAGAAGACATTATGGAAGTGTTCATGGATGATTTCTCCGTGGTTGGAAATTCATTCGACGAATGCCTAGCCAATCTGAATAGAGTATTACAAAGATGCATGGAAACAAACTTAGTACTAAACTGGGAGAAGTGCCACTTTATGGTTCAAGAAGGTATAGTACTTGGGCACAGGGGTTTCAAGCAAAGGCATTGAGGTGGACCGTGCTAAAGTTGACATCATTGCAAAGTTGCCTCCACCAACATCCGTCGGGGCCATAAGAAGCTTTCTTGGACACGCCGGTTTTTACCGGAGGTTCATTAAAGACTTCTCCAAAATATCAAACCCTCTCTGTAAGTTACTAGAGAAAGACCATTCTTTTGTTTTTACTGACGAATGCAGGATTGCTTTTGAGGAATTGAAAAAGAGACTGGTCACAGCACCCATCATCATTGCCCCAGACTGGGATCAACCGTTTGAGTTAATGTGCGATGCAAGTGATTATGCAGTGGGGGCAGTGCTGGGCCAGAGGAAAGATAAACCGATGCATCCAATATACTATGCAAGCAGAACTCTGAATGGAGCACAGCTAAACTACACAGTGACGGAAAAGGAGATGCTAGCGGTTGTGTTTGCACTCGACAAATTTCGGTCCTATCTCATAGGATCAAAGGTAATCGTCTACACGGACCATGCAGCTTTAAGATATCTAATTGATAAAAAGGACTCTAAGCCACGCCTAATTCGTTGGGTGTTGCTTCTCCAAGAGTTCGACCTCGAAATCAGAGATAGAAAAGGCACTGAGAATCAAGTAGCTGACCATTTGTCAAGACTTGAAGGAGCTGAACGTGTCAAAGAGAGTGGGGAAATTCTGGAAACTTTTCCAGACGAGCAATTGCTCACAACTACTCTCCTGAAAGCTCCATGGTATGCTGACTACGCTAATTATCTGGCCGGTGGCATTGTTCCTTATGACCTATCATCGGTCCAGCGGAAAAGATTTTTTCGCGAAAGTCGGCATTATTATTGGGATGAACCATACTTGTTTAGGATATGTCTTGATAACATGATCTGGAGATGCGTCCCCGAGATAGAACAATCTTCTGTTTTGTAGGCATGTCACGCTTCAGCATACGGCGGGCACTTTGGAGGAATTCGTACAGCTGCCAAAATACTCGAGGCCGGTTTCTATTGGTCGACAGTATTTAAGGATGCACACTTGTGGGTGAAAGGTTGCAACGAATGTCAACGCACCGGAAACATCTCTCGGCGTCATGAGATGCCAATGAATCCAATCCAGCAGGTGGAAGTATTCGATGTCTGGGGAATAGATTTCATGGGACCCTTCATCAGCTCATACGGAAATAAGTACATACTTGTTGCTATTGATTACGTGTCCAAATGGGTGGAAGCTGCAGCACTACCTACCAATGATGCTAAGGTGGTAGTGGGATTTTTGAAGAAGAATATTTTCACCCGGTTTGGGACTCCAAGGGCCATCATTAGTGACGGGGGCACACACTTTTGCAACCGAGCCTTTGAGAAATTGTTGGCCAAATATGATGTTAAACACAAGGTGGCCACTCCATATCACCCGCAAACTAGCGGACAAGCTGAGGTCTCCAACAGGGAGATTAAAAGTGTACTGACCAAAACAGTGAACGCCACAAGAACCGACTGGTCCAGGAAGCTCGATGACGCACTATGGGCATATAGAACAGCATTCAAAACACCCATTGGCATGTCTCCTTATAAATTGGTGTTCGGAAAAGCTTGTCACTTGCCGGTTGAATTAGAACATAAAGCGTGGTGGGCACTGAAACA
This sequence comes from Nicotiana noctiflora, assembly GCA_032618575.1. Lineage (NCBI taxonomy): Eukaryota > Viridiplantae > Streptophyta > Magnoliopsida > Solanales > Solanaceae > Nicotiana > Nicotiana noctiflora. The sequence goes on along the minus strand of JASVEL010012412.1, from coordinate 1,220,585 downwards.
ATTGAATCTCAACTTGGAGGAAGCAGGTAAAGCAAGGTTGACCGGACTACATGAGTTGGAAGAATTTCGGTATCTAGCATTTGAAAATACAAGATTGTATAAAGAGAGGATGAAGCGGATCCATGATCAAAATATAGTTGAGCGTACCTTCAAAAAGGGGGACAAGGTACTACTATACAATTCAAGATTACGGCTGTTCCCAGGTAAATTGAAATCAAGGTGGTCAGGACCCTTCAAGGTAATTGAGGTATTTGAGTCCGGAGCTGTGGAAATTCAAACTATGGATGGATCACGTACCTTTAAGGTAAACGGACAGAGGTTGAAACAATACATAGGCCTGGATGACATGGAGGACAAGATAGAATTGCATTTGAATGAACCTCAAAGGTCCAGCGAGCCGTAAAATGCGCTAAGCTGAGTCGTGCCGCGACGTTAACTCAGGCGCTACGTGGGAGGCAACCCACGAACATGTTGTAAGTAATTTAATTTTAGTAGTAAGTAATAAGGATTAAAAGAAAAACAAATAAAAAAATCTTTTGCTGAAACAGTCGAAATTTTTTCATAACGGAGCACTGTCCGCGGTCCACTCGCGGACCGCGGCTGAACCGCGGAAAAAGACCCTCTCTGAACTTCTCTGTTCGCGGTCCATCCGCGGTCGCGAGCCAACCGCGAAAAAATACCTTCTCTGAATCTCGACTGTTCGCGGTCCGCTCGCGGCCGCGAACGAACCGCGGACAGTCGCGGTCAGCTCCGCGGTTGGCCAAAATTCAAGATTTTTTTTAATTTTTCCCTCCCCCCTTTTTCCTAAACCCTAAATAACTTAAACCCCCTTCCCCATAACCCAAAAACAGCCGCCCCTCCCCTCCCAAATCTCTCTCTCTCTAAATTCAAATCCTCTCCCTTCTCTCTAAAAATCCCCATCCCTCTCTTCTACAAATCATCCCTTTCTTCCACCCCACTTCTCCATTACTATAACTTGTAAGTTTCCTTACTTATCTCTTTTATTTTGCTCCAATTTTTTTAGGTTTTGATTGTTAGTTTGTATAAATATTTAGTTAGTCTTAGTTAGGGTCTATTCATGAATGTTGCTTGATTTATCATTGTGCTTTTAATCTTGCCATGAATTTAATTTAAGGAACATTGTTCTACGATTGATGTTGGGAGAAGAATGGGTGTTGGGTTGTTATTTGTGTTGATTTTATGACTTGGAAACCCTAATAGTAGTTCTACAAGATATATGTGTTGGTTGGTTAAGTTAGGGCACATTACATTGAGCCAAATAGACTAATGGTAATTAGGAGACATAATGCCAACTTTTACAATGATCATTGAATAATTTTTGGGATGGACTAAGTTAATAACATGTTTGCCAAGAACTAAGTGTGGGGTTCGCAATTGGGCATGTAGGGAATAGTGAGATACAGAGTTTGCGGGAATTACACAGAGTTGATGGTCAATTGTGAATTATCAAGGATGGCGAAGTCCGAGTAGCCTTCCACTAACTAACAGTTTATACACTTTTTGGCTATCTTAATTGTACAGGATCATGGCTCCTAAGAGATCACGACATGGTGCGAGCTCATCCAGGCAACCAACTTATGATGAATCTCGGTTTGCCGATGAAGGGGCGGAAAATGCATTTAACATCAAAGCAAACAAAAAGTGGCTTCAAGAGGTTGAAGTGGACAGAATAGCCATCCGCTCAGAAAAGCCGGAAATGTATGATGAGATCCGACGGCGAGAGATGGAGTTCCTTTTTGAAACACCCACTAAAGTAAACAAGATGCTGGTCAGAGAATTCTATGCCAACGCCCCGTACTCCACGTTGAGACGAGTTTTCGTCAGAGGTAAGCATGTAGATGCTCATATTCCCACCATTAGGCAGGTACTTCGCCTACCACTACACACGAGTGATATTGATTATTACCATGATAGGCCCGGTGTCACATGGGACATGTTAATTGAGGCCTTATGTGTAGATGGTGTTCCCGTATGGATTCGGAACCAAACTCTGCATTCTAACTGTTTCACTCACATTGCCAAATGTTGGTTTTCTATTATTTGCAACCGCATTCTGCCCTCAAGTAACACTACAGATGTTACTTTTAATAGGGCTCTGTTGACTTGGTGTTTGGTAACAAACCGGGATGTTGATATTGCCCGGGTTATTAGTGACGAGATGGTACTGAGGGGATCCCTCACTGCCAAGGGTTTCTATTACCCATCTCTTGTCACTTCCTTGTGTCTCCTCAACCACACCCCAGTTCATGAGACTGACGGTGAGTTACCACCAAAAGCTCCATTTAGAGCTGCCACAATTCGGGTTGGACGAGACAACACACCCATTGACTTAGATGATGATGATGATCCTGTACCGGAGGCCCGGGCCAGCCACTCCATGGATTCAGCTGGACCCTCCAGACATGCTCCTCGCGGAGCAAGCATGTCTAGATCCGACTCCACACGACCTATGCTGAGGTCAATGGAGGAGGAAGTGGCTGCTCTACGCACTTCAGTTGACGGTCTACACACACGACTAGATGCCATGTCAACTAGGCAAGCCCGGTCGGAGAACAAATTTATGGCATGGTTCAGAGCACTTGGGAGAGCATGCCATGTCGACCCATCCACTGTTTCCGACTCCGAGTGAGTCACATGTAAGTTTTCTTAAACCCCATTGTGCTTTCATATTGTTTATACCATGAGGACATGGCATATTTTTAAGTGTGGGGTGGGAAACTTATCTTGTAGATGATGTATATATTAGTGTAGTAAGTAATATAAAATAATAAAAATACAAAAAAAAAAAAAAAAAAAAAAAAATCAGAAAATTTTAAAAAATCCAAAAATAGGAGTAGAGGACTCTTCCTGATGACGGACTATTTAGGACAAGTACTCTTGAGGGAAGTAGTCCACGTAGGAATTTTTCTTTCTTTTTAATTTTCTTTTTATGGGTAATGTATCATTCCCCCTTGGTTTTTCTTTTGACCACGGTTCTTTTCCAAGGGTTTTTATTTGAACCGGGTTAGGTAGATTTTTTTTTTTTAGGAATAGAGGTAAAAAGGGCAACATGTAACTCCAAATATGCACATTAGCAAAAGCGTAAATTGAACTTGAGAGTGTATCATCTAAACTTGATTGTAGAATCTCAATATGCCTTAAATTGCACAATAAAGCTTGCTTGAACATTGATAGGATTTTGTAGATAAACCGGATTCCAAATGAGTTGCATGCCATGTACGTGTGAGGTTGCTACTTACATTGTATGTTGTACATGATTCCTAGAACTTGCCCTGTGTGTTTGCAAAGCGAAATAGAAGTTGTTCGGTTGTAGAAAGGATAGAGGCATTTCTTTGTGTAACCCCATATATCAATAGACATGAATTCACCCGTACATTATATCTTAGTTAACCCCTTTGAGCTTAAAGCCTATTCTTTGATAGCCCTTGAATGTTCTTCAAATTATTATATTTTGTTCTACTTTACCTCCTAGAAGCACTTGTATTGTAATGAATATGCAAAAGTTTAAGTGTGGGGTGAAGGGAAATTGAAAAGGGAAAATCAAGAATAAATGATAGAAAATAGTAAGCTGGCCAAAACAATATAAATGTGTTGCAAAGCAATGAGGAAAAGAGCGATATCAATGTATATATGAAAATTACAAAGGCCAGTTACACCAACAAAAGAAAAATGGGGATTAAAAGCCAATAAAGGTGAATAAATGTTCTCGGGAGACATAAGGGAGAAAACTAAAAGGGAAAGTGGTGAAAGAGAAAAGAAAAGTGCTTAGGGAGGCTAGTCACTATACCCAAAAGTATCCTACCCGTCCCATAGCCTACATTACAACCCTTAAAGACCTCTTGATCTATGATTGGATAACTCGATTAGTGGAGTATTACACTAGGGGCAAGCCTATGGTGTGTCTGTATTCATATAAATGTTCTTTGTTGAGAGTGAGTGAATTTTTCCGATATTTATAAGTTCTATGTTCTTCATTGTTTATGTGTGGGAACTTCTCTCAATAAATTTGGTCAGAGCATGTAACTCAAGAGGAAGAAGGTAAATTTGCAAGTTTTTGGTAATAATTAGAGTAAGCAATAATGTGTTGGCATGAGAGTTTACGGTTAGGTAAGGATTGTGCATATCTTAGGTTAATCATGAAAAATAGCTTTTTGTGACATAATTGGGGGAGATATAAATAAAATTGGCCTAAAGTGTGATTAAGGTTGCTCGAGGACGAGCAAAGGTTTAAGTGTGGGGTATTGATAATAGGTGAATTTGACTATATTAATGCCCTAAATAATCACGCTTTATTGTTGTTTTGATATTATTTATGATGACAAAATACTTTTATTAGTGTTCTTAGTGTGTTATAGGTACACTTGAGCTAATGAAGACTAAAAGAGCAAGTTTTGGAGTCAAAAGATGGTGAAAAAGGCCAAAATGTGGTACAAGCCAAGAACTTATGTTGAAAGTAGCCGAAAAGGTGTGATTTCGAGTTATATGGATGTTATGGAATGAATTTAAGTGATTTGGAGCTTTGAAGTCTGAGTAAAAGCTCAAGTAATTAAGCCGGGATCGAGTTCGGGGGTCAAATTTGATAAGTGTAGAACAAGCGAAGAATGGATGAGGCATATTGTGCACTGTTTCGTAAATTGGACATAACTCTTCGCTCAAATCTCCAATTTGGCTCCATAATATATGGTTGGAAAGATAATTCAAAGGGCTACAACTTTCATGTTTTGCGTTTTCCAAATTCGCAACGGAACAGGGTGAAAAACCGCGGTTTCTCCGCGACCGCGGATGAACCGCGGAAAAACTGGCTCTCTGAAGTTTTACTGTTCGCGGTCCGTCCGCGGCCGCGAACGAACCGCGGAAGTCACCGCTGCAGCAAATCCCAATTGGACTCAAACTTAGTTTTTAAGCCCTAAAACCTCTATATAAACTCCTAGTTTGCCCCATAGAGGCATGTACTTTATTTCTTCAATACTTTTGCAAGGTTTTAGTAGGAGAGATTCCTCTCAAACTCTTTCTATTATTTTATATCAAGAAATTCTTTATGATTTCAATTATTATTCTTTTTGTTTCTTCAAGCATGAGTAGCTAAATTCTTTTCTAAGGTTTTGATGGAACTTATTGATAGATGAACTTATCGTTTATGTGATTACAAATTGTGACTTAGATTTCTATTTGTTCAACTTCATTCTTATTGTAGTTAATTGGTAGACGTCCCAATTAGCGGTGCCTATTTAGTGTGCATAACTTGGAAAAGAGTGCATATTTAGGTTTATTGTTGAACAACACCACACCTAGGTTATTAGAGGAATCTATAATTTTAGGCGTAAAGACGGGATTAGGAATAACGAAGTCTTGGGTGCAATCTAAAGTGAACTATTCAAATTAACGCTAGCTAGGGTAGCTCGGGAGAGTGCACTAGTAAATTATTGTAATTGCTCGGGAGAGGGTTACGATACACATAGCGTTCATGATTGATAGAATATATTAACAATTTGTATGAGCATAACGATAAGGGATTCCGTCAATAGGGAAATCAATACCTTAGTCTTTCTCTATATTATTTTATTCAACATTCAATTCTTTCTTTTAAAGCATTCTTTAATTCTTGCAAAGTAGTTGTTCGAAAAACACACAAATATATATTCAAAGTTTGGGAACTTGATTCGTAAGTACTTTTGGGGTTGTGAAAGTTGTGATTGATAGGTTAATTCTCTGTGGGATCGATCTTGGACTTATTAAACCAAGTTATATTGACTACGACCGTTGCTTGGACGTGAATCACCCGTGCCATGGCCACACCCTGACGTGTCCAGTGACATCCTGACATGTCCAGACCTCTGCCATGGGCATGTCTTGACACGTCCTGACCCGTGCCAAGCCCTTGTCCTACCATGTTCTATGATATCCGATAATATTGTAACACATCCTAAAACATGCCATGGCTATATCCTAACAAGTCCTGACATGTGCCATGCCTACGTCCTGCCATGTCCTGACACGTCCTGTGGCCACGTCCTGCAATGTCCTACCATGTCCTGACCCGTGCCATGGCCACGCATTGGTATGTCTTGTGACGTCCTGACACGTCTTGAACTATGCCATGGCCATGTCTTGAAACATCCTGACACGCGACATGCCCATGTCCTACTATGTCCTACGACGTCGTGACACGTCTTGTGGCCACGTCCTGCAATGTCCTGACACGTCCAGACCCATGCCATGGCCATGCCTTGACACGTCCTGACCCGTGCCATGCCCACGCCTTGCCATGTCTTGCGATGTCCTGACACATCCTGCAACGTCCTGACCCATGCCATGACCATGCCATTCCACGTCCTGCGACGTCCTAACACGTCTTGATTGGAACCAAGCCCATGTCCTGCCATGTCATGCGACATCCTAACACATCTTGTGGCCACATTCTACGATGTCCTGACCCGTGTCATGGCCACGACTTGCCATGTCCTACGACATCCTGACACGTCCTAAAATGTTCCATGGCCATGTCCTGATAAGTCCTGACCCGTGCAATGCCCACGTCCTGCCATGTACTGACACGTCATGTGACCACGTCTTACGATCTTCTCCTTCAACGTCATAAAACATCCTGAGCCTTACCATGGCCATGCCCTGGCATGTCATGTGATGTCCTGACACATGTTGAAACGTGCCATGGCCATGTCCTGACACGTCCTGACCTGTGATAAGCCCATAACCTGCCATGTCCTGCGATGTCCTGACACGTCCTGTGATGTCCTGACATGCCTAGACCTTTGCCATGGCTATCTCTTGACATGTCCTAACCCGTGCAAAGTTGATTCACGTTGAAACAACGGTCGTAATCAATATAACCTGGTCTAATAAGTCCATAATCGATCCCACAAAGAATTAACCTACCAATTGCAAATTTCACAACCCAAGAACACTTCCGAATCAAGTTCCCGAAATTTCGAATATATGTTTGTGTGATTTTCGAACAACTACCTTTGCATTAAATTAAAAGGCTCAAAAGAACGAATTGAATGTTGAGTAAAATAATATGGAGAATGACTAAGGTATTGATTTCCCCTATTGATGGAATCCCTTCTGTTTATGCTAATACAAATTGTCAATTTATTCTATCAATCATGAACGACATTTGTACTGTAACCCTCTCCAGAGCAATTACAATAATTTACTAGTGCACTCTCCCGAGCTACCCTAGCTAGCTTTAATTTGAATAGTTCACTTAATATTGCACCCAAGACTTCGTTATTCCTAATCCCGTCTTTACGCTTAAAGTTATAGATTCCTCCAATAACCTAGGTGTGGTCTTGTTCAACAATATACCTAAATATGCACTCTTTTCCATGTTATGCACACCAAATAGGCACAACTAATTGGGGAACCTATCAATTAACTACAACAAGATCGAAGTTCAACAAATAGAAATCTAGTTAACAATTTGTAATCGCATAAACGAGAAGTTCATCACCCAATAGGTTCCAGCAAAACCTTAGAAAAGGATTTACCTACGCATGCTCAAAGAAACAAGAATAATAATTGAATACATAAATAAATAATTGATATAAAAGAAAGGAATAAGTTGAGAGAGTTCTCTCTTAGTAATTATCTTGCAAAAGCAGTCGAAAATACAAGGCTTTCCTCTTTTGGGCGAACTAGAGGTTTATATAGAGGTTTTAGGGCTTAAAAACAAAAATTTGTACAAAACTAGGACTAGACTTGTGGCGCCTTCCACGGTTCGTCCGCGGTCGCTGACGAACCGCGAACAGAGCAGTCCTCTGATTCTTCCAAAAGTTTCGAGAGCTTGTTTTTCCGCAGTTCATCCACGGTCGCGAGTGAACCGCGGATGAACAGTAAGCCATATTTCTTCTTTGATTTTTCAAGCTAACTTCACTTCAAGTCTTCACTTGGCCTTTTTCATCATCTTGTGACTCCAAAAAAGCACCTTTAGCATCCAATGGATCATATGTACCTATAACACACAAATAAACACTAATCAAAGCATTTGTCATCATAAACAATATCAATTCAACAACAAAGTGTGATTATTTAGGGCATAATTATAGTCAAATTCACCTATTATTAAAAGCCCACATCACGCCATGTCCTGCAACGTCCTTTTACGTCTTGTGACATCCAGACATGTCTGACCCGAGCCATGGCCATGCCTTTCCATGTCCTCCAACGTCCTGAGACATCCTGACATGTGCCATGGACTTGTCCTAACATATCCTGACACATGCCATGCCATTGTCCTACCATATCCTGGGACATCTTGATACATCTTGTGGCCACATCTTGCGACGTTCTGACCCGTTCCATGGCCACGCCTTGCTATGTCCTATGAGATCTTGACACATCCTGAGACTTGCCATGGCCATGTCCTGACAAGTCCTGACCGGTGCCATGCCTACGTCCTACCAAGTCCTGACACGTCCTAGGGCCACGTTCTATGGCCATGTCCTGCAACATCCGGACACGTCCTGGCATGCCATGGCCATGCCCTAGCATGTCCTGCGACATCCTGACACGTCCTAAAATGTGCCATGGCTATGTCTTGACACGTCCTGACCCGTGCCATGGTCAGGCCATGCCATGTCCTGCGACGTCCTGACCCATGCCATGACCTTATGCTGCTATGTCATGCGACGTCCTAACACATCCTATGGCTATGTCGTGCGATATCCTGACACATGCCATGGCTATGCCCTACCATGTCATGTGATGTCAGACACAACCCACTACAACCGATGGCAACCAACAACTTACTAAACTTGGCCCCATGCACATGGACCCTTGCGGCGCTACTTGCATGTTGCTTTGTCGTTCCATTTATAAAAGCCATTTGCCACCATGAGTGATGTCGCCTCCCAATTTTGCCCGCAACATCCATTGGCAATCGACACTTACTAAGATTTGCCCCATGCATATAGCACCTTGCGGTGCTACTTGCATGATGCTCGACCTTTTGTTGCCAAAAGCTAATGTTTTCCACGAGCGGTGTCACCCCCAAGCATGCTACGAGACCACCCGAGTACTTGCCGGTGTGGTTTGTGACCTTCGAGATATAGCACGGACAAGAATGCATGCCACATGCCAGTGTCCCCCATGCTTTCCCACACTGCCTGGCAGCAATCATGTGAGGTGCCTTTCAACACCTATACCCCCCCTTATATATGCTTAATAAAAAACCAAGTTTCAAGAGTAAACATGTTTTGTCCAGAGAATCATAATGAGTTTTAAACATTGTAAATGATGTCCTGACACATCCTGACCCATGCCATACCCACAATCTGCGATGACTTGACACGTCCTATGCCCACGTCTTAACATATCCTAACCCATGCCATGGCCATGCCCTGTCATATATTTCCATGTTCTGACACATCATGTGGCATCATGAAGAGTGCATGGACATGTCCTCACATGTCCTAACACATTCCATGACCATTTCCTGCAATGTCCTAACAAATCATATGGCGACGTCCAACAACGTCCTGTAATGTCCTGACACGTCCTGACCCGTGCCATGGCCATGCCCTGCCCTGTCTTGTAGCATCTTGGCACGTGCCATGGCCATGTCTTGACACGTCCTGGCCCGTGCCATGCCTATGTCCTGGCTTGTCCTGCGATGTCTTAACACGTCCTGACAATTGCCATGGCCATGTCCGGAGACATAATGACTTGTGTTATGGCCACGCCCTGGCATGTCCTATGACGACTTGACATGTCCTGACCCGTGCCATGCGAACATCCTGCAATATCGTGACCCTTACCATGGCTACGCCCTGCAATGTCTTGGGACATCCTCAGACGTCTAGAAATATGCCATATCCTGACACGTCCTGACACGTACCATGCCCACATCCTGCCATGTCCTGACACATCGTGTGGCCACGTCATATGGCCACGTCCTGCAACATTCTGACAAATCCTGACCCGTGCCATCACCACACCCTAGCATGTCCTGCGACATCCTGACACGTCCTAAAAGGTGCCACGGCCATGGCCTGACACGTCCTGACCTGTGACTTTCCCACATCCTGCCATGTCCTACGATGTCCTAACACATCCTGTGGTTGTGTCCTATGATGTCCTGACACACTTTAACCCATTCCATAGCCATGTCTTGACACGTCCTGGCCCGTGCCATGCCTATGTCTTGCCAGGTCCTGCGACATCCTGACACGTCTTACGACATCCTGGCATATCCTGAACCGTGCCATGGCCATGTCCTGCCATGTTTTACGACATCCTGACATGTCCTGACACATGCCATGGCCATGTCCTGACACATCCTAACCCATGCCACGCACTTCTCTTACATTGTCCTAAGACGTCCTGATGCATCCTGTGGCCATGTCCTCCATTATCGTGAACCTTGCCATGGCCATGCCTGCCATGTCCTACGACATCTTAAATCTTCCTAAAACATGCCATGGACATGTCCAGACACATTCAGACCCATTCTATGCCTACGTCCTGCCATGTCCTGACATATACTACGGCTGCATCCTACGACATCCTAACTGTGCCATAGACACGCCCAGACATTTCTTATGAAGTTCTGGCACGTACTGAAATGTTCCATGGCCATGTCCTGACATGTCCTTTCCTATGCCATGGCCAAGCCCAACCATGTCCTATGACATCTTGACACGTCCTGACACATGCCATGGTAATGTCCTGACACGTCTTGACCCGTGCCAATCCCTTGTCCTGCCATGTCCTGCGACGTCCTAACATATCTAGTGGCCTTATCCTGCAAGGTCCTGACCCGTTCCATGGCCGTGCTCTACAATTTCCTGTTACATCATGGCACATCCTTAAACGTGCCATCTCCTGAAACGTCCTAACCCATGCCGTGCCCATGTCCTGCCATGTCCTGACACGTCTTGTGGATGGGTCCTGCAACATCCTTACCCGTTCCATGGCCTCGCCCTACCATGTCATGTGATGTCCTGACATGTCCCAAAATGTGTCAAAGCCATGTCCTAACACGTCCTGACCCGTGTCGGGCCTACGTTTTGCCATTTCCTGCAACATCCTAACACGTCCAATGGCTATGTCTTGCAATATCCTGACATGTTTTGACTTATGCCATAGACACACCCTAGCATGTCCTGCAATGTCCTGACATATCCAAAAACACGCCATGGCCATGTTCTGACACATCTTGACCGTGACATGCCCCCGTCCTGCCATGTCAACGATGTCTTGACACGTCCTGTGGCCACGTCCTGACATGTCCTGAGCCGTGGCTTAACCACATCTTTCCATGTCCCGCGATGTCCTAACATGTCATGCGGCCATGTCTTGTGACGTCCTAACACCTCCTAACCTGTGCCATGGCCATTTCCTGACATGTCCTCACCCGTGCCATGGCCATTTCCTGACATGTCCTCACCTGTGCCATGCCCTCGTCTTGCCATGTCCTGCGACGCCCTAACACGTCCTAACACATCCTACGACATCCTGACACATCCTGAACCATGCCATAGCCACGCTCTACCAAGATCTAAGACGTCCTCACACATCTTCACACATGCCATGCCATGTCCTGACACGTCCTAACCCGTGCCACGCCCTTGTCTTGCCATGTCCTGCGACGTCCTGACACATTATGTGACGACGTCCTAACCTGTGCCATGGCTGTTCCCTTCCATGTTCTGTGACAGCCTAACACATCCTGAAATGTGCCATGCTCAAGTCTTGACACGTCCTGACCTATGCCATGCCCATGTCCTGCCATGTCCTCACACATCTTGTGGCTACATCCTACGACGTCCTGAAATATCCCGACCCGTGCCATGGCCTTGCCCTTCTATGTCCAGCAATGTCCTGACGCATCTTGAAACATTCCATGGCCATGTCCTGCCACTCCTGACATATGCCATGCATATGTCCTTCCATGTCCTGTGACGTCCTAACACGTCCTATGGCCATATCCTGCAACATCCTGACAGGTTCTGACCCGTGGCACGGACATGCGTTGGCATGTTCTGTGACGTCCGAAAATGTGCCATGGCCATGTCCTAACACGTCCTGACCCGTGACATGCCCACGTTCTGCCATGTCCTGCAACGTACAGACACATCATGTGGGAACATCCTATAACGTCCTTACACGTCCTAACCCGTACCATGGCCATGTCTTTACACATCCTGACCCGTGCCATGCCCACATCCTGCCATATTTTACGACGTCTTGACACGTCCTGACCTATGCCATGGGCACGCCCTACCATGTCCTATGACATCTTGACACGTCCTTACACATGCTATGGTTATGTCCTAACACGTCTTGACCCGTGCCAATCCCTTGTCCTGCCAAGTCCTACGACGTCTTAACACATCCAGTGGCCACATCCTGCAAGGTCCTGACCCATGCCATGGCCATGATCTACCATTTCCTATGGCATCCTGACACATCTTAAAACGTTCCATGTCCTGACATGTCCTGACCCGTGTCATGCCCACGTCCTGCCATGTCCTGACACGTCTTGTGGCGGCGTCCGACATCCTAACCCGTTCCATGGCCTCGCCCTACAATATCCTGTGATGTCCTGATATGTCCCAAAATGTGTCATGGCCATGTCCTATCATGTCCTAACCCGTGCCGTTCCTACGTTCTGCCATTTCCTGCAACGTCCTGACACGTCCTGTGGCCATGTCCGGCAATATCCTGACACGTCCTGACCTATGCCATAGACACACCCTAGCATGTCTAGCATTTTCATGACACATCTAGAAACATGCCATGGCCATGTCTTGACATGTCCTGACCCGTGCCATGGCCATGTCTTGACACGTCTTGACTCGTGCCATTCCCACGTCCTGCCATGTCTTGCGACGTCTTTACACGCCCTAACCCATGACATGGCCATGACCTACGATGTCTTGCGACGCCCTGACACATCCTAACTCGTGCCATGGCCATGTCCTAACACGTCCTGACCCATGCCATGCCCCTGTCTTGCCATGTCGTGTGACATCTTGAGACATCTTATGGCCACGTCCTATGATGTCCCGACCAGTGCCATGGCCATGCTCTCCCATGTCCTGCGACATCCTGAGACATCCTAAAATATACCATGTCCTGACACGTGCTGAAACGTGGTATGCCCACATCCTGCCATGTCGTGACGCGTACTACACCTACGTCCTATGGCTACATCCTGTAACATCGTGACACATCCTAACCCGTGCTATGGCCATGCCCTGTCATGTCCCGCGACATCCTGACACGCCCTGAAACGTGCCATGGCGATGTCTAAACATGTCTTGACCCGTGGCTTGCCCATATCTTGTCATGTACTACAACGTTCTGACGCGTCACGTGGCCATTTCCTCTTATGTCCTAACACCTCCTAACACGTGACATGGCCATTTATTGACATGTCCTCACCCGTGCCATGCCCACGTCTTGCCATGTCCTGCTACGTGTTAACACATCCTACGATGTCCTGACACGTCCTGAACCATGCAATGGCCATGCCATGCCGAGATCTACGACGTCCTCACACATCTTGACACATGCCATGCCATGTCCTGACATGTCCTAACCCGTGCCACGCCCTTGTCCTACCATGTCCTGTGACGTCCTGACATATTCTGTGGCCATGTCTTGCGATGTCCTAACTCGTGCCATGGCCATTCCCTTCCATGTTCTGTGACAGCCTGACACATCCTGAAATGTGCCATGGCAATGTCTTGACACATCCTGACCTATGCCATGCCCACGTCCTGCCATGTCCTCACATATATTGTGGCTGCATCCTGCAACGTCCTGAAATATCCTGACCCGTGCCATGGCCTCGGCCTTCTATGTCCTGCGATGTCCTGACACATCTTGAAACATTCCATGGCCATGTTCCTGCCACTCCTGACCTATGCCATGCCTATGCCCTTCCATGTCCCGTGACATCCTAACACGTCCTATGGCCACTTCCTGCAACATCCTGACATGTCCTGACCCGTGCCATGGACATGCGTTAGCATGTTTTGTGACATCCTGAAACATGCCATGGCCATGTCATAACACGTCCTGGCTCGTGACATGCCCACGTCCTGCCATGTCTTGTGACGTACTGACACATCCTGTGGCAACGTCCTACAACGTCTTGACACGTCCTAACTCGTACCATGGGCATGTCTTGACACATCCTGACCCATGCCATACCCACATCCTACCATGTTTTATGATGTCTTGACACGTCCTGACCTATGGCATGGCCATGCCCTACCATGTCATATGACATCTTGACACGTCCTCACACATGCCATAGTGATGTCGTGACACATCTTGACCCTTGCCAATCCCTTGTCCTTCCATGTCCTGTGATGTCCTAACACATCCAATGGCCATATTCTGCAAGGTCCGGACCCGTGTCATGGCCATGCTCTACCATTTCCTGTGACATCCTGACACATCCTAAAACATGGCATGTCCTGACCCGTACCGTGCCCACGTCCTGCCATGTCCTGACAATTCTTGTGGCTGCGTCCTGCGACATTGTAACCTGTTCCATGGCCTCGCCCTACCTTGTCCTGTGATGTCCTGACATGTCCCAAAATGTTGTCATGGCCATGTCCTAACATGCCCTGACATGTGCCATTCCTACGTTCTGTCATTTCCTGCAACGTCCTGACACGTCCTGTGGCCATGTCCAGCAATATCCTGACACGTCCTGACCTATGCCATAGACACACCCTAACATGTCCAGCAATGTCATGAAATATCCAAAAACATGCCATGGCCATGTCCTGACACGTCCTGACCGTGACATGCCACCATCTTGCCATGTCCAGTGATGTCTTGTCACGGCCAGTGGCCACATCCTGCAATGTCCTGACACGTCCTAACCCGTGCCATGGCCATGTCTTGACACGTCTTGCGTGCCATTCCCACATCCTGCCATGTCCTGCGACGTCTTGACACATCCTAACCCGTGCCATGGCCATGCCCTGCCATGTCTTGTGACACCTTGGAACATCCTAACTTGTGTCATGGCCATGTCCTAACACGTTCTACGACGTCCTGACACATCCTAAACCATGCCATGGCCACGTCCTGCCAAGATCTACGATGTCCTCACACATCTTGACACATGCCATGCCATGTCCTGACACGTCGTAACCCATCGCACGCCCTTGTCCTGCCATGTACTCGGACATCATGACACATTCTGTGACCATGTCCTACGACGTTCTAACCCGTGCCATGGTCATTCCCTTCCATGTTCTATGATAGCCTAACACGTCCTGAAATTTGCCCATGGCCATGTCTTGACACGTCCTGACCTATGCCATGCCCACGTCCTGCCATGTCCTCACACATATTGTGGCTGCATCCTCCTTTGTCCTACAATGTCCTGACGCATCTTGAAACGTGCCATGGCCATGTCCTGCCACTCCTGACCTGTGTCTTGCCTATGTCCTTCAATGTCTTGCGACGTCCTAACACGTCCTCTGGCCACATCCAGCAACATCCTGACACGTACTGAACCATGCCATGGACATGCGTTGGCATGTCCTGTGACATCCTGAAACATGCCATGGCCATGTCCTAACACGTCCTGACTCGTGACATGCCCACGTCTTGCCATGTCCTGTGACGTACTAAGACATCTTGTGGCCACGTCCTGCGATGTCTTGACATGTCCTGACCCCTTGGCATGTTTTGACACCTCTCGACCATTTCCATGCCCATGTCCTGCCATGTCTTCCAACGTTCTGATACATCCTGCGACATCATGAAATGTCCTTACCCATGCCATGCTCAAACCCTGCCATTTCCTCCGATGTCCTAACATGTGCCATGGCCATGTTTTGACACGTCTAGACCCATGCGAAGCCATTGTCCTGCCATGTCCTGCGAAATTCTAACACATCATACGATGTTGTGACCTATGCTATGGCCACGCGTTGCCATGTCCTGACACGTCCCGACTCGTTCCATGCCCATATCCTACCGTGTCCTGACACGTCGTATGGCTACATCCTAATTGCTCATATATTAGCTTGTTTCATTGCATAATGTAGTCCATACTTATGTGATTTTGTGGTTTTACAGATAAAGAGGAAGAAAAGACCAAGTACTTAAAAATAGACGCAAAAAGATAAAAAAGAGGGCAAGTTGGGCAAAAGAGCAAACATGCGGTCCAATATGCGGTCGCATACTAGATGTGCGGACCGCAAATTAAGCAACCAAATCGCAGAACTAAATAGTGAATGTAGCTAAAATGCACGACAAGAATGCGATATCTTTTGCGATCGCACATTCTATATGCGATCCGCACTTCTGCCGCATAATGAACATAGAGGAAACCTAAGAGGCAAGTTTGCGGTGCTTTTTGCGGTTGCATAATCAACATGCGGACCGCCGAATGGTAACAGGATCAACACATGAACAGCTACGGTTCCTATCCGCGATGCCACCTCTAAAGATTGCGGACCGCAGACCTATTATGCGACAGATCTGTAGTCGCATACGTGACCTGGAAGGGCAAACTTGTCCGCTTTTTGTCAGATCTTGGTCCCTCTATAAATAGCTTTTTAGAATTTTGTGTAAGATTTTGAAGAGGCGAATTGAATCAACAACCCCCAAGGAGGAGGGTATCAAACGCAGTACTATCAAGGTCAAGGAGCACAAAATCAATGGAGGCCAAACACGCAAGGGCAAGGAAACCAACAGTGGAGGTATGACCAAGGTAGTTCACAACAAAGAAATTGGGCAAAAACAACAACAATTTTGCTAACCGAAGTGAAAATCCTTATGTTCCTCCAAAAGGACAACATTCGAACCAAGGGTTCTCAAGTGATTCAAAATTGGAAGCTATGCTAGAGAGAGTGCTACAAAATCAAGAAAAGTCTGATTCTTCATTGAGGAACATGACCAAGGTCGTTGGATCTCATACCGCTTCCATCCAAAAGTTGGAAATGCAAATGAGAGATCTCTCCAAGGAACAAAACCCCAATCAAAAGGTAACACTACCTAGTGACACGATTGCAAACCCAAGAGGTAGTGGAAGTGGTCCAACCTCTCATGTCATGGCAATCACCACTAGGAGTGGAAAAGTGCTACTTGGAGATAATGAACACATAGTTGAAGATGTGGAGACCAAACAAATGGTTGAGGGTGAAGAACAAGAGGCAATTGAAGTTGAAAAGCAAAAAGTTGTTGTGGTTGATAAACCAAAGGTCGTTGAAATTGAAAGAATTCCTAAAAAGGCTAGAGCACAACAAGAAGATCGAGAAGAGGAAAAGGTAAAAGGAAACGAGTCATCACAACCTATTCCACCTATTCATAGACCTCCTCCCCCTTTCCCTCAAATAGCAAGGAAGTTTGATGATAGCAAGCTTGAAAAGTTCTACGATATTCTCAAACAATTGACAGTGAATATACCTTTCATAGAAGCTTTTCAAGAAATGCCAGGGTTCGCCAAGTACTTGATAGATTTGATCACTAAAAAGAATAGCTCAAAGCATGAGGTGGTTAGCATGACTCACAGGGTAAGCTCTATCATTGCTACAACCCCAGTTCAAAAGAAGGAGGATCCGGGAGCCTTTACTATACCTTGTACTATTGGGGCACGTGAATTTGCAAGAGCCTTATATGACAACGGAGCTAGCATCAACTTAATGCCACTAGCCATCTATAAGCAAGTGGGATTGGGTATGCCTAGACCAACAAGTATGAGATTGCAAATGGCCGATCATTCCATCAAGCGACCGGTGGGTATTGTGGATGATGTACTAGTGAAAATGGGGAAGTTTCATTTACCCGCGGACTTTGTGATTCTTGATTGTGCTGTGGATAAAGAGATTCCTATCATTTTGGGAAGACCATTCTTGGCTACGGGCCGAGCACTCATGGATTCTAAAAGAAATGAGATTGGGTGAATGATGAAGAAGTCACTTTTCAAGCTAGCAAGGGCATGAAGCTACCCCACAAATATGAGAGCATCTCAATGATAGAAGCGGTTGATAAGGTGGAGGATTCCGTTAAAATGAAAATGGAAAAACAATGCGTTGGTGAGGCATTAGCGGCAATTCTATTAAATTTTGATGGGGAAAACATGGATGGGTACATGGAATCGGTGAATGCATTGGAGGGTCTTGGATCCTATACGTACAAGCCGGCAAAGCTCTCTCTTCACTTAGAGAATAGAGCTACCCCCCCCCAGCCAAGCCATCAATCATTGAGCCACCTCAACTGGAGCTCAAAGCACTCCCTTCGCATTTGAGGTATAAATTTCTTGCCTCTAATGACCCTTTACCCGTAATCATGTCTTATTTGTTGAATGATGAGCAGGTAGATCAATTATTGGAAGTCCTAAGGGAGCACAAGCAAGCAATTGGGTGGACAATCGCCGACATTCGTGGCATTCCCGCATGAATTTGTGAACACAAAATCCAATTGGAGAATGACACCAAGCCAAGTGTGGAGCATCAAAGGCGACTAAATCCATCAATGCAGGAGGTGGTGAAATCGGAAATTATCAAGTGGTTAGACGCCGAAGTTGTCTACCCAATCGCCGATAGTTCTTGGGTGAGCCCAGTACAATGTGTGCCAAAGAAGGGGGGCATAAACGTGATTGAAAATGAAAAAAATGAGCTCATCCCTACTAGAACGGTGACCGGGTGGAGACTGTGCATGGATTATCGGAAACTCAACAATGCAACTTGCAAGGATCATTTCCCTATGCCTTTTATTGATCAAATGCTTGATCGGCTAGCGAGAAGAGCCATTTATTACTTCCTTGACGGATACTCCGGCTATAACCAAATCAACATTGCTTTGGAAGATCAAGAGAAAACAACTTTCACTTGTCCTTATGGGACATTTGCTTTTAGCCGGATGCCATTTGGGTTGTGTAATGCTCTGGCGACCTTTAAAAGATGCATGATGTCGATATTTTCCGATATGGTGGAAGATTTTCTAGAAGTTTTCATGGATAACTTCTCAGTTGTTAGTTATTCCTTTGAGCATTGTCTTGCAAATCTTAGACAAGTGCTCAAGAGATGCGAAGAAACGAATCTTGTGCTAAATTGGGAAAAATGCCACTTCATGGTGGATGAAGGTATTGTGTTGGGGCACAAGATTTCCAAACATGGCATTGAAGTTGATCGGGCAAAGATCGAAATCATTTCTAAACTTCCTCCACCAAATTCAGTGAATGGTGTTCGAAGCTTTCTGGGCCATGCCGGATTCTATCGGAGATTCATCAAGGATTTTTTCAAAATTGCACACCCAATGTGCAAGCTTCTTGAAAAGGATGCAAAATTCATGTTTTACAACAAGTGCCACAAAGCATTTGAGAAATTAAAGTTGAGGCTTACCACGGCCCCCATTATTGTCACTCCCGATTGGACTCTTCCTTTTGAACTCATGTGTGACACCAGTGGTGTAGCTATTGGAGAATTGCTAGGTCAACACCACAACAAGATACTTCATGCGGTCTATTATGCAAGTAAAACTCTCAATGGGGCACAAATGAATTACACTGTCACTGAGCAAGAGCTTCTTGCCATTGTGTATGCTTTTGAAAAATTCCGAGCCTATTTGTTAGGGTCCAAGGTGGTGGTCTACACGGATCATGCGGCTCTTTGATATCTCATGGCAAAGAAAGATGCAAAGCCTCGACTAATTCGGTGGGTTCTTTTGTTGCAGAATTTGACTTTAAAGTAAAAGATCGAAAAGGTACTCAAAATCAAGTTGCAGACCACTTGTCAAGGCTTGAGGAAGCAGGGAGACCTAAAGAAGAGATTGACATAAATGATGCTTTCCCCTATGAACATATATTGGCACTTTCTAACACCTTTGCTCCTTGGTATGCCGACATTGAAAATAAGTTGGTAAGCGAGGTCATTCCGGAAGAGTTAGAACCTCATCAAAAGAAAAAATTCTTCAGGGATTGTCGGCAATACAACTGGGAGGAGCCATATTTATTCCGAGTGTGTGCTGACAACATCATTCGGAGGTGCATACCACAGGAAGAAATCATGCCAATCCTCAAGGCATGTCATGACTGATCACCGGTTGGAGGCCATCATAGAGGGAATAGATCTGCTGCAAAGATTCTTGAATTTGTCTACTATTGGCCTTCCATCTATTATGATGCAAACCAATTTGCAAAAGATTGTGAGCAGTACCAACGGAAAGGTTCAATCTCCAAAAGGCATGAAATGCCTATGAAATATGTGTTGGAGATAGAAATCTTTGATGTATGGGGAATTGATTTCATGGGCCCCTTTGTGAGTTCCTATGGGATGAAATATATTTTGGTGGCTGTGGACTACGTCTCAAAATGGGTTGAAGCCGTTGCCTTACCAAACAATGAGGCAAGGAGTGTAACCGCCTTTTTGAAGAAGAATATATTCACTCGGTTTGGCACTTCTAGAGCCATTCTTAGTGATGGGGGATCGCACTTCTACAACAAAGCATTCACAGGGTTACTTGAGAAATATGGGGTGAAACACAAGGTGGCTACACTATACCATCCGCAGTCGAGTGGTCAAATTGAGGTCTCAAATCGAGAGATAAAGAGTATCCTAGCCAAG